>CM035092.1:76369498-77056527 GCA_020205505.1 Panax japonicus | reverse complement strand
GAAAATGTTAGGACGAAAACTCCTGTATAAAATGCATTGGTTGGAATGTTGCTTTCTGTTGGCGATTAACTGAAGCTTCACATAAATGTAATATGTTCCCAACAAACGATCTCGCGCTTGTTAACCAACTCACTGTCATGATCAAGCATGTTTGTCAATGGACTCATAATTATGGATTCTAATTCAGCTGTCTTTGCAAATCTTCATGAGAACCAAATATGTAAAGCTGTGCATACATACATTGCTTTTTTTCCCTTCAGCAGGTAATATAGTTAGCCCATCCTATCCTATGGAAGGTTTGTATTTTTATTTGTATTTTTGATGTTGGGATTGCAGCATAATTAAGTGCCACCTGTTGGAAATTAATTGGAATGAGTGTATATGGGTAAGTAAATAACTACCTCCAATTGTTTCAAATTCTGCAGATGATCATAGCTACAATCCAAACTCGCATTTAATTACATCATGCCAATCTTCTGTTGGTTGGTTTAAATTATAATTTGAGGAAACAAAAATCTGTTGAATAAGTTATATAGGAATGTGTTATTGCATAGAATAAAATCAAAATAAATAATCATAATATTAAGTACTTGCATGAATTGAGAGAAGTCATCTTGTATGTATCACGCGGTGAAGTCTTCAATTGTCTCTCTCAATATTATGATGGATGTATAGGTGCGTATAAAATTCTTGAGACGATAATTGGGACTAAACCCTAACTATTTTATTTATAGAATAGTTAAGGGTCAAAATCATCCATCAAGATTATGAAACCCTAGGGTCCGTTATGCCAAATTAATATTAGTAATAATATTTATGGGCCACATAATTAATTATCAAAACCATAAATAAAGTTATTAAATTAATACAATATGTAAGTCCAATAATTACATAAATAGTAACGACAACATAAGAAATAAAATATTCTAACATTCTCCCACTTGGCCGAAATACTATTTTATACAAAACATAACGTTTGCAATCATTAATTTGGCCAAGTATTAATTTAATGTCTACATCTTGTTTAAATAAAACCACCAATGCGAATTAATACAATCTTTGTGTCACTATTAACACAAGATCCCCATTAGTTACACAATTAGTACTTTTATTAAAATAATGATTAACATTAAGCATAACAGGTATGGATAGAGTTTATATAAGTGGTAATTGATTAAACTCATTCATATGGTCCAAAACATTACCGTACCATTTGCTCATAAGTTCTCAAGTGTGCACAATAAAGAGAATAGCAAACCATAACTTACTCTAAAAGACTATCAGTTAAACTCATGCCGGCAACATGCTCTAAAAGAGCTTGGGTGATAAGTCTTTCGTAAGTGGATCCGTTAACATATCATGCGTACTAATATACTTAATGACAACGTTTTGATCTTCAACTCTTTCCCTGACAAATAAGTACTTGGTGTCGAGGTATAGTTCAACACCACTCGAAATGGTGCTGTTGGAAAAAACTAACAGCATAATTATTATCACAAAATAGTTTCAATGGCCTTGAAATGGCATCTACAACCTTAAGTCCTGAAATAAGATTCCTTAATAATATGGCGTGACAAGGAGCATGATAACAAGCCACATATTCTGTCATCATCGTGGAAGTGATAGTTAACTCATGCTTATGAGTTCTCCACGAAATAGGTCCTCCTGAAAGCATAAAGATGTACTCTGATGTGGAATTCTTTTCATCTTTACACTTAGCAAAATCAGAATCAGAATAAACAACAACTTCAAGGTTATCTGTTTTTTTTTAAATGTAAGCATAATATCCTTAGTACCCTGTAAGTAGCGTACATAAGACTCCCATCCACAGAAGTATAGGGAATAAGATTCATTTGATCACGTTCAGGTGTATTCTTAGGACATTGATATGAGCCAAATTTGTCATCCTTAACAACAAGGGCGACAGTAGGGGAGTAATTTTGCATGTTGTATTTGTTAAGAACTTTGTCAATATAAGATCTTTGGGACAATCTTAATATCCCACAAGACCTATTTCGATGAATTTCAATACCTATAATATAAGAGGCTTGACCGAGATCCTTCATATCAAAATTTTCAGAAAGGAAACGTTTGGTCTCATGCAACATGTCTAAGTTATTACTTGCAAGTAGTATATCATCAACATACAAAACAAGAATAACAAATTTACTCCCACTGACCTTCAAGTATATACATTGATCCACTATATTTTCTTAAAATCAAAATTACTCATCACCTCATGAAACTTAAGATACCATTGTCAAGAAGCCTGTTTTAACCCATATATGGACTTCTTAAGTCTACATACCATAAGTTCCTTGCCTTTAACCAAAAAACCTTCTGGTTGTGCCATATAGACATTCTCATGCAAGTTACCATTAAGGAATGCAGTTTTAGCATCCATCTGATGTAACTCTAAATCATAATGAGCTACTAAAGCCATGACTATTCTAAATGAATCTTTCCTAGATACTGGAGAGAAAGTTTCATTATAATCCACACCTTCCTTTTGAGTGAAACCCTTAGCAACCAATCGAGCTTTATTCCTTTCAACGTTCCCTTTAGGATCTAATTTGATCTTATAGACCCACTTGCAACCAACAGGTTTAAAAACTTTTGGTAATTCTTCAAGATCCCAAATGTTATTAAGCTCCATTGATTTCAACTCATCATTCATGACTTCAAGCCATTGAGTTGATTGAGCAATCGTAATGGCCTCTTTATAGGAGATAGGATCATTAATCTTACTTGAATCATAGTCAGTCTCATTAAGATAGGTTATAAAATCATCAAAATTAATAGGCTTTCTAGGTCTTTTGGACCTACGCAAAGGTTGCACAATTTCAGGAATATGATTTTCAATAATGTGAGGTTCAACATTAGGTGGTGGCTCAGCTATCTCAGGGGCATCATTCGCCTCAATAGGAGGTTGTTGTGCCTCACCCTTTTGAATTACAGGATTATAAACATAAAATCTGTTTTCTTCAAGATTAATTTTTCTAGGTTCACCACTCCCACTTAAATCACCATTCTCTAAAAACTCTACATGCCTAGTCTCAACAATTCTAGTGGTATGCGAGGGACAGTAAAATCGAAAACCCTTAGATCTCTCAAGATATCTAATTAAATGACAGCTAATGGTTTTAGAATCAAGTTTCTTTATTTGTGGATTAAAAAATCTTAGCCTCGGCGCGACTAGACAGCCCCACACCCAGAAGTATTTTAAACTAGGTTTCCTACCTGTCCAAATTTCATAAGGAGTGTTAGGGACAAATTTGCTAGGAACCCGGTTTAAAATATAAACAGCTGTCTTTAATGCCTCAGTCCACAAAACACAGGTAAGATAGAATTGCATAACATACTACGTACCATATCCATAAGGGTACAATTTCGCCTCTCAGCTACACCATTCTGCTGCGGTGTACCAGGCATTGTATACTGAGTGACGATTCTATTTTCTTAATAAAATAAGACAAATGGGCCAGGACTATGACCTATATCGGAGTGTTTACCATAATACTCTCTGCCTCTATGTGATCTCACTACTTTAATTTTCGGTAAAGTTGATTTTCAACTTCAGCCTTGAAAATTTTAAACATATTTAGTTATTTAGATTTTTCATTAATCAGGTAGACATAAGTATAACGAGAATAGTCATCAATGAACGTAATGAAAGATTTGTGTCCTCCAATTCTTGGAGAAAATGATCCACATATATCAGTGTGAATCACCTCAAGAAGTGTACTACTTCTTGTTACTCCTCTCTTATTACCTTTCACAAATTTTCCTTTTATACATTCAATACAATGGTCAAGATCAGAAAAATCTAGTGAATGAAGAATTTCATCCTTTACAAGACGTTGCATTTTGTCTTTTTAAATATGGCCTAAGCGTTAATGTAACAATTTTGAAGAATTCTCATTATCTAGTTTTTATCTTATTTCCACTTTTAGAGGCACTTTCTGTCACATTCATTGTTAACAAGGGATTCAGAAAATACATTATCCAAATTTATCTTATAGAGGTTTCCCTCTAAAGATCCAGAACCAATAACATGAGATTAATGATAAATAATTATTTTATTATTCCCAAACTTAAACAAAAATCCATCAACGTCAAGTTTAGATACGGAAATTAAATTCTGTGTCATACTGGGAACATAAAGTGTATCATATAAATACAAGATGAAACCACTCTCCAAAACTAAAGGAAGAGTTCCTACAGCTTCAACATGTATAGATTCTCCATTGCCAACTGTTAACGCCAAGATCTTTCTTCACGTCCCAATCACGAAAGACGTCCTGATCCTGCACAGTAAACACGACAACACCACAAGCTTGACGGCCGGACCGCCGGGGGATAGCTCAGGCGTGAGAGTAAGTATGTCTGTTCACAAGGTTAACTCAAGAGGAAAAAGTCTAGTGCAATGTGAGTATCAGTTGTGATAATCTATGGTCGTGTGTGTGTAATACATACCTCTACCGTGAAGACTTACTCGGTGGGAAATAATATCTTTGCCTGGAATATTGTGCCACCTACTACCATCTGACATATCCCCATGATCTGATAGGTTCTACCGGCTGCATGAAACCTGTACATTGCTTTTTGCTGCTGTTCACATCGCCGGCCGGCTATAATCCCATCCACATTAATGCATGGCAGGTATCTTGGTCAACTGTCATACTATATCATCATTACAAGTCAAAGTAATAGATATTAAATGACCCAATGGGTTGACCCATTGACCCATCCCGGTTTCTATAGGATTAAATGAAGTCAATATAATGATTGGGCCCAATGAGCCCAATATCTTAATTAATAAGTGAATCCAATGTACCCGGCCCAATATAGGAGAAATATCATGACCCAACATTACCCCCTAGTTTTTTAGTTAAACATGATGTTTAATAGAAAACTATAAATGGTCCATGATAACAGAATTTAATAAAGGCCCAAAAGTGAGAGATAGTTGAAACATACCCACTTTGATGTGTAAGATAGGCTAAGAGATGGCAGGATGTCCAGGATAATAGGCCCATTCTGATAAAGGATTTTAATTTGAACAAGATGGACCGATACAGGAAACTCAATGGTTAGGCCCAATCGGGTGAAATATCCAAAGGTCATCCAAACACGCCTCATTCGAATTCTCATCATTACTGATAATTAATGCGCCGGCCTTGATTCCTGTGTAACCGTCAGTATAAAAAAGTAAACCTTACCAATTTGACGGTTTTACCTGCTAATTTGAAATTCGAACCCTTGAGCTTTCTCTTGCTTCTCAGAAAATTCTCTCTAGCTCTCCAGATCTCAACAATGGTGAACCCACACCAGAACCCTTCAAGCTCCTCACAATCAAAACCTAACCCAGAAAGTTCTAGTGCCAACCCCATCCATCCAGTTGACTTCTTCAAGGATGAGGAACAATTTCCTCATGCCAACACTAAGTCCATTATCACTGAATTGGAGGTATGCTTCCTCCGAACTCACTATCGGATCCCAGAGACATACGATGTAAGGGCTCCCACTTCTGAAGAGCGCATGTACCAGCGACCGGATGGTTGGGTCGCCATGCCTGCTACCCTTCTTGAAAAGGGGATTCGTCTACCCCTTCACGCCTTCATCGTTACCCTCCTAGGGTTCATAGGAGTGGGTTTCGGACAACTCGTGCCCAATTCCTATATCCATATTCTGGCATTTATCGCCTTCTGCCACGAGTTAGGGATTACCCCCTCTGTGGACATGTTCTTTACCCTATTCTCAGCTGGCAAATCCCGAGAACCAGGGTTTAAGATGATAAGTAAACAATCTCCGCGTCCGAACGCCAAATTTGAGAGGAGGCCTCTGATGAGCACTCCCTCGAGCAACAAAGGATGGCACAAAGAATGGTTCTTCATTAATGGACCAGAAATCTCTTCTCTTCCAGACTGGACCACTTCAAACCGAATCTCTGCCGACTTCGGAGATATACCCGAAGCACGCATAAGGGAAATGGGAGATTTCTTGATGAAGATCCCTCCGAAAGAATGGAGTTTTACTCTTCTGACCAAACAAGCATGGCTGTACGACCATAAATGTAAGTTCGACTGATCTTGTGTCATAATTTGAGGTATCTATATGATGTGGGTTTTAACACATGGTTTTTCTTTTTACAGTATCTCTGATCAAACCAACTTCTTCGGAAGTGAAAGGTTTGGAAGACTTTCTGGCAGGAAGGATTTCGGAAACCAATGAGGAGATTCCTGCTGAAGACTCTTCTCAAACAAATCCTCCTGCCTCCGACCCACCAATCATCCTCCTTCAAAACGTCGAACCCGAAGTTGAGGAGCCTACCCATCCTGAAGAGACTCTCAGACCTCGCCGAAAGAAGAAAGCTGTCAAGAAGGTCAGGACTACCCCGCGCGAGGTTGATCCTGAAAGTGACGAGGATATTCTTCCCGAAGCAAATCCACAAATGGTCCCTCCTGAAGAAATTCCTCAACCAATTCCTTCTGAAATAATTTCACAACCAACTCCTTCAACCGAGCCCATCACCATACCATCCAACCCGAACCCGAAAAAGAGGAGTCTTCTTGACATACCTCCCCAAGATAGGGCGAAGGTTCTTCGTGCTAAGAAGTTAAAGACAAAAATAGTTCCTCTTACGGCCGAAGAACTTCGCGTTCCTCCTCCTTCAACATCAACTACCCTTCCAACTACAACACAAGCACCTGAAGCCTCTTCCGCTCCTTCCTCGACCCCCGAACCTTCAACTGCCCAACCCCCTCCTCCAGAGGCGATACCTGCGAACCCATCTCCGGTTCGCAGTCAGCCTGCGCCTTCACCTTCAAGACGAACGACTACCGATTTTCAAAATGATGCCATGGGTTCGCCAACCATGTGGCCCCAATTTAATGCCAACTTTCCCTTCCAACTGTTCGAGGCCTTCGTCCGCGAGACCGATGACCACCGATTCGGTAACAGTTCGAATGGGGACTTGCTCAAAGAAGGCATGAGCTATTTGGCGAAGGTAAATGACTCTTTCCTTTCTTTTCGCACTTACGCTTGTACTTGTGTATCTGGTACTGATTGAATAACACTGAACATGTGTAGGCAAATGCTGTGTTTGGGCGTCTGTATCCGCGATCTCTTGAAGCCGAATCCGAAGAGGAGAGGCTGAGGAAGGAGAATGCCATATTGAAATCAACTTTGGCTCGGGAAAGAACTCAGCGCGAAGGTATCCTTCATACAAATGAAGGTCTTCATAAAGATCTGGCCCGAGCCAAGGAAGATTTGAAAATCTCCAATGAAGAACTGAAATCGACTAAAATTCAACATGCCGAGATCACCAAGATGAATGTCGATTTGGTTCTGAGGAGTGAGATAAGGATGAACGAGATCAGCAATTTGAAATCTGACGCTAAGGTTTTGACTAAGACGATCCATGATCTGGAAACTGAAGGGACCCGTCAGATGAATATTCGGCAGCAGCTCGAGCAAGAAAATCGAGAACTTAAAGCTCTCCGGGATTTAGGGCCTCCTTTGACTGATGCTCTTCGCAAAGAAATCTGTGAAGAGTATCGGAATTCGGACGAAATAAGCGGAGAGATAATGAGGATCTTTACAGAAAGCTACACGCTCTGCCGAACTCGTGGCAAGGATAAGTTGTTCAAAGCCAACTTAGATCCGCACTTGCTCGATTCTTCAGATGATGAGGGAGCTGCCTGAAATAATATCTTTTGTAATTTTCCTATTTTTGTAAATAAGTCGAATATTAATGAAGAATGATCTTTTTCCTTATGACTTCAGTGTACTTTTATTCTGTCAATATTTCAATAGGAATTAATACGGACAAATGTATGTAAAAGAAAATTCTTTCGAGGGTTGAACCCAAACTCGTCAATTAACAATTGAGCAAGTCATATAACAGATAAAATGAGGTTATATAACAATGCATTCTGAACTCAACACTTAGAGAAAATTTAGGTGATAAAGTAAAGGGATACTTATCAGTTACCGAAGTGTGAGACAGATTGGCTTCATTGAAAGTTTGTTTACCCCGAAAGGCCTAACATAACCAAAAGATGACACTTGCCTACCACGAAGGGCCTGACAAGGTCTAAGTGGCGACAAATGCCTACCCCGAAGGGCCTGACACTGCCAAATAGTGGCGACAAATGCCTACCCCGAAGGGCCTGACACTGCCAAATAGTGGCGACAAATGCCTACCCCGAAGGGCCTGACACTGCCAAATAGTGGCGACAAATGCCTACCCCGAAGGGCCTGACACTGCCAAATAGTGGCGACAAATGCCTACCCCGAAGGGCCTGACACTGCCAAATAGTGGCGACAAATGCCTACCCCGAAGGGCCTGACACTGCCAAATAGTGACCACCTGCCGAAGAGGCTACCATCGAATGGTCAGCAAGTCCTCCCGAACCTCCTAACTCCTTTGAACTGAGCAGCAACAAAGACAAAACCTTTTGAGGGAAAAGATGATCTTTTATTGATGATGATGTAGATATTTACAGACTTTTGATGTATTGACAATAAATCTACTGAAAATATTTTCTGAGTCTGCCAGCGTGCCAAGTGTTTTTGATTACTGAGCCATCTAATGCTTTCAAACGATAAGTCCCTGGCTTTGGAACCTCTGTGACTTCATAAGGTCCTTCCCAATTTGGCATTAGCTTTCCCAAATTCTGAGGTGTAGACGCTTCGACTTCTCTGAGAACAAAATCTCCTACTTCAAATCTGCGAAGTTTTACCCCCTTATTGTAATGCTTGGCCACTCTTCGCTGATATGCTGCCAATCTGATTAAGGCTATTTCCCTGACTTCTTCCAACAGATCAAGATTGGTCTTCAGTCCTTCTTCGTTGTAGATCTCATTGAATTGACTGACTCGAAGACTCGGAGATCCAATTTCAATTGGGACTAAGGCATCAGTACCATAAGCCAATCTGAAAGGGGAATCTCCTGTTGTAGTCCTCGGGGTAGTTCGATATGCCCATAATACGCTTAATAATTCTTCTGGCCATCTGCCTTTAGCTTCGTCCAGCCTGCGCTTGATCCCGTTCAATAGTGTTCTGTTGGTCACTTCAACTTGTCCGTTTGATTGAGGATGAGCCACCGAAGTCTTCCTGTGCTGGATCCCCAACTCTGTTAAGAAAGCTTCAAATTTTGATCCAACAAATTGACGGCCATTATCTGATATTACCACCTTAGGAATTCCGAAACGGAATACAACTGACTCCTTCATGAATTTCAAACATTCCTGTTCCGTTATTGACCTAAGTGGCTTTGCTTCAACCCATTTGGTCATATAGTCTATGGCAACTATAACAAAACTGACCTGACCTTTTGCTTTCGGTAGCGGCCCCAATATATCAACCCCCCAGACAGCGAAGGGTATAGGAGATAGGATCGAGTATAACTCTTCAGGTGGCTGATGTGGTATTGGACTGTTGAGCTGGCATTTCTCGCATTTTTTCACATATTCGGTAGCCTCCTTGAAGATTGTGGGCCAGTAGTACCCCTGACGAAGCACTTTATAAGCTAATGACTTAGCAGCCATATGGTCGCCACAGATTCCTTCATGCACTTCTCGGAGAGCGTATTCAGCTTCTGATGGAGTCAGACATTTCAATAATGGAGAAGAGAAGGCTCTTCGGAAAAGATCCCCATCAATCAGAACAAAATTAGCACTTTTATATTTGACTTTCTTGGCGAGCATCCGATCCGAAGGTAAGACGCCATCAGCCAAATATTCTATGTAGGGAGTCAACCAGCAGTTGGTTCGGTCAATGCACGTTACAACTTCATGATGAACACTAGGATGTTGTAGAATTTCTAGGTATACTGATCCTTCAAAAACATTAACATCCGTAGTGGCTAGTTTGGCGAGTGCATCAGCAATGGAATTGTTGCTACGTTCGACCCCCTGAAATTCGTAGGATGAGAAATATTGAAGCCGATCCTTTAATTCTTTCAGATATTTGATCATTCTTGGACCTCGGGCTTCGTATTCCCCAGAAAACTGTTTAACGACTAACTGAGAATCACTGAAAATGACTATTCTTTGTACTTCAAGACTCTTCGCTAATCGCAAACCAGCTAAAACTGCTTCGTATTCTGCCTCATTATTTGTAGCTTTGAACTGAAACCGGATAGCCTGCTGCACTTTGAACCCCTCCGGGCTTGTCAAAATAATCCCTGCTCCACTGACGTCTGAAGTTGAAGACCCATCTGCAAACAGCGTCCACGAACTATCTTTCTGTTGAAGAACGACAACTGCCCTGCCAGACCCTTCAGCTTCGACAACGGCTTCATCAGCTTCAGAAAATGAACATTCAATCATAAAATCAGCTAAAGCTTGACCCTTGATGGCAGTTCGGGGATGATATTCAATGAAGAATTGAGATAATTCCATCGTCCATGCAGCTAATCTCCCTGATACCTCTGGTCTGCTCATAATCTTCTTCAAAGGCTGATCCGTGTATACTATTACCAGTCTACCCTGGAAGTATTGCCTAAGCTTTCGACTAGCAGTTATTAAAGCGAAAGCAAACTTCTCAATGTTTGGGTATCTGGTTTCAGCATCTCGGAGGACATGGCTCACATAATAAACCGGATGTTGTTTGCCTCCAACCTCTCGTACCAAAACAGCTCCTATTGCCATCGGACTAGCTGCGAGGTATAAATATAGAGGCTCGGCAGGGACGGGTTTCACTAGCAAAGGCGCCGAAGATAAATAGGACTTGATGCTTTGAAAGGCGTCTTCACATTCTGAAGTCCATTGGAATGTTTTTGAATTCTTCGGCCCCTTCAATGTGTTGAAGAACGGTAAACACCTTTCTGCTGACTTGGACATAAACCTCCGCAAAGCTGCAATCCTTCCAGTCAGACGTTGAACATCTTTAAATGACTGAGGAGTCTTCATGTCCAGGATCGCTTGAATCTTCTCCGGATTGGCTTCGATTCCCCTTCGGCTGACAAGATAACCCAGAAATTTACCAGAACCCAGACCGAAAGTGCACTTAGTCGGATTCAGCCTCAAGTTGTGCTGGCGAATGGTCAGAAAGCATTCTTCCAAATCATCCAAATGTTTTTGTACCAACATGCTCTTGACAATCATATCATCTACATAAACTTCAATATTCCTACCCAACTGATGTCTGAAAATATGGTTCATCATTCTCTGGTATGTGGCTCCGGCATTAATAAGGCCGAAAGTCATTTTCTTGTAGGCATATACCGAACGATGCGTAATGAACGCCGTCTTCGGTATATCCTCTTTACACATGGAGATCTGATGATACCCAGAAAATGCGTCCATAAAACTTAAAAGAGCATACCCCGAAGTGGCATCAATGAGTTGATCAATGTGGGGTAGTGGGTAGAAATCCTTTGGACAGGCCTTGTTCAGATCGCTATAATCAATGCAGACTCGCCATTTGCCATTGTGCTTCTGGACTAGAACCACATTAGCCATCCATTGCGGGTAGTCGATTTCAAAGATGAAATCAGCTGCCAACAATTTTGCAATTTCCTCATCAATGATCCGTTGACGCTCTGGTGCAAAAATCCTCCTCTTCTGCCGCACTGGCTTCTTTGACGGGTCCACCTCCAATCGATGCTCCGCAATGTTCCTGCTTACTCCTGGCATGTCCTGAGGTTCCCATGCAAAAATATCGACAAAACATCTCAGGAGCTCTATGAGGTTCGTCCGGAGAGGTTCCGGCAAGCCCGAACCTATTTTCACTGTTTTGTTCTCTTTGCCAGGAATGAGCTCTATTTCTTCTGTCTCTTCAGCTGGTGTGACCGACGGTTCTGAACTGCTTTCGGTGAAGGGTTCGACCTCAATCGCCATGGTCTGCTGCTGCTTTGATACCCCCACTCCCGAAGTGATAACGGCATTTCTATAACATCTTCTGGCCAGGTCCAGATCTCCTTTCACCTCACCGACCCCATGAGCAGTGGGAAATTTGATTTTGAAATGGGGTATTGATGTTATAGCTTGCAGAGCAATTAAAGTGGGCCTCCCCAAGATAGCATTATAAGCAGAATCGACGTGCACAACATAAAATTTACAGATAATTTTTACCTGTTGGGGGGCTGTTCCAAATATGACCGGTAGTTCAATAGTCCCGGCCACCTTAACCGGATCATTGCTGAAACCATAAAGAGGAGCCTCTTGCCCTATTTCCATCTTCTGTCCTTCCAGATTCATTCTTTGGTAAGCATGAGCATATAGGATGTCAACAGAAGATCCATTGTCCACCATCATTCTTTTCATGTCCACCGAACCCACCTGTGCAGTTAGTACCAATGATCCTTCGTGTGGTTCGATGGCTTCCGAAGGGTAATCCTCATCAGTAAAAGAGATTACCGTGTTCGGATAAGGTCTATCGGTCTTCGGGAAGGTACCCGCCACCGACATGACCGAATCCAAATGGCTTCGGCGCTTCCTCCCAACTAGCTTTCCAGAAGTCCCCCCGGTGATGACATCGATCACATGCCTGGCTGGTTGTCCCGTAGTCGGTAACGTCAGCTGAACTGGTTGAGCCGCCTGGATGGGTGTCTGACCCTGCTGTTGATTATCTCTGGCAGCTATGTACTGAACTAAAGATCCCCCCTGTATCTTTCTTTCGATAAACTCTTTTAAACTGGCACAATCGTTCGTATCGTGACCTGAGGCTTGATGATAATCACAATACTTGCGAGGGTTACCTTTTCCGGGCTTGATGTTATCTCGAGGCGGTTCAAAGATAGGTTGGTTTTTGATTTGGTCCAAGATAACAGCCCTATCTGTGTTAAGTGCTGTGTAAACTCTGTTTACCCTTTGAGGAGGAGCAGACGAACGTCCTCCACCCTGCCTCCAATTGTTGTATCTCTTCGATCCGCCTTCGTGGCGGTCTCTATTCCCTTCAGGTCTCTTCTGGTCCGCATCGGTCTTATCTCTATCTGTCTCTTTGAACCGATCCGAAGGACGCTTGAGACTGTCCATGGCTTCTTCTACCACGATATAACCTTCGGCTTTGTCAAAGGCTTCGGCGAGACTCTTCGGATGGTTAAACATAAGTTTCTTCACCAATTTTTCCGATTTAACCAGATCTAAACCATTCTGAAACAGTCCTACAGCCTGTAGATCATTCAGATCTGCCACTTGGCCGACTGCTTCACGGAATCGTTTCACGTACTGGCCCAAAGACTCGTTAGAGGACTGTCGGACCTGAGCCAATGAACCAGTTGGCTTTCCTCTTCTTCTGTTGCTCCCAAAACGAGCATGAAATTTACTGCACATATCTTCCCAGGACGAGATAGAATCCGAGGGTAGGGTCCCCATCCACTGTCGGGCATCTTTTCTGAGCGTTGTGACAAACGTATGGCATTTAGCTGCATCGCTAAAGTCATAATAGTCCATAAGTCGGTCGAATGCCTGACTATGGTCGTAAGGGTCCCCCGATCCATCATAACTTTCGATGTGGGGCAACTTCTTGGTGGGATCAGCCTTTTCACTAAGAATTTCCGCAGAAAAAGGGGATGCCTTCTTTCCCGGAGTGTCTTTGGTTTTCTGAACTTCGGCAAGCTGCTTCCGAAGCTCCTTCAATTCCTTAACCAGATATTCCACGCCTTCTGGTTGTGACGATGCCTCTTTCTCTGGCAATTCTTTCTTTCTGTTAGCAGATCGGATTTTCTCAACAGATCCTTCCATTCTAGAGGGACTTCTCCTACGACGAGTATCTACAGGGCGGGGTACCCTCAGTAGACTCTCGGGAGTATGTCCTCTGGATATACTTCGTCTTTGACTTCGGGCACTATGGCGAGAATGTGCGATGACAAGTGCTCTCTTTGCATGCTCCGGAGTGCGATCTCTGGATCGACCTCTTCGTTGACTTCGTCCCTGTTCTCTGGACTCGACAGGAAGATATACTCTCTTAGATCTTTGAGGAGTAGGGCTACGAGACCTTCTTCTTTCCCTAGTTCGACCTAGAGACTCTCGTACTGAGTGAGCAGGTTCTTTTCCGCTTCGATGCCCTTGCTCTTCGGATTGGACATAACTGAGCTCCTCGTCTCTTAATTCTGCCACTCGAGTCATTTGCTCGGCTATGTCCTGACGTTGTTTCATAAGTGCTTCCATGGCTTTATCTGCTTCGTCTGCCATCTTCGCCAAACGGGAGGCTTTTGCGTTTTGGTCATCTCGGTTTCGAGTTCTAGGCGAGGTGCCTTCTACTCGTTTCCGACCATGACCAGGCTCTCTCTCTGTGGGGAATATAAGCTTACGCTTTGCTTTGCCTATTGCCCTTGGTCGAGAATCTTCAGGTGAACGTTTGGATGCTGTGCTAGCATGGACACTTATAGTTGGTCCCAAACGATCTTTGGCAGATATTCGCGGTGCTGAATCACTGACAGCCATCGGCTGTCCTTCGGGTGTAGATGTTCTACTCTTCCCCATGAAAACCGGATAGAATAAAACAAGATGAGTGATTGAAAAATACTCAGGACACTAGAACTCAGCCCTCCTTCTAGCGCCAATGTTAACGCCAAGATCTTTCTTCACGTCCCAATCACGAAAGACGTCCTGATCCTGCACAGTAAACACGACAACACCACAAGCTTGACGGCCGGACCGCCGGGGGATAGCTCAGGCGTGAGAGTAAGTATGTCTGTTCACAAGGTTAACTCAAGAGGAAAAAGTCTAGTGCAATGTGAGTATCAGTTGTGATAATCTATGGTCGTGTGTGTGTAATACATACCTCTACCGTGAAGACTTACTCGGTGGGAAATAATATCTTTGCCTGGAATATTGTGCCACCTACTACCATCTGACATATCCCCATGATCTGATAGGTTCTACCGGCTGCATGAAACCTGTACATTGCTTTTTGCTGCTGTTCACATCGCCGGCCGGCTATAATCCCATCCACATTAATGCATGGCAGGTATCTTGGTCAACTGTCATACTATATCATCATTACAAGTCAAAGTAATAGATATTAAATGACCCAATGGGTTGACCCATTGACCCAGCCCGGTTTCTATAGGATTAAATGAAGTCAATATAATGATTGGGCCCAATGAGCCCAATATCTTAATTAATAAGTGAATCCAATGTACCCGGCCCAATATAGGAGAAATATCATGACCCAACACCAACTTTAATGGTTCTTTCCCCCTTTTGGAGTGTCTTCTTTGAAAGGAATCCATGCAATGAATTAGTAATGTGAACCATAGCACCAGTGTCAAGCCACCATGTATTAGAAAGAACATCAATTAGAAAGGATTCATAAGTTACATAATTGATGGACGATATACCTTTTTTTTTCAAGTCATTCTCTTAATTTAGGGCATTTTTTCTGAATATGTCATTACTTCTTACAGAAGTGATATTTAGGACATGTCTCAGAGTTGTTACCTAAATAATTTGCCTTATTTGTTTTGATAGAAATTGGTTTATCCTTATTCTTAAAACCTTTGCCATTTTTATAAGTCTTCTTCTTATAGGATCCCAGTGGTAGTCAAATAAGCAACATTAGGTTTTTCAACCTTAATCCTTTCTTTAGCTTGGACGCACATGGAGATTAACTTGCTCATCTTCCACTTTTCTTTCTACATGTTATAATTGATCTTAAATGGATCAAACTGTGCAGGAAGAGAAGTCATAATGAAGTGAATAAGAAAACCCTCAAAATCGTCATGTCCATACCCTTTAATTTAAAGGTCATGTCGTTCATCATCATAATGTGCTCGCACACTCCACTAACCCCATCATACCTGCTAGTGAGTATTTTCAAAATAAGGGTACTTATATGAGTTTTAGAAGAACCCTTGAATTGTTCCTCGACTAATGTTAAGTACTCTTTAGCATTCTCAGAGTCAGGAATGGCTCCTCAAATGGCTGTCGTGATAGAGTTTTTCATAACCATAAGGGACATGCGGTTGGATCGCTCCCACTTTTCATAAATAGATTTTTGCTCAATTGAGCTTGTATCTGTAAGTGGAGCAAGAGGATCAACTCGTAATGCATAGTTCAAATCCATAACGCCGAGAACAATTTTTACTTACACTTTTCCAGCAGTAAAATTAGTTTCATTAAAGATTTCAATTCCAGAGAGATACCCAGAAATACTAGTTGGAATCAATGTCGAACCATAATCAAGCTCATAAACATGCTTACAAAAAACTAAAAGAAATCCACAATGTACAACAATAATTATTCATAATAAAAACCAACTGTAGGGCAAGCAGTTAGTTAAATAAATTCTATTTACAACACCCAAAAAATAGATTTTAATGAGACGTTGGTGCATAATTATTAATCTTTCGTTGGTCCAATTAATAATATACTAATAACATCCCCATAAAATAGTGCACAACACATTTATCCACGCATCACCGTTGGGTAGAAACGAAATAAACATGTTACTTATGCAACAAAAAATCCATTTAATAAATTTTAATTCTAATTTTTTCGTTGGGTAAAATTAAAATATTTATTTATTAAATGTAACATATTGTGACTTTTCTTAATCTTTAATTGTTTCAATTAATAATCCTCCGTTGGGCTGATTATTAATTTTAACAATAAAAGAGTCACGCATACATGTAAATTATTATGATCAAACTCAATTTTTTTTAAACAACATATTAATCAAGTTTGAAAATTAACATCATTTAAAATTTACATGTAACAACTTAAAAGCCCTAATAATATATCACATCATGTTCAAAATTTTAAATTAAAATATATAATTATGAACATGAATTAATTATAAAATAATCACGTTAATTTTAACATGAATACATGAGGGCATAAGAATATCATAATATTATCCCCACATAATAAATAATAAATTTAATATATATTATTTTAATATTCATGTTCCTCTTCACGCATAACATTATGAACAATAAAACTTTATGCATAATACATATATATGTTAAACGTGTATGGGCAATGAATATATATGCACTGTTGAACTTATATAATATCAACAGAAAAGATATGATCAATTCTCTGCATTCATGTGATTATATATAATCGGAGAGTCTATACGTGTCGAGCTCCCTTATACCAAGCGAAAACAAATTAATAAGAGAAGTTCCGCATAATTAAAATTTCTACTGCTGCAGAAAATTCAAGGATTGGGTAATACTTCTCATATATATCAATTATGTCTGCAGCAAGGCATATGGAATATATATATTGCATCTGGCCAGTAAATAAAAAAATGGATGCTATGACAGAAATATAAACAATAGTTACTGGGCATCTCTGACAGATTCCCTCTTTGGCTCGTTAGATGCACGTACTGCACATATAATGAATTGAGATGGCTATACACATAATGATATACTTTAAAAAAACGTAACATAATAACATAATTAATTTATTCTATACAATAACGGCTCTGATACTAGATGTTGAATAAATTATATAAGAACGTGTTATTACATAGAATAAAATCAAAATAAATAATCATAATATTAAGTACTTACATGAATTGAGAGAAGTCATCTTGTATGTATCACGCGGTGAAGGTCTTCAATTGTCTCTCTCAATGTGTATAAATTTCTTGAGACGACAATTGGGACCAAACTCTAATTGTTTTATTCATAGAATAGCTAACGGTCAAAATCGTATTATGAAACCCTAGGGCCCATTATGCCAACTTAATATTAGTAATAATATTTATGGGTCACATAATTAATTACCAAATCCATAAATAAAGTTATTAAATTAATACAATATGTAAGCCCAATAATTACATAAATAATAAAAGCCATATAAGGAATAAAATATTCAAACAAAATCAACTTACATCAACAACAGGTATATACTCAAAACATTGTTGACACGTTCAAAAAAACCAACCATTATTGGGGTCGGGTGATGTGCGGTGGTTCAAAAAAACCAAAATGGATTGCCTATATTAATTGATCGTACGAGCATATTCCGATTATCACTCGTATCACTTTCTAACTCAAGCTCCACCCTAGACCTGGCAATATAGTTGGTTAACTGTCGGGTCAACTCATATTAATTGGAACCAAATGGGTTGGTTAACCATTTTAATTTATTCAGGTTGGTTAAAGTTTGGAACCATATTTATTCAGGTTGGTTATGGTTCCAATCCGTTAACCATTTTTCGACCCGTATTTTGTTCCAAATCAAAAGTTAGGCTCATAAAGATAATAATTGAATTTTAAATCTTAAACATCACATAAACTCATTCTTAATTTGTAATTTTGCATCATCATAATTTAGAATGTTCCCAGGGCACCCACTCCCACCCACCCCACCCCACCCCACCCCCACCCCCACCACCCACAACCCACAACCCACAAAAAAATATTATATGATTATGTATACACCCCTACCCACACCCACCCCTACCCCTACCCCTACCCCACCCAAACCCCCACCCCACAAAAAAAAATATTATGTGATTATGTATACACCCCTTACCACCCTCACCCCCACCCACCACCCACCCACCCACTGCACTCACTCCACTCACCTCACCCCACCTCACCCCCACCCACCCACCAGTCCACCATCACCCACAAAAAAATATTATGTGATTATGTATACACCCCTCCCCCACCCACCCCGTACCCCACCCACACCTACCTCTACCCCACTCACCCCTACCTCTACCCCACCCACCTCACCCCCTACCCTCATCCCCACCCCCATCCCCCCACCCACCCTCCCACCCTCCCACCCACTTAAAAAAAATATTATGTGATTATGTATACACCCCCTATCCCCACCCCACCCCTACCCCAACCACGAACCCCCCCTCACACCCATCCCTACCCCTAACCCCTACCACACCCCCACCCACCCACCCACCCACCCACAAAAAATATTATGTGATTATGTATACACCCCCTACCCTACCCCCACCCCCACCCCCACCTCCATAAAAAATATATTGTGATTATGTATACACTCCATCCCCTACCCCACCTAACCCAACTCTTACCCTACCTACCCCACCCACCCACCCCCACCCCCACCAAAAAAAATATTATGTGATTATGTATACACCCCTTACTTCCACCCCACCCCACCCCACCCCACCCACCAACCACGTACTCCACCCTCACCTCCACCAAAAAAATAATATTATGTGATTATGTATACACTCCACCCCACCCAGCCCTACCCCCTACTCCACCCCTACCCTCCACCCACCCCACCCTACCCCCACCCACCCCCACCCCCACTACTCCCCAAAAAAATTAATATTAAGCGATTATGTATATACCTTCCACACTCTACCCCTACCCCTACCCCTACCCCTGCCCATCCCTTATATCCGTCTCTCTATCTATAGTATATATTAATTTTATTTTTTAAAAATTTTGTTTAAAAGTCAAAATATCTTAAAATGGTTAATATGGTTAATATGGTTTTTAACCATAACCATATGGTTCCAACCCACATTATCCATATTAAAAATGGTTAATATGGTTTTAGTTCTTAAATGGTTGGTTAACCATATTTTGAAAACCAAAACCAACCCATAACCATATTTTGTCAGGTCTACTCCACCCTTTTACTATTAGTCTCCCTCCTTACCGCATTTGAGCACCACATATAGTACATACGAAAATATATAGTTGAAAATATATTTGTTTTTCAATTCCTCCCTCTTTAATTCGTCACTAATCCAAATATAAATATCAGTACAAATTCTATAATTCTCAACTAATTATATAAAAAAACACCTATAATACCTTATAAATATGAATGATATAATATTAGAAAAGTAGTGATAGTGATTTTAGGATATAATAATTATGTTTTAACATAATTAAATTAGTAATAATTTAGAAAAGTAGTGAATTTTGGGGATTATAAAATAAACATACTAGTGTGTGATTATATATATGTATGATATAATGTATGGTATAAAATTATAAATGGTATATAATACTGTAAAATTCCAAATATCGAATTTATTGGGTTGTCACAGTTAGTAATGTTGGAACTTATATATATATATACGTATGGTATAATATTATAAAATTCAAAAATCGATGTAATTATGTAGGACAAATGAAAATCGATGAACATATTAATTATGTAGGACACATGTTGCAATATGAGAATGACAAATGTCATGCAATGATGTTATGTATTGCAAATTCTCAACTATCCAAAATCTATTAATTATTCACCATTTCCGTAATATTTATCAAATCAACAAACATAGCAAAATCTCCTTACTAAGAATAACTTAAATACACAAGTCATCATTTTTTGAGTGTATAATAAATTTGATCATAATTTAAATGACAGTGTATTTAAATTATATTCACAAAATACACAAATGGAGTGAATCCGAGTTTAATAACCTCAACCTCAACATAACATCACTCAATTATCATAATTTTATTTTCTAAAAAACTCAATTATATGCTTTTATTTATTCAATATATTTTAAATAGTTTAGAAAAATGATATATATTGTAATTTATTATAAAAAATTACTAAAATCAAGAACAAAGATGATTAGATAAAAGAGAGTATTCTTATAATATTTTGTATATCACTTAATCACTTTACAATGGTCTTATTAATAGAAATAAGAACATCAATACTACTAGGAAGTTACAAACTCAAAAGTCATGAGTTTCAAAACTCAATGGACATGGGAGTTACATGTATATAGACATCCATAATATGAATCTAGACATACATAATTTTATAACACTCCCCCTTGGATGTCTATTGTATAGCTATACACATTGAAAGCTGCCTTATTAAAAACCTTACTAGAAAAAACTCAATGAGAAAAAACCTTGGTTAAGGAAAAAAGAGTGCAGCACGTATTAGCTTGCCCTTATAATTGTATCCTTAAGTCCTTCAGCTGTCGTATTCCAATATTGCGACGTAATCCTTCAAACGTTGCAGTTGGTAATGCTTTGGTGAACAAATCTGCTAGATTATCTTTTGAGCAAATTAGCTGAACATCAATCTTACCACACTTTTCAAGGTCATGTGTGAAAAAGAATTTCGGTGAAATGTGTTTTGTTCTATCTCCTTTGATGTATCCTCCTTTTAATTGAGCTATACATGCAACATTGTCTTCATACAGAATGGTTAGAGTTCCTTTGCTGGAGGATAAACCGCATGTTTCACGAATATGTTGAGTCATTAATCTCAACCATACACATTCTCGACTTGCTTCATGGATTGCAAGTATTTCAGCATGATTAGATGAAGTGGCAACTAATGTTTGCTTTGTAGATCTCCATGATATAACAGTATCACCACACATAAAGAGATAACCTGTTTGAGATCGACCTTTATGTGGATCAAATAAATACCCTACATCAGCATATCCAACTAATTTATGATTATCATTATTTGAATAAAATAAGCCTATATCCATAGTTCCTCGTAGGTAACAAAAAATATGTTTCCCCTTTTCCAATGTCTCCGGGTAGGAGAAGAATTATATCTTGCTAACAAATTCACCGAGAATGCTATATCAGGTCGTGTATTATTAGCAATATACATTAACGCACCAATTGCACTAAGGTATGGTACTTCAGGACCAAGTAATTCTTCATTATCCTCACGAGGTCTAAAAGAGTCCTTTTTCACATAAGTGATCTAACAACCATTGGTGTACTCAATGGATGAGCTTTATCCATATAAAATCTTTTAAGGACCTTCTCTGTGTAAGTTGACTGATGAATGAGAATTCCATCTTCTAAATGCTCGATCTGTAAGCTGAGATAAAATTTTATTTTTCCTAAATCTTTCATCTCAAATTCTTTCTTTAAATAATTCATTGTCTTTGGTATCTCTCCATGAGTTCCAATAATATTTAAATCATCAACATACACAACAATGATAGCAAAACCGGATTCCAACTTCTTTATAAAAACACATGGGCATATAGGGTCATTATTATACCCTTCTTTCAATAAATATTCACTAAGACGATTGTACCACATGCGTCCTAATTGCTTTAACCCATATAGGGACCTTTGCAACTTGATTGAATAAACTTCTCGGGGATTTGAATTATATGCTTCAGGCATTTTAAATCCTTCAAGGATTTTCATATAAACATCATTATCAATTGACCCATATAAATAGGCTGTAACAACATCCATTAGACACATATCTAGTTTTTCATAAGTGTCCAGGCTAATAAGATATCGCAATTGAATTGCATCTACCACAGGAGAATAAGTTTCATCGTAATCAATGTCAGGTCTTTGTGAAAACCCTTGTGCCACAAGTCGTGCCTTATATCTTACGATTTCATTTTTCTCATTTTTTTTTCGTATAAAGACCCATTTGTATCCAACTTACTACACTTCTTCGGGTGTTTGGACTATAGGTCCAAAAACTTCACGGTTAGCAAGTGAATTTAATTATATTTGTGTTGCTTCTTTCTATTTTGGCCAATCATTTTTGCGTCTACATTCTTCCACAGAATTAGGCTTAGAAATCTCGTTTTCATTAATGATATCAAGCGATATATTATATGAAAAATTGTTGTCAACAACTATCTCACTTCGGTTCTATTTTTTCTTTGTAGACACATAACTTATCGAGATCTCGTCATTTTTATTGTTTTCAGGTACCTGAACCTCTTCTTGGGTTTTATGATTAGTTATGTCTATATCCTCATGAATATTTTCCTCCTCAATAATGCCAACTTGTTTATTTACTTCTTTTCTTTTTCGAGGATTTTTGTCTTTCGAACCGATTGGTCTACCACGCTTCTGGCGTGCCTTAGACTCATTTGCTACTATTTTTTCAGATTGGCCCATTGGAACTTCAATCCGAGCTGAAGCATTTACAGCTGGTATATGAGGTTTGGTTACTCCTTTTGAGTCAGTGAATGCATTCAGTAACTAATTTGCTAAATCTTGCAAATGAAGTATCTTTTGAATTTCTTGTTCACATTGTTTTGTACAAGGATCAAAATTCAATAATGACAATGCATTCCATGTAATATCTTTATCCAGCTGTTTAATTTATCCCCCTAATGCTGGGAACATAGTCTCATCGAAATGACAGTCGGCAAATCGTGCCATAAATAAATCACCTGTTAAGGGTTCAAGATATTTAATTATTGATGGGAACTCAAACCCAATATATATTCTCAGCCTCCTTTGAAGACCCATCTTTGTACATTGTGGAGGATAAATTGGAACATATACCGCACAACCAAATATTCTTAGATGGGAAATATATGGCGCATGACCAAAAACCAATTGTAATGGGAAGAATTTATGATATGATGTTGGCCTAATGCGAATAAGTGTTGCTACATGTAAAATAGTGTGCCCCCAAACAGAGACAAGAAGTTTTGTTCTCATAAGTAATGGTCTTGCAATTAACTGGAGGCGTTTAATAAATGCTTCAGCAAGATCATTCTGAGTATGAACATGGGCAACATGATGTTCATTATTTATCCCAAGTGACATACAATAATCTTTAAATGTTTGGGATGTGAATTCACCAGCATTATCAAGACAAATAATTTTGATTGTATGATCCGAAAATTGTGCTCGTAAGGAAATTCACGGACGATTCAACGAATTTTTTATATTTTACTATGCAGTACTATGCATAATAAAATATAATATATATTCTATTTTACATAAAAAATAAAACTTATAATATATATATATATATATATATATATAATACCCTCACACACGTAACTTCATTCACCCACACACACACATTTAATCTCTCTCTCTCTCTATATATATATATATATATATAACTTATATATATATATATATATATATATATATATATATATATATATATATATATAAGTAATAAAACAAAATTGAGATAACTTTCTCCCGGCGATTTTGAAAAATGAGAAAGTGGGGGTCCATATAATAAGCCTAATTTACAACAATTACTTCATAAAATTCCCTCTATTTATCTCAATTCACTTGGTTTCACAATACCCATTTTTAATAGCATTTATTCATCACCAATATTATAACTCGTAATATTAACAACCAAATCATTTCCAAGAAAGAGGGGGCTTTCCGATAAGGACTTATCCTTATTGGTGCGTAATTAGGTAACCAAATCCTTTTCCTCGACAGAACTTTCTAGACATCGTCAATAATGCAAATAATAATATGAATAAATTTGTCGTCTCAATTATTGATTTAATAATATAAAATATTGTGACAATAATTGAATCAATCACGTGAGATACTATGCATCAATTATTATGGCAATAATTGAGTAAAACTGAGTGACTTCTCACGTAAGCATCAATAATCAAAGATAATGTGCAATATCGTGTGCTACTATGCAACCACGCGTATTATTGTACTTTTATCACCGGGTATTTTAACAGTTAACGGTAAAACTTTCGCCGTTATTTTTATAAAAAAATATTTCTGTCATTTTCTAACTCCGACAATAATTCCGTTGTGAGGTCCACCAATGATTGTGCCATCATACGAATATTTCTTGATAAAACGAATATTCCCCGATCAATCGAATATTTTATGACAACTTGCTTACTTTGCAAAATTTATAAATATCACCCACAACTATAACATTATATCAAATCCACACCATAATATTCAAATGATATTTAAAGAAAATTAATCTTTCTTCATAAAAGTTGGAGTCCTACATTCGTGCTTAAAAGAGGCCTCCACCCTGATAATAGAAAAGATGATAGTATGTCATCGATGATTCTTGAGAGGTGTTGAATCCAATTTACAGAGTCCCCACCTGCGGCTGTGATATTCAATGTTAAGGAATTCTATGAAAATGTTATAGAAGACATATATGAGATAGCTACAGTGTGGGGTCGTCCAGTCTCTTATACTCGCCAATCCATTAATGCCCTGTTTAATTTGCCAAATATTAGAGATGAAAGTCTTTCTTTGAATTTTTCTTCAAATCTGATTAAAGTCTTGCTTCTAATTCTACTTTTACTCATACTCTAATCCTAAATTTTGTTATTCTCTAGTTTGTAAGTCTCCTTATTCTATGCCTTACAACATGTATTTATAGGTTTCAAGTCCAATCCCAAGCTTAGGCAGAAAGACAATCTAATTTGAAGTAAAAAACATGTAAAAATGCGTTCCAACTTGATCTGGTCCGACACCGACGCTGCAACGCGGTTTCCTTCATGTTTACGGTGTTTTTGCACTTATTTTCTAGTGTTCTAGCACCGAAAACGAACTATCAACTGGTGCGATCGTGCCAGACACAATTCTGCTATGACGTCCTTTGATAAAACGACCATAACTTTTGATCTTGGAGGAGTTACGGGGTGTGCCACCTATCAAATCGAAACTCTCGACGAGATCTACAATAAAATTTAAGTTCCAAGACAAGAGCGTATATCAAACTTGGTGTTAAAAGCCCTTAAATTTTCCCTTCTTACATTTACTTGCCTATTGTACTCCAAAAGATATTTGAATTGTGTTTCTTTGCTTCTTCCTACAAAATAACATAAAAACACTATAAACACATAAAAATAACTTACAATACTTAAGAACTTGCAAAGTATCAAGTTAGAGATAATTAAAATAATAGGTATAAAATCCACTTAACAGATGGCTCAACAGATAGGAGGGGAAGACACTTGTTGAATTTCCTTTTGATTGACAGTGCGATGGTTACTCCCATGTCTTGTGCACTCAGAGGGTGAAGTTTAAAATATCAAACCTTGGCAATGGTTGAAGGTTGGGTGTGTGCGATTAAATTTTCTCATTAAGGTCATATTTATAAAAAAAATATAATTGTAACTCAAACATACTAAAAATATATTTTTCATTATTTCAAGCTAATAAATAATTTATATATATATATATATATTGATATTTAACTTATTAATTAATATCCATTTGACTCAAAACACAAAAACAAAAATAAAAAGCATGCAAGAAGAAAAGTCCTCAAAAAAACACGGTAAAAGGAAGTTGGTTTATTTTTTTAAACCTATTAACCATTATTTTTTTTCCTTTTGCAACATATTTTTTTAAAAAGTAATGTATCATAAATACCCTAGTAATATTTTGGGTCCTTAACACTAATATACAATAATTAAAAAGTATTTACAAAAATAATACATACACAAAATAATTACAAAAATAACGTAATTCACATTAATAAGGAAACCTAAAATCAAGGAGAAATAACTACCATAACTAATAATTCAAATTCAAATATTTGGGATCTTACAACAAAAACAAATTCAAATTCAAAATAATAATTCAAATTCAAATCTTGATCTCCCTCACAGCCCTCTCCTCCGCTACTCTGCCGTGAATCTCCGTTGTCCAGAACACCAATGAGAAGAAGAAGAATATTCGCTCTACAAAAAGTTTAAAAATAAATAGATATAACTCTTACTGTTCTGAATTTTTTTTAAGACTATTTGGTTACCCACAAAAACTAAAATGATTACCTTTGTATGAATGGTTGACTACCAACTGCATCACATTCAAACTAAATTGGTAACTTAATAAAACTGAATTAGTTACCTTAGTGTGAAAGTTTGGCTACCCACTACATCACATTCAAAATAAATTGGTAACCTAATAACACTGAATTGGTTACCTTGGTATGAATATTTGGCTACCAACTGCACTACGAAAAGACTGTAGGTGTGGATATGGATTGATTACCTTGGTATGAAGGTTTTGTTACCTTGGTATGAAGGTTTGGTTACCTTGGTGTGAAGGTTTGGTTACCAGTTGCACTATGAAAAAACTGAAGGTGTGGAGGTGGATTGGTTACCTTGGTATGAATGTTTAGTTACCAACTGTATTATGAAAAAACTACAGGTGTGTAGGTGGATTGGTAACCTTGGTATGAAGGTTTGGTAACTTTGGTATGAATGTTTGGTTACCAATCTCTTCTATCAGTTTCTGATTTTGGATCAAATCCAATAATTCTATCTTTCTATATCTCTATTTCTCTCTTATTTTCTAGTTAAGCTTCAACAAGGGTTTGACACACTTACAACGACGTCAGAAGGAAGAATCTTCATTATTCCCCAAGCATAGTCTTGCGAATTATATATACAAGAATTCACCCCATGACCATCTTGTGACAATTGAGTATTATATTTAATGCTTTCTAATTACTATCTTAATTTTTGTGTCCACCTTTAAAATGTCAAATAATTAGGAACGGAGGGAGTACATGTTTATAACAAAAGTTTGAGTAATAATAAAACCGTGTAAGAGAGAGCAGATCTTCTTTCCCCAAATTTCCTATCTTTTTGTGTCTTCATACTTAAATTTTGATACGTGTCCTTTTTTTTAATATACTTAACTGTTAACCCGCGTATTGATATACGGTCAAAAGTAAAAATAATCTTGCCACGTGTAATATATAAATCAAACATAAATCTACTTGCGTTAAACTCATTATTTCCTTGAAAATATCTTTTTAAATTTAACCGACCAGCACTCATGTGATAGAAAACTCGTAAAGATATTTTTATTATAGAAATATTAATTCCTCTTATTAAAGATGGTGTAGTAGATTTTTAAGAGATTTAGAATATATTTTAGATTTCATACGATTATTTCCTTGAACCCTCCTCTCTCTCTCTCTCTCTCTCTCTAATCTTTCCCATTCAAAGTCGGATTCCGCCCAACGGTTCTTCTTCCTTAAACGTTCAGAAGCGATGATCATCAGATGATCATCAATTTAGGGTTAGGGTATATTAATCTTTCTAATTGCGTTAAACCCAAGCCCAACGGTACAGTATTTCCTTGAACCCTCTCTCTCTCATTTTTTCCATTCAAAGTCGGATTCCGCAGAACGGTTCTTCATCCTTGAATACTCAGAAACTATCATCAATTTATTTAGGGTTAGGGTACATTAATCTTTCTAAACTTTCAAGAGATCGATTAGGGATAGATTAGGGATAGGGTACATTAATTTTCTACACGTTGGAGATTTTGATTAAGGCTAGGCTACATTAATCTTACTAAACAGTCACCAAATACGATCCAAATACAATGCCGTTGTACGAAGAGAGGATCACCGACAGCACAAGTAGTGATTCAGTCTCTGATGCCGATGACGTCAATCTCCTTTCCATCCAGGTCAGATTTACAAACTCATCTTTTGTGCGACTTTTTTTGGTTTATGCGCGCACAGTTTTATTGTAATTTGCTTTAAGGTTGGATTATGCATTCTCTACTGATCAAGCATATATCTTATTCATTACACATATTTTACCCTTTTGATGCTTGAGATTAGTTGGGAATGAGAAGATAAAAAGAATCTCTTTGTTATTCGTAAAATTTTGAAGTGTGTAAAATTGTAATGTTATAATTGTTTTTTTAAATTAATTTTTGTTGAATCACTTTCTGTGGACATAGAGAAGTAATTCTTCCTCCTTTCAAAAGCATAGATAATATGGTAATGTCAATTCCCTCTCCTGAAGTTCGTTATTGTTCCTGGTTTGGCCTGTGAATATGACTATCCTACTTTCGCTTTCCAATAGACTAAACCACTTAGAATGGGTTAAATTTGTTTGTTTATAGGGCCTCTGTTTATCTTTTTCTTGGCAAGTTGTGTTGTCAAAACTGTTTTGACAGAGGACAATTGCCAATTTCAAATCCTGAATATTAGGCATGATGCATTTGTTTTCTAAGAAAATTAGATTTGATACATTAGTTAGGTAGTTTTTCAGGTTGGAAGAGAAGTAGTTTTATAGTATTGTGGTCTTAGTCACTGTCGGAGTAGTAATTTGCATAAGTTTATGCATCACTTGTTTTGCTAAATCATTATCCTGCCCTTCGTACGACTGCCTGATTTTGTTTGTTTTGTTCAACCTGTATTCATTTTATCTACTGCACAAATGAGGTTGTAATACACCCTGCGTTTCACCACCATTTACAAAATTTATAAATATTAAGGTTATATTTTTTGTTCCATGTTTAGACCTAAAAGAATATTAAGTTGTTAGTTGAGTAGCGGTGGCATGATAATTAATTACGATACCAACCTTGAGGATACTGTGCAATTTTATACTATTATGGATTCTTTTTGTGGAGGCAAAAAGTTGGCAAATGAGACTCTTTTTGTGTAGCTAAGGGTCTTTTTTTTTAAATATTTAAAGAAACAATTACTTATCCCCAAGTTCCAAGTGTTACAAATTTGTCTATCACATTTCAGAGAAATGCATGAAGGAATGTTGTACCGTAGCTAAATTTAAATTCTAGATGTATCTTTAAGCAAGTGGTTCTCCATAAAATTTCAAATTCCTGCATTTTTATGGTAAAAATAGAAAGAAACTTGTTCATGTAAAAAAAAGGGGTTAAAGAAGAACTAATAGAAGAAGTACTCAAGTCTTTTTTTTGAAGATTTCTTGGAGATGTAGCGAGTGTAGGTGGTGAATATAATCGTTAAAGTGGTTATATGCCAAGACTATCAGATACATGGCTTTTGTCACTTGGCATATATAGAAAATTGGTAAGATGTAATTTGAGTACAATCAACTCCTGTTTGAAGTGTTTAAGTATATTGCTTCCACTCACTAGTGCCTTGAATTAAGGTTACGAGGCTACCTTGAAAAGTGGAAAACTAATTTAATTTTGAGTCAACAAGTTATATGAACTTTTGATTTTGTATTAGACTATCAACGAGAGTCAATTTTATATTTAAACACTTTTGAGGGCAATTCCTGTATACCTTTATTGGGCTTTATCACATCCTTAACAATTTCTAAGTGTATCATGCACATAAGACTTGATGAAAGTCACAATGGATAAGGGGAAAATTTCATTGTTTACTGTTGCAATGTAGTGATGATGTCCTTTCACTTCTTTGCTCATATTATGAATTGAAACAAATAATGAATACACATGTTTGCCCTTTTATCGTTACTTCTGAACTTTGATGAGGACCACCAGGCATGTTAATTAGGATTTGGGATATAACATTACAACAGTTTTTTCCACGTCTTATGATTTGTACTTTTTTATACAGGTCGTGCTGTTACTGATATGATGCAGTACATTCGATATCCGATCAATACAACATGCATCTGCATCAATGTGTTCTCTCCTCTTAGCTGTTGGTGCAAAGGGTGAGTGGCGGTCTCTCACTAATGCAACAATTATGGTTAATCAGCCTTTGAGTGGGTAGAGTGGACAGGCTAAAGATATGAATGACCACTGATGCCAAACATATTATTCGTATTTGGGATGCACTGTGTGCATTGTATTCAAAGCATGGCAGACAGTCTGTAGATTGGAATTCAGAAGAACATGGATCGGGATAATTTTATGACCCCAAAGAGGCAAAGGAATTTGGGTTCATTAGTGAAGTAATAGATTAGAGGCCGATGTCTGTAGACACACATGGTGTTCGGAATGAAGGCAAAGATAAATGCTCAAATTAGAATATGAAGGTAAGAAATATTTCTCTCTCTCTCTCTCTCTCTCTCTCGCTCGCTCGCTCTTGATTTTTGATGCAATATACTCCCTCCGTTCCAAAATATAAGATCGCCTTTCCTTTCGTGAATTGGAACGGAAGTAGTACATTCTGTGCCTTATTTTTTGTGCACCACATTGAAATCTGCATTTCTGATATTTTTCAGTCATGTAATGAATATTGTATTAAAGTAATTGTGGTGTGTTGCATTTGAGATAAATTGTGGTGTGATCTTATATGATTGTATTTTCTCTCCGTCAAAATATTTCACTCCTTCATAAGTTTTTAATTTGTGCCCCTCAAAAGTTGTTAACATTTTTCTCCCTCAAAAGTTTTTAATTCTAAACTCAAAATTTATAATTTTCTCTTTCAAAGTTTATACTTTGTATCTTCCGAAAATTTTAAATTTGTCCCTAAATTTATTATTTTCTCTCCCTTAAAAGTTTTCCACTCTACCTCCCTTAAAAGGTTTTAACTTTCTTTCCCTCAAAAGTTTTTAGCTCTCTCCCGCAAACTGTTGCTTTCTTCGCTCCTTCGATTAGCTACAGGGCAGGCAGGGATTCTTTATCTTCCCTCTGTTCGTCCTCTATGGTATGGTATTGTCAGATCCGAACATAGGGCTACTTTATTTGTTTGCCACATCTTCGCCAGGTGTTTTTGGATTTGGCCACTTGCCAACCCCATGAATACAATAGATAGGCCCTTTAACCCTACAATAATAAGTCAATGATTGGGTGCTGAAACGGAAGACTTCATTCAGTGACCCCGTGATCGCCCTCTGAACGATCAGAATAAGGTAAAGCTTGAAGATAAGTTTTGTACCCTATTAATTTCTCAGTCCCTCTAGTCGGGTGGGAGTCGATCGGTCTTTTGACCAGATCCCCCTAAAAACCATACGTGCGGGTCTCCCCGCATGCGGCTCACGCCATTCGATGGTATATCCCTCTTCTATTGTTCTTAAACGGATCTCTCACTCTTGATGAACTTGAAGAATTCGGCTTACTACTTTATATTATTATAAGTAGACTGGTTCTTTCTCATTCCTATTCGTTATTATGATGTTCTATATTCAAATAGCGGGGATTCACGAGGAAGTATTGCGTTATTTACCAGTGAGTGGTAATATTAGACTGATCTTTTGGTGGAAAATGTTCTTCATTTCTGGATGAGACGAGACATTACACTGACAAACAAAAGTGAATCAATTTCACAGAATAAGGAGTCCGCCGAAGCGTTGCGGTCAGATTTGCTAGTTGAGGAAGGATTCACGGGTGGTGAGAACGACCATTGCCTCTTTGCTCTCTTCTTATATTTCTGTTTTATCGCTCGTATCCTTTAATAAGAGTTCCCCTCTAACTCTCTTTTGAAGAGCGAGACCCTGTAGGAAATATCAATGCGGATGAAACGATGAGTAGCGACTCTGTTAGCTAAAGAAAGGGAGTCGCAGACCTACCAAGGCACTCAATGTTTGCTCAACCATGTCATTTTGGATTTGGCCGGGAATATAGATATGGGTTCTCGCCCACAAAACAAAGCCAAAGGGCAAGCTCAAGCAGAATCTCCGCCATGCTCACTTGTTGACATGCTGGTTGATTTGCTAAGTCATTTGTCGTACTTGTAGCAACATTCTCATATCTTAGAATATAAAAATCTCGTCTATAAGAGAAAGAGGGGCTCATGCATCTTTTCTTAGACAAGTCTAGTAGGCAAGGGAATTGTTATAGCAAGAGCATGAGTGGGAATGACGAATGACTTGAGTTTCGTTTTGGAGTTCGAGTGGTGGTAATAAAATATCAAATTACATAAGAAAACAAAAGAAAACAAAAGGTTGAGAAGTACTACGTCCGGTTCACTAGGTTCTACCACTGCTGGTCCCAATCATCGATTGACATTCTCCCATTACTAAAGTCATCGGGATCCCAGGCTTTTGAAATGGGGATTTGGACTATGTCACTAGGGCCAAAGGATGTGCAATTGCGTATAGCTATTCCTTTTCTGGATCTTTGCGTAGATTCCGATCAGGGATAACTGATATACGCCTGGATCCTATTTGTGCAGTGCCAGGCCACAGAGTCTCTTCAGAGTGAGTTCAACTAGGTTATTCATTTTAATTTTTTTTATTCAAATTCAAGAAAAAGAAGTGCAACCCTCAATTTTTTGTTTTCTTTATTTACATTTTGCAGACTTATATTGAATTTTGTTGTGTCTCACAAACTTTTTCTTAACTTTCTTTCCCTCAAATGTTTTTATCTTTCTCGACCTGAAAAGTTTTAAACTTACTTCCTAAAAGTTTTCATTTCTCAACTCTAAAATTCACTTTCCCTCAAAAGTTTTTACTTCTTAACTCAACTTTATAATTTTTTCTCTTTCAAAATTTATACTTTGTATCTTCCGAAAAATTTAAATTCCTACCCCTAAAGTTTTAAATTCCACAGCTTGAAAAGATTTCCACTCTCTTAAAAGATTTTAACTCTCTCCCTCAAAAGTTTTTAAGTTTCACTCCCGCAAAATTTTTATCCTTCTCTGCTTGAAAAGTTTTTGACATTCTCTCCCTCAAAAGCTTTTAACTTTCTCTCGCTCAAAAGGTCTTTATTTCTTTACTCTCAAAATTTTAAACACTTTCAAAATTTATATTTTGTATCTTCCGAATTTTCTAAATTTCAGTCCAAAAAATTTTCAATTTCTCTCCTTTAAAGGTTTTCCATTCTATCTCCCTTAAAAGGTTTTAACTTCCTCTCCTCTCCCTCGAATGTGTTCTCTCTCTTTCAAAAGTTTTTCACTCGATAAAAAATTTTGACCTTTCACTTCCTAAAAAATTCACTCTCCTTTGAAAGTTATCAATTTTTGTTCCTCAAAAGTTTTCAATTTTTGTCCCTAAAAATTTAACTTTTTCTTAACTTCCCCTCCCTTAAATGTTTTTATCTTCCTCGCCCTGAAAAGTTTTGAACATTTACTTCGTAAAAGTTTTTACTTAACTTTCAAATTTTTTTCACCCTCTCCCTATAAGGTTTTTACTCGACTTAAATTTAAATTTTTCTCATTCAAAATTTATACTTTGTATCATCAAAAAAATTAAAATTCCTGCCCTTAAAATTTTCATTCCACTGCTTTAAAAGTTTTCCAATCTCTTAAAAGGGTTCAACTTTCTCTCCCTCAAAAGTTTTCAAGTTTCACTCCTGCAAAATTTTTATTTCTCTGCTTCAAGAGTTCTTGGTATTCTCTCTCTAAAAAGTTTTTAACGTTCTCTTGCTCAAATGTTTTTACTTTACTCTCTAAATTTAAATGCACTTTCTTTCAAAAGTTATATTTTGGATATTCCGAAATTCTTAAATTTCAGTCCCAAAAATTGTCATTTTTTCTCTTTTGAAAGTTTTCCATTCTCTCAACTGTAAAAGGTTTTAACTTCCTCTCTCTCAAACGTGTTTTCTCTCTATCCCTCAAGTGTTTAACTTTGACTCCCTAAAAAGTTTTGAACTTTCTCTTCCTCAAAAAATTTCATTCTCCTTAAAATGTTTTTAATTTTTGCCCCTCAAAATTTATTAACTTTTTCTCCCTCAAAAGTTGTTAACTTTTTCTCCCTTGATAGTTTTTACTTCTCAACTCTCAAAATTTATAATTTTCTCGCTTTCAAAATTTATACTTTGTATCTTTCGAAAGTTTTGAATTTATGTCACTAAAATTTATCAATTTCTCTCCCTTGAAAGTTTTCCAGTTTCTCTTCCTTACAATGTTTTTCACTTTGTCTCCCTCAAAACTTTTTAACTTTTCCTAAAAAAAAATTTAACTCTTCCTCAAAAGTTTTTACTTCTCAACTCTCAAACTATTTAATTTTCTCTTTAAAAATTATACTTTGTTTCTTTCTGAAATTTTTAAATTTCAAATTTCTCTCCCTTAAAAAGTTGTTCAATTTATCTCCCTAAAAGATTTTAACTTTGTCTGCTTCAAAAGTTTTTTTCGTTCTCTTCAAATGTTTTTTAATTTCTTTTTTTCACTAAATTTTTTGAGTTGTGCATAAAAGAATCATAATTACAATTGCAAAAGAGCATACCCCAGAACTATTGAGCTATCGTCATGAGACAAACCCCATGATGATTGAACAAAAGCCGAATTCACATAGGAACAAAACAGAAGCAGCAGGACTAGTTAAAAAAAATAACCAATCATCAGACCGAGAATAACAAAAGAGAACCAAAGAGAACCACACAGACAATACAAGACAACTAATACAACCAGTTGTGATAGCTACTACATTTCCAGGCTGCCTTGTGGAACTTCAGGGAAGAGGAAAGCCGAGCCTTAACCAACTGCACAATTTCCTTCGCTAGCACTAGAGGGGGGAGTTTGATTTTGTCATGCAGCATAGAGTTCCTAGCACCCCATAATTTGTACACCGAAGTAGCAAATGCCAACTTCAAGATCTCAGACATCATGTACCTCCCATTAAACTGAAGGATATAATCAACCAAATTATCCCAGACATGTGGAACATTAATCCAATTCCCAGCAGCCAAAACAAATGAAATAACAGTTTTAGAGTAGGGGCAGTTGAAGAAAAGATGGGGGAAGGTTTCAGCAGTTAAATTACATAAAGGACAGACCAAGGAATGGAAATTAGAGTAGGAGTAAAAAACATCATTCGTTGGCAATCTCCCACGCAAAGCCAACCATAAAGTAAAGGAGTACCGGGGCACATGGAGTTTATGCCATAACAGATTTGCTCAGTTTACCTGCGGAGCTCTTTGCCGAATGGATTCCCAAATAGATTTGGCCTTCAAAGTAGTGATTACAATACCATCCCATAGAATAATATCCTCAACAGATGCCGGCACAGGCACATCATTAAATAGACTTCGAAACTGCATCACATCATGGTGATTACGGTGATTACTCGGGCAGAGACCAAGAATCATGAGAAATCATACTAGATACCCGAGCCGAGGAAGAAAGCCTAGAATTAGATATAAGTGCCACAGAAGGAGAAATGGCCCGGCCATTAAGCTACGGATCAAACCACAAGCTGAAACTGCTACCATTGCCCACACGGTAAATAATGAAGTTCAGTGTAGTAGGCCTTAAATGAAATATTTTACGCCAAATCCAAGAACAATCTGAGGGAATATCAATATTCCAGATATTCCTTTCCTTAAGAACAGTGCCTTGAACCCAAGAAGCCCACAAGGAGGAAGGAGAGGGAGATATAACCTTAAGGAGGTGGTGTAGAATGAGAGCCAAGTTCCAGTCGATTAAACTCTTGATAGCAAGACCACCCTCAGAGTAAGGCATGGATAAATCTTTCCAAGAGACTTTGGCTCCATATTTCAGAAGAGATGTCCCTTTCCATAGAAATCTGCACAGAGTTGATTGGATTGATCTCATAACTGACTTGGGTAGAATAAAGTGGGCTGACCAGAAAGATTGAATGGCAAACAAGACAGATTTGATCAACTGAAGCTGTCCCGAGTATGGGAGAAATCTAGCAGTCCAGGAAGAAACTCTAGCCGTGATTCTCAGAATTATAGAGGCATGCCATCCGAGTGAGAAAGCTTAGAGGAGATGAGAGGAACCCCAAGAAACCGGATAGGCAGCACACCCATAGGGAATCCCAGCATAGAACAAATGCTTTACTTCTCATCTTCATCGACAATCAACATTTGATAAGAAGCATCGACTCTTCTGAGCGTTTGGGATCAGTCCATAAAACAGTGAGAATGACTGAATACAAGAATGAATAATGGACACAGAAGGCAGGTTACCATGGCAAAAGATTAATAGATCGTCAGCAAATCAAAGATGACTGAGTTTACATGGTTCTGTGTCTCCAATGAAATTTAAAATCGTGCAAAATAGCATCCTTATTCAAAATCATTGATAAAGCTTCCACTGCAAGCGGGATCCCCTTGCCTTAGACCTCTTGCCCCTTTAAAGTAACCTGCAAGAGCCCCATTGACCTTAATAGAACACATGGCTGTGGATATACAAGCTTTAATCCAATTTATGAAAGTGGGATGGAATTTAAGCAGACTCAACAAGTCCAAGATAAAAGACCAATTGACAGTTTTGATGTCTATCCAATTGACAGTGAGCGATTACTCCAATGACAAAGCTTTAATCCAATTTATGAAAGTGGGATGGAATTTAAGCAGACTCAACAAGTCCAAGATAAAAGACCAATTGACAGTTTTGATGTCTATCCAATTGACAGTGAGCGATTACTCCAATGACACGTGACAGAACTCTTAGAATCCGAGAACCTTGTTAGGGTAGTAAGGATTCAGAGCGCCTTCTTGAGGGCTTCGGGTTGAGAGAAAATCTCCAAGTCTCTTAGTCTTCCAAAAGGTCTAAGAGTCCAAAGTGAGGTCCCCTTCCCAATAGAGTGGAAGGGGTATCAATACTAAAGTTACAAAACTAGTCTCATGTTTCAAAATTTAATGGACATAAGAGTTACATGTATTTAGACATCCATAATATGAATCTGGACATACATAATTTTATTTGTTACTTTTTATTGCGAATTATAATGTACTAGCTGGGTCTCGTGCCTTCGACATTGTATGGCAGTGAGATTTATCTTAGCCCAGATGATTTATTAAGTGAGCGGGAAATTCAAAATCATTATTAAATAGATTAGACAAATAGATGTATTTTATTAGATAGATGTATGGACGGTGGAATTTATCTCAAACTTTGGACAGCCCAGATGATTTATTGAGTGAGTGGGAAATTCAAAATTATTTGTATTTTATTAGATAGACTAGCTGGGTCCCGTGCCTCCGGTACTGTATGGACAATATAATTTATCTCAAACTTTGAACGACCAAAATAATTTATTGAGTGAGCGGGAAATTTAAAGTCATTTGTATTTTATTAAATTATTATTAGATTATTAGATAGATAGATGTATTTTATTAGATAGATGTATGAACAGTGGGATTTATCTCAAACTTTGGACGGCCCAGATGATTTATTGAGTGAGCGGAAAATTCAAAATCATTTGTATTTTATTAGATAGATTTATCTCAAACTTTGGACGGCCCAAATAATTTATTGAGTGAGCGGAAAATTCAAAATCATTTGTATTTTATTAGATAGATTTGATATAGTAGACCAAATTTTATAATGATTTTTAAAAATATATAATTCCCTTCGCAAAATAAAATATTAAAATAAGAAAAATATAATTACTGAAAATTCTGAATTCGTAGTTCTGTGTTGCTACTTGCTAAGGCCACCTCCTACTCAAAAAGTTGACAAACAGATTCATGAATTAGGAAATTCTAGGGTTTCGTGTTCTAAGCTTCACCGATTTCAATCGGGTTGTCTTTGCGGAATTGAGCCCTAACCAGCTACAATTCGGATCAAAATGGGTCGCTCTCGTGCAATTCCCAACGTTGCCGATGATGATCCCATCCAAAGGTTTGTGTATATTTATCTGTATCGTTTCGGTTATGTAAATATGTATTTACCTTTTCTGATGTTTTTGTTATCAATTATCTGGCTTTTTAGCTACACAAGTTTTGAATTTTGAGTATAATCTAATTAGCTAAATTAAGGTAGCGTTTGATAAGTATAGAGCTGAGGGTCAAAGTTATTTGTATGTTTAACTCCTAGCTCTGTTATTTTGTTTTTGAATTTTGTTAGAGAAATGGGATTTAATTTTACATTTCTAGCTGTGATTTTGTCATAGCAGAAGCTCGGATGCAAGTGACTGTTAATTTACATGAGAGTATGTCGTTTGCTAGATTGTCTTAATTATCTATACTATGCCTGGTGTTTAGTAAAGCTCTGGAATTCTAGCTAAAGAAATCAGAGTGCCTGTGCGCTCTTTTTAGAAGATTTTGCAGTTGCTAATATACTTTAACATTCTGTTTTATGAGTTGGCTTTGTGTTACTCATTTACTTGTGAACTTGTTATTAAAGACGTGCATTGTTGCCCACGTGTGTAATTGTCCATGTTTTATTTTGTTAGCTTCTTACTCTCAAATGCTCTTTCCTAATGCTTGTGATTTGTATTGATGACTTTATAGCCTTCTGTTTAACTTTCATTTTCTAGCATCATTATTTTTAATTTTTATTGGCTGGTAATTTGCAAAATGTATTTGTAGTTTCCAGTTTCCAACTGTGTTCCTCACTTCCTTAAGATCATTTACGTAGAATCGGTAATTTTTTTGGTTTAACTTATTTACTTGGAACCTAAATCAGTAGGTCTCCATTTTCTGTTTTGTTTTTACTTTTCGATTTAACATTATTGCTCCCCTCGGTCCCAAATTAGTTCTCCATCTTTTCTTTCCAGCACTATGTCAACCTAGATTTTTTACTTATGTGAAAATTACCAATTTGTCCTTTGTTTTGAACATTACCAACCGGGTCATATTCAACAAGGAAAGGTAATTTTGAAATTTTGACAAAACTTTTATACCTTTTCAAAAAAGTTCTTATAGTGCACGAATGTTAAAGGGAACAAATTAATTTTGAACACAAATAATAATATTTTATTGCAAGTTGTCACTAGCATGGTTACTCTAATATCCTCTTAAATGTATTTTATTTCATGTGTGATGTGTTATAATATATCCCTTTTATCCCATTTGAGGTTTTGCTTGTTTTTATACGTCGAGTAGCTGTTTATTTTACCCTAATTCGGCTCGTCCTCTGTTCTCTGTTTTGCCATAAAATGTCCAGTCGATCGAAGAGAAAGCGGACTGCTTCAAACAATGTTCGAAAAGGCGTTTGAGGCGTACGCCTTGAGGCACGCCTCGTAGCGAGGCGGGAGGAAGTTGTGGCGAGGCTACCGCATCAGATACAAAAGCAGAAGCTTGCGCCTTATTTGGTCGAGGCTTACGCCTCAGTGCGTTGCGCCTCGAGGCGGGTCAAGGCTTTCGCCTTGATTTGATTTTAAAAAAAGCCCTAAAATTTGTTCTTTGACAGCTGCGACTTGCAACTTCGACTTCCTCTTCTTCAGAACTGCGACTTCCAACATCCAACATCCAATCGACTAGCAACTGGTTTATTTCTTCTTCGTCGTCTTCTTCTGCTGGCTGCGTCGTCTTCTTCTTCTTCTGGTTGCTGCTGCTGCGTCTTCTTCTTCTCTCCCTCTCGTTCTCTCTCGTCTTCTCTGTCACGGTTTTTTTTATTGTCTCCTTAGTCTTCTGCTGGTAATAACAATTTTTTTTATTACAATTATTAATTATATATATATATAACAATCATATGTATTAATGTATATACAGTAAATCAGTAATAACTAGTAAGTAATAACATTACTGTGAATATGTTTTAAAATTTCAATTAATGATCTTATGCAATTTTTTTTTACTACAGTGAATTGTTATTTAATATGTAAATTGTTTATATAAATTAAATTAAATATGTAAATTGTTTATATAAATATGTAAATATTTATACATATTAATAATTTACAATTTAATTTAATATGTAAATTGTTTATATAAATTAAATTGTTTAAATATTTATGTAAATTAAATTAAATATGTAAATTGTTTACATATTTAAATTGTTTATATAAATATGTAAATTAATTTGTTTACATATTTAAATTGTTTATATAAATTAAATTATTTATATATTTATACATATTTATATAAACAATTTAATTAAATTGTTTACATATTTATGTAAATTGTTTATAATTCCTATTATCGCATATATAAATTGTTTTGGGGACTTTTAAGTCTTTAAATCAAGGCTTCCGCCTCGCTCCGCCTTGAGGCTTACGCCTCGCATAGCCCAGAGAAAAACGCCTCGTACCGATTTTAGCTTTTTCGAACATTGGCTTCAAATGTGGAGAATTTAGAGTCTGTGACTGCAGGTATGATGTCAACGGAATTTGGAAGAAAATAATATTTATTTCCTCTTCCTGGTTCAATAATGTATATTGTTTTGAATTGGGTTGACAGGTATGCGTTGGAGATTTCTTTGTTTTTCTTCTTTATTACTCCATTATGAAGGCCAAAAAGGAATAATCTATTGTTTAACTGATATGTCACAGAAAAGTTCTGGAATTCACGTTGCTCATTTATTTCTTTTGTCTTCAAATAGTATATTTTTTTCTCTCTGATGACTAATGCCCTCTTTTTATTATAGAATTACCTAATAAATCAAAAGTTCCATGTACTGTAATCGTCACTAAATGAAGTTATGTATTGTTTTTTTATCCCTACCATCTTCTGCAATAACATCATTTTCCCCATTTTGGAAGGTCAAGGGACAAATGAAGGGAAAAAGGCATTATACCACTGTAACTATTGCTACAAAGATATCTCAGGAAAGATTCACATTAAATGTGCGGTTTGTTCTGATTTTGATCTTTGTGTGGAGTGCTTTTCAGTGGGAGCTGAGGTTTATCCTCACAAAAGCAATCATCCATATAGGGTTATGGTTAGTGGCCTTAATTAACATGCTTTCTGATTTATTACATGGCCTATTTAGCTGTACACCTTATCTTTAGTGGTTTCTGTAATAAAAGTATTTCAATTCAGATCTTTTAGCTATAGAGGTGCTCAAAGTAACCTCTTTCCTTATACAGTGAGTTCTATTGGTTAGTCTTTAGATTTTATTATCCGAAGCACCTGAATTTGTGATCCTTTGATGTAGGGTATGGACACTAAGATTACATTTTTGAGGAAAATAAACTTATATCGCATCCATGATTCTATTTGTTTGTCTTTTTGTTTTGTTCACATGGTTTTTCTTTTTCTTGATTGTTGAATTCCTTACAATTCACCGTTAATTTTGATTAGTGATGAAACAAGTTTACTTACCAAATTAAAGTATTCATGATTAGCTTTGAATATTGGTATTCTGCATCTACCTTTCTCTCTTCTTTAGTCATGCCTAGTGATAAAGGTAGGAAGTTTAGAGGGATCAGCGGCAAGATGGGAGACCATAAAATTAGAATGAGTGCATTCATTAAAATTAGTTAGCACCACTCGAGCATGAAAGAAGGAAGGAGCCTAGTAAGAATTAAGTCACATGAGATTTAATTCTTTTTTATGCTGGTCAAAATCTGGTAGTATAGTTTTCTTGATGAATCCTACAAGGAAAAATCAAAATAAAAGGGTTGAAGTTTCAAAAGAAGAGTAAAACCATTCGCATAATGATATACTTTTCTCCTGGTTAGGCTCCTCTGTAGTTCAAACTACTTTTTATACAAAAAAGAGAGTTACCCGTTTGGGTGACTCTATTTCTCCCCTAGTTTGATGTCGTGTCATGTACTAAGTTAATTATAAAGCCCTGTATATAGCACAATTAACAACATCCATTTGTGTTACCCCTGTTGGCTACTGGTTAGAATTGTCTTTATTGATTGCACCTTGAGTTTCACTCATGCTCATGGCATTAATGCGGCAGTTACTTTGACTCCCTATAAAGAGTAAATGGTTATATCTTTACTTCGTCATGTATGTGATCTTCATTCTGTTGAGCTTCACAATTTCTTTTAGTAGCTTTTATACTGGTTCTGTCTCCCAGTATTATTGTGAAGTAAATTACTATTGAGTATCACTTTTATTATATATTGTTGAGATATTCTTCAAGGCTTCTTTTATTTTTTTTCCTACAGGATAATTTGTCATTCCCTCTCATATGTCCTGACTGGAATGCAGATGAAGAAATATTACTACTAGAGGTATTCCTATAAACAGTAATATTTCCTACTTAGATTTTGTGCAAGTTATCTAATGATGGTTCCTGATGGTGTCCTTGTTTATATGCTTATTGTTACGATTTTGGAAGATACTTGCTCTCCTTTTTCCTCGGTGGCTACAAGTGTTCATTCCTAATTCTAACTTTTAAGGGTTCTAGCCTGGTTAAGACAAAAATAAAATAAAATGGAAATTGAACTTGAACTTGGAATTGGAATATTGACCTAAAAACTTGTACATCCTTCATGCAGGGTATTGAAATGTATGGGTTGGGGAACTGGAATGAAGTTGCCGAGCATGTTGGAACAAAAAGTAGATCTCTTTGTGTCGACCACTACAACACTATATATATGAATTCGCTGTGCTTCCCTCTTCCGGTATGACGTTATAATGTATTACTTTTCTTTTAATAGATATGAATCTGTTAGAATAAATTGCTAATATGCTATATGCTTGTAGGACATGTCTCATGTAATGGGAAAGAACAGAGAGGAACTCCTTGCTATGGCCAGAGGACTTGGTGAAGTCAAGAAAGGTTAGCTTGTTAGCTATTTAAATTAAATCTGTGTCAGTATTTGAACTTCCCAACCTAAATTTAAATAGTCTGCCTATGATGCCTTTGGTAAGTAATTAATTAATAATATCATCATTTACAGTGCCATTATCTTCTAGCCACAGGAAGATGAAGCTACAATTATACTATGTCTTTTTTCTAACCTTATATCTATGGTGGCATGCTTTTACTTTTAAATTTAGAACTCTATCTGGCGACATAGTCCGAAACATTTCCATCACATCAATACTCATTTCAATGATATTGAAATTGGATAATTATTCTAAAAAGTATTTTGGCAACTTCTTTCAAATGGAGAACAGCTCTGCATAAAGACCCGCAATGTTTAAAAATCGGTAGGCGGACCTAGTTGGCGGAGATGGCACCTAGCACCTAGGTCATGTTTTCTTTTTATTTATCGTATATTTGTTTATAATACATAAACCATATGTTTGATGTAAATGTTCTAAATTTTTCATGAAAAATTACCCAAAAAAATTAAATATCTTAAAAGACCTAACAAATTCATTTCAAGCATTGTAGGGCTTCAAAGCCTTCATTAAATATCACTATGATTCATTGTTTTAAATTCATATTCGTAGTCATTTCCTAGACAATTCTTTTGACTTTAATTTCAACTCTATTATTTTTGGTAAAATTCATTTAGCACTTAAGAATTTAGCAGTTAAGAAAAACTAAGTGGTCTATCTATTTCAGAGTTATTGATTAAAGTGTGATGTATTATATAAATTAATGAATAAAAATTAGGATTCAAGGTGGTATGTACGGAATTACGGATTCCGCATAGACACCCAACCAAATCGAAGTGGTAGACGACCGATTCCACCAGCCTAGGTGCAGTCTTTACAGCCGTCAAATAAATCATTCATTGACAATAGGCTTTTACACATTAACAGATAATGCTCAGGTTTTTTCCAGATTAGAACCTAAAAACGTATAGGGTCTGTTTTGTAGAGATCATTTGTTTGACAACTGTGCCAATGATCAGGGGGAAATTCTTCTGATCAAATAAAAAATATGTAACTGTCAGCAAAACAATTCTTGAGCCTTTCATTCTTCTTTAAATAGACCCTACAGTCCTCATTTTCATTTCCTGAAGTGGAAAGATCTGTGTAAGTTTACATACTTGTTTCTATTTATTGTCGTGAATTCTCATACTTACTGAATTGCTGCAGGATTTCCGATGCTTGGGGAACATACAGTGAAAGAAGAGTCTCTGTTCTCTGCAAAAATCAAGTATAGCCGACTTCTCCATCGTATTTGTTTTTCTATTATAGCTATTTATCCTTTTCACCTCACTCCTTCAAAATCCTTGGTCAGGGTCGAAGATCAAAGAAGAGATGGTCCAAGTCGATCCTTAGCTGGATTAATTTCTGGTATGTGTCTCTGTGAGTCGGTATCGTGAACTCATACTTGTTTTATTGGTCTCTCTCTCTCTCTGTGTATGTGTGTGTATTTGAAATAGCATGCATTAATATATTCTCTTCTACATCAGAGGTAGGCACCGGTGCAGGTTCCAGCAGTGGTAACACATCCACAGGGGGGATTAAAAGGGCATCTAGCATAGTCCAGAGTAAGGATGGTCATGATGGCACTAAAGTCGAAGGTAGAGGCTGCTTACTTGTTCATCTGTAATCTGAATGTAAGCAACTATACACACTCATTTTCTGGTTGCCATCTATTTGCATTGGCAGCTAACTGGATATAAGTATATAACCCTTTTTTTTGTGAGATGCATTGCCTTGAAAGCTGCTCAATAATAATGCACTGTGATGTAAGGATGTGAATTAGAAAAAAACACAAGGGACGCGTTGCTTCATAATAGTCCTCTTGGAGAGTCTAAGGTTGAGGGAGCAAAGTAAATAAATTCTGAGAAAGAGAGAGTGGAGAAATTAGGTCAAGTGTCGCTGAGTTAAACTAGAGCTCGCTAGTCTTAATGTTAATTCTTCTTTAATTTGAAGGAGACAGATTTTGGGATCTTGACACCACTTGCACTCAAAAGAATATTGATGGAGTTGCATCTAAAACTCAGAAAACAACAAACTTCTATTAAATAATTATTCATCATGACAATTGAAGTGACAATCCCCTTAAATATATGTGGTCAGTGTGGGAGAAGTTCAGGTGCTCACCACCTGGTACGGATATCTGAGTGGAAGATCAGATGTGCTTATGGTCACGACGCTAAGTCTCGAGGGGATTACACCGTTCCCTAGTCCAGCTAGCATGGCTAAAGCCTGAAAAGGGTTCTAAGGCCTGTGAGGGGGTTATAGGTCATAGAACATTGGACAGAGGATCCTCTGCAAGGTTGCCTCCAGTCCCTAGTGGGAGTCTTGAGGACTTTAAAATTTTACACACCTGGCATGAGGGTTTATACCTTACCACCATGATATAGTGTCAATTTCTGTTTTTATATTATGTTTTGACTTTGTTTTGGTTTTCACATACTGAATTTGCATTGTAATTTTCCTTCGCTGTATACAGGCCATAAATTCTCTTTTTTATATTTGTAAAATCGTATTTATCAGTTCTAAAGACAAATGCTTGTGTATTTTCTGTAAATGTCAGATTCTCAAGCAGACAGGAGTGTTGAAGAGAAAAAGCTTAGGATTCCAGGGGATGAGGGACCTTCTTTGACGGAGTTTAGCGGCTACAATCCTAAGAGGCAGGAATTTGACATTGAGTATGATAATGATGCTGAGCAATTACTGGCAGACATGGAATTCAAGGATACCGACTCTGATGTTGAACGTGAACTCAAACTGCGAATATTGCGTATTTACTAAAAAAGGTAAACCATCACTTGTTTCTCTCCTTCAGTGTTTTCTCAATGATTGTCATACTTAAATGAATGAATATTGTTTGCAAAAAATAAGGAAAGTTTCTTACCATAAGAGTCCACTTATTACATTTAAGAGACTGTTAGCCTTAAGGTTGAAGATTGGTCCTTCAAGGAATAAACCAGGAACCCAATACTCCCTTTTAAGAAAGTTCTACAAAAATTGCAACAATTCTTTATTGGGCATCTTTTATGAAGTTAAATGATTAATTTACCCATAGTCATGTCACTTTTATCACTTGAATATATAGTGGGTCCCTCCACCAACTAAAACTTTTGTGGTTCATATTCTTGGAGTAGTCTGAGCCACACATTTTATAGGAATCAATTAGGAAATCATATAAGAATAAAAAATTTCTTAAAATTTGAGCAAAAGGTATGTTGCAATATTTATGGGACAGCAGGAGTATGTCTTAAAAGTTATTATGCAATGATTATTGAAGCTAGTAAATATCTCTCTCCCGCTATCTTTCTTTCTCTTCACTTTTCTTTTTACCAGTTACTGCATGAGAGTGGTGGTGGCTGGTTTGGAGGAGGTATTTTGCGCCCTATTGACACAATTTCAAAGCTTACATGCCTTTAAGTCCTTGTGGTTAGTTTCTGCTATTGCTTGTCTAGAATTGTTCACCAATAATTTTTTGACCTATTTTTCATTTATATATTCAAGAAAAGCTGCTTCTTTTGGTGCACGGCAGTAGGGTGTATATACTTCTAGCAAACCATAAGATATTCTCTAAGCAGTGTACAGGAATATTTATTACTGTTCATTTAACCTGTATATTCCTAAAATTTACCCATCTGATATAGATACACTCGACTTTTGTCTCCAGAACCCTTGAATTTCCAACGGCTTTTCATGATGAAATTTCGTAAATGTGTTAAACTCTCTTTTGTTGACATATATTCAGTCAAAAGATGCTTCTTCTGGTGCATGTATTTACTTATTCACTATTTATTCACTTTCAAACTATTGACAGTGGATATATGTGATACTTTGTAAGATATTCTTGAAGTACTGTCTGAAACTTTTTTCTGTTTTTCTGACATATATGTTTTATTTATTTTGTTGTTATTGGGAATCTTTGATAGGCTTGATGAGAGGAAACGCAGGAAGGATTTCATATTGGATAGAAATTTACTATACTCTGATCCTTTTGAGAAGGATCTCTCACTTGAAGAGAGGGAAATATGTCAGCGTTTCAGAGTGTTCATGCGATTCCATTCAAAAGAGGAACATGCAGAATTGCTGAAAACTCTTATTGAAGAGCACCGGATTCGGACAGGAATACAAGATCTTCAGGTTCGATTCATGCCTGGGACTTTGGCTCAATATACTTTATTTGTCCAACCATTATCCATTCTAATATATTTAATTACCTTACCAATTCAGGAACTTCGTTAACTCATAGAATTCTGGAAAGTAAGGCCTAGCACAAGCTTTTTAAGCTAACAAAATATACTAAATACCAAAAAATTGATCATCTGAATTATGTATAGGCTCTGCAAGCTAGTCTACCCAGAATTTTTTCCTTCCTTTGTTCTTGACTATTTGCTTATGTGCCTGTCTTATTATAAGTTAAATGCAGTTTGTGCTTTCTGGTTTAAAAATAACAAGTACTCAGGGAAATGTTCCTGTTTTATACATGATTGGCAAGTAGGTTATGTTATTCTTATAGAGTACGAGCCAGATTTTATCAAATCATAACCCTAGTAAAATGAAACATTCAATTTTCTGAAAGGACTCGGGGTAAGCCCTTTACACTGGAACCACTTGACCACAATCTACTTGCTCATTATAATCAACTCAGATCGAGTAATGAGCAATAACTGGTTCATAATGCCAATTGATAGATTTATTGGGATTTACTATTTGAAATTTTCCAAGAAAAATATCATTAACAATTTGTTTATCCTTTCAGCGGTTTAAGCTGTGATTCATTATAAATCTGTGCGGTGAATTTAAGAACATTTCTTACAGCTCATATATGTTTTGTTTCTCAATCCTGTAATTTGTTCTTCACAGTTGTAGCATTTAGATAGGAAATTTTCTTGCAGGAAGCTCAAGCTGCTGGCTGCCGCACATCTGTTGAGGCTCAAAGGTATATTGAACAGAAGAAAAAGCGAGAAGCTGAGGAAAATGCCCTTAAGGCCAAGGACAGTTCTCAAACTGGCCCAAGTGGTAAATTCTTGCAGAGGGCGAGTCATCTTAAAGGTGAACTAGACAGCAGCCCCAGGGGAGGTGTTATGGGGGCTGGTTTAGATGATTGGATTATCAATAAACTTCCGCTGGCTGATTTACTCTCTGAAGCTGTAAGTATTTAGCACACAGTTTCCACTTGTTGAACTTTAGATCACTCTTTGTTGGGGGAACTTTTTACACTCCTATCCTATGTAGTAATAAAATTGTCTTTTATAAAGGTTTCTTTACATGATTACTGTCGGAGAGCAAAATGCAAATAGAAAAACGGATACAGTAAATAAACGTTCAGTGTTTCTTTTAGAGCTTGATTGCCTGTCCTTAAAATATACTGTGATATCTACATGCAGGAGAAACGATTGTGCTGCGAAATCAGGATCCTCCCTGCACATTATCTGAAGATGCTGGAGACCATGTCAATAGAGGTAATGAAAGGTAGGATTTCTCAAAAATCAGATGCACATGGCCTGTTCAATGTTGATCCAAACAAGGTGGACAGGGTGTATGACATGCTTGTGAGAAAGGGAATCGTCCAACCATGATGGACATCCCATCAACCTTAGTGTGAAATCTCATGAACTTTTCCTGTTTGCCCATACCTGCAAGATTATTAAGCATAAATAGTTGCAAACTACCTAGGAAGCAGTATTCTTTGAACTGCCGTATCCCCACATTGGATACTCCGATTCTCAGGGATTGTCTCCACCTTTATAACTTGTGTGGTTTTAATTATCTATGATTAAATTGTTTTTGACCTATATATTTATAGAAACATGAAATTTATACTGTTTGTTGAATATTTGTTGTTTTTGTATTACAGTATCTATTTTGTTGGATGTTATATATATATATATATATAGGGTCTCCATCCACAGCAACCGGTTGTTGGGGAGCAACCCCTTTTTGGCCAGCCGGTACAAGCTGTTACGGCTTATAAAAAAAAAAAAAAAATTTCTAAGGCCGGTACAAGCTGTACCGGCTGGCCAAAAAGGGGTTGCTCCCCAACAACCGGTTGCTGTGGATGGAGACCCTATATTATATATATATATATATAGGGTTCCATCTACAATAACTTTTTTTTGGCCTGTTGAAATTTCGGCTAGAGCAAAAAAAAATTCAACCGGTCAAAAAATGGGTTGATCTGGCTGTGGATGGGATTCTATATATATATATATATATATATATATATATATATATATATGGAATTAATCCATGGCAGCCGGTTGCCTAATATTTGAACAACTAAGCTTGTAACCGTTGATCAGTATAATGTAAGATTGGGATTTAAAAAAAAAAACCCACCCTACATGCTGTAGTGATAGGCCTTGGTCCCTTTTCCTTTTCTGTCGCATCCCTTTTCCTTGCCCTTTGCTTCCCTTTTCCTATTAATATTATTAGTAAATTAGTAATAATATTAATTATGAATATTATTAATAAATATTAATAGTAAATTTTAAATTAAAATATTTAATAATGTTAATTATAAATATTATTAGTAAATATTAATAATAAATTATGAATATTATTAATAAATTAGTAAATATTAATATTATTTAATATTTTAATTTGAAGTTTATTATTAGTAAATATTTAATATTTTAATTTGAGGGATGCGCAAAATATACTTGAGGCCTATTTCCCAAATTATGTGCAAAATATACTTGAGAACGAATATGATGAATGTATTTGATATTTTCAGGGAATGACTATTTTACTAGTTATTATGTTAATTCTACAAGTTTTCTTATATCAGCATAAACTTTCGCAATATACTCCCTCCGTCCCAAATTAACTGCTCAATTTTGACTTTTTAAAGTCAAATTGACTATTTTTAGAATTAATAATTAAGCATATATAAATATATTTCTAAAATTATAAAAATTAAGATTAGTAATAAATTGTATATATTTTCTTTTGGTTATAATCTCTTCACCTATATTTTATCAAAAATAATAAAAAGATTAGTTTTAAAAATGGTCAATTTGACTTTAAAAAGTCAAAACTGAGCAATTAATTTGGGACGGAGGGAGTATTTCATTTCTCATACTTATTTCAGTATTTTCTTTTAAGGCTTCATTCAATAGAACTCTTGCCCATAATAGGAATCATTTCAATAATAATACTCCTAGGACATGTCTTGTTGTAAAAAACATGTTTAGAATTAAACTATTTATCTTAATTTATCATTATTTTTAACTATTTTATTTCATGGGAGATTAATAGACTATTTTTTTGTTATTCTTAAAGGTTTTTTTATGATAATCTCATGATAAATGTGAAATTAACGGTCCCTTCTTCACATTGACTTTATGGAGCTATTCACATTAAGTGACAAATAAAATTCATCAAAAGATTAAATAGTCTAAAATAATATTAAATTAAGATAAATAGTACAATACCAAAGATGTGTTTTTGCAAACAAGGCTCTAGGACAAGTTTGTTTCCAAAAATAATAGGTGGAATAAGAATAAGGGTGTAAACGAATCAAGTCGATCCGAGTATTGAGTTGCTCAGATTTGGTTCACAAAATTTATTGAGTATAAAATAAAGTTTGATTGAAGCTCATTTAGCTACCGAGTCGAACACGATTCCGAATAGAACCCGAGCAGTTTGAATTTTTCTAACGAATATGATCCCCGAGTATCAATAAAAAATTATAATTTGAGGAGATTCGAGTAATTTATCGAACTTTAAAATGTGCTCATATTTGACTCATTTATATTTCGAGTCGAGCTCGAATCGAACTTTTAGTCGAGCGAATACGAATCGAGTCCGAACTGTTTGCTCATTCATTTTACAACCTTAGATAAGAACATATACACTAATTTATTATCATTTAGGACCATTTTATTTCACAAGTAGTCTATTTAATCAGAAAGAAAAAGCGAAAAGAAAACAAAGGTTAAAAGTGGAAAATTGACACCAAGATAATAAGAGTGTATATGCTGCTGTAAACAAAAGTGGGCATACTTTTACTAAAAGAAAGAACAATCTGAATAACATAAATAAATATAATGCACCAGAATAAGATAAAACAAACAGGTGCTACCTAGTCAGCCTAGGAACCTTAAAATGCCTGAGGTACCCCCATTAGTATAAAATTATACAATTGTACATACAGAAAAGCCAGCATGAGACCATAGAGAGGGACCACTCTCTGTCTTTATCAAACTAAACAACACTAGTGGAAAGATACAAAAGTCCTTCCAACTCACTAAAAAGTCAAAAGGTCCCCAAAACGTCAAAACTAATAAAGAACATAAAAACCTAAGTCAATAAGAAGTACACTTGCTTGAGGTCAGCCAATTTAGTCCCAAAACCCATCTCTGGTCCCCTACTTCAACCCAACTTCAAAATGTAGTAAAATTATCCCCCAATGATGGAAAAACATAATAACTCCCCTCCAATGCCAATGCCAATGCCAAATAAAAAACAGCTTTTCCTTTTTAACGACTACCAATCAATATGGACTAAAAATCTATAGCTAGCTATTGTTGGGGTCCAAAGTCCCATAGGTGAATAGTGTTGTCACTAGAACAAGCTGCTAAATATCTTTCATCTGCAACCAGAGCATTTGTTACCCCTATTCTCTCTCTCAAAGTATACAAAAACTCCCCATGCTCAACCTCCCACGCCCTAATAACTCCGCCTACACACATTAACGCGTACCCGCCGTTCATGCACCCCAAAACGGCCCTCTGTGATACTCCCGGTACGTTAAATCTACACACCTCCTCCAAAGTCCCCACCCTTCGCACGGATCCACGACGGTCCACTAGAACCAACTCCTCGTGCCTAGCATCCAAAGAGCCCACCATGAGCCCTCTGGGGAACTCTTCCTCTCCCAATACTATCACTTGGTTTCCCAAATCGAATACGATAACCCTATCACCCGTACATGCCACCGCCAATTCTTGACTTGTCACTCTCACTTGGCCTATGAGCTCAGTCAACTCCGTGAGTAAATGCCAACCCCTTACGGCTTCGGGGTCTGTTAATGTGCCACCGATGAAAACTAGCTCTTCACTATTCCACACATGAAAAGCACGACCCGGAACACCTGAACAAGAATAATTAGTAGAAAATGTTAATTCAATAATTAGGATTATAAATTAAAATAAATAAAACTTGCAACATTTACTTGTTTACACAACTATTAGCATTACTTGAGCAAGAAGCAACTAAAAGTCGTCGAAAACATTGATAATAATGGTATATAACTAATACTTGTGTTCAAGCACCTGCATAGAGACCGACCCACCACGGATTACAACCATTAAAGTCCACCAAAGCTCCGTCGTTGACTACATCACCCAAGTGGGCTCTACGGGGTGGGGCGGCATTGTCGATCATTGCCACGTGGATGTCACCGTCGAGGGAGGCAAAGACAACCAGGGACTCGGATAGAATGATCCCCGACACTGCAGGTGAAAAGGGGCCTAGACGATCACGATGTTGGGGATGGATAGTGGAAATGTGTAGCCTATTGGGAAGGTGGAATAGGCTAACTGAGCCATCAGAAAAGCCAGCTGCAAGGTGGTAGTTAAATACCGCAAGGCGGCGGCATGATACGTTATCATTATTGTTATTGTCATCTGTTGGGACAAAGTCATGAAGGGTGGTGTATACATATCTTGCAACACGGAAGTTATGGGATGCACGGTGGTGGTATATATATTCCTCATACCAAGAATCATGGTGGAGGCTGTTGCAATGCCAGATGCGACGACTGAGGTTTTGCCATAGAAGATCTGACCGCGACACTGCTCGCCAAGTAGAACATACCTGCATGCAAACAGCCAAATTTTTATTATCAAGTTTGCACAAGTTTAGTATACTGAATTAATAGCAGTTAGCTGCATTATCAATATCAAAATCCATATCATCCCAGGTTGGCTACTGCAACCTAATAAAACCTGCAAATTTTTTTAGTAAATACAAAAATGAATACACACTTTTGCATCATTTATTCACTTCAATGATGCGTTGGTTGACATTTTTTATAGTACATTTATAAATTTTCTGAATGGTGGTTAAAATTTTAATAGGACTATCTTAAATCACTAATGTGTATTTATGTTACAAGTTCCCTTTGCTTGAAGTTGTTTAAATGCGCTTTAATTTATGTTCAGAATGAAGGTCTTCAAAGTAACATGCATAAGTACTTCCGTACATTATTAACATGTCAACTAATTTTGATATCATTCAACATAATCATTTGTTTTACATCAGTCCCTTCTAAAATAAGGATGATGCATGTTCAATTAAGTTTACTTCCGCTATGTTCAAAAGACCAATCAAGGCATTGAGCAGTAGTTGATCCTGGCGAATCCAGAGTTTGTGAGAATGATTTGTTACTGTTATGTTGTTGGCAGTGATGGTGTCCGGAGGACATGGTGAAGATCCATTGATATACCCAATGAGGTCATATCCAATATCCAATGAATAGAGTTTGAAATTGAAGTTTCCATGAGATGTAGGTGGTCATGTTGTGGTTGGATGAAAAAAAAGGAATAAAAATGGAAGAGAAAAATTAATGGAGAGAATTTTGAGATGCTCTGATACCATATAGAGAATTCTACAAAACGTAATGAAGCCCTGCTCTTTTCTTTGATAAAGTGAGCTGTACGTATAGGGTTAAGGAAACTTAACCAATTGCTGAATACAAGGAAGTTTGAATTTAAAATACAGGAAGTTTGAATTACAATAACAGAATGAATCTATATTCTGATAACAGATAGCAGGGAGTTATAAATCTCAGGTATTTATGCAACACTAGATCAGATTTGCAGTTCGTAAGACTTTATTCTAAAATTTTCAAGTGTTGGGGGTCCCCTTAGAATGATAACAGAACAGCTTAAAAGAAAGGAACGTATTTCAAGGAAAGAAAACATAACAAACAAACAACTAGTGGGCATTAATATATGTTTGAAAAGAAATTTCAGGAGTACACGGGTTCTAGTCAAAATACTATCATCATCTGTAGCCCTACTCCAAAAATATGCAAATGAGCCAACACACTTGATTCAAGGTCATTTTTATTCTAAAAACCTCTTCAATAATCACAAGAAGAGGTAAATAAAAGAATAAAACATAAAACTCAGTAAATTAAGCATAAGCCGGTGTAAAGTAACAAGGCTGTGCATCTACACTAGTTCAACTGCAAGCAACAAAATGGCAATAAGCTTAGATTTTTCATCATTTTTAACCTTCTATTTCACAATGATGAACTCCTAAATAACAGGATACCTCAATATAATGCTAGAAAACAATATTATTCGATTTTTAAAAGAAAACAACTTTACTGCAAGAATTCTCGTCTCTACTCCTACAAAAACTAATGAGTAAAACCCTATTGGGTGCAATACCCAAGAGACTAATGCAGGCTTCACATTAAAGACCGTTAAAGAAGAACCATGCACGCGCATTACACATTATTTAAAACACTAAAAATTAATGCGTTTTGAGGCTGAAGTCATGTCAGCAGGCCTTCAGGAGATAGTAGAGAGCCCACAAAAGTGGAGAAAATGAAAGAGGAGAGAGAGAGAGATGTAATGAGTCAGTGAGAACTCAGGTCTAGTAAACAAATAGGGGTATAGGGGAGTGAGATATAGGTACCAGTAGGCAGCAGGAGGTTATGGCATGGATTAGACTGTCTTACTGTACAGTCTTTTTAATGCTACTGGTTGGTTGTGGCATAAAACATATATATCCGGGGAGAGATAAAAAGAGACTTACATCTCCTTTTAAAGTTCCAATTTAGGTCAGAAGAAGATAAGGTAAAGTGCAAGTACTAAGAATACTACCCTATAATTGCATATTCTAATGTGTTCCTTTGATTATTAGTACTAATATTATAAAGTAGAATTAACAAAAATTTAAATTAATTAGATGGTCTCTCTTTATATTTGGGTGTAGCTACAATATAAAGATAAGACAAGATAAAAGGAGCTGATATTTTCAGTTGCACTTTTTTATTTTGAGTGTAAATATTGAAATACTTAATTCTACCGTGTATTAACAATAGTATACTAGTTTTGAAATAGGAAAGATGAATAGCATTTTTGTAAGACAAAGATCTGGAAGATATGGAAGTAGCAAGAACTAGTAAACGGGCTCATTTAACGAGATGTTCCCCTTAGTCACTTCTCTCCATTTCCCTATTATGCCCTTGGATGAAATGAATTTCTAAAATTGAATCCTAATAATATAGGTTTTCAAAAAAATATTTAAAAAAATAAATACTTACTACTCGTATACACACACACACACATATATATATATATATATATATATATGAAAAAGGAAATATGTTTCTTAGACAGTTTATCAGCATTCAGCTGCTGAAATGATGCCCTACGCACTATTGCCCTCTAACTAACCAAGGGGGATAGTAGTAAATTGTACCATGTGTATATATTAAGTGCTTTATATTTGTGTCTGAATTAGAAATATTATTTTCCTTTTGGTCCACTAAACATTACATTCATAATAGAAGGAAACATATAGAATTTGAACCCCACGTCAGGAGTGTGGGGTAGACTTGCATTCCAGTTACTAACTTTTAAGGATCCTATACTTGATACTCATATATACTCCTCCTAAGAGGACCATGTATTTGGAAGTAAGATGTGTTTTTAATAGGGAGACCAAATAAGACAAATACCTTCTACCCCAACCTAGTTGTGGTCCATATCATATTCCTACTACTGTTATATGAGTATATACTTTCTTTAAAAGCTTATAAAATACTAACATCTCCACACTCTTTCATTTCCAAGAAAGGATGTCTCTTTAAAAGCAGTGAGGAATCTTCACCCTCTCCCAACTTCTTCTGGGCTGCTCTCTCTTTTTTGACTCCAGTCTTCCTTACTCCAGATATAAAAGTATATTGTAAAGAGTGTGTATGGGATATATTTATATTTAGTTAACACCATATTTAAGTCAAAATAAAAGTGACAAATTAAAGCATGACTTGAAAATTTGTAAAATAAGTTATGAAAACATTTGGATAATAATAACTTGTAAAATAAACAACTAGTATATGACTCAAATGGAATGATTTGTAAGATGAAATCACTTGTAAAAACCCAAATTCACAAATGATTTATAAGTAAGTTTGGACCAATTTATGAGTCACTCTCATAAACCTCCAAGAGACTGAGGACCCTGAAATCATATCCATAACAATTCCCTGTTTCCTCTTTCCCTTTATCTGGGTTTCTACTTTCCAAGAGACTTGTAACAAACAAATTTAATTATACACTAATCAAGGGAAAATGTAGAGTACTAGTTAAAAGTTAAAACAAAAGCCACACACAAGGGAAGAAAAGGAGAACAAAATAGTAGATTCTTTCTTTTAACTAAATAATGATTTTTGTAAAAAGCCAAAAATAGGAAAGAAAAAAAATTCGAAGTTCTTTAATAATAGAGGACCTTTTCTCCTGAAGTGACAAGAAGGCATGGGGTTTTGAAAAGCAGCAGCCAGCATTGGGGAGGGGGCTCCATGTGCTTTACTGTCACTACACAACACATGCTGGATTTGACCCCCATTTTTTCCACTGCCATTTCAATGATTATTAAGAAGCCCCAAAGCCAGTCCCCTGATTTTGCAAGTACAATGAACAACATTTCCTACCATGATACGACTCTCCTATTTACTAATTTTTTATGTGTGACCCTAAATACTTGCCCCATAATCTGTAATTTGGTTTGGCCCAAAAAAGAATGATGCGTGTCCCAAATGGAGCATAAACTTGCCACAACTTTAAGTTAATAAACTAGTATTTTAAAACCAAAATTAGATAAATCTAGGTGAAATGTAAAAAACAAATATACTTATTGAAACCAAGAGATTTTAAAATTACTCTAAGGGTCCCACTATAGGTGGCCTCCCCCCATACACTAAAGAATAGTATAAAATAAGGCATTTGTAAAAGAGCTTTTATGGTTTTGAGTAGAGTAGTGTTAGATATCTAGATAGAAGTTGGCTAGTTTATTTATGTTTTACAATTACTTTATCTACATAAATTAGACAGTTTATATCTAGTTACCTACAAGTTTCTTTCTGAGCAAGTGCGGGAATATACTATTCTGAAATTTTGATAAAGTGCATTATGAAACTAGACGAAGATCAATTTAACGTTGTACATCTACTTCTTTCAAGTATGAGGGCATTAAAAATGACCCAAAAGGCGGATTGTAATGGTATACATTAATTCAACAGGAAAAATATTAAAGCACAAAACTAACTGATAATAGATAATAATCACCATAAATTTGAATGAATCTATAAAGTCAAGTATTGTATATGTTAAAATTTTCAAATCCCATGGTTTACCTTCAATTAGTATAGAAAAAGCAAAGATGATAGAGTGAAGGAAGGAAAGAGAATAAATAAATAATTATTATATGACTAGAAAACTGAACAGATAACAAGTTTTTCCACTAGAAGTTTGACTATTGACTCAAACGTGAGGTAGGGTGACTATGTTTGCAGTAACTTTTTCTGCCAATTTTTATGGTCTAATCAGAGAAGTATAAAAATGTAGCAAGACCTGTTGTTGTTGTTGACAGACTGGAGCAAGTAAGCTAGCTTTATTGCTCGGAGAGCAGTGCAAACTGAACCTACACAAGTATTAGCCAGCTTCTTCTCTTTACAACAACACTCCCAAGTAAAAAGGTGTCAAAACTCTCTTTCCACATTTTCAAACTCTCTACTACTACTAACTGCAACTATAATTTTATTTTTATTTTTGACTAAAATATAAAATTGTATTATGATTATCACTTTACGAAGATATGATACCTGATTTTATAATCGTCATACAATTAATAGTGAAAAATTATACTTTTTGGGTAAATTTTGCTAATTATATCTTTAAAAGTAAGATTTTACACTTATAATTGTACCATGTAGTTATTTGCTATATTATAAAATTAGATACTATATCTCTATAAAATGATAAACTCAAGATACAATTTTGTATTTTAATATTATTTTTTGCACATTAAGGTAGTGTATGTTTACATCTTAATACCAGTTTCACATCTATGTAATTCAATAAAAGGTACATTCGGTAAAAGGTATAGTTGTTTGGTAAATTAATTTTGTTTCTTATCGTCTTTTAATCAGTAAAAGAAGATATAGATTTTAAATTATAAAGAGTTGCCTCTTAACGAAAAATTTAAATCTATGAAACTTCTATAAATATTGTACTCCCACATTCCAAATTTTAAGATTATTATTAAAATTTGAAAAGTCAGTTTGAAATATTTTTGTACTTAAAATTGAAATTTTTTAATTTAAAAATCATTAAAAAATTTTATACTTTTTAGTTATCATATAGTTTTTAAAATTTAGATGACTCAAATAATTTAATTTATTAAGATATACTAATCATTTACACGTTAATCGTTCAATTTTATACCAAGTTACTATGATCAATGCAGAGAGGAAAAAATGGAGAAAAGTGTAGTCAAAAAAGTAATAAATGATTTGTAGAGAGGAGAGAGAGGTGTCCAAAAGAAGAAGCAAAGAAAGGGAAAGGAATTCAAAAAACCAAAAGAACCCTTTTCATGCTAACAAATACTCTTTTTTCTCTTCTCTTCTTGTCTAGGAAGTATTTACCCAAAAGAGAAGAGGGCCCAGAAGTAGGATACTGCTTATATCTGATAACGATAGGAGGCCCCTGCCCCTACTGCATTTTTGCCAAACAAAGCAAAAACCTAAGGGAAAGGATTTGAAAAGGACATTCATTTTTTCCCCCACATATTCATATTCTTTTTGAAGATGAGCCAAATAAAAGGACTCATTGAGAAGACATCCCTCCCTTTTTCCTTCCTGTCTTTCTCCTTAGATTGCTCAAAGTACAATTTACTCCCAACTAGTATGTCAAATAGTACCCTCTAACCAAATAATATAATAATAATAATAATAAATAGGATGTGAATAGTGATTTGGTCAAAGATTTGGAAGATCATACCGCATCATTTACTGGGATACTTAAACCTGCTATACAAACTGGAACCTCTAAACTTGTCCTATTATTCATTCATTTATCATGTCCAAGTTTTACTAATCCGTATATTCTAACAAACAAATATTTCATCTCCATCAAAATCACGTGTAATAATACAAAAATATATGAATTCGTGGTTTATACGAAGAAAAATGAACCTGAAAGAGATTGGATAGAGCAGGAGCAGCGGCGAGGCGGCCATCGGATTGAGAAGCGTCAATGGCGACTTGAGTAGCCAGAGCTTCGACGAATGGCTCCGGCCAAACTCCGTTGCTGATACGCCGACGAGTGGTGGACGGGCCGCCGTAGTCACCCCCACCGCCATTTCCACCGCCATCTTCCGACGAAGAAGATGCCGACGACGACGACGACATTTTGTGTATGTATATGATTTGTATGTATATAAGTGAGCTAGTAACTGAAGACCGATAATATACAAAACAGAGAGAGATAGAGAATGAGAATTGAAACAGAAAAAGGGGGCCACAAAGGGTGATTGTATTGTATTTACCTATTTATACCGAGGACAAATATAGTATAGCAAAAGTACTCCCGTATATACTATATATATAATTAGAAATGATCAAGTAACGGATTCCTTATTTTTTTTAAATGAGGGACTTTTTTGTTTTATTTTTGCTTTTTTTTTAAAATAATTAAAAAAAAGTTTAATATTTTATGGAACTGAAATTTTTCCATAATACAATATTTTGGGCATGTTTTAAATACCTATACCAAAAAGTGATAGTACAGTCTGTCCAGACTGTACATACATATTTTGTTATATGTACCCAAATCACACCCAAAACAGCAAAAATTTCAGTTGCATAAAATATTAAACTTTTTTTTAGTTGTTTTAAAAAAAACAAAAAAAATGCAAAAAAAAAAAATCCCTCATTTTAAGAAAGTAAGAGATCTCTTACCTAATTCTAACCCTATATATATATATAATTATAATTGTTTTTAAATTTGTTTTTTGCAGAGCAGGCTTCCCACTCTGCAACTACGGCGGGGAAGGGCGGGGTTAGGGCCTGGGCCCTGGCTTTGGATACAGGCTTTAAGTGGTAACATGATACTTGAAAGACTACTGCTGACTCGGACACATACACTGATTCAGTTTTCGGTTTCAATCTCAAAAAATAATGCTACTTATGGCTCACATAATCCTCTCATACACACATGTATATTTATAGACCCCACATATTAGACAGAAATCCGTAGTATATATGTGAGTCTTTTTATGTGATATTAGTACCGTTGAATCTCAAATAGATATATGCATCACATGAAGGAAATTATAGTTACGGTTTTAAAATTTTACCAATAATTTATTTGTGTAGGCGAGGATCCGATATTTTTTTGAATCTTTATGTAAGGAATTACAAAATAAAATCTTTTTGTGCAGTTGTATTCGAATATAAGGTGAAATAATATTTAGAATGGGTAAATGTGTAGTGTAGATGAATCATGTTTGCAAATTCGACTCGATTAAGTTAAAAATGACTTATTTCGATTCAAGTTCAACTCAAAGTAGAATATATTGGTTTGGTTGATGATTTAAATTTGATTTGATTAAGAATTCTTAATTAGTTAATTATAATTTTTATATTGAAAATATAAATAGCTCAGACTTAAATTTAACTAAAATCTACATATTTTCGGTTCGAGTAAAGTTCATACATGAAATATAAAACTTCATTCCAAACTCAACTTGACTACTCTTTTCAACTTTTAAATGTGCTTGAGCGTGTGCAAAAAAATAATTAATGGGGTCCAATTCGTTTAGAGCTCTAATAACAGTGATATGATAAAATTAGGAAAGCATTTATGATGAAGAGAATGTAAATGACAAAAAACTGATTATACTTAATTTACCTACGCATTATTGATTAGTATACAAATTTTAAAGTCAAAAGAATAGGCTAACAAAATACTACAAAAATGAATTTAAAATAATAATTGGTAAGGACATTTAAAATAAAAAAAATTAAAGTTTTACAATGCTTAAAATGAATGTCATACATTATAAGAATAGTTTTTGGAAATATATGTAAATATACAATAATAAATATATAAAATTATGTACAAAAACACTTGGATATTGTCAACAAGTAGGGTTGAACAAGGAATTAAATTAAAATCGAAATCACAAAAACCGCACTAACAATCTCAAATTTCGCATCAATACCCAATGGATTACTACGCTCCCTCAACACCCGACGGGCCAATGCTCCATTTCACTTCGCACTTGGCCTTTTTCAAAAAATTCTCAGTTATGAGTCACAAATCTCAGCACTTACAAATAAATTCTCAGAAGTAGGAACCCTTTTGACACCTGCATGTTCACACTCTAGATAAGACGGGCATTGTATTCAAATAATCATGTGATTAGATTAGCATTAATATATAACTTTAGCTATGGAAAATAATGACATTTTCATGATTTTCCTATTGTCTTTTGCTTTAAAATGATGACAAGGCTAAAAAAATAAAATAAAAAACAGGTCTTTTTCAAAAGATTAAGCCAAGATAATAATGTCATGTTGCACCTTTAGGCATTGTCAAGAAATATAACTGCAATGCAGTACAACAACAATGTCTACATATGTTGGAGACGATGATTATTGGTTAAATTAGAAACCTCACACTTATTTACCCATTACACAATTATATCATTATGAAGTTGATGGTTTTGAAACTCAACTGAACTCATATTAGCTTTTTCATCATGTTCAATAGTCTACGTACGTAGAGCTAGTTCCCCTTATTTACTAAACCCTTTTCCACTTCAACACTTGGCTAATATTATGTAAAATTATTTTAAATTATATATCTTATTAATAATTTCATTTTAAATAAATATGTAGTTAGTGGTTAGTATTAAATTTATTTTTAAGTAAATCGATTAATTAATTAATAAAAAATATTAATATTTTATTGACTAATTTACCAATTTAATTAAAAATAAATTTTATACTAACTCGATCCGTATTTAGGAGTAGAGAAATGAAAACATGTTCCTTGGGCCAATGCATTGCCACGCTTATGTCCCTTCACCATTTCTCTCTCCTTGTCCCTTTCATTTCATCCATCTCTTGTGTCTCTAGTATCTTGATTTGATTGCATATCTTAATCCCAAAGTACAACTCTCTGACACACAACTCTCTTCTCTACATCCCCCCTCTATATCTAATCTCCATCTATATCTCTCTATACGTACATGCTTCCAGTCTGTATCTAATCTCTTTTAAAATTTTATTTTAATTTAGGACATCATTATTTAAAATTTTAATATCTTCACATAATTTTTTTCTATATTAAAATGAGACTTATTTTTTTCTCGTATATAAAAATAGACTATATAAAAATATAAAAAATATATATAAAAATATCAATTTTATAAATTTATACTCCTCAAGATTTATAAAAAAAATTATATGTAACTTCTTCTGTTCTAAATATAAAAGTTATTTTAATAAAAAAAATTAACTTTACTTGAAATATGGATAAATCAATGTATATCATTCTTTTGATTTTTTGAATATTATTTACATAAATATCAAATTTTATGATCTATCTTTACTTCACTTTGTGTGTGGTATAGCGCTCATATTTATTACTATCTAAAGAAATTTTATTCTAGTTAAAAAATATATAATTATTTATAAATTCGAACCAGACGTAGTGTCTCATATCTCAATATTATTCATAATTTTATAAATAATTTTAATATTATTCAGAATTTAAAAAATAATAAAATAGTGTTCATAATAACGGATTGATATGGATGAATAAATAAACAGAAAAATAGCTCGGCAAAATAGCTCTCTGCCGTATTTTGCTGCCTTACAGGCGGGGCAGCAAACTTTAACAGTACTGGAAGTATATTATATATTAGCTGGGTCCCGTGCCTCCGGCACTGTATGGACAATATGATTTATCTCAAACTTTGAACGATCAAAATAATTTATTGAGTGAGCGGAAAATTTAAAGTCATTTGTATTTTATTAAATTATTATTAGATTATTAGATAGATATATGTATTTTATTAGATAGATGTATGAACGGTGAGATTTATCTCAAACTTTGGACGGTCCAGATGATTTATTAGGTGAGCGGGAAATTCAAAATCATTTGTATTTTATTAGATAGATATAGAATTTTAAATATTTAATTGAATTTTTTTACTTTAGAAATATTAAAAGCAACTCCAACAACACAATCTTAGACTATATTTAGTTTAAGTACAGCTCCAGCAAGTAAACTAAATATAGTCTGTGACTATATTTGAAGCATCAACAAGACTAAATCTAGAAACTTGATAGTCTATGGACTATAATTTTAATTATATTTAAATGGGAGAGTGGAAGGAGATTGTAGCTTTTTTGAATTCATAGATTATTTTAATCTTTTTATATTATAGTCAATGGAATAATCCATCTACCGGAAAGATGGAAGACTATATGAACTAAATATAGTCCATCAGATAGTCTAGCTGCTGGAGATGCTCAGAAAAATTATCTTGAATGTATTCTCATATATTTTGATGTAGTTGAAGTTCTCGTATATTTTGTTGTGGTCAAATTATTATGTTTTAAACTCCGAAAATGTATTTTTTAAATACAATTTATATTTTTTATTTATTTATTTTTTGGTGAAGATAATGATTCGAAAAAGATCTCTTTTTTATTTTTTGTCATAGACCACCAAAATCTCAAAAATAGCTCTGATGACACATGTGTGTAAATTATATATTTTTAATCATCTTTAATTACACGTGTCATCGTGTGATTAATTTTTTTTTTAATAATTTTAATCATCTTTTTGTGACAAAAGGAACAATTTTATATAATTTTATAATTTAAAATTATTATAAAAAATAAAAATCTATATCTATAAAACAGAGGAGAGAGAAAATAAACAAATTTCACATCCCCACGTTATCAGCTCTATCGTTCCCCTCATTTCAAATTTCAAACCCTCTAGGCCTCTCTCTCTCTTCTTGTACACACAGCTGAGATATAACACGGAGGTTCAAAAACACAAACAAAAACCACAAACGCGAAGCAGAAGAAGTTAAAGGGTGAGAAACACGAGATCGACACACGGCACACGTCGTGCTGATCGACTTCCCTTGGCTCTCCTCGCGGCACACGAAGTCTAAGACCTTCTCCTCTTGGCTCTTCTCTTCCTCGGTCCACGTCGAATACATAAAGGAACTAAACTATATTATGTATTGCTCTGATTATGGGATCAGGTATTTGGGGTCTCCCGCCTTCTCCATGTTGGTTACTTCTCAGGGCAGTTCAAGGTAAAGGGTCACTGCAAGAGTACAGAGAAAAGGCTCTCCTCTTGCTTCGCTGAAATCTCAATATAACGATCAGGAATCCGAAGAGAGTTTCTCAGAGGTGGTTCAGGGGCCCAGTTTGAAAGCATTTATCATTGGTGGAGGCTTAGTCCTTTTTCAACAGGTATATTTTAGTTCCTTTATGTATTGACCCTCTTTTTCTTCAATTTCAGTTTGGTTTCTTACAAAATGTATGAAATTCTAGGAGAAATAAGAACCCATTGTCTGAGGGTTTAGCTTTATTGGGTTTATGGGGTTCTTGATTTGGTTGAATCTAAATTTTTTGAAATTTTCTTTTTTTAGGGTTCCTTTTGATTGGTTTGATGTTTACAATTATGTTTCTTGGTTATACTTCTGTGGTTCAGAATTGGGTATAATGTGATATTTAAACCTGTTTACATTTGGGTATAATGTGATATTTTGAATTTGATCCAGTCTGATTAATCTGTTAACTCCTGCTGCTACCCGATACACTTAACTTATGTTTTTTGACTGGGTGGGTAAGTTAACTTTTCTCATTATTATTAACTGGGTATGTTGAATTTTAAAGCACAATAACCTTACTTTTTTCCACTACCCATGCCAGATGTTTGGTTACAGAGTATCTCAATTTTTTTGAATTGTCATTAGTATCTGGAGAACATTGTTGTGTATTGATTTTAACAATGGCTTAAAGTTGTTTAACAAAATGTCTCTAAGAGTTCAAGTAAGTTTTAATATAAGAACCACAATGTTCAAGGATTTTTTTGATGGGATAGCATAAATGATTTAGAGTTTTTCTTTTGGGTATTGCCATGTTAAACATGATTCACTTACATAAGTGTATTTCAAAACAGTTTTCCCACTTCCAATCATTTTGGCCTGCTGTTACAGTTTTTACTTGAGTGGCATTTGACATTGGATCACTGATGTCTTCATCAATCAGATTGTGTGGGTTCCTGGTTGTTTTGAAATTGGTGGGGTTGCAGAGGCTTGGGAAGTCAGGAAAGTATCAAGCGATTTTGTGTATTGGAGCTGTGGTATGATTTTGTTTCAGTTTATCACTTATCAAGAAGAAAAATGATTGTGTTTCCTTTCTCGGCATGTTAGCTTAATATATATATGATCACTTAAATTACCATTTGGTAATCATCTATTTTCTCTCTTTGCTCTTAGATGTCTTAGGAGGTGGTGAGAGCCATTTGTACGACACTGAAGGCCCATTATATTACTTTAAAAATGGATTTAATAATTTCAACTTCAGTTTGGTCTTGCTCTGCCTGTTCCTGGGAGTTCTCTTCTCCCGATTGCTAGGAAGTAATATGCTCCAGACTTGCTGGTTGTTGTCTCACCTATGTATATGTGGATAGCATTTATGTCTTTGCAGCCTCTCAAGGAAGAAAGGTTAAACAAATTCTTGATTTCATATTTCCTTTACATAGTTGTATGTAATTCTGACTTATTCTGCTCCTTTAGAAATTTACAAGCACTTGAAGTATTACGATGTTGGACAATAAGGAGAGAATTATTACTTATTGTATGTCATATAGGTCTTGAAATAGCAGAAAGCACCTAAGACATTTTTCAAATCATATGTACAAAATTTAGATCACAAGTGGTTTTTGACTTTTAGGAGGAAACATATGCATAACTGGTATTAGAAATGCTCACATTTTTAATGTCCTTCAGGAAACAAATGCTCACGTAGAAGGAAACTTTTGCCCTAAAATTATGGAACCACTTACCTTTTCCATTTGAGGACTTTGCAGGATGAAGTTTTTATTTTCAGAAAAGGGTTAAACTCTGTTTCTATTATCCCTATTTTTAATTCATCTATTCAGGGTGATGAAAATTTCCATCTCTTTTACGTAAGCAAAATTAAAAAACTAATATCAATAGGTAGAGTGATAGACTCGAGAAGTTTCTGAAAGTTGTTCTCCTCTTCCTTAAATTTTGTTGTGGAGTTGGTCTAATGATCTTCTTGAGGTTATCCGGTATGCCCACCCCACTCCGGAATATCAATACACATCATACAAAAGCAGTCTTCAGTTGTACAATTCACCAACCACAAAAATTACAATCAGATTGACTGCCCTAAAAACATTATCAGATGCTCCTCCTATTTCCATTCTCCATCAAGATGAATGCAGTCCTGGACTCCTGGTGTTGAAAAGTATTCTTGACCCCCAGCCAACAAATATCAATTCACAAGTCTTCAATTACAATTCACCAACCACTAGAATTAAAATCAAATCGATTGCTCTAAAAAATTATTACTGGATGCTCCTTTCCTGTTTCCATTCACCATCAACATGAATGTAGTCTGGGTGCAGACCAGTATTCTTGACATATCTGAGATCTGAATATAAATAAATATAGTATTCTTGACTATAGACCACTATAGTATATAGGATGCTCCTAATCTATAATGTGACACCCCCAAAATAGGTATACATCACCCATTCTGAGTTGTCAACACACGGTTCAGAAACAACTACAACTTTATTATTACAACATGTAAACTATGAGTTTAAATACAGATATTGCCATCAAGATAATATCCACATACAAATAAATCCCCATCATAATTATTGATACATTATTTTACAAAAATGGTGAGGACTACTAAATAACTCTCCCTAGAACCTTCATTCCATACCCCGACTCGTACTCGCTATATTCTCGCCTCCTGAGAAGAAAAATGGAACAAAAAGGAAAAAGGGTGAGCTCAACTAGCCCAGTAAAGAATATTATGACTAAGATAATATACAACAAATTATCGTTAGTCTTCAACAGGGAAAAATCTGATAGAATACAATAGACAACAAATGTTAAATCAATATTTGCAGCGGAAAATATTAATTCATAGAAGAGTTACGTAGAGAATGAAATCTACTAATATCTATGAATTTAACAGTCCATCATCAATATTTTTATCCCTGTAACACCAATCAATATATATCTGGAATCATATATTCATCCTTGCACTACAGGCCAAGGACATTCATCAGTTGGTCATGTTCATCTAAACACCTGTTCATCTTTGCACTACGGGCCAAAGATATTCATCAGAAATCATTCATCTTTGCACTACAGGCCAAAGATATTCATCATAAATCATTCATCTTTGCACTACAGGCCAAAGATATTCAATAATATCATCATTTAAGACTGAGGATAATGAAAAATATTTTTAAAGAAACGAATCCAGTGAAACAAAATGACAAGGATTAAGGATTAAGGACTCGTACTTGGTTTTATTCACGACCAAAAATACCTCAAAATAATCATAGTGGTGTAAAATTCAAGAATGATCAAAACATAGATCCAATCAAAGCTAGTATCCAGAATAGATATTTTGGACAAAAAGAAGAAATTTTATTTTTCGGTGAATAGTACCGTATTCGTGAATAGTGCCGTATACGTGAATAATATCGTATACGTGAATAGTAACTCCGACACCAAAAGATAGAAATTTCACAAAAAACATCATCATGCTTCGTGAATAGTACTCGTGAATAGTAACTCGTGAATAGTAACTCGTGAATAGTAACTCGTGAATAGTAACTCATGAATAGTAACTCATGAATAGTAATCCGACATGAAAAAGTTCCAAATTTGATAAAAAGTTCCAACCAACATTTCAGCATAATGATATTGAAGAAATAATATCATTTGAGAAGAAAATAACATCCCTTACCTCGGAAGATCAGTACTTCTAGTTGAAACACCGGATATAGGCTATGACTTGAACTTACTCCGTATAGCAATACTCAAAGTATACTCAAAATACTCACAAGAATACGCTCGATAATATAGAGAGAGAAAACTTCAGTTTCTGGTGTGATTTTCAATTCTAACCTAAGCACCTATTTATAGGAAATTGCTTAGAACACCAAAGCAGAAAATTTATTATAATATTAATATATTTAATAATCTTCTACGCCCACTTTGACAACTGATATCAGATCATAAAACACATGCTAGGGCTGCCCATTCAACAAAAAAAACGTTTTTATTAATATAAATATTTAAAACTTCCAAAAATCAATTATTTCGGAGCTTTAGAACTTCAATAATTCATAATAAATAACCCTTTTGTCCGAAAATTCGAATCTCGCGAGTTTTTATAGGAAATTCAATTCTGCACAACTTTGCAGAAGGAAGTTTTTCCAAATTCCAAACAGAAATTGACCAAAATTCACAAACGGGCGATTTTACAGGCTATAATCAAATTTCAGTCAATAAATGGGGTCCACCGACATGTTTAACATGTTTTAAATATTTTTGGTAACAAAAATACTCCTCCTCCACATATACTCATATATCCCACATTCATCGTAAAATATCACCGTTAATATATTATTAAAATAATATATTTAAATGAATTATTTTATCAGAAAAAGATAAAATATTAATTTTCAACAATTGTCACATTAAAATTTTCTCCATCTATATCCACATAAAATCAATATTTTCCTCATCATATAAATCAATAATTTAATTATTCACAAATAATATTACAGAATCACAATACTGACAACCAGGCCGTTCCCAGGAAAGAGGGGGTTTACCAATAAGAATTTCTTCTTACTGGCGCGCAATTAGGTGACCAAACCTCTCCTTAGGCATGAACATGTAGGGATCTTTCATGCACATCGAAGGCAGGAGGTTATACACCACAATAATCACCGGCCAAGTTGAGTAAGGCTTTGTGTAAGGCCCGTTAAACGGATTAAACCCATCCGTAGCAAGTCCAAGCCTAACATTGCGAACCTCTTCAGCAAACGAGGGGTGCTTGTTATCAAAATTTTTCCACTCAAGCCCATCTGCCGGGTGCGTCAGTTGACCTTCGACTATGTCCCGTGTAGAGTGCCACCTCATATCCTCGGCGGTATGTATTGACATGAACAACCGCTGAAGCCTCGGGGCAATGGGAAAGTAACGTAAGATCTTTCTCGGCACGTCTTTTCCCTTTTTCTTGCGCTGTTCACAGTATCTACTTGTACCACAAATATCACACGACCTCTTATCTTTATTGATACCGTAATACAACATACAGTCATTCTCACAAGCATCAATCTTCTCATACCCTAGATTGAGCCTTTTGACCATTTTCTTCACATCATAGTACGACTCCGGTAACTTATTGCCTGCAGGTAAACACTCCTTCACAATGCTTAACAGTTCATTAAAACCTCTCTCGCTACAGTCATGCTCATTCTTGAAGTGTAAAAACTTAGTCACAGCAGATAAGACGGTGTGTTTTTCGTGCCCGTCATACAGTGGTGTCGCTGCTTCATGCAATAACTCATAGAAACCCTTAGCCCCATCATTCGGCTCTTGCTCGACGCTACTGCCATCCCTGTCTGTATTCCACTGAAAGTACGAACCAGCAGCTTCGACTATCATGTTAGTACAGTCAAAGTTTTCGTCACCTCTGGATTCCGGTTCTGATTCATGTTCATCCAACCAGGTTTCCCCATGATAGATCCATGTCGTATAACCCTGCTTGAACCCATACGCAAATAAGTCGCACATGACATCACTCCTTTCCTTCCACACTTCATTCACACACCTCTTACAAGGACATCTGATCTCATCGCCGCTGACTTGCTCAAACGCGAAGTTGAGAAACTGTTCAACCCCACTACGATACTCAGAGCTAAGCCCACTCCTATCAGTGGCTACCCTACGTTCCATCCAACTTCGATCAACAGACATCTCGGACAACTGTCTGCTATATATATGGAAAGTTAGACAAACACAATCAAGTCTCCAAGTTAATGTATATGCAAGCTTATGAGTTTCCTAACTTCATCTCCCACTCTAACGGGTCAGGCTTCTATCCCATTCCCGGATGTGTCGCCTCACTGATGCCAACAACTTGAACACATCTTTACATTTTTCAGAATTTTCGGCAGCACCTCCCCATGGTCTTCAAGTACACGAAATAGACTAACACATCGTAGTCTAAATATGCACCCGAAGAACATCAAGAGATATATACTGACCGAAAATTCAAAAAATATAAAGACGTGCTCAAGTCGTTAACACCGACCTAAGTGAGATCGAAACATACAAGAACAGTCCCAAAACGGGGACTATTTGAGATTCACTCCTACTAAGTGAATCTCAAACGGGTTTCTAAGCTTCCTAAACTATATGAAAATATGCACATGTGAAAGTAAGGATTATTTTTGTATAACAGAAAGAATACTAGCTTTTTATCAGGTCACAAACTATTAATACAATAAAAAATTATTAAAAAGAGGCATATGAAACTTTTTTTGTTGGTAAAATTAGGATATTGACCAATTTATTAAAAATAATAATAAGCACAGTTCAGTCATTAACTCGCATGATTCTCACAAGTCACATTAACAAAAGCAAGAACAAAGTAGTCACACAAACCTAAAATGGAAAGAAAAAATGTTACAAAGATTGCACATCTATGATTAGTAATATTTTATAGTTAGGGTTCAATACTTGCCTTTCCTTCCCAACCTTCCTTGAAATGTATGTGTTCATAATAGTCTATGAAAATAAAAATAAAATTGACAATTAGGGTCATTGTTTAAACCAATACAATTAGCTATAAATTTTGACAGTACTCTCATTGATACACCAGCAGTACACTAATTATTATATTTGTAATATTTAGTAATCAAGTGTTTCCTTTCACACAACCATATATTTCCAATTTGAACTTTTTTAAAACCCACCCCCACCTCCACCCCACCCCACCCCACCCCACCCCACCCCACCCCACCCCACCCCACCCCACAACAACAATTTATACACTGCAATAAATATACATTTATACACTATCTCTAAGCTCAACAGATTACTATCAATGAAGTTTAAAAAATTTATACACTGCAATATATAGTACACTGCAATATAGTTGGATATTTGTACACATTAAAATTTCCATGTAAACTTGCAAATATTTGAAATAGTAATACACTACAATTGATATTTGGGGAAAATATAGTGAAATTGTAGAAGAAGTGATTTAGGTTATATTTGGGGGAATTGGGAATACTTACTTGCAGTACTCGAGAGTGACAACAGGGGGAGAGAGGACGGCGATGGCAAGAGAGGAGGGCGACGGCAGGAGAGGACGGCGACGGCAAGAGAGGACGGCGACGGTCAGTGGGCGACGGCAGCGAGAAAATGACGCGAGCGAGGAAGAAGGGGGAAAGAAGAAAGCAGAAATGAAAAAAAAATTACGGTACTGTAATTAAATCTAGGGTCATTCTCGACGGCTATCAATACCGACGGCAAACGCCGTCGCCTATACCCTTTTCCCACGCCCGCGAAAAATTCCCACCAAATTTAGACCCGGTGGGAGGTCATTAGCGACGGGACTCATTGGTGACGCCTACGCCGTCGAGAATGATAGTATTAGCGACGGCAGTATGCCCGTCGCTAATGATGCCGTCGCCTATGAGCTGTTTTTTTGTAGTGTTATATACAAATATGTGTTCTCATTTATTTTTTAGATAATTCAGGGTAAAGTAAGGGGTCTTATGTTTCGGATTTATAATTATTTTATTTTGACTCACATATTTCGATAATTTTTAAATTTTAAATATTTTCAGGTATATATTGAAGGATACATGGTGTAAGCTGTAAATAATATACTTTGTGTAAGCTATAAAGTAAAAGGTCCTCAACATGTTTCTCTATTTTCTACATGTCTGTATTCTTTGTGTTCCGTCTTTTGTAAAGTTAGCTAATTATACATGGTTATGATGATTTTGGGTATGCAATGATAGTTTTTTTGGTGGTTTGGATATGTATGGATGATTGTAAGTTTTGTAAACATGTTTAGATTTTTCTGGATATCTATTTTTAAAGAAAATTTTGCCGAAATTTCTTGAAATTAGTAGCGACAAGCTTGATGTTTTGGTAGTTGGATGTGTTGATGATTGAGTATGTATTAATTTCTTCATGTATGTATTTTTTGTGTTCCGTATTTTGTAAAGTTAACTAATTATACATGGTTATGATGATTTTGGGTATGGAATGATGGTTTTTTTGTTGTTGTTTGGATATGTATGGATGATTGTAAGTTTTATAAACAGGTTTATATTTGTCTGGATATCTATTTTTAAAGGAAATTCTGTCGAATTTTTTTAAAATTAGTAGCTTGATGTTTTGGTGGTTAGATATGTGTTGATGATTGTTTGTATTTTGTGTGTTCCGTATTTTGTAAAGTTAACTAATTATACATGGTTATGATGATTTTGAATATGGAATGATGATTTTTTTGGTGGTTTGAATATGTATTGATGATTATAAATTTTGTAGACGGGTTTAGAATTTTCTGGATATCTATTTTTAAAAGAAATTCTATCGAATTTTTATGAAGTTAGTACTGACTAGCTCGATATTTTGGTAGTTAGATATGTATTGATGATTGAGTACGTATTAATTGTTTTGGTGGTATGTGTCTTTAGATAATGTAATATTTTTTGAATTTTAATTTAATTTTTCGTTACGCCGTGCTTTCAGGCACGGGTTATAGCTAGTATATCTATAATTCTGAGTATTCGCTTGGCATTTTCGGGATATGAGCATTTGTATGTGTTAGACATTTCCAATTCTGGTTTGGTGTATAACTGTATAAGATTGTATTCCAATGGAATAATATAAATTTTATTATCAAAATATTTAATCAATATTATTGTTAATGTATATTGTCATTAACTTATAATTAAAAATTATAAATAAAAGTTCATCTATGCCGACATGAAAATTGGACACGAGGATTTTATAATTTCACATATTTATATTTTGATGTAAAAATTTGGATATTGTTCATTTTATTTTGAACTAGTTAATAGCCCGTGCAATGCACGAGCTAGTTTAAATAATGAATTATATAATTTATTAGTACAATCGTCCTCGAAATTGAAGATATATTATCTATTATAATGATTTAAAATAATTTTTGAGACCATTGATCATATTTATTGAATTTCTTTTTAATTTAATAGATTTTATTATAAATATATAAATAATTGTGAATTTCTTATCTACTAATTCAAACTTCCAAGTCTATATAATCAATCTATCATCAGTTTCTCCATCAAGGCTAGGCTAGGCACCCGAGTATCAATCCTACTCTTTGTGCTATTTGGATTTGTTGCTGGTGCTCCATAAGATCTACCTCTGCAGGAATTAGGACAATACAAAACCACATATTATTTAGGCAGAGAGTATTGCATATGGAATATTAAATGACCATGAAGTGTGTACAAGAATGTTAAGCCAATACAGAGATTTAGGTAAACTCATACCTTGTTTATGCTTAATTTGATCACTGTTTTTAATAGATCGTCGCAAGCAATTTGCCTTACTTTTCGTATCATTTGAGGCCTTGTAATCTTCTTTTCTTGTTAAAAAAAAGAGGTAACAAATCATGAGGAAAGTGATCACCAAAAGGGAACATTACATAAAGAAAAATGTATGAAACTTGTCAATAATCAAAATATAGGATAAATAAATAACATTAGTTAAAAAGAAGAGAAAAAGAACATACCTGAAAAGTACAATGATATTTGGCAATCAAATCCATATATGAAGGTCCTAAATATTTTGCAAGCCTTGACATTAGATTGAGAAAGCTCATGTAAGGTGATTTGGGTAAAAAGGAAGATCCTTGATAATTCATTTGAAAACCTGAAGATATAAAATAATTAACAAAATAAATCATACTTTAAATTTGAAACTAAGTGCCCAATTTTCAAACTTTAAGTCACCAATTGGATACTCTAACCCAGCCAAAGTTGAAGATTACTCACCAGTTGAAGGAGATGCCTTAAAACTTATTATAAAACTGGGAAGAATGTTAAACAACAATCTATAGATTAATCCATTTATCACATAAACTAACATCTGCAATTTCAGAACTTTGACCACAACAGGTTCTCTCACCAGACCATGTCCGAGTTTAAATTATACAAGGAAATCCTTATGAGTTATGAGTATTGCTCACACTCTCTTGCATGTCCACTTTTGGTCTTGTAAAGCAAATTAAGAACAAACAAGTTTCTGTTAGTGTTGGAGAAAACAGAAGATCATACAATGCTGGAGATTTTATTAAAAATGAGCTAAAGAGTTTTACGCATAATTCTTGTTTGAGCAAACCAATAGGCAAAATTGGCAATTGTATAAAGAGCTTCCGCAACAAACTATTTTTAAAAAGTAAAATTACTCCCAAGTCAACTTGGATGTTCATCATAGAATGAGCCGAGTTGGATAAAGTAATGGCAGCAGTTAATTTGACGTTAGATGCATAATGAGTTTCCTAGTCTAATAAATAGTTGGAGAGTAGCATGTTTCCAAGTTCCAACTCTAACCTGAACTTGCTTGGTTTCACACAACTCAAGCCTGCGTTGGTATGGGACACAAATGCTAGTAAATCAACTAAAAAAGCATACTGCTAATAATGCACTGCAGAATTAAAATTAGCTAGTAACAAAACAAATCCACAAAACTGAAAATGTAAAAAAAATAAAATTGAACTAATTTAATTGTTACTAACCTTTCAATGAAAAATTTTGCTGGAGAGAGAGAAACCCCAACACCATATAATCCTTTATTTTTAGGCTGTTTGCAATGCGTAAATCCATGGGATATATTATCACGAATTTCATTCTTCGAACCACCATACCAAGATCTATGTATTCAACCTAAAAATATCACAATTCTCTAAATTGTGATATTAATGGCCTCATTAGCCCTGTCCCACAGTGTTTAAAGATCCATGTATTCAACCTAAAAATACAAAATTTAGAGAAAATAAAGCAAAAATCCAAGAAATTGTAAGCCTACCCAAATCAATTACCTTGGAATTGGCTTTAGAGTACATGATTTCTTCAACTTTGAATACAACAATAGGTAATTTTTCTTTCCATTCTCTATTCTTTTTAGTGACAGTGGAATGCCTCCCATTGACAACCCTGATCAAACGCATGGTAGGCATTGAAACTAATATCCCAATTCAGCTCAGCCTAAATGTTAATTCAATGGAAAAATATAAATTCAAAACAAATATGATTACAAAAAATACATTCTTTAGACATACATAAGAGCACTCGAGATTGAATTAGGGGTTATAACCTGAAAAAATTTGGCAGTACGCAACGGAGAAGGAGTTGGAGGGGGTTTTGTAGATCCATTAGCCACTTTCTTAGCCATCTTTTTCAGATCATTTGTTGAATTCCTGAAGCCAAACCAATCTAAACCATAAATAACCATCAAACCATTCCCAAAAGCGAAGCTCTGATTGCAGTGGAGAGGTATTGAAGGGTTTGGAGAAAAAAAAGGAGAGTTGGGCGGTTTAGAGAGAGAAAGTGAGATTTTGAAACCATTGGGGTTTGGATTTACATATTGAGGGTTTTAAATAGGACAGAAAATGGATGATAAATTGGAGACGGAACTCTGTGCTTTGAAGAGAGAGAGAGATAGTGGAGGTTGACGGGTGATTATGAGGAAAAGGAAGAAGAAGCGGAAGAGGAAGATGAAGGATTGGGAAATCTGAAGAGACGGACAGTTTTTTTGATTGAAGGCGAGATTGATTTCAATTGATTAAAATTGAGTGTGTTGGTTTGAAATTAATTGAGTTAACTCTGTTGAAAATCAAGAAATTAATTGAGTTAACTCTATTAAAAATTAAGAAATTAATTGAGTTAACTCTGTTGGAAATCAAATTGTATGGTAGATACTTTTGAATTAAGTGAGTTGACTCACTTAATTATGTAATTTTAAAGATAGGTTGTGATGCCTTTATATGCACGGGCTAGTTTAAATAATGAATTATATAATTTATTAGTACAATCGTCCTCGAAATTGAAGATATATTATCTATTATAATAATTTAAAATAACTTTTGAGACCATTGATCATATTTATTGAATTTCTTTTTAATTAAATAGATTATATTATTAATATATAAATAATTGTGAATTTCTTATCTACTAATTCAAACTTCCAAGTCTATATAATCAATATATCATCAGTTTCTCCATCCAGGCTAGGCTAGGCACACGCGTATCAATCCTACTCTTTGTGCTATTTGGATTTGTTGTTGCTGCTCCATAAGATCTACCTTTGCAGAAATCAGGATAATACAAAATGACCTATTATTTAGGCAGAGAGTATTACATATGGAATATTGAATGACCATGAAGTGTGTACAAAAATGTTAAGCCAATACAGAGATTTAGGTAAACTCATACCTTGTTTATGCTTAATTTGATAACTGCTTTTAATAGATCATCGCCAGCAATTTACCTTACTTTTCGTATCATTTGAGGCCTTGTAATCTTATTTTCCTGTTAAAAAAAGAGGTAGCAAATCATGAGGAAAGTGATCACCAAAAGGGAACATTACATAAAGAAAAATGTATGAAACTTGGCAATAATCAAAATATAGGATAATTAAATAACATTAGTTAAAAAGAAGAGAAAAAGAACATACCCGAAAAGTACAGTGGTATTTGGCAATCAAATCCATATATGAAGGTCCTAAATATTTTGCAAGCCTTGACATTAGATTGTGAAAGCTCATGTAAGGTGATTTGGGTAAAAAGGAAGATCCTTGATGATTCCTTTGAAAACCTGAAGATATAAAATCATAAACAAAATAAATCATACTTTAAATTTGAAACTATATGCCCAATTTTCAAACTTTAAGTCACCAAATGGATACTCTAACCTAGCCAAAGTTGAAGATTACTCACCAGTTGAAGGAGACACCTTAAAACTTATTATAAAACTAGGAAGGATGTTAAACAACAATCTACAGATTAATCCATTTATAACATAAACCAACATCTGCAATTTCGGAACTTTGACCACAACAGGTTCTCTCACCAGACCATGTTCGAGTTTAAATTATGCAAAAAAATGCTTATGAGTTATGAGTATTTCTCACACTCTCTTGCAGGTCCACTTTTGGTCTTGTAAAGCAAATTAAGAGTAAACCAAGTTTCTGTTAGTGTTGGAGAATGTGAGACCCCAAATTTTATGAATAAAGATTTAAATTTCTCAAAATATTTTTTTTGAATATTATGGTGTGGATTTGATATAATGTTATAGTTGTGGGTAATATTTATAAATTTTGCAAAGTATGCAAGTTGTTGTATTATATTCAATTGTTCGGGAAATATTCGTTTTAACAGAAAATATTCGTACGACGGCACAATCATTAGTGGATCCTGCAACAGAATTATTGTCGAATTGAGAAAACGACAAAAATATTTTTATGAAAATAACGGTGGAAGTTTTACCGTTAAAATTGTTGAACTATCCGGTGTTAAAAGTACAGGAATACGCGTGGTTGCATAGTAGCACACGGTATTGATTATTGATGCTTACATGAGAAGTCACTCAGTTTTGTTCAATTATTGCTTTAGTAATTGCTGCATAGTATCTCACGTTATTTGATTCAATTATTGTCAATATTTTATATATTATTAAATCAATAATTGAGATGACAAAGTTGTTAATATTATTATTTGCATTATTAACGATGTCTAAAAGTTCTGCCAAGGAGAAGTTTGGTCACCTAATTGCGCGTCAATAGGAAGAAATTCTTATTGGAAAGCCCCCTCATTCCTGGGAACGACCTGGTTGATTAATAGTGTGAATTATGATAATAATGATTAAGTTTTGTTTTATTAGTATTATTAATGTAATAAAACAGAAAAACTTTTTATATAAAGCAGAATACTTTTATAAAGTTATTCGTTTTATTAGGCTAATAGTAAATTTTTTTTTATATAAAACAGAATACTTTTATAAAGTTATTTGTTTTATTAAACAGTAATTAGAATATATTATATTTTATTATGCATAGTATTTGCATAGTAAAATCTTTTTATATAAAACAGAATACTTTTATAAAGTTATTCATTTTATTAGATTATAAATAGAATATATTATATTTTATTATAAACCAATCTGGACCGTCCGTTTAAAAGTAAATCAATCTGGACCGTTCATGGATTGGTTGCTATTCAGACCATTCTTTTATAAATACAAGCTCATTCCTTCATTATTTCTTACGAATTCACTAAAACTCTAGAGAGAGAAACTGTAGAGAGAATTCTTCTTCTATAATCTTGAGCGTATTTCTTTTGCGTTTAAGAAAGCTTTGAGCGTAGTGCAAGTTTCTTTAAGTATATTCCCGCCCTACCGTCGGAGTACTATTCTTTATAAGGTAAGGGGTATTATTTCTTTCGTATTCATGAAGAGTGCTATTGTTATTCCATTCCTTATTATTCTGTTGGAATAACCTGTCTATGCGAAGTACCGCATACATGGTGAAATTCTTCTTTTATTCAATTTTTTATTATTCTGTTGGAACATCCTGTCTTTGCGTTTACGCATGACCTGGTTCCGTTATTTATTATTCTGTTGGAATATCCCGTCAGTGCGTATTACGCCTGACCTGGTTCCATTAATTATTATTCTGTTGGAATAATCTGTCTGTGCGGTCTATCGCATGTATGGCAATTTCTGTTGTTATTCCATTCTTTATTATTCTGTTGGAATATCCCGTCGGTGCGAATTTCGCCTGACCTGGTTCCATTATTTATTATTTTGTTAGAATAACCTGTCTGTGCGGTCTATCGCATGCATGGTGATTTCTGTTGTTATTCCATTCTTTATTATTTTGTTGGAATATCCTGTCAGTGTGAATTTCGCCTGACCTGGTTCTGTTATTTATTATTCTTTTGGAATAACCTGTCTGTGCGGTCTATCACATGTCTGGTGATTTCTTTTGTTATTCCATTCTTTATTATACTCAGTTGATTAAAATTTTGACTTCTATACTCCATGAAATTAGTGGAATATCCTTGATATTTGCCCTTCAACCAGCATCTTTTCATGAAAATATTCTTCTGAGCATTCTTGATTTTTATTCTACAAAGCAGTATCATGTTGACAATTTGGACGTTATTGAATTCTGGTCAAATTAATTCTTGAACTTGTTTTATTGGATTCTTATATCATTATCATTATCCTCATGCTTATATTATGTTGAAAGTCATCAAATCCCCAACAAAAAGAATATTCCCCGACCAAACGAATATTTTATAACAACTTGCATACTTTGCAAAATTTATAAATACTACCCACAACTATAACATTATATTAAATCCATACCATAATATTCAAAAAAATATTTCGAGAAATTTAAATCGTTATTCATAAAATCCGGGGTCTCAAAATCTCCCCTCCTTATGAAATTTTGCCCTTGAAATTTACGTACGTACTTGGTATGCCGAACAAATGAGTATACCTTGACTTCATTTCATATTCTAACTCTTGAGGTATAACCTTCGAGTATTGAATATGATCCTTCTTATTCAAGATTTTAACACGTATTTCGTCATACGTTAAATCTTCCGTTATTTCGTTTGGTTTTAAATCAATAATGTGGTTCGGGTCATCGTAACATCGATACGTGAAAAACGTTATGAACACGCAACATATTTGGCGGTAAAACGAGTCTATAGGCCACAGTTTCTACTCGATCAAGGATTTCAAATGGGCCAATAAAATCGAGGGTTGAGATTTCCTCTCTTCGTCGATTCTTGCTTCTAGAATAATGCCCTCTTGAACCTTCTTCTTCACATTCATCAGCTTCGGGTGCGTAGTTTGAGCAGCTTTAACTTTATCGATTAAAGTCAATTCTACTCGTATATTTAATTTTACCACGTGGGTCCATAGAGTCTTTAACTCTATCTTCATCATTTGTAAGTTATACGAAATGGATTTTGTACTGGGATCAATACAAAATTCGATTTCACGCTCTAAGTAGACTAAGAAGTCTTCAAGAATACGTCAGGAAATTTATTAACAATAGAAATATCATTCAAATTTGATGTATTTTTATTTAAATCCGTGACATGAACTAAGAAAACTTGACATCCGTTTTTCAATAAACGAATAACTTTATGGCTTGATATGACAGTGATTAACTTTAGTGGTTTGGTTGCTTGAATTCGCAAAACAGGTTGATTAGGAATATGAAAGTTAACAACCTTACGAAAAGCATGATAAGTAGTTAATCACTCGATTCTTAAAATCACATTAAAGGCAAGTATTTTCAAAGAGATAAGATCGACAGGTAACGTGAAAGTGTCGATTTGAAGCAACAAGATTTATAAACAGTTGAGGTAACGAAGGTTTCTCCCAACGAAGTTTTAACAGATAAATCAAAGTCTAATTTCTCTGGAGTCAAATTTAAACATTGAATGCAAGCAAAAGAGATAAAATAATGGGTAGAACCGGTATCTAATAAGGCATAGACTTCGCAAGAGTTTGTAATTAACTTACCCGTAATAACTTCGTTCGGGTTTATCGACAAACGCTCTCACTTAAACTACCGAATTTGACTTTGCTATAGAGTACATTCCACCCTTAATTGCTTCGTCACATTCCTGATCCATGATTTGAATCATTACTCTCCGATCCATATCGAATTGGGGTTGACCGCTCTGTACAGGGTAATTCTGAATTCGATGTTGGATTCTCCCAATTGTTGTCCAAAAAATGAAATCCATTTCATCTATTTTGACTTTATTGGATCGGACGTCTGTTTCTACACTATCAACTCATCGTGCGGCTGTTACCCACGCATCATCTATTCTTCTTTGTTCAGCTATTTCTGCTTTCATCAGAACTTTGATCATTGCATTCTCAGATTCCAGCTCTAATATCTTATACTCTGCCAAAGAATGCTTCTGTTCAAGCATCACACATCGGGTAACACAATTTTGAATTGTTGCATCTCTTTGCTCCACGACCGCCTGCTGTTCTTCAGCCTGTTCTTCTAACTCATGAATAAAATTTTGTAATTCTAAATTTTGATCATAAAATTTTTCTAATAAATTTTCCTCAGGTTCCTTTTCTTCCTCGTCTTCCTCACTCTCAGCTGCTACCTCTGCAACTAGCTCGGGTGCAACTATTAGTTCTTTATTTACCACGTAGATATCTCTAATTTCTTCTTCGTCTGACATCATATTAACCTGGTTAGTGATTAAAGGTGTCTCAATGGTCACATTCACTCCATTGCTAACATTTTCAGCTGCCATTTTCAAACACTGCCACATAACAAGAGTTAATTAACATATCACATATTATCTCTATACTATGACCGACCAATTAAATACCAAATAAACTTAGGTAGGTCATACTAGCGAAGAAATGACCTGTCTCTCCCCTATTAGTTCTTGTCTCACATCTCAGCCAGGGATCATATCCCTAAGCTTTGATACCAACTGTGACGCTCCCAAAACAGAGATACATCACCCATCTTGAGTTACCAAATACATGGTACAAAATACAAATAAAAACTTAATAACACAACTGTCGTGTAACATACGACAAAACATAAGCTGAGAGTTTAAACAAGAATATTGTCTTCTAGACAATATTCACTCTCAATGGAGTCCTCATTACATTTATTGTCATACTATTTAACAGAATAGTGAGGACTACTAATGCTATCATCTGGACCGTCACTTCATTCCCCGACTCGTCCCAGCTATATTCTCATTTTCTGAAGAGAACGGTGAAAGAAAGGGTGAGCTCAACTAGCCTAGTAAGAAATATTATGACTAAGATAATGCAGAATAAATTATCATTAGTTTTCAACAATGTTAAACTGATAAAATACAATAGACATCAAGTTTAACTGCAGCGGAATAAGCAATCCATTAGAAAAGTCTAAAATCTACTATTTTCTATGATTTAAAATGTTTTCATCAATTTTTATCGCTGAGACTCAGCTTAGTAAATAAACCACATCATCGAGTCATCCCTACTTTACGAGCCAAGGATATTCATTAAATTATCAATGGACATGACCATACCGAATAATTCCTGGTCATAATCATACCAAAATCTGTACATCAATGCACTACAGGCCACTGAGGACTTTTGCCACATCGTTTATAACATTAGAGGTCATGATTATACCGAATGATCCCTGTCATAATCATACCAAGTCCATCTCTGCACGTAAGCTAAAGATATACAACTATAAAACCAATAATCAACAGTTCATCTTTGCACGTAAGCCAAAGATATATAATTCAATAATCAACAGTCCATCTTTTCACGTAAACCAAATATAACTTTCATCACCATATAAGCATGAGGATGATGACAATGATATAAGCATTAATCAAACAAGGATAAATATTAAAGATTTTAAATTTATCAAAATATTATCAAATACTTAATAAACTCATAATCTAATATTATTAATATTATAACAATATTTTAATCATTTCTTAAACTTATAAACAATTTATTTCAATTGTTTATACTTACCCAAATAATGCATTTAATCATTCAAAAATGCCAGACTCATAAGATTTCATCACCATTGATCAAATCCCTCATCAAAAAACTGCATATACTCTATATAGGATTTCCAAGCCATAAAATCCTATTTTCCAACTTTGTTACTTCACATAACATATTTAACTCATATGTTCGTAACTAAACCATTTTCATGAAAAATACCAAATCAGTTCCAAAAATATTTCTTTCCTGGGATATAGAAGAATATAGTCCCATAATGAACATATATTTTTCTTGGAATTTTTAAAATTTATTTACTATTTTTCAAAAATTAATTTCTAATTAATTCCTTAAGAAATTAGCTACCTCAAGTTTAACTCTAGAAATTCCCAAATCTTGGCAGGATCTTACACATGTTAACGTGAGCTTCCAGTTTAAATTTCATGGTCATCGGAGTTATAGAACTTCGGTTATAGCGTTTTTCGTCGAAAAAACCTAAATATTGAAATGATCATAACTTGCTCATTTTAAGTTGGAATAAGCTCATTTTTGGACAGGAGGTACCTTATACCGTATACTTTCATGTCCCAAAAGGCTGGAATTTTTCTCATAAATTAAGTAGCCGAAAATGCCCTTTTAAAATTCTGGACAGTTGCTTTTTAAACATTTCCAGATTTTTCATCCTTTACTAAAATCATTCCACACGAAAATATGTAAATCCTTTTTAAGTGATTCCACTTGGATAAGTTAAGAAACTCATAGATCTAACTCTAGAACTTGACCACACTCAAAAATTCGAAATATAATAAGAGATATGGTCAATTGAATTTCATGTTCCATTTTCACCAAAATCTGATTTTCAACTCTTTGTGATTTCTAAGAAACTTTTATGTTTTCTAAGAACTTTTATGTTTTCACATAATAGCCAACATAACTCATCATGACAATGACATAATAATTCAATAAAACAAGTTCAAGAATAAATTTTAAAGACTTATAAGTTAATATATCCTGAACTCGATAATGTCCAAATTGTCAACATGATACTTCTTTGTAGAGTAAAATTCAAAAATGCTCAGAAGAATATTTTCATGAAAAGATACTGGATGAAGCGTAAATATCAAGGATATTCTTACTAATTTCATGGAGTATAGAAGTCAAAGCTTTAACCAACTGAGTATAAGAGAATATATGAAACTGCAAATGGATTTTCGCCCGCCATGCGGTAATCCACGTAGACAGATCATTTCCCCAATTTAATAAGGAATGAATACGAAGGATCATTCACCATGCATGTGGTAATCCACATAGACATGTTATTTCAACAGAATAATAAAGAATGGAATAACAGAAGGATTCACCATGCATGCGATAGACCGTACAGACAGGTTATTCCTAACAGAATAATAAAGACGGAATCAGGTCCGGTGTAAAACGCACAGACAGGATATTCCAACAGAATAATAAAGAACGGAACCAGGTCAGGCAAAATTCACACCGATAGGATATTCCAACAAAATAATAAATAATGGAACCAGGTCCGGCGTAAACGCACAGACAGAATATTCTGACAGAATAATAAAGAATGGAATAATAGAAGAATTTCACCATGTATGAGGTACTTCGCATATACATGTTATTCCAACATAATAATAAAGAATGAAATAATAGAAGAATTTCACCATGTATGCGGTATTTCGCATATACAGGTTATTCCAACAGAATAATAAGAAATGAAATAACAATAGCTCTCTTCATGAATACGAAAGAAATAATACCCCTTACGAGTACAACAAATAATTTCCCTTACCTTAGAAGAAACTGAATACTGGAAAAGTGAAGTAGCAGAATACTTTTCTTCTTTCTCTCTATAGTTTCTCTCTCTAGAGTTTTAGTGAATTCGTAAGAAATAATGAAGGAATAAGCTTCTATTTATAGAAAACTGAAAGTGGTTCTTGGTCTTAACGAAGGGTCAAAATGACTCTTGGTAATATTGAAGAGACAACTACTATTTGCGAAAGGGCAATTAACTCTTAAGACACCGAAGGGGCAAATGACTCTTGAAACACCGAAGGGGCAAATAACTCTTGGAAAACTGAAGGGACAAATTACTCTTGGAAAACCGAAGGGACAAGTTACTAGTAAAACTTTAAATCAACGATCCATATTGATTTACTATTATAATTTTAACCAACGGTCTGAAAAATTAGTACATCTCCTCATGGAATAATATTGTACCCAAAAATGATTTGGACCGAAAAAGAATATATTTTTCGGGTGAATAGTACCCCATAAATAGTAACTCGTGAATAGTAACTCATGAATAGTAACTCATGAATAGTAACTCATAAATAGTAACTCATGAATAATAACTCGTGAATAGTAACTCATGAATAGTACTCCGACACGAAAAGTGCCCCGAATACCCGATTGAACAAAATAACCTCCAAACATCAATTATTATTGAAATAAATGTCGACTTCCACTAACACCAATAATCCCAACACAATAGAACTATCAAATTCATCTTTAATCAACACGAACTTATTCATCATTAATATCATAACTCACAATATTTAACAACCAAGTCGTTCCCAGGAAAGAGGGGGCTTTCTAATAAGGATTTCTCCCTATTGGCGCACAATTAGGTGACCAAACCTCTCCTTGGCAGAACTTCTAGACATTATAAATATTACAATTTAATAATATGAATAACTTTGTCATCTCAATTATTGATTTAATAATATACCATATAACGCAGATGATACAGTGACAATAATCGAATCAATAATATGAGAGATATGATGCAGTAATTACTGTAGCAATAATTGAGAATAACTGAGTGACTTATCACGTAAGCATCAATAATCAATGTCATGTGCTACTATGCAATCACACGTATTACTGTAATTTTACTACCGGGTAGTTCAACAGTTTAACGGTAAAACTTCCGCCGTTATTTAAAAAAATAATTATGTCGTTTTATTACTACGACAATACTTCCGTTGTGGGTTCACCAATGATTGTGTCGTCGTACGGGTATTCCCGACAAAAAGAATATTCCCCGACCAAACGAATATTTTATAACAATTTACATACTTTGCAAAATTTATAAATACTACCCACAACTATAACATTATATCAAATCCATACCATAATATTAAAAAAATATTTCGAGAAATTTAAATCTTTATTCATAAAATCTGGGGACTCATAGCATGGCTCCATTCGAGGCGTTGTATGGAAGAAAGTGTCGTTCTCCAGTATGCTGGGATGAGGTGGGTGAAACAACGTTGTTGGGACCAGAGTTGGTACATATGACTACGGAAAAGATTCAAACAATCCGACAACGTATAAAAACCTCACAAGATCGACAAAAGAGTTATGCTGATCTTCATCGAAAGGATGTTGAATTCGATATTGGAGATCATGTGTTATTACGTGTTGCACCATGGAAAGGAGTTACGAGATTTGGAAAGAGAGGAAAGCTCAATCCTCGATTCATTGGCCCATTTTTAATCCTCGATCGAGTAGGGACTGTAGCCTATAGACTCGTTTTACCGCTAAGTATATCTCGTGTTCATAACGTTTTTCAAATATCCATGTTATGTAAATATGTGAAAGACCCGAACCACATTATTGAGTTAGAATCGGACGAAATAGCAGAAGATTTAACGTATGAAGAGGTTCATGTTTAAATCTTAGATAAGAATGAACATATTCTACGTTCCAAGGTTATATCTTAAGTCAAAGTTTTATGGAGGAACCACGATGTTGAGAAAATGACCTGGAAGTTAGAATCTGAAATGAAATCAAGATATCCTTACTTCTTCGACATACCAGGTACGTACCCTAATTTCGAGGGCGAAATTTCATAAGAAGGGGAGATTGTATGACCCCAACTTTTATGAATAAAGCTAAATTTTCTATAATTATCATTTTTTGAATATTATGGAATGAATTTGATATAATGTTATAATTGTGGGTAATAGTTATAAATTTTGCAAAGTACGCAAATTGTTATATAATATTCGATTGGTTGGGGAATATTCATTTTAACAGGGAATATTCGTACGACGGCACAATCATTGGTGGACCCCACAATGAAATTATTGTCAGATTAAGAAAACGACAAAAATATTTTATAAAAATAACGCCGGAAGTTTTATCGTTAACTGTTGAAGCACCTTGTGTTAAAAGTATAGGAATACGCATGGTTGCATAGTAGCACACGATATTGATTATTGATGCTTACGTGAGAAGTCACTCAGTTTTGTTCAATTATTGCTTCAGTAATTGTTGCATAGTATCTCACGCTAATTGATTCAATTATTGTCGATATTTTATATATTATTAAATCAATAATTGAGACGACGAAGTTATTAATATTATTATTTGCAATATTAACGATGTCTAGAAGTTCTGCCAAGAAGAGGTTTGGTCATCTAATTACGCGCCAATAGGGAGAAATCCTTATTGGAAAGCCCCCTCTTTCCTGGGAACAACCTTGTCGATTAATAGTGTGAATTATAATAATGATGACGAAGTTTTGTTTTATTAGTATTATTAATGTAATAAAACAGAAAAACTTTTTATATAAAACAGAATACTTTTATAAAATTATTCATTTTATTAGACTATAAATAGAATATATTATATTCTATTATGCATAATATTTTGCATAGTAAAATCTTTTTATATAAAACAGAATACTTTTATAAAGTTATTCATTTTATTAAACTATAAATAGAATATATTATATTTTATTATTCATAGTGTTTGCATAGTGCCTGCATAGTGTTTTGCATAATAAAATCTTTTTATATAAAACAGAATACTTTTATAAAGTTATTCATTTTATTAGATTATAAATAGAATATATTATATTTTATTTAAAAGATTTTGTTTTATTAGAATATTTTATAGTAAACCAATCTGGACCGTCCGTTTAAAAGTAAATTCAATCTGGACCATTCAGGAATTAGTTATTATTCAGTCCATTATCCTATAAATTGAAGCTCATTCCTTCATTATTTCTTACGAATTCACTGAAACTCTAGAGAGAGAAACTATAGAGAGAAAGAAGAAAAGTATTATGCTACTTCACTACTCCTATATCCAGTTTGTTCTAAGGTAAGGGATATTATTTCTTTCGTATTCATGAAGAGAACTTCTGTTATTCCATTTTTTATTCTGTTGGAACAACCTATATATGCGGTCTACCCAATATTGGTGAAATTCTTCTGTTATTTCATTCTTTATCATTATGTTGGAATAACCTGTCTATGCGAAGTACCGAATACATGGTGAAATTCTTCTGTTATTCCATTCTTTATTATTCTGTTGGAACATCCTGTCTGTGCGTTTACGCATGACCTGGTTCCGTTATTTATTATTCTGTTGGTATAACCTGTCTGTGCGGTCTATCGCATGCCTGGTGATTTTTTTTTGTTATTCCATTCTTTATTATACTTAGTTAAAGTTTTGACTTCTATACTCCATGAAAATTAATAGAATATCCTTGATATTTGCGCTTTATCCAGTATCTTTTCATGGAAATATTCTTCTGAGCATTCTTGAATTTTACTCTACAAAGAAGTATCATGTTGACAATTTAGACGTTATTAGTTCTTGGATAAATTAATTCTTGAACTTGTTTTATTGAATTCTTATATCATTGTCATCATCCTCATGTTTATATTATGTTGAAAGTCATCTGTGGCTTGTAGTGCATAGATGGAGTTGGTATGATTATAACTAGGGATTAATCGGTATAATCATGATCGTAATGTTACAAATGATGTGGTAAATGTCCTCATTGGCCCGTAGTGCATTGATGGACAGTTGTTGGCATGATCACGACCATTGATGAATACACGAATATCCTTGGCCCGTAGTGCATGGATAATTTGTGGTTGTGATACTAATGAATATCTTTGGCCGTAGTGCAGGGATGATGTGGATTATTTATTAAACTGAGTCCCAGTGATAAAAGTGATGAAAAACCTTTTAAATCATAAAAGATAGTAGATTTTATTCTCTACTTGACTCTTTTAATGGATTGCTTGTTCCGCTGCAGTTAAACTTGATGTTTGTTATATTGTATCAGTTTAACACTGTTGAAGGCTAATGATAATTTATTCTGTATTATCTTAGTCATAATATTTCTTACTAGGCTAGTTGAGCTCACCCTTTTACTTTCATCGTTCTCTTCAGGAAATGAGAACGTAGCAGGGACTAGTCGGGGAACGGAGTGACGGTCCAGATAATAGCATTAGTAGTCCTCACTATTCTGTTAAATAGTGTGATAATAAATATAATGAGGACTCAATTGAGTGTGGATATTATCTAGATGACAATATTTGTATTAAAACTCACAACATATGTTTTGTCGTATTTTACACGACTGTTGTATAATTAAGTTATATTTGAATTTTGTACCATGTATTTGACGACTCAAGATAGGTGATGTATACCTATTTTGGGGGCGTCACACATTAGCCACTTCCTTAGTCATCTTTTTCAGATCACTTGTTGAATTCCTGAAGCCAAACCAATCTAAACCATAAATAACCATCAAACCATTCCCAAAAGCGGAGCTCTGATTGTAGTGGAGGGGTATTGAAGGGTTTGGAGAGAGAGAAAGGAGAGTTGGGTGATTTAGAGAGAGAAAGAGAGATTTTGAAACCATTGGGGTTTGGATTTGCATATTGAGGGTTTTAAATAGGACAGAAAATGGATGATAAATTGGAAACGAAACTCTGTGCTTTGAAGAGAGAGAGAGTGGAGGTTGACGGATGATTATGAGGATGAGGAAGAAGAAGCGGAAGAGGAAGATGAAGGATTGGGAAATCTGAAGAGACGAACAGTTTTTTCGATTGAAGGTTGGATTGATTTCAATTGATTAAAATTGGGTGTGTTGATTTGAAATTAATTGAGTCAACTCTGTTGAAAATCAAGAAATTAATTGAGTTAACTCTGTTGGAAATCAAATTATATGGTAGATCATTTTAAATTAAGTGAGTTGACTCACTTAATTATGTAATTTTAAAGATAGGCTGTGTATATAAATATTGAAGTATTGATGTCATTGCTAAAAAGAATTTTTAATTTTTTATATTTAAATTTTAAGGTTGACATTATATACAATTGGCATTTTTTTCTTTATAGTTTTAGTATGAAAAATAATATCTATTGTAAATATTTAAGTCGATTTTTTTTATTAATTACCTGAATAAGCATTAGTGATATTTTTTTAGAGGAAACAAATGTGTAATTAGTGAAATTCTACTATAATTTCTACCAATCACATGTATTAATAAATTCCGCGATTAAAATTTGACGTAAATTTATCGTAATAAATTACAGGACTCTTTTAGCAAACTTTTAATATTCGAAAATTATCGGTAAAAAACTAGTATTCCATTTTAAGGACAAAGGGAGTATTATATTTTATAATTATTTTGGGGTCGGGTCGGGTCAGGAGGAGTTCAGCATGATGGGATTTTTTTTTGAAAAAAATATATATTACAGATTCAGTTTTTGAGTTGTACTTTATTCGTATACAGTTTTGTTTTTTATATTTGGTACATTTGTTTAATCATGAGGTAGAAGATTAATGACACTTTTTGTCAAGAACTGCTGCTGCCTCCGATCTCTTAAAAGTTTATTTATTAAATGTAAAATCAATAAATTTCTTAGTATATACGGGCCTTATTTTTTTTGTCATTTTATAATTTTTTTTATAATTTAATAATTTTTATGTATAGATAATTATTAAAATTTTGTAATTAAATATGTAACAAATAATAGCATAACGATTTACAGTATGTCATAACAATCTAGATAACAATAAGAGTAATTTTTTAGTATACCAATTTTTAGCATTTTATATTATTAATCTAGGTAATAATAATAGTAATTTTTTATTTTGTAGATTTTAATTGATGTAGTTTGAATTTTCCGAGTAAGCTCAGGGGTTGTTCTACAGTAACTTATAAGTCAAAACTTAGATAAACTTATAAGTCAACTTATATTTTAATTTATATGTCATTTAAAATAAGTAATTCCCGAACAAGCTGTCAAACAGTAAAGAATATGATTCCCATGAGTAAAAATTAGGTATTATAATGTTTAATTGAACATTATATTAAATAATCTCTATATTAAGCCGTTTTATAATTTTTGGACTAATAGTCTCAAGTCTAAATTTAAAAATAAACAAGACACTTGAAATTAATAATCGTATGACTTATATCCCAAGTATAATTCTTGCGAACAAAAATAGTCCAAATTCATTATTTGTGTAAAAACTCGCAACAATATCTTTACACACGATAACCATGACCAAATTTAATTATGATTAAAAACTCCAAAAATGAACATATAGATATGAATCCGGTTAGCATGAATTTTTGTTTTTTTGGTAAGTTGGTCAATTGACCAATAGAATACTGACACACATACAACCGTGTCTGTGTGTCCGTATTTTATTAGTCAATTGACCAACTTACCTCAAAATAAACTTCATACTAACCACTTTCTACAGGGATCGCTTATCAATGTTTAATTTTATTTACTTATTATTGATACTTGAAAAATTAAATAATCACGGACTAATTGTGTCAATTAAATGAAGTACACATCGAGTTAACTCAGTTGAATTTCAAATTAATCAATTTTAATTTTAAGATATTCGGTGGATGATATATATATAGGTATTGATTACACGTCCTAAATTAGTTCCCATTACATCCCAAAAGTTTAATAAAAACTCTACGTGAACATAATAATTACATATGAAAATTAGATATGAGTGTATTTAAATTTTATTTATTTGTATTTTGACCTCAATAATGAATAAAAATACAAATAGGTTGTACAGAGCTCAAAGTTATGGGAATTATATATATATATATATTAATTTTGTTTAATATATGTAATTGTTTAATGTAGGTAAGTTACACTTCCTCTAAGTTATATATAAAAGGAGAGATGGTTGATCATTTTGGACAACAATAACACAATAAAAAGTTCTATAAGCCATTAGAAATCACTTGTAAAGGTGGAAAAGTTTGTAGCTACTTTGAAGATATATTTAGTACTCCTGATAACGTAATCTAAATTATCGCTAAGAATATTGTTCGAGTATATAATTTTAATCGTTCATTATTGTGGGCATACGCTGGAAGAGATAACTAAAAAATTTTAAAATTTCAACATGTATGCTCGATGTTATTACACAATAATTCAGAATTGACATTGAAATAGCATACTAGCTCAAGATTTCGAATGAATTGCTACATTATCAATTTATTATCACTAAATGTAAGTAATTTATTATGGTGAACAGTTTTTTCCCTTTTGGAATAGCCATGTGAGGAGAGAAATAAAGATCTACATACAAATAAATTGATATTTTAACAAAAATGAAAAATAAAAAAAATCTCACATGAAGGTATTAACTTGTGAATTCACTTTTTATAATGGCACGTCAATAATAAGCTAGGGTGAATGTTTACATAAGATAAGAGTAGAAAGGATAGGTTTATTCAACTACAAAATCCTTCTTTGTGGGGAGTACCCTTTTGGAGACTAGATGATTAATTGAGACATAAAGAAAGAAAGACGCCGCTTGAAATGCCCATAGATATCGCATAAATCCAGTCTGCTACAATCCCCTCCATAGTAGCATCTATCACTATTCCTATGACAACACCGATGGGTGTAGAGATGGCAAATACAAAAGAATAGGCAGCACATGACAAGAGAGAGAGGGTGATCAGGGATCATTCGCAGGAGTGCTATTCCCATTGCAATTGCCACGAATACCTTATGCAGGCTGACAATCCAAAGGACTCGCCAGACTTGTGGCGGAAACTCCAATTGCAATGCCTTCATAAACAGAATGGAAAGACAATGCCATAATCAACAAAACGCTGTCTATGAAGGAGCTTGTAGTGAAAAATGAGGGATCCACGTAATGATCTAATCCATCATCATTAGTCACTTAACAGCATCAAAGGTCTTTTTCTTTTAGATGATTCTACAATCATACTCCCCCTTTCTGAAGAAGGAATCCTCATTAAAAAGCAAACTTTCTTAAGAACAGGCTTCAAATTTAACCCCACCAAATGATCACTAATAAATGTTGCATAAGATTGGGTAGCTTAACTTTTCATAAAAGACTCCCTCTTTTCCTTTTTTAACTGCCTTTTTAGAGAGAAACTTTTATTCCTTTTTATCTGTTGTTTCCCATATTATCCCTAAACATTAAACACAATTTTGCTTCCCTCATCTTTTCAACTAATTCAGTCCAATGAGATAATCTTCCCTCTTTTATCTCTCATCTTTCCAATCAATTTTAGAAGGTGTAACATTGATAGTTTATTCCCAATTTAAGCAATTAGGTAAAAGCATTTACAACATTTCATAATCTTTCTACTTAATTCCAAAAACGTCACTTTAAAGGAACAACTTATTTTGGACACCCCAAGAAAGTAGCAAGGATACTTAATTACTCTAAGCACAATTATGCACATACAAAAATGCATTTTTGTTTTAAAACCTGAATCTGCGATTGTGAGGTCCCAATGCTACTGCTAAGTTTTCTCTGCTGCACACCTCCTGAAACCATGTAGCCTGGTAACCAGAAGGTCCTTAAGATATACAACAAAATGTAAATAAGTATAAACTTTGTCATGTTGATCACCTCTGTACATTTAGATTATTCTGAGCGACAATGGAAGATATTCCAATAGCTACATAACCAAATGCAATATGAATTTAGTACAATCTTCAACACTTCTAAATGACCAACCTCCCAACTATTCCAACATGCAATTCTACAATAACCAAGCAAATTGAATCATGCTCTTTTCAACGATATAATTCCACATGAAATTACATGTTATATAGAGAATACCCAATAAACAAAACGAAACTTATCACTGGGACTCATACAGCTTTTCATTCCTTTTCAAAAATGCTTTTGCTCAATTTTCTAAATCAAAGCCCAGAAACATGCTTAGGTTTCCAAACAAGTCTTTAGATTATTCATATTCATATTCATCCATTATCCAGGTGAAGCCGTGCAGAATTTGGCCCATGCAGACTCAAACAAAAAGTTCAGCCCATTGATTTGTACCAGAAAACAAAAATGCTTAAAGGAAAGTGACATCTTTTTCAATTCGCGAATTGTCTCTTTCATAAAATTTAATTTTTCCAAACATTCAATTTAGCACAACAACAACTATCATATTCATTTTAGTTTTCTTTTGGAGGAATCCACAACAACTATCATATTTTTGTATGCACGATGCACTGAAAATATATGGACCTCAAATTGAAAATGTTTACGTCAATTTTTTAATTATCAATTATGTTTTTAAGTATTAGTGATAATCTTTCGAACCTCAAAATACTCTTATAAAATATGAAAATGATATATATATTACGTCGATTTTTTGATGATCAGTTACGTGAATAAGTATTAGTGACAACCTTTCTAAACCTCATAATACTCATTTATAAAATTGAAAAATAATAAATATTACGTTGACTTTTTTAATTGCCAATTACATTGATAAATATTAGTAATAACTTTTTTTAGAGAGATATGTAATGAGTAGATTATTCTTATAATTTTTATCAATTCTGTGTATTCATAAGTTTTTAATTATAATTCGACATAAATTTATCGCAATATATATAAAATTTTGAACTCTTAATTCATATCTTATTTACTTTTTTTCTCTCAGAAGAGTTTTTTTATGTAACAAAACACCTTCTAGGCCTCTAATTTTAATTTTTCTCCCCTTTACTCTCTACCAACTAACATTTTGTTTTTATAACAAATTACATGTGAACTGCCTTGTATATTATCATAAATAGTCAAATATGATGTCCAGTAAAATTAATTTCATAAATAGCTAAATATTGTTGGAAGCTTCAGAGCAGCTGCTGCCCCGTAGAGTCCGTGTCCGTCGCCCCACCGTAGAAGTTAGAAGTCAGTCAACTCCTAAAATATTAAGAATTTTCTTGTATGTATTTGGTAATTGCAATAAGATTTTACCAATCACACAAGGAATGGATAAAAAATATGAGAAAATTAAGATTGTAAAATGAGCAAACAATTCGAGCTCGATTCGTACTTGCTCGACTCGAAATATAAATGATTTAAATATGAACAAATTTTAAAGTTTGATAAATTACTCGAATCTCGTCAAATTGCAATTTTCTATTGATACTCGGATCATATTCGTTCGAAAAATTCAGACTGTTCGGACTCGATTCGGTAGTTAAACAAGCCTCAATCAAATTTTATTTTATACTAAATAAATTTTGCGAATCAAATATGAGTAATTCGATACTCGACTCTACTCGGTTCATTTATACCCTTAGTCCTAAGCAGTTAAAAAGAGGGTAAATTTGTCATTCACGTAAAAAAATTTAACCATGTGTTTTTCAACAGCACTCGAACTAATCTCCACGAACCTGGGTCAGCCAGGTCAGCCTTTTCATTCGCATAATTATGTTGAAGAGAGTAGTTGGTTGACTCAAAAGTCTTTAATTTAAAAAAAATCAAGGGTAGATTAATTTTACCTAATAAATTTCTAAGTAGCACTATATAAAGATAGCTATCATGTTAGAAAATGAGCATATCACATCTTCATCCTCCCAACATATATACTCTCCTCATTCCATCCCATTTGATACGTACCACCTTTTTCCGAGTAGAAAACATGGATCAGTATCACCACCACAAGAAGAAAAACAACCCAATTCTCAGTCCATTCAGCCAAATCTATTGTTCGAAAAAGGCCATTAAAATTCTGCTCACACTCTCTCTGTTTTCTATCCTGTTTTCCTACTCCTCTCTGTTTTCTTCCCTTTTCTCTACGCTCTCCACGAAACTCTACAGCTACTACTACTACTCCACTGACAGAAACTACATATTCCTCCTTTGCAATGGAATCTTGATTCTTATCTTCAAAAACTCCGGTCTGTTCGCCGATGCTCCTTCCGGTACAGACAATTATGCAAAAAAGAATGCCCAGTCTCAGCAATCTACTGGCTTTAGAGAATATAATGTCAAGAAGAATGCTCAGTCAAATCAGTACGCGTCAGTTTCTAATGTATCATCATCACAAACAAATGCGGAAGAGATTACGAAAGCTGCAGTTGAAGTTGATAATGCAGAACGTGAGATTATTTCATTTATGGATGAAGTTGATGAAACTGTGACCTTAATTGCACACAATGAAGAAGAAAAAAAAGAAAAAGAAGTAGTAGTTGAGCTTCTTAATTTTGTAGAAGAAGAAGAAGAAGAAGAAGTAATTGAGTTACTGAGTAGAGAGGAATTAAACAAGAAATGTGAAGAATTCATAAGGAAGATGAAATGTGGGATCAAATTAGAGGCTTGACATCATCTTTTCGCTGGAACTCTTCTTAATTAAGTAGTCTGTATTTATATATATATATATATTAGACTAGTAGTTTTGTAAACTTAACTCCCTTCTCTTCTCTATTCCATTATTTTGCGTTGGACCAGAAAGCTTGTCCCCATGCTCTTATAGAAGAAGAATGACCGCTTGTGTGATCCTTTTAGCTGAAATTTCTCAGGCCAATAAGTTGGCATCAGTTTGTCTGGAAATCATCTTCTTAACTTATTTAAATAAGTAATTGACCAATCATATATATTGTACCGACAAGTTCATCAAATTTTGAGGTTTATTTAGCTCTGTCTTAGCATCCCTTTACTCCGTTGGTCTAAAATGAGAGTCCTACCATTTTGCGCATTCCTTACTCCGTCAAACTCAAAATGAGAGTCTCATTTGAACATTTGAACTTTTTTGCTCGTACCAACCCTAGACTAGAAACGTGATGGGCCCTTGGGGGATTGATAAATACCAATATCATGTTTTGGGATTTGGGTGGTGTATTTTTATCTATGTTAATTACTCCATTTAATAAAGGTTTAAGATCAGAAACCAAATAAAATCTGTGCTGGCACTAACTTATTCCTTGAATTTTCTTTGTAAAATTGCTTTATGCATGTGATAGTGATATCTTTGTTCTTTACTCATTCCTAACCCAAAGAAGAAGCTAGCAGGAAACAACCTACTTGACCTTGGTCTTCCATAAGATGCCAAATAAATGATTAAATTTTCTATCTAGAAAGAGACATAAATGCCTCTCTGTTCACACAAAGACAATTAAGCCAAATACATAATAATCTAATAATTCCGCTAACACAAAACATAGATTTAATCATATGTAATCTCTCCATCCCAAATTAAACGTCCAAATTTGACTTTTTTGAGTCAAATTCACTATATACATTTTATAAAATTATAATCTATATACTTTTTAGCTAAAATGATATAAAAATTAGTTTTAAAAACTGTCGGTTTGAGTCTAAAAAATCAAAAATGAGAACTTAATTTGGGACGGAGGGAGTGTGATACAAAAAAATATATAAAGCCAACAAAAGTCACAGATATGGTACTAATGCAAATCTCCATCTTCATAAATAAGTACATTTGAATATATTATCACATCTTTTTAGCAGAACTGGATAACATAATGTTTAATCAGATCCTCAAATCAAATTATTTAATTGCATAATGAACTGATTTAATTCAATTTCTTGATACCACTAAGCGACGACAATAAATAAAATTACATTTACTAAGACAACAACATGACATTGATTGACATACCTACTGTTTCTTTGAGATTTTCAGCCATGGGCTAAATTTTGTCAGCCTTCTCCTTACCAAGAACCTACTCTGCAGGAAAATAAAGAAAGTAAATCAGGACAAAAAAAGAAGGTAAAAAACAGATTCTGCACTTGTATATTTACTTGCAAACCAACACCTCCAATATATATATATATAGGGAGATGATCCATGGAAAACGTTAGATATTAACACTATTTCAACTAACGCTAATCTAGCCGTCCAATATTAGAGTTAATGGCTGAGATGAATGCCCAGCCGCTAGAGGAAGTAGCGGCCAGCAATAAATTAAAAAATAATAAGTAAAATAAAATAATAAAAAATTATAAGGATAATTAAAAAATTTTAAGATATTATCCATATACATATTACTTATTAATCAGTAAAATAAAATAATAAAAAATTATAAGGATAATTATAAAGATAATCAGTAATTATCTTAATAAGTATAAAGATAATTATTGATTATCCTTATAGTTATTCTTATAATTTTTTATTATTTTATTTATTGATTAATAAATAGTATGTGAGAGGATAATCAGGATAATGTAATTAAGCCAAAAAAAATTGTTGGCCCTACTCCCTCTAGCGGCTGGAGCATGAGCCAAATTAAAAAATCATTTCTACTGGCCGCTAGAGGGAGTAGCGGCCAAATTAAAAAATCATCTCTGCTGGCCGCTAGAGGGAGTAGCGGCCAGTCAAAACGTCGACGTTTTGACTGGCCGCTACTCCCTCTAGCGGCCAGCAGAGATGATTTTTTAATTTATTGCTGGCCGCTACTCCCTCTAGCGGCTGGGCATTCATCTCAGCCATTAACTCTAATATTGGACGGCTAGATTAGCGTTAGTTGAAATAGTGTTAATATCTAACGTTTTCCATGGATCATCTCCCTATATATATATATATATATATCACTGAATCATCTAGGGTTAGTGGGAGACATTAATTCAACAAAAAAATGAACTGGTTCCCTTGATAATTCTATCAAAACAAGATTTGGTCCCCACTAGTTAGCAGGGGATCAAGAAATTTTCTTACTTTTTCATTAACCCAATTTATGTATGCATGTATGTATGTATAACAATTGACAGCTAAATTATGATGACTATCTTGATTGCTAAAGAAATCAACATCTGTGATGACAAAAGACAATAATCCCTGATTTATGGTAATAATTGATAACAGAGACCTCTATTCTCAATTTTGACAAATACTTTCCAAAATTTGTACATTCTTTCAATTCATAAATGTGAGTAAGGTTTCTAAGTGGAAATCTTAATTTTTTTTAACACAAATAATATTCCCAAATAATCTCATGTCTGCAAGAACTATACAGTGTATACTGAAGACCCTCACCAAGAACAATAGAGTATGGACAGCCAATGGATGTTTGTTAAAATGTATGTTTGCAAAATTGCAATCATCATCTTGCGAGACCTGTTTCAGTTAAGGGTCACATTGTAAGATCCCAACTTTTTAATAAAGATGATTTTTCTATTTTGAATATTATAGAATGAATTTGATATAATGTTATAGTTGTAGGTAGTATTTACAAATTTGTCAAAGTACGCAAGTTGTTTTATAATATTCGATTGGTCGGGGAATATTCGTTTTAGCAGGGAATATTCGTACAACGACGCAATTATTGGTGGACCCTACAACAGAATTATTGTCGGATTGAGAAAACGACAAAAATATTTTTATGAAAATAACGGCGGAAGTTTTACCGTTAATACTGTTGAACTACTCGGTAGTAAAAGTACAGGAATACGCGTGGTTGCATAGTAGCACACGGTATTGATTATTGATGCTTACGTGAGAAGTCACTCAGTTTTGTTCAATTATTGCTTCAGTATTTGTTGCATAGTATCTCACGTTATTTGATTCAATTATTGACGATATTTTATATAATATTAAATCAATAATTGAGATGACAAAGTTATTAATATTATTATTTACAATATTAACGATGTCTAGAAATTCTGCCAAGGAGAGGTTTGGTCACCTAATTGCGCGCCAATAGGGAGAAATCCTTATTGGAAAGCCCCCTCTTTCGTGGGAACGATCTGATCGATTAATATTGTGAATTATAATAATGATGATAAGTGTTGTTAAAATTATTAAGGTAATTTTTATGAAGTTTTACTTATTTTATGGACCTCTATTTGCCCATTTTTTAAAATAATCGGTAGAAAGTTATTTTAAGGGGTGGAGCCCACGTGTGTAACAAAGTCTTTGGTGGGAGAAATGAAGTTACGGGTGGTGTATAAATTTGGTAATGGTGATGTTTTTATTATATGTATTATATAATTTTGTTTTATATATATATATATAATGGTGGGGCCCACATTTGAATTTTTGAATGGAAATTGGATGGGATGTTGAATTGGGAAGGAGTAAGATTGTTTTAATTATTATGTATTATTGGTTTGCAAGTTGGCAAGGTGGGAGTTCAATCGTTATTATTATTATTATAGTTATATATATGTAATAATTTGAAGGTTTGACAGGCAAAGTTCACGGGGTTCATAATTCGTGACTAATGTTATATAATATATATATATATATATATATATATATATTATATTTTATTTAAAAGATTTTGCTTTAAATATGGGCCGTCCGATTAAAAGTAAATCAATCTGGATCGTTCATGAATTAATTACTATACAGTCCATTCTTCTATAAATAGAAGCTCATTCCTTCATTATTTCTTACGAATTCACTGAAACTCTAGAGAGAGAAACTATAGAGAGAAAGAAGAAAAGTATTCTCCTACTTCACTATTCCTATATCCAATTTTCTTTTACGGTAAGGGGTATTTTTTTTTCATATTCATGAAGAGAACTTCTGTTATTCCATTATTTATTATTCTGTTGGAATAACCTGTATACGCGGTATACCCTATACTTGGTGATTTCTGTTGTTATTATATTCGTTATTATTCTGTTGGAACATCCTGTCTGTGCGTTATACGCCGGACCTGGTTCCGTCTTTATTATTCTGTTGAAATATCATGTCTGTGCGTTTTACGTCGGACCTGATTCCGTCTTTATTATTCTGTTAGAATATCCTGTCTGTGCGTTTTACGCCGGACCTGATTCCGTTATTTATTATTCTGTTGGAATAACCTGTCTATGCGAAGTACCCCATACATGGTGATTTTTGTTGTTATTCCATTCTTTATTATTCTGTTGGAACATCATGTCGGTGCGAATTTCGCCTGACCTGGTTCCATTACTTATTATTCTGTTGGAATAACCTGTCTATGTGAAGTACCGCATGTATGGTGATTTCTTTTGTTATTCCATTCTTTATTATACTCAGTTGGTTAAAGTTTTGACTTCTATACTCTATGAAATTAGTTAAATATCCTTGATATTTGTGTTTCATCCAGTATCTTTTCATGGAAATATTCTTCTGAGCATTCTTGAATTTTACTCTACAAAGAAGTATCATGTTGACAATTTGGACGTTATTAATTCCTGAATAAATTAATTCTTGAACTTGTTTATTTGAATTCTTATATCATTGTCATCATCCTCATGTTTATATTTTTTGAAAGTCATCTGTGGCCTGTAGTGCATAGATGGACTTGATATGATTATGACTAGGGATAATTCGGTGTAATCATGACCGTAATGTTACAAATGATGTGGTAAAAGTCCTCATTTACCCGTAGTGCATTGATGGACAGTTGTTGGCATGATCATGACCATTGATGAATACACGAATATCATTGGCCTGTAGTGCATGGATAATTTGTGGTCGTGATACTAATGAATATCATTGGTCGTAGTGCAGGGATGATGTGGATTATTTATTAAGCTGAGTCTCTGCGATAAAAGTGATGAAAAACATTTTAAATCATAAAAGATAGTAGATTTTATTCTCTACTTGACTCTTTTAATGGATTGCATGTTCCGCTGCAGTTAAACTTGATGTCTATTATATTTTATCAGTTTAACACTGTTGAAGACTAATGATAATTTGTTCTGCATTATCTTAGTCATAATATTTCTTACTGGGCTAGTTGAGCTCACCCTTTCTTTCACTGTTCTCTTCAGGAAATGAGAACGTAGCCGGAACTAGTCGGGGAACGAAGTGACGGTCCAGATGATAGTATTAGTAGTCCTCACTAATCTGTTAAATAGTGTGATAATAAATGTAATGATGACTTATTCTGAGAGTGGATATTGTCTAGAAGACAATATTTGTATTAAAACTCACAGCTTTCTTGTTGTATATTAAAGATTGTATTTGTTTTCTGTACCATGTATTTGGCGACTCATAATAGGTGATGTATACCTATTTTGGGAGCGTCACAATTGGTATCAAAGCTTTGGGATGTGATCCCTGGCTAAGATATGAGACAAGAATTAGGAGGGGAGAGACGGGGAATTCCTTCGCTAGTATGACCTACCTAAGTTTATTTGGTCTTTAATTGGTCGGTCAGAGTATAGGGATAATATGTGTTATGTTAATTAACCCTTGTTTGCTGGCAGTATTTGATAATGGCATCCGAGAATGTTGAGAACATCAATGGAGCACAGGAGACCGTTGAGTCTCCACAAATCAATAATCAGGACAATGTGCATCAGGAAGGCGACAATCCTCATGCAAACAACAACACTGACCAAATGATGAACGATAGAATGTTTCGAGGCTTCATGCAACATCAGGCGATATCGGCTCCTGTCCAAAATACAGGTAGAAACACTGGCAACTCTCGGATGGTCACCGCTAAACAGTTCAAGGAGCTGGGACCACCGGAGTTTTTTGGAGAGCCAAAACCACTTAAGGCGGAGACGTGGATAAAACAGATCAACAAGATATTTGATGCCTTGGGATGCTCCGAGGAGCAAAAGGTTCCTTTTGCCACCTTCATGTTGCGATCAAAGGCAGATTACTGGTGCAAATCTGTAAAGCGTACTCAACCTGCCGCACTAAAGATGTCTTGGGAGAAGTTTCAAGAACTGTTCAACGACAAGTACTTTCCCAAAATTATTCGTCACATGAAAGAGGTAGAGTTCATTAAGCTGGAGCAAAACAACATGACCGTGTCGTAGTACGAAGCCAAGTTTGCCGAGCTGTCCCGGTTTACGTCCCATTTGGTTGATAATGATGAGAGAATGACGCGAATGTTTCTAAGAGGTTTGAAACCCGAGATACATCAATATCTTATCTCTCATAAACTGTGTTTGTATTCAGATGTTGTTAATAGGGCTCAGTTATTGGAGCGCGATAATAAGTCAACCCAACCAAAAGAGAGCAGCCGACAAAATGATAATATCAGTAATAATAGTCATCGAAGCGGTGACAATAAGCGTGGAAGAAATCAACATGCCAGAAATGGTAACCACTTCGATGGTAATCATGGCCAAAGCAATAAGAATGGACATTTCATGCAGAGGAGATTCAACAATGATGGAAAGACGTCAACATCAGCACCTGTTGTTAAGGAAGGAGAACGACCACCTATCATATGCTTCAAATGCGGAGGGGAGAGACACATCAGTCCAAACTGTGTGATGCCGTCCAAAGCATGTTATAATTGTGGAAGAGAAGGTCACCTAGCCCGATTTTGTCATTCACCGAAGACATGTTCAGCTAGGATGGAGGCACCAAAGGACGCCTCAGAAAAGTCAAAGCCAGTAGTGCAAGGGAGAGCGTTTGTCGTGACCTCCCAGAAAGCAAGAAACCCGAATGAGGTCATCACGGGTAAACTTATCATAAACTCTAGCGAAGTATATACCTTATTTGATACTGGTTCTACCCATTCCTTTATTTCTCCTACTTACGCTCAACGTTTAAATTTAACTTCGGAGAAATTGAACTTTGACTTATCTGTTGAAACTCCGTTGGGAGAAACCTTCATTACATTCACTGTTTATAAGTCTTATTTGGTTCAAATCGGTACCCTCACATTACATGTCAATCTTATTTCATTGAAAATATTTGTATTTGACATAATTCTAGGGATTGATTGGTTAACTACTCATCATGCAAAAATTAATTATTTTCGTAAGGTTGTTAGCTTTTATATTCATAACCAACATATTATGTGAATTCAAGCAACCAAACCATTAAAATCAATCACTGTCATCTCAAGCTGTAAGACCCCAACTTATTATAAATAAAATTGAATTTTTCGTTTATTCATTATTCTAAATTAATAAGGGTTAATTTGATATAATACTTTGGTTATGGGTGAAATGTGAAAATTTTTACAAAATAAACAAGTGGTTATAAAATAATCATTGTTGTCAGGGAATATTCATTTGGTCGTGGAATATTCTTTTTGTCGGGAATATTCGTACGATGGCGCAGTCAATTGTGGGCCCCATAACGGAAAACGGTTGGATGAAAGAAAATGACAAATATTGAGTTTTATAAATAACGACGTAAATTGTTACCGTTAACACTATTGGGTTACCTGGTGGTTAAAATACAGTAATACGCATAGTTGTACATTAGCACACGGTATTGCACAGTATGATTGAATTATTGATTCGTACGTAAGAAGGCACTACTCAATAATTGTTACAGTAGTTACTGTTCATTATTTTATTATATTGATTCAATAATTACTGCATTGTTAGTTTATATTATTATTGTTTCAATAATTGTCACTGTACAGTATTTTCCATTATCAGATCAATAATTCATATTATTTGAATAATATTATTAGATAACATTATTGGCAATGTCTAGAAAGTTCTATCAAGGAGAGGTTAGGTCATCTAAATGCGCGCCAGTAAGGAAAATTTTTTATTGGAAAGCCCCCTTTTTCCTGGGAACGGCCTGGTTGTCATAATTGTGATTCTGTAATATTATTTAAGAATAATTAATTATTGATTCATATGATAAGGAAATATTTATTTGTCGTGGATATAATTGATGGATATATTTATTTTTATGTGAGTAAAAATAAAGGAATTAATGCTTAGGTGTTTTATCAGTATTTTATCGGTGAAGAGGTATTAAAAATCATCCGTTTGTGGATTTCGGATATTTTATGTTTGGAATTTGGAAAAACTTTCTTCTGTAAAGTTGTAGAGAATTCGATTTCAGGCAGAATGGACATAAAATTCGTATTTTTCTGATAAACGGTCTATTTTCTATGAATTGTTGAAGTTTCGGAAAATAAAATAATTTTTATTAAATTTATGGGTGGGACCCACTTTGGTTGGTGTCAACAACACATGGGCTGCTGAATTCTTCCAACATGGCTGCCCAAAATATTCAAAGCATGCGTGGGATTTGAAAAAATAAATAATATATTTTATTATTTTAGTCTTCTTTGGCGTTCTAGCATTTTCCTATAAATAGAGGGCTAAGTTAGAATTGAAAATCACACCTGAAACAAGTTTTCTCTCTTTCTCTCTCTATATTATCGAACGTATTCTTGTGAGTATACTTTGAGTGTGGCTATACGGTGCGAGTTTCTGTCAGCACTATACTGAAATTCAGTCAGAAGTACGGTTATTTTGAGGTAAGGGATGTTATTTCTTTCACAAATGGTATTATTTTCTTCAATATCATTATGCCAAAATATTGGTGGAACTATTTATCAAATTTAGAACTTGTTGTGTCGAGGTTACTATTCACGTATACGGCACTATTCACCGAAAAATAAAAAAAAATTCTTTTTGTCCAAGATGTCTATTTTGGCTATTATCTTTGATTGTATCCATGTTTTGATCGTTATTTTTGAATTCTGCTCCAAAATTGGTTATTATGGAGTATTATTTACCTTAGATAAAACTGTTATACGAATCCCTAATATTTGTCCTTCTATCTCACTGGATTCGTTCTTAAAAATATTTTTCATCATCCTCAGTCCTTAATGATGATATTATTGAATATCTTTGGCCTGTAGTGCAAAGATAAATGATTACTGATGAATATCTTTGGCCCGTACTGCAAAGATGAACAGGTGTTGAGATGAACATGACCAACCGGTGATATAAATGAATATCTTTGGCCTGTAGTGCAAAGATGATTAAAGATGTATATTGATTGTTATTACAGGGATAAAATATTGACGATGGACTCTTAAATATTAGAAGATAGTAGAATTCATCCTCTACGTGACTCTTCTAATGGATTGCTGTTTCCGCTGTATTTGTTGATCTAAAACTTGTTGTCTATGATATTATTTCAGATTTTTCCCTGTTGAAGACTAACTATAATTTGTTGTATATTACCTTAGTCATAATGTTCTTTACTGGGCTAGTTGAGCTCACCCTTTTCTTTTTTGTTCCATTTTTCTTCTCAGGAGGTGAAAACATAGCAGGATCGAGTCGGGGTATGGAGTGAGGTTTCTAGAAAGATGTTTTAGCAGTCCTCGCTATTTCTGTAAAATAGTGTTTGAATAATTGTAATGAGGATTTATTTGTGTATGGATATTATCTAGAAGATAATATTTGTATTTAAACTCACAGTATGTATTGTTGTATTTCACACGATATTTGTATTATTGAAGTTGTAGTTTGCTTTATGTACCATGTATTTGGCGACTCAGAATGGGTGTTGTATACCTGTTTTGGGGGTGTCCCAGTTGGTATCAAAGCTTAGGGATATGGTCTCTGGCGGAGATCGGGGAATAGAACTAGGAAGGGAGAGATGCGTAAATCCTTTGCTATTGTGTCATACTAAGCTTATTTGTTGGTCAGTCATAATATAGGGATATTATATGACATGTTAATTTGTTTAATTAACCCTTGTTTTATGGCAGTATTTAAGAATGGCTGTTGAGAACGTTAACAATAGAGTGTACGGGACTGTGGAGCAACCTTTAGTCACAAATCAGGAGAACGTGCAACATGAAGGCAATATTCCTCCTGTAAACAACACTACCGAGCAAACGATGAACGATGGAATGTTTAGGAGCTTTTTGTAGTTCATGCAAAATCAGACGAGGGAGACTCGTGTACAAAATACGGGTGGAAATAATGGCAACGTGCTGTCTGTCACAGCCAAGCAGTTTAAAGAGTTGGGACCACCAGAATTTAAGGGAAAACCGGATCCGATCATGGCAGAAACATGGGTCAAGCAAATTACCAAGATATTCGATGTCTTGGGGTGCACGGAGAAACATAAGGTTCCATTCGTCATCTTTATGTTTCGTGGTAAAGCAGATTACTGGTGGGAATCTGTGAAGCGTACCCAGCCAGCAGCACTCAACATGTCTTGGGAAAGATTTCAGAAACTTTTCAATGACAAGTACTTTCCTGAAAGTATTCTTCATATGAAAGAGGTAAAGTTTATTAGACTTGAATAGAACAACATGACGGTGTCTTAGTACGAGGCGAAGTTCACAGAGTTATCCAGGTTTGCACCTCATTTGGTGGAGAATGAGGAACGTATGACGCGGATGTTTCTGAGAGGTCTAAAACCCGAGATTCGTAAATACCATATATCTCATAAATTTTCTCTGTATTCAGATGTTGTAAACAGGGCTCAATTGTTAGAGTTAGATAGTGAGTATACTCAACCGAGGGACCACAACCAGGGTCATATCGGTGACAGCAGTCATCAGAACGATGATAACCAGCGAGGAAGGAAGAATACGGACAAAGGCGGTAACCACTCAGGTGGTAATAGTGGCCATGATAATAGAAGAGGTGACTCAAGTGGAAATTTCAAAAAGAGAAGATTCAACAACGACGGAAAGACATCAGCAGCAGCACCAACACTAACAACAAATTCTAGGGGAGGAGAACGACCGCCAGTTAGATGTTACAAATGCGGGAAGGAGAGACATATCAGCCCAAACTGTCCACAACAATCCAAGGTATGTTACAACTGTGGAAAGGAAGGCCACATCGCTCGAGATTATACTATAGCGAAACCAAGTTCAGCGGGAGTGGTAATTCCAAGGACTGTTCCGGATAAGTCAAAATCAGCGGTTCCTAGAAGAGCGTTTGTCGTGACTGGCCAAAACGTGAGGAACCTAAACGAAGTGATCACGGGTAAGCTAATCTTGAATTCTTGTGAAGTTTATACCTTACTAGATACCGGTTCTACCCATTCTTTTATCTCTCCTGCTTGTGCTCAACGTTTAAACTTGACTCCGGAGAAATTAGATTTTGATTTATCTATTGAAACTTCGTTGGGTGAAACCTTCGTTACATCTACAGTTTATAAATCTTGCATGATCCAAGTTGGCACTATCACATTACCTGTGGATCTTATCTCTTTAAAGATACTTGCTTTTGATGTGATTTTAGGAATTGATTGGTTAACCACTCATCATGCCAAAATTAATTATTTTCGTAAGGTTGTTAGTTTTCATATTCCTAACCAACCTGTCATACGAATTCAAACTACTAAACCACTAAAATCAGTTAATGTCATATCAAGCCACAAAGCTATTCGTTTATTGAAAAACAGATGCCAAGCTTTCTTAGCCCATGTTATAGATTTGAATAAAGACAAGTCAGATTTGAATAATATTTCTGTGGTTAGAGAATTTCCTGAAGAGCTTCCCGGTCTACCCCCGGAACGTGAAGTTGAATTCTTTATTGATCTTGAACCGGGTACAAAACCCATTTCTAAAATCCCATATCGAATGGCTCCTATTGAACTTCAGGAGTTAAAAGTCCAACTACAGGAATTGTTAGACATCGGTTTCATTCATCCTAGTACATCTCCTTGGGGTGCTCCTGTTTTATTCGTAAAGAAGAAAGACGGGAGTATGCAACTTTGTATTGAATACCGAGAATTAAACCATGTCACCATCAAGAATAGGTATCCACTACCTCGCATTGATGACCTATTTGACCAGTTGCAAGGAGCACAATTCTTTTCAAAGATCGATCTTCATTCTGGATATCATCAGCTGAAGATTAAAACTGAGGATATTTCAAAGACTGCCTTCAGAACTCGGTACGGGCATTATGAATTCTTAGTCATGTCTTTTGGATTGACTAATGCTCCAGCTGCTTTCATGGATATGATGAACCGTGTATTCAAGGAATATTTGGATCAATTCGTTGTTGTCTTTATTGATGACATCCTCATCTATTCCAAAAGCCGTGAAGATCATGAGCACCATTTGAAGCTAGTACTTCAAAGACTTCGTGAACACAAGCTTTATGCCAAGCTAAAAAAATGCGAGTTCTGGCTTGAGGAAGTAGCATTCCTTGGGCACGTGGTGTCAAAACATGGAGTATCTGTGGACCCGGCGAAGATTGAAGCAATACAAAGTTGGGAGCAGCCAAAGTCGGTGACCGAAGTTCGTAGCTTTCTGGGCTTAGCTGGTTATTATCGGAGATTCGTGGAAGGATTTTCTCAAATCGCTACTCCGTTAACTCAGCTGACTCAGAAGGATGCAAAATTCGTATGGAGCGAGGAATGCGAGAAGAGCTTCTAAGAGCTAAAGAGGAGACTCATTTCGGCACCTGTTCTGACAATACCATCTGGTTTGGATGGATTTGTTATCTACAGTGATACTTCTGGCAAGGGTTTAGGATGTGTTCTCATGCAATATGGGAAAGTCAAAGCCTATGCCTCACGACAACTCAAAGAATATGAGAGGAATTATCCTACTCATGATCTGGAGTTGGCAGCAGTCGTATTCGCGTTAAAGATATGGAGACACTACTTGTACGGGGAGAAAGTGGAGATTTATACGGACCATAAAAGCCTCAAATATTTCTTCACCCAAAAAAGAACTCAACATGCGGCAACGACGTTGGCTTGAGCTGTTGAAAGATTACGATCACACTATTCAATATCATCCTGGAAAAGCAAACGTAGTAGCTGACACATTGAGTAGAAGATCATATACGAGTAAGAGTGCAATATTGTCAACGCAAAAGCCCATTTTGTATGACTTGCAAAGGATGGAGGTAGAGTTAAAGACTCCAAGGACCCACACGATGATGGCGAATATACGAGTAGAACCGACTTTAATTGATAAAATTAAAGCTGCTCAAGCTACGGACCTGGGGCTGATACAAATGAAGAAGAAAGTGAAAGAAGGTGTTATTCCAGAAGCAAGAATCGATGAAGAAGAAATACTTCGAGTCAACTCTAGACTTTGCGTTCCTAACGATTATGACTTGAAGCATAGAATCATGATGGAGGCACACAACACCCCGTTTGCAATCCTTCCTGGGAATACCAAAATGTATCATGATATTTGACATACATTTTGGTGGAACAATATGAAGAGAGAGATCGTAGAGTTTATCTCGAGGTGTTTAACTTGTCAACGTGTAAAGGCGGAGCATCAAATGCCAAAAGGCCCATTGCAACCACTTGAGATTCCGAAATGGAAGTGGGAACACATTACTATGGATTTCGTTACGGGTCTTCCCAAGGTTTCTCAAGGTATATATGCGATTTGGGTTATTATAGATAGATTAACCAAGTCTGCCCATTTCTTGCCGATACGTGAGACTTATTCCCTTGAACGTCTTGCTCGTATGTACGTGAACGAGATTATGAGATTGCATGGCATGCCAGTATCCATAGTTTTGGATCGTGACCCAAGATTCACTTCACGATTTTGGGATAGCTTACAGAAAGCTATGGGCACGGACTTACGATTCAGTTCAGCATATCATCCTCAAACGGACGGACAATCAGAGAGGACTATTCAAACCCTTGAAGATCTATTAAGACTCGGTGTTCTAGATTTCAAAGGAAGTTGGGATAAGTACTTGACATTGGTGGAATTGTCCTACAACAACAGTTATCAAGCAAGTATAGGCATGGGTCCATTTGAGGCGTTGTATGGACGAAAGTGTCGTTCTCCAGTATGCTGGGACGAGGTGGGAGAAGCAACGTTGTTGGGACCAGAGTTAGTACGCATGACTACAGAAAAGATCCAAATGATTCGATAACGTATTCAAACTTCACAAGATCGACAAAAGAGTTATGCTAATCTTCATAGAAAGGACGTGGAATTTAACATTGGGGATCATGTACTGTTACGTGTTGCTCCATGGAAGGGAGTTACAAGATTTGGAAAGAAAGGAAAGCTCAATCCAAGATTTGTTGGTCCATTTGAGATTCTTGACCGAATAGAAAACGTGGCCTATAGACTCGTGTTACCTCCAAACATGTCTCGTGTTCATAATATTTTTCATATATCTATGCTTCGTAAATACGTGAAAGATCCAAACCACATTATTGCGTTAGAACCAGACGAGATAGACGAAGATTTAACGTACGAAGAGGTACCTGTTAAGATCTTGGATAGGAAAGAGCATGTCCTACGCACCAAGATTATACCACAAGTTAAGGTTTTGTGGAGAAACCATGCTATTGAGGAAATGACATGGGAGTTGGAGTCATAAATAAAAGTGAGGTGCCCTCACCTTTTCGATACACCAGGTACGTACGTCAATTTCGAGGACGAAATTTTATAAGGAGGGGAGGTTGTAAGACCCCAACTTATTATAAATAAAATTAAATTTTTCGTTTATTCATTATTCTAAATTAATAAGGGTTAATTTGATATAATACTTTGGTTATGGGTGAAATGTGAAAATTTTTACAAAATAAACAAGTGGTTATAAAATAATCATTGTTGTCGGGAAATATTCGTTTGGTCGTGGAATATTCTTTTTGTCGGGAATATTCGTACGACGGCGCAGTCAATTGTGGGCCCCATAACAGAAAACGGTTGGATGAAAGAAAACGACAAAGATTGAGTTTTATAAATAACGGCGTAAATTGTTACCGTTAACACTGTTGGGTTACCTGGTGGTTAAAATACAATAATACGCGTGGTTGTACAATAGCACACGGTATTGCACAGTATGGTTGAATTATTGATTCGTACGTAAGAAGGCACTACTCAATAATTGTTACAGTAGTTACTGTTCATTATTTTATTATATTTATTCAATAATTGCTGCATTGTTAGTTTATATTATTATTGTTTCAATAATTATCATTGTACAGTATTTTCCATTATCAGATAAATAATTCATATTATTTGAATAATATTATTAGATAACATTATTGGCAATGTCTAGAAAGTTCTGTCAAGGAGAGGTTAGGTCATCTAATTGAGCGCCAGTAAGGAGAAATCCTTATTGAAAAGCCCCCTCTTTCCTCGGAACGGTCTGGTTGTCATAATTGTGATTCTGTAATATTATTTAAGAATAATTAATTATTGATTCGTATGATAAGAAAATATTTATTTGTCGTGGATATAATTGATGGATATATTTATTCGTATGAGGTATATGCAGATTTTTGATGAGGGTTTTGGTTATTGGTGATGAAATCTTATGAGTTTGAAATTTTAGGATGATTAAATGCATTATTTAGTAAAGTGTAAACAATTAAAATAAATTGTTTATAAGCTTAAGAAATATTATTCTTTCAATATCATTATACCGAAATATTGGTATGGATTTTATTGTGGAATTTCTACCTTTTTCATGTCGAGATTACTATTCACGAGTTACTATTCATGAGTTACTATTCACGAGTTACTATTTACGGGTACTATTCATGACAAAATTGGTTTCTTTTTCTAACCAAATTATAGTTGATTTATGAATATTACTTTTGAAATTAAAACTATATGTTGATCATATTATTTTTATTATCATATATAACATTTTTATAACCCTAATAATAATATTTCTCTTTGACTTGAGTGTAAAGATGGGTAAATTTTTGGTATGATCATGACTATTTATTCTCTTTGGCCAGTAATGCAAAGTTGAATTGTTGACTGGTATGATCATGACCATTTAATTTGCAATTGAATATCTTTAGCTTAAGTACAAATATGAAATGATCAACATGGTTATAATTATTGTTTATATAAATTCTGAAATGATTATATATTTCTTTGAGATAATAATATATTTGGCCTGTAGTGCAAATATGAACTGTTGATGAATATATTTGGCCTGTAGTACAAATATGAACTGTTGATGAATATATTTGGCCTGTAGTGCAAATATGAACTGTTGATGACTATCTTTGGCCCGTAGTGCAAAGATGACATGTTGTTGAATATCTTTGGCCAGTAGTGCAAAGATGAACATGTGTTGAGATGAACATGACCAACTGGTGATACAAATGAATATCTTTGGTCGTAGTGCAAAGATGAAATTATTAGTATGATTATGAACAGGAAATGTGATTTGGTGTAACCATGATCTTTGATGTTTTAGGTAAAAATAGGTGATGAAAATTATCTTCGTCCTGGATGAGAAGAGGAATTTAGAATTACAATTATGATTATGAGTTATTCATATGATTGTGGACCAGAATTGTTGATTGATGTTACAGGGATAAAATATTGTTGGTGGATTTTTAACATGGAGAAGATAATAGATTTTATAGTTTATTTGACTCTTCTAATGGATTGCTCGTTCCGCTGCAACTATGGTTGAAATTTTTATCATCTACCATATGTTCTAAATCTCTGATTTATTATTGATGAAGGCTATTGATAATTTAATTATCTTTAGTCATGATATTCTTTACTGAGCTAGTTGTGCTCACCCTTCTGTTTCAAAAATTCCTTTCAGGTAATACAAGTGTACCTAGGTCGAGCGGGGGTAACATGAGAATAGAACGGTGGTCATCATTTAGTAGTTATATTTGATGAATCCAATAGGGTGAGGCGAACCCAACGTTGGAAGGGTGTTTTGCCACTATCATACAAGATGTCTGATGACATACAACCTCGTGTCATCATAAGACAGGGTTGTACTCATCCACTTGCTGAGTATATTTACGAGCACTACCTATATAATCTTGGTGTTTGTTTGAAGTATAATTCTCAATTAGAGACAGTGGAGATAATGATATGTCAAGAGAAGACTCACCATTGGGAAGAATATGATAGTAATCTTCTCGTTTTTCTTTGGGGTCTATTGGGTCAACCAAGGATAATTCTGTGGTCATATGATATCTATCATAACCTAGAAGCATGGCCTCCCATGTATGAAGGTTTTCTTGAGCACTTCCCAAATATTCTAATTTCTAAAACAATTTTAGACTATACCTTTACGTAAGGTGTCATTGTGACGTGCTATCCAAGGTTGGGATGTGAGTCACAGTTGGTATATATTTATATCAAAACTCACAACATATGTGTTGTTGTATTTTGCACGACAATTATTGTAATAAAGTTGTAGTTATTTTCTGTACCATGTATTTGGCAACTCACAACATAGAAGTTCTGTCAAGGAGAGGTTTTGTCACCTAATTGCACGCCAATAGGGAGAAATCCTTATTGAAAAGCCCCCTCTTTCCTGGGAACGACCTGGTCGATTAATATTATGAATTATAATAATGATGATAAGTGTTGTTAAAATTATTAAGGTGATTTTTATGAAATTTTACTTATTTTATAGACCCCTATTTGTCCATTTTTTAAAATAATCGGTAGAAAGTTATTTTAAGGAGTGGGGCCCACATGTGTAACAAAGTCTTTGGTGGGAGAAATGAAGTTACGGGTGGTGTATAAATTTGATAATGGTGATGTTTAGATTATATGTATTATATAATCTTGTTTTATATATATATATATATATATATATATATATATATATATATATATATATATATAATGGTGAGACCCACATTTGAATTTTTGAATAGAAATTGGCTGGGATATTGAATTGGGAGGGAGTAAGATTGTTTTAATTATTATGTATTATTGGTTTGCAAGTTGGCAAGGTGGGAGTTCAATCATTATTATTATTATAGTTATATATATGTAATAATTTGAAGGTTTGGCAAGCAAAGTTCATGGGGTTCATAACCCGTGACTAATGTTATATATATATATATATATATATATATATATATATATATATATATATATATAATATTATATTTTATTAAAAAAATTTGCTTTAAATATGGGTCGTCCGATTAAAAGTAAATCAATCTGGACCGTTCATGAATTAGTTACTATACAGTCCATTCTTCTATAAATAGAAGCTCATTCCTTCATTATTTCTTACGAATTCACTGAAACTTTAGAGAGAGAAACTATAGAGAGAAAGAAGAAAAGTATTCTCCTACTTCACTATTCCTATATCCAATTTTCTTTTACAGTAAGGGGTATTATTTTTTTTATATTCATGAAGAGAACTTATGTTATTCCATTCTTTATTATTCTGTTGGAATAACCTGTATACGCGGTCTACATTATACTTGATGATTTCTGTTATTATTCTATTCGTTATTATTCTGTTGGAACATCCTGTCTGTGCGTTATACGTCGGACCTAGTTTCGTCTTTATTATTCTGTTGGAATATCCTGTCTGTGCATTATACACCGGACCTGGTTCCGTCTTTATTATTCTGTTGGAATATCCTGTCTGTGCGTTTTACGCCGGACCTGATTCCGTTATTTATTATTCTGTTGGAATAACCTGTCTATGCGAAGTACCGCATACATGGTGATTTTTGTTGTTATTCCATTCTTTATTATTCTGTTGGAACATCCTGTCGGTGCGAATTTCGCCTGACCTGGTTCCATTACTTATTATTCTGTTGGAATAACCTGTCTATGCGAAGTACCGCATGCATGGTGATTTCTTTTGTTATTCCATTCTTTATTATACTCAGTTGGTTAAAGTTTTGACTTCTATACTCCATGAAATTAGTGGAATATCCTTGATATTTGCGTTTCATCCAGTATCTTTTCATGGAAATATTCTTCTGAGCATTCTTGAATTTTACTCTACAAAGAAGTGTCATGTTGACAATTTGGACGTTATTAATTCCTGAATAAATTAATTTTTGAACTTGTTTTATTGAATTCTTATATCATTGTCATCATCCTCATGTTTATATTTTTTGAAAGTCATTTGCGACCTGTAGTGCATAGATGGACTTGGTATGATTATGACCAGGAATTATTCGATGTAATCATGACCGTAATGTTACAAATGATGTGATAAAAGTTCTCATTGGCCCGTAGTGCATTGATGGACAGTTGTTGGCATGATCATGACCATTGATAAATACACGAATATTCTTGGCCCGTAGTGCATGGATAATTTATGGTCATGATACTAATGAATATCCTTGGCCGTAGTGCAGGGATGATGTGGATTATTTATTAAGCTGAGTCCCAGCGATAAAAGTGATAAAAAACCTTTTAAATCATAAAAGATAGTAGATTTTATTCTCTACTTGATTCTTTTAATGGATTGCATGTTCCGCTGCAGTTAAACTTGATGTCTATTATATTTTATCAGTTTAACACTGTTGAAGACTAATGATAATTTGTTCTGCATTATCTTAGTCATAATATTTCTTACTGGGCTAGTTGAGCTCACCCTTTCTTTCATTGTTCTCTTCAGGAAATGAGAACGTAGTCAGGACTAGTCGGGGAACGGAGTGAAGATCCAGATGATAGTATTAGTAGTCCTCACTATTCTGTTAAATAGTGTGATAATAAATGTAATGAAAACTTATTCTGAGAGTGGATATTGTTTAGAAGACAATATTCGTATTAAAACTCACAGCTTTCTTGTTGTATATTAAAGATTGTATTTATATTCTGTACCATGTATTTGACGACTCAAAATAAGTGATATATACCTATTTTGGGGGCGTCACAGACATAGTTGTGCCGCGGGTGTGGGTGCAACAACTGGACACTCCAAAATAGTATAAAATATTTTAAAAAATATGAGAGTCCAGTGTCGTACCTGACAAGTATCCTGAGACCATGAAACATAGGGCGAAACTACTATTTATCATTAAAAATATTTCCATGTATCTTGGAGGTTTTCAGATCCACTCTCTTCACTGGTCTTTTACTTCAACAGGCAAGTATATGATAATATTCTAGTTCTTGTTCATTTAAATAATTTCAAGCAGTCAAAGGGGAAGTTAATATAAATATAATTGAGGCAAAAAGCTACCATAGATTGTTCTAGATGTTGGGCAATAGCTGATCATCCTTCTGAATATGTGCATAGCTGATCATGTCTGAGTTGGGGTCCGAGTTCATATAAAACGGTCTAAAAGTAAGAGAATGAATTCTTTGTACAAAAAAATGAAGCTTTTTGTAACTGTTCAGATACGCAATCAATGAGAAAGTAGGCCAAAGATTAGGGAGATTATTACACTGCAATTTGCAAAGCTCAGAAAAGCATATTCCGTATTACTTCAATGGCTCAGTTGAAACATTTAGAACAGAATTGACTCGTGGCTTATTTGGCCAGTCATTCCTCTAAAAATGGTTACAAAAGAACTTTCACCGAATAAATTCAAACAAGATATAAATCAGGCGTGGCCTTTGTTGCCAGAGCCTCCCCCCTCCCCCCTCCCCCCTCCCCCCTCCCCTCTCCCCTTCAATAGTTTTATTATAACAACTACTAAACATATTTAGATAAAGACACATGTTGATAATACAAAGACTTGAGGCCATGAAATTGATCTTCAGAACTTACATGTGATCTTCTTTTGCACAACTCTTGGAGTTGGTTTCCACTTTAAATGGTGGATGCAAACTCCAAGACTAGAAGCCCTGTTAGTCGTGTTGAGTAGATAAAATCCAGTATCTTTCGTCCAGGAAAATTATCTGTGGTCCAACACCCCATTATGGTACTGATTATGCTGACTGAATGACACGCCAGTCGCCACTGACTTGTTTTGTTCTGCAAAGCCAATCATCAAGATTCCTCATTTGTTCATCTGATTCTTGTTTACTCCTGGTTTCATCCGGGGTTGAGATGTTGAGTTAATGGAAATTCTACGAGAATAATGAAAGATGATCTCTCTGCCTCTCGAAGATATTGTACAGTCCCGTTCATGATCTTTACGAGCTTCGGGCACATATATAGGCCAAGACCTTCCCTTGAGGCATTCCGGCTGTGGTGAAACATCTCTTGAATTAATGCTTCCGGGATCCCTGGGGATGGATGGATTATACTGCCAAGTCAACCATTCAATTAGATTCAAAAGTATCTACTAAATCCTTTTTTTACCAACACAGTCGGACAGGTCCATAGAAATTTACATATATAGAAATCTACCTAAAACATCCGGGTTCACCATACTGAAATCATTAAAGATTTTTGGGAGAACATGTGATAACTGAAATAGTAGAATTATCATAAGATGAAGGAAGTACTGTCAAGCTAAGGGTGCAAAAAGGAATAAATTCATGACTGGCAGCACACTCTATCCAAAGTCATCAGGGAAGAAGGTGAATTTAAAGTGCAGAATGAAATGAATTGTCACCTTGTGTTCACTTTTCTGAATTCAATGTTTCATCTTCTTGCCGTCCAACTTGGTACTATTTTTATAAAATTTTCAGTGAAGCCTTGCTCACTACTTATTAGAATTGGTTATCTGTGACACACCATGATTTATACACTGATGATCTAAAGTGGGGTTGGTCATCTCATCTTTGAGCAGTATCTTTTTTAATTCATCAGATCCATCATAATTAAACAATCAGAGTAAGAAGGGATCACCCATGCAGTCATGCACAAAAAATGGATATATATATATATATATATATAGAGAGAGAGAGAGAGAGAGAGCAGCAGCAGCATTAGATTGTTAATGAAAATGAGTAGGACAACTATGAATACAAATATTACAAGTAGACTGGAAGAACACAGGAAAAAAATTTGAGCACCAAGTCTGCCAGCAATAATAAGGCATACAAATATGAACCAATATATGCTCCATATTAGCATGAACAAGAATCCCCATTTGACTGAATTTATAGGCTGCATATAAGGGGAATTTAATAATAATATTTTTGACAATGAGTCAATGACCAATACTTAAATCTGCTACTACAAGCTTAACTCCTTCAGCCCTATTAACCAGGTAAAAAACCTCTTCTTCACCCCTTGTCAATTGTCATCGTCCATTGAGGTCTTATAAATGGATGTTAATTATATATGAACCACCACTATCACAAAGAATTTTCAAACAAAGACCTCATATAGTCACATGCATAAATCACATGAATCAGATTTTAAAATAAGCATTTATGTATTAGTTGCTTTAATGTGATTATAAATAAACTTAAGCTACATTCTTTCCACATGGGAGGTAACTTTAGCCAAACTTAATTCAGATAGACACTAAATTGTGATTGGTATTATCAAACAGAAAAGAAGTGATTTTGTCATTATACTTTTCTCATATGATTCACTGTTTCAAGTTGGGAGCACATATCAGTAACCCTATACTTAAGCGACATTCTTTCTACATGGAAGGCAACTTTAGTGAAACTTAATTCAGACAGACACTAAATTGTGATTGGTATTATCAAACAGAAAAGAAGTGATTTTGTCATTTTACTTTTCTCATATGATTCACTGTTTCAAGTCGGGAGCACATATCAGTAACCCTATATATTTGACAAGTTAAAATGAAAACATTACGTATAAAGGAGAAATACCGAAATTCAAGATGAACAATTTGTACTCTCGACCCAATACGTTTCTTTCTTGGAATCAGCCGGAGCAGGACTGCCGATCCTTCAAATGCAGGAGTAAAGAGGACAGCATTTGCTAAAAAATCTGAGAGAACTTGCTGAAGCCTAATACTGTCCCCATACCAGTAAATGGATGCCACCCCGTCAGGTGCGTCATAGGTGACCTGCACCTCTCTTTCGTTACTCAGAATCATAACTTGATTTAAAACAACTTCCAGAACTTCACTGAGATTGAATTCTGCAGAACTCATCTTCATATAACTGGAGAAAGGTATTGACAAGGATCAATATTAGTCCAAAAGGATTATCAAAACACTGAAATATAAACGACTTATGAATCAGTCCGGGAAAGGCTAGCATGTATGATGCACCAGAAAAGTCACAAATATAAGTCTAATGGCTGATAGTTGAGGGAGGAAGCTCAAGGAAAAAGAGTAGTGCTATGCGAGAAATAGTGACTTACAGGAGGTTGACAATCAGATATAACATTCTATTCAGATTTAGAAAGGAGAACACTGAAACAAAGGAACATTTACTGTCAGAAGACATTTGTTCCCCCAACTGACAAGATCAATAAGCAACCAACTTGAACATATGTTTTATCCATGTGCATACATAGGATTGTTGGGATCATTCCATTTTGCTTATAGCTCAGATCATAGCACAGGTAGGAAAGCCCTCAGTAGCTAACTGAGCAAAATCTACTCCATTTTAACCTTACTTTGGAGCACAGATGGTGAAAAATGGAGTGCATTTATCACTTTCCTCGAAAGATAATCCTCTTGCATATAAACTAACACTATATTGACAAAGGTGATAACTATGAAAGCAAATGAATAACTTTTCATATTAACTAAATAAGTTATATCCAATAAATAGCCCTTGACACTTTCACACTTGACCATTCTTCTCTGTGATAACAAAGTATAATTTGCAAGAACATTCAGGAATATGTCCTGATTCATGAATTCAGGTGTTGAATTAGTCTGTTCTAAAATCTGAAAAGTGCAAGTGTGCAACAATGGCATAAGAATACATAATAAATGATGTTTTCATTTAAGCGCACATTATTACATCTATGCATCCAAGTATCTAAAAGCAAAAAATTAAATTATAAATTTCTATACTTTTATTTACTATGCTACATGAAGCTATTGCAAATACGATAATGAACACCAAAATACTTCGGGCTAGATGATCATACCATTCTTCAATACTCCCAATATCAGTGTCATCAACAATCTTAGCAAGTTGTTCCTGGCACTGTGTTCTCGTCCTCAGAAGCTTCCTCTGATCTTTGCTTAAATCAGAAGATTTCATCAGATTGTGAATGCACTTCACACCATTTAAAGGGTTTCTGATTTCCTGACGAATATAAGCCAATTTTGTGAAGCTATTTGCTGCAGCCTGTTCTGATATTTTCTGGACCTGCATTACATATTGAAGTTCTGGACTTGCAACATGCAAAAAGCACAAAACACCCGTTATCTTTCCCTCTGCATCTGTCCTTTTGTTCGCAGAAAGTAATGCTTCAACATAATTACCCTGCTGATCATAGAACCCAAAAACCAATTTATCTGGATCCTGGCCTGCAATTACACTGCTCAGGAATATTCTTAGCTTAGTTAGCGTGTCTTGATCTTTGACCCGACAACCAAAATTACTGACAGTAAAGACTTCCCCAAGAAGCATGCGATCAGTAGTTTCTTCCCTATTCAAACCCGACAATTTTTGCATAGTATCATTCCACTCCAAACATCGACCATGCTCATCCATCATAAATATTGGAGGTATAAGATCACAAGGACTCTGCACGATTCCAGCATAATCACCTTGGATTCTGGCATATTTGTCCATAATGAACTTTTGCCCTGTAACATCTTGCCCAAGAAAGCAAACGCCTACAATATTTTCATTCAAGTCTTTACTGCAACAAGCATTTGCAACTAAGATAATCATACCATTATCTCCCTCGGGACCAAATCTTTTAAGTTTGATTTCAAGATTCTTCTCTTTCTTACCTGCCATTACAAGTCAGATCAATTGGAGACCGAGTATAGATATCTTGGAAGCATAAAGAATCGAAAGGACATGAGCTCGAGAGATTCAGAGATATGATATTGAACAAGCTAAGTGTAAAGATATTTGTAACTCCAGCTTAAATGAACATATGAAATAACATAAAACCCAGTGGATCGAATTAAAATATATTGAAACCCAAAATGGTGGGTCCATGTCTACATAATAGTAGGTCAAACATAAATTAATGTCGAAAAGGGGTTTAAATGCAAGTGTCAATGTAGCCAAATATTTCTGTAAGTTTTCTTTTCTCCTTTATATTCATTTTTTTTTGGTTGAGGCGGCAGGGAGGGGGATTTGGAGTCAATGAAATTGAAGTTTTTGACAAGTCCATAATTACTCCAAGTTAGCCCAACTAAGAAAACAAATTATCAAAGTATAAAAATTTCCATAAAGCTAAGAAGCTGATCATGCCCGAGTCGGTAATAATTTCAAAAAGATTTTCTAGAGGTTAAATAACATAAATAACTTTAGAAAATATATTTCTCATAACAAAACACGAGGGTTTTGAGAACTTTGTAGGCAATTAATGAGCAATAAAGGCTGAATATTAAGGAGAATTCTACCTTGTAAAGCCGACAAGAGAACATTTTTCATCACTTCAACTGAATCATCCTCAACAAGATCGACTAATGACATACCTATAGCTTTTTGAACAACCAATCCGGTTAGCTCAGCTACTTTCATATTCCAACCATTGATAATACCGGAGTCATCTACAGCCAAGATTGGAACAGAAGCTGTCTCAATCAGGCGAACCATTTCGCTGGCCAAGATACGCAGCTCATCCACCCTTTGCATACTGGTATCAACTGATGAAACATTCACAATCATTTTGGAATCATCTCCAGTCTCATCTTGCAAAGATCTTCTTAATATCAATTATAAAGAATGGATTGCATCCATTTCCACGTCTTCCCAGGGAAGGCTACGGCTCTTAACCACCTCAAGGAAGGCTTTGAATGATGACCTTGGGTGCATTCTTCTTACATCATCCTTCTCATCAGGATCATGTTTTGCACACCCCCACTGGATTTCTTTTGCTGTATGGGACCTGAACCAAAATATAAAATCCTTTGACGTAATTCGCATAGCAGCCATTCCGCATACTGCATCACCAAGAATGGAAGCACCTGGGTAGCCAGCCTCCAAGAGGCTATCAGTACTTAAACCTGTAGTCTCCCTGTGGTATTCAAGAAGCCATCTAGTTATATCACTGATTTGTGTCTCTGTAGGGGTGACCCCAAGTGACCAAATTTTGTTTTTAAAGTAAAGTGCAGCTCCATCACACTTAACAAGTTCCATCACATTTGGTGATTGAGTCACTATTCCAACTGGAGCGTCTCTTAGAAGCATGTTGCAAAGCACAGTTTGGGTTTGCAAAATATGTTTCTCCCTTAGTTGAGCGGCCAACTCCACTTCCTTGCCAATCTGAACACCGAAAACTTGAAGCAAGAACTCACAGGTATACCTCAATGGGAATGCAACAAACCTTGGGCTTGTGTGATGGCAAACAACCAAACCCCACAATTTTCTTCCCTTTTGCTGATTATTCTCTGTCTCATCACTCTCTTCATTGATGGTCACAGACATCACAAGAGATGCAATAGAACCCATATTTGCCATATATTGTGCATGACAGCCATGAGGAGACCTTAATGTGGATCCCAAAAGACTCAATGGCTGCGCCAATCTCTTGTCTTGAACTACTTTAACGGGCGGGGCCAAGCAATCACAAATCATCCTAACCTTATTTTTCATGAAGAGAAATCTTGAAGCTTGAGGTATATCAGTTGCTGGGTAGTGCAAGCCAAGATAGGGCTCCAGGTCTGGCCTGCGAGACTCTGCAATAACTTCCCCATGCTCATCATCATGAAACTTGTACACCATCACACGATCATATTTCATCAATTCATTCACTTCTCGAACTAATACATCACATAGTAAAGATATGTTCCCACTTGGCAAAGATTGCAACCTTGAGATAGCTTTTGCAGCAAGTTTATATGATTTTAATGCTCCAGCAGCTGTCACCGGCACATCAGCAGTATTCACCGGCTCCAAATCAATAACCAATCCCACGTCAATTCGATGTAAAATTACATAGAAGGGCTTACCGGAATATTTGCAATGAACAAGAATCGGATTTAGTAAATTAACTTCCCCAAAATTGGCTGCTTTCTGTAGTGCAGCAGCACTTGAGGAACGAAATAGCGTACGAACATCCGTTCCAAAAGTCAGAGCCTCTTGCTGCTCAATGCTAGGAACAGCATGTGGGGCTAAGTCCAACATTTCTGTGGCATTTTCACTGTATGCAAGAACAGTCAAGTTTTGCTCCTCGATGGCAATCATGCAACCAAACGACTGGATTAGACTTCCGCTTTGCATCTTCTGAAGATAATTCGATACAGTAGATGAGGGGACATTGCTAGTGGAAGTGGATACATTAAGGTCAACAGAAGTAGAGTAATCAAATAAGCGTTCCGAATCTTCAAAGTCCACATGAAGCTGATCATGAATCGATGTCTGAGCAACCACACGATCACCACGATTTGATCGAGCAACAGAACTGCTCCTCGAACAATTCGTCTTGTTTGTTGATTTTGATGACATCTCTCACACGTCTCCCTCTGCAATTTTTCCACTCAGTAGTTTCTACCCCAATACATTCCTTAGTCAACCCCAACAAACACAATTAATAATCTTGTACAACCGCTACAAGAAATTGCAAACTCATCTACATGGATTTCAAATAGGTGCTCCACACCAACTGATTCACAGAATAAACCCTGATCAAACCTGAACCCATCCAAAAATCACCTATTCTTTATCAAACAGAATCTAGCAAATCCTAAAGACCACCCATAAAAAAGGAGAGAGAAAAAATGATACCCACTACCCAATTAAAGCCAAATAAAAATAAAAAAAAATAAAAAGATGTAAAACTTTTCCATTACAAAGACCTGTAAAACAATGAAAGTCTTATAAAAAGGGAAGATAAATTTACACGCATCTGATCATATGATTCCATTGTCACCCAAAAAGTCACCAAAGAAAAGAAACGGATCAGCAGGAATGGATTCTAAAAAAAATATCTAAAGGGTTGTTCTTTATTACCCCTCCAAAACCAACAAGCTACATCATCAAATCCCAGAAGTAAATCACAGCACAATCTTCAGATACCCATTACACTAAACAACAGATAATGGAATAGTTCCTAGAAGGACAAATAATTATCACAAGCTTGGGGCCAAAATTACCTATTAAAAGAAGACTAGGAAAAATAATTAAACTTTGTTTCAGATAAGAATTGACAATCCTATCACTTCAGACAAAACCCAAATGCCCAAAATAAAGGCAGAAATAGCCGCAAACACAAATTTTCAAAAACTAAATGAATAATTTTAGTAAAAGTAGTAATTAAATAACAAAATACAGGTGCAGAGAGAGGGATGGGTGAGACTGACCAGTAAAGATTGCAGGTATGGTTTTCAGCAGCACGTGAAAACTGAAAATAAGCCTCAAAATTCTTGGAAATTGCCCACAAAGTTTAGCAAATTACAGCTATATGAATTACTTTTACTTCAAAATCTTCGGTTTGATTTGCGTTTGGGATTAAGTTTTTAAGTGGAGAAGTAATTATGAGATTATCTTTGTGTTGTTGGGTTTCTTGGGAAAGCATTTTCTCTAATTTTCTTTTTTACTTTCAAGGATGTATTCAATTAAGATTTTTAAAGACTTTTTTTAAGTGATATATTTTTATAGAATTTATGGGATTTTAATGATTTTCAAAGATTTTAAAGACTTTTTTAAAATGACTTTTATAGATTCTAATAAGTAACCGACTTTTATAAATTTTTTATCGAGACTGTGATAGACTTTTGTACACTTCTAATATATCTTGTAATTTATATTAATTGTTAATTAGCCCATGTGTACAACATCTCCCTCTTTTTTCATGAACTAGAGTAAATCTCATTATATTATTGTGGCATGAGATTTTATATACGTTGAAAGCTTTCATATTATTCTACTCATTTCATAATACATTTGGATACTCGGATACCAATAAAACTTTAAAAATTACAGACGCAATACAAAAATTAAACTCACTTTTCATTGAGCTATATATACTTTATGCATATGCGTACGCTTATTTGGAATTATTGTTTTTCATTCCAGTCTACAAAAGTTGTCATCAATACTTATTTATGTAACTAGCAATTAAAAAATTAATATAAACATTTGCAATATATATCGATTTCCATTCAAAGATTTGAATATTACCTCGTCTTAGTATCAAAATTTGTAAATAAAAATAATATATACTTGTTTCATGTATATTTTAAAATAGCAAGTTATTTTTCAAATAAAAAAAATATTTTTTTATTTATATTCTTTTTAATAAATTTTTAGTTTAGTAATGTAACATATAATAAAATTATGATAAAAGCTTGAAAAACTTATATATTTTATACAACTATATATCACTATAAAGTACGTACTTCTATATAAATTACTTTTCCTCTCTCACTTATTTTTTATTTAACTCTGATTCTAAGTTAATTTACGAAACTATAAAATTTTAAAATATTGTGTATTTATTTTTATTTTTGAAATAATAACGTGTGTTTATTATTAAATAACAAATAAATTCAAAATTTAAAAATTTTGAATTTTGTACGTTGACTACAAAAACAAAATAAATATTTTATTTTTGTGGGTACAACAGAGGTATTAATTTTTCTAGATTATAAAGTAATTAGAAATATTGGATTCATGTGAAGTAATTAGAAATATTGGATTCATGTGAATTGTATTTTAAATTTATTTAGTTTATTAAGATGAGATATGAAGTCTTTAGAAATCGTTATAGATGTTGTCAGACTTTGGATATGGGTTGATAGTTATAATTCTTCTTCTAAAGTCTGTCAAACTCTACCATTTAATAGAAATCTGAAAAGTCTATGACTTTTTGAATATCAAAATACTTTTATAGACTTTGTAAAAATCTTAATTTAATACCACCTAACTTTTAAAGACATTAAAAAAGTTATAATTAGATACCACTAAACTTTTATAAACTTTTTAAATGTCTTGATTGAATACAACCAAATTTTTAAAATATTTAAAAGTCTTTAAAAATACACCCCTTTAATTTCTTCAAACATTTGATGTGATGGAAAGGTTGGTTCATGCCTGATCGTCTGTTTAGGTTGTCTAACACTAGCTGATTCTATATGAATAGCATTATTGTAGGGTTAGTAGCACTATATGGGCTGAACAAGGAACAAAATCTCCGTGAAATCCCACCAAAAATTGCACAAAAGTCACCAACGATTCTGGCTCTGGTTTATTTGGCGATTTTAAGTGAGTTGAATTTACGATTTGAGTTTGGTTATAAACTAAAATCGCATGCATAAAAATGAAACAGCACCATATGCAAACAAGATAAAGAAGTCAAGTTGTACAGAGTAATTTATGAATTTTAATAAAAATATGATTGAACTTACCATCATCAGCATTATAATAACACGGTACGGATCTTAAACTCACCCCTTATCCAACTCACCCGAGCTCAGCCCCCTTTAGTGACAGACCCGACGATGGTTCGGTCATACAACCGAACCGTCGTCTATACTTTTAGCGACGGACAACATATAGCGTCGCTAAAAGTATAGACGACGGTTGTATGACCGAACCGTCGCCGGGTCTGTCGCTAAAGAGGGGTAAGCTCATGTGAGTTGGATAAGAGGTGAGCTTAATAACCGAACTCTATAATAACAATAATAATTTACAAGAACAAGTTCACCAATAAACTTTATTCACTCTTATTCACAACTATGTTTACATATCAGCTCATATATATATATATATATATATATATATATATATATATATATATATATATATATATATATATATTTCATTTTTCTAATATTATTATCCTAAACTTAAAATGTTAAACTTATATACTATTCTTTTTTTTATATGAGTAGTGTTATATATGATAACAAATTTTATCAATATTAAATAAATACGAACAGATACATGAGATATAATAATAAGCATGAGACTCATTAAATAATTAAATTATTTAATCATTTTATGTTCAATATTAATTAGTCACACCATACATTATATAAAACCAAATTTACGGTTTGTGTTTGGTTTTATTTAGTTTTTGTTTAGATAAAACATTATAAGTACAGTTGTGTGTTATCAAAGTGGAATTTAATATTGTGTGATGCTAAATTTCGTATGCGATGTTTCATGTGATGTTTGAGATTTATCAAATCTCACATAAACAATTTCGTATGCAATTTGGGCTTTAAATCGTACCATGCTCACCCCTAGTTCATCACCACAACAAAAAAATGAAAATTTTTGGGCTTCATTTTTTGCCCAATGGACCTGCCCTTTTTGAAGAAATTTACTGTTTTGAACTTTTGTAGGAATTATTGAATAAAGTTCTTTTTTAATACTAAATTATCACCTTTGGACTTATAGGATAGAATTAATACTTTGTAAGTTTTTATTTCTACCAATAATAATAATTTTTTCGTTCTAAATTATAAGATTAATATTCACTTTCTAAAATCACCACAAATAAAACTAGGGTGTTCTAGTAAGCAATTGATTATTTTTACTACCAATAATAAAATTATGAAAACGACATAGTGGAATAGCGTTGTGATTTAATTGCGGGGTTTGGTTAGATTTTGTTGACCATAAGGATTTAATTATTTTGTTGATTTATAATGTTCTCTCTTGTAGGGGTCCTTTAATGCTATTTGTGGGGAATATATATATATATATATATATATTATCATAAAATTGAAAGTAATTTGACATCTTATAAAACAATACAAATGCTTTGTTTTTGCTTTGATATTGATGAGTTTCAAAATTTTGATTTCAAACTATTTTGGATTTAGATTTGTGGTGAAGAAGATGATAAATAAACGCCTCTTTATCGAATTTTATTTGCAGGGACTAGTTTGGGGTAAAGCAATTTGGGTTAAAGTTTTTCAATAGAACAACATTAACAATTTTTGGTTTATAGGGTTTGATCCACATTCACATATTTGAATCTATGATTAAGATTAACTATTAGTTGAAATTGATAAAGATTTATGTTGAATCCATGATTAACACTGTGTTCATCATCCACCACCAATGATGCTTCAACGATACAATCTTTGGTGCTCGGTGGTTACCATATTGATCAGAATTCCCTACACAATGATTCTTAATTGGGTCATCTTTATCCTTGCAATCCTTCGGGGAGACACCAGGAAAGCTATCAGGAAAGACATGGGGCGAGTAAGGAGCAAATATTTGTTTCACTTGGCAGAACTTGATACCATCCACAATCTTGTTCATCTCTTTAAAGTACCCATCATGACTGACAATAAGCAGAGTTTCACTAATCCCCACAACATTAGAAAGTCTATCAACAACTAACTGGAGATATTGGGGTCGATTATGAACATACAAAACAATTATTATATGATCCTTGGCTAGAGTTGGATACAAATCCATGTTTCTCGGGGGAAACTTATTTCGATTTTCTAACAAAATTGATAGCTCTCTCTGTTTTGGGAGGTTAGTTCTTCCTCTAAGTCTCACTTTCCTACCCTCGTCAATTTCTTTAGAATTTGAATTCCCTAAATTGGTATCTGAATTTGTCCTAGGTAAAAAAAGTAGAAAATAAACCCCTAATAAAGTTATAACAAGTACTGGGAGAAACCGGCGTAAATCTCCATCTCTAATCCGGCCTTTCTTGTATAGGGCCATGGCTTCAACACAACATAAGAAGCATCAAAATCTCTCATGGCATTTACAAATACAGAATCCACAGTTTTTAGAACTTAAAAAGAGAACCACAGATTTTCTTAGGAAGATATACCAAAACTGATATAGCTAAGAAATAAGCTTAAAATTGCATAAATCCAAAATAGTAAATTCCAAGAGAAGAAGAGGGTAAGTACTAAAACCTCCAAAAAGATCTTCAGTGTGACAGTAGAGTATGAATGCGACATATGATGAAGACCCAGAAGAAGAAACACAAGGTCGCTACTGCCGCAAGATAAATCAACCACCAGAATCAAGCTTTGGAGTTCAAAATAAGCAAAATCCCACCAAGAGAAGATCGAAAAACTAGGGTAGTAAAGATTGAGATAAAAGATGGGCAGTAAATTACTCTATTATTAATTAAGAGAGACCCAAAAAGAGGAGCGTCAAATTCGTTAAGGTTTGGTCACAAAATCTGAAATTTAAGCAGTAGACTTGTAAACGCGTAGTCAAAAACAAGGAGTTTGATTTTATTTTCTTTTTTCTTTTTTTCCATTTTTTGGAACCCTTTTTTTAAAAGAACATGCATTTATAATCATTGAATGATATCCACTTCAAGAAATAGAAAGTTGTCATCAAAGAAAGTTGTAGCTTTAACAGCCGGCTAACGATTTATTTTAAAATGATTTAAAATTAATTTATAAGTTCTGGACTTATAAATTATGACTTATAAATACACGTATTCGATATTAATTTAATTTATAAATCAAAAATTAAGTTAAAATAAATTATAAAAGTGTTCGGCTCATAATGACTAATAAGTTAAAATCAAATATAAAAATTATTAAAAATGACATTAATGAAAAGAGAGACAAAATAGAATAGGGACAAAATAGACATTATAAGTAACTATTTGTGACTTATTTAAAAATGACTTATAAGTCATTTTAAAATAAATTAGTTTGATCAAATGTAATGTCTATTTTGCCACTCTTTTTATTAATGTCCTTTTTAACAATCTTTATATTTATTTTAACTTAAGTCATTATGAGTCGAACACCTTCATAACTTGTTTTAACTTAATTTCTGACTTATAAGTCAAATTGATATCGAACGCTTTTACTTATAAGTCCTAGCTTATAAGTCAATTTATATTTTAGTTTATAAGTCATTTTAAAATAAGTCATTCCCGAACATTTTAGTCATTTTAAAAATAAGTAACTATTTGTAACTTATTTTAAAATGACTAATTGCTTATTTTTTTGACTTAAAAATCAATTTATAAGTACAGAACTAAGTTGTTACCGAATAGAGGAATAGTAGCAAATGATTTATAAGTTGATTTGGACCGTTATAATTACGGCCGCCATTTATTGGGATTTCGGTCGCAGGCTCCCCTGTCATCAGGTCACCAACTTCCTTGACCTTCTGACACTGAACAATCGTCAGCCCCTAGCCCCAATACATAATTTTACGAGCGAAGACATGTGTTTTTGGTATCACACCAATACCCGACCACCCATAAAAACTCAATGCCATTATTCTTGAAAAACTTAGAACCGAACCTTCTTTTTACACTACTTGTGTTTTTCGACCTCCTTGACACTTTAATATGAAAGAATCCCCCCTCTTTTTCTCATGTGGGCTGCCTGCCTACAAGTCACTGCCGAACAGGACATTTCTATCATTTGTGATTTATGATGCTTGATTTTCAAAATTGATCGTATTTATCATAATATATGTATGAAAGATTTCAACGGTGACGAACATTTTACTAAATTATCAAGACATAATTCATTTTCAGTTTATTTGAAGGTGGAATGAAGTTGAAACCTTTCGATTTTGAAGCCCCGTAATTGCAATTCCAAACTAGTGAAAAAAATCATTTTAATTAGTTTAGTAAAAAACTAAGTCATTTTTTATTTTTATATTTCTTTGACTCTTACATATAATTATATGGACAAAGGCATATTACCACTATAATTTTCATTCTCACACATAGCCCTCTGTATTTCTAAAATAATTAAGGGCATAAATTTAGAGACAACTAAACACTTTTCAATATTTAAAGTATTATTATAGATAATAATAATTTTTTTATACAAAATGATGCGCAAAATGTTACTACTCCGTTCTCGTTTAAGGTTTTTGCACATGTATTAAAAAAAATCATTTAATACTATCATTTAATAATTAAAATTTATTTGAAATTCCATCACTATCTCTTTATGGGGAAGTTGAAACTATTAATACAAGAGAGAAAATTTATTAAGATAATGAGAGAAAGGTAGAGGTGATATAGGAAAGTAAATAATTTATTCTCCAAAAAAGTTGTAAATGATAAATAAATTGGAACACATTTTTTCTTCTAAAACGATATAATATTTTAAGAACGGGGGGAGTATTATTGGGATCTGGTTAACATGAAGTTATTTTTTTGGTAAGTTGGTTAATTGACCAATAAAATACTGACACACATACAACCTCGCATGCGTGTCAGTATTCTATTGGTCAATTGACCAATTTACCCCAAAATAAACTTTATACTAACCACTTCCGTATTATTGATAATGTGTCGTACTTGGATTGAAACAGATTAATAGGTATAATTAACTACTCCCTCCATTCTATTATAATTGTCGTGTCGTTTTAACTTATTTTATATATTTCAAAATAATTATCGGTTGCATATATTTAGGAGATTCTTAAATTCTCTTTTCTATAATACTATTATTTATATCTTATTTCTAAATATATTTAATACAATCAAAATGGAGTACTTTTCATTCTCTCCCTTTTCCAAAATAAAGGATAATAGTGTCATTTTCCTATTAAAACTTAGTTATTAGTTATTATATCTAATAAGTGTGCATATTCTTTTGAGGATTTATATATACACTGTATTTTTCAATAACTAATACACTATTATTAAATTTAAAATGGTTTTAACGACACCTAGCTAAATGCGGGTTTGCTTGCATTATGCTTACCAATCAGCAAACAGGGAATTATTGTTTAATTATTACTTTAATTTTTTGGTAATTATTATTTTAACTACAATTAAGCTACCCTTGGATTAGTCCGCCATTTAGCTATCCATGGATACTGTTTCCACCATTATTAGCATAGTAAGCCATTTTTGTGTTTTCTGTGCATGTAGAGTGAGACAAATAGATTGAACACAAGTGGCTCGAAATAATTATTTGTGAAGGGAATTTACACGAGGAACACTATTTTCACACGATCGCATGAAGGTGGAACCCATTTTCTCCATCTCACATGACAGATGACTATGTGAAAATATCAGTTTCTCTCACGTATTATATCTAATGAAGTCTTGTTTGGACTTCCCAAAATGCCCTTGTGTTGTGACCTCAGCTAGATGGCTTCCTAGTGGTGGTAAAACTTCAAGGAGGTTTACTAATTACTACCAAAGGTAATAATTTCAAAGGGTAGGGGTTTAGGGGGAGTAGTCTTATGGATCTAGCTAGCTAATTGGTTCAACTCTTTGTAGATTTTTTAATTAAAGATATTATTGGTTCAACTCAATACATATACTACACGGCTACACCATAACCATCCCCTTAGACTTTTGGTCTACATGTGAGGAGATAAATTGCTAAACATACACCACACATATCTTTGAAAGATGGCCACTTAGTGGATATGAGTTATATCTTGCTTGGCCAGATGTCACATTTCACTTCAAGAAAAATAGCAGGAGTTGAAATTTTGTAGCCACTATATCCATATCCTAAACCAAAAGATATACTATACTATCTATGTGATAGACCAAAGAACCATCTTGAGATAAAAATAATTTTTATTTTTATTTTGAAAAATGGCAGCTAAGTTGGCCATCTCTTCTCCCCTCACCACCAAACTTCCCCTCCCTACCAGACTCTCATCACCAACTCTCTCCCCCATCTCTGGCTCATCAAGACCAAAGGCTAAACACTTCAGAATTCATGCAGAATTGGGTTTGGCTGCTTTGCCATGTTTCATTTACAAGTTCCAATCTTGTTTCAAAAGCACAAATTTTTACCTATAATTTTGTTTAAATTTTGGACCAAAATGACAATTGGTGTAGATGGATTTGTTTCTTTATAGGGGGAGAAGAGGGAGAGCTCAAACAAAAACAGAAGAGGAAATTCATCACCAAAGAAGAAGAACCAGAACAGTAAGACTCGTGTATTACCTAGCATATTAATTCCAAGTACTTTTCATGATTTCTAAAATAAAACAAGAAAAATAATTCGAAAGTTCTACCATATGGACATTCCAATTAGTGAATACAAAATATTTATCAGCAGAAGTTATTTGCTAAATGCAGGTATTGGCAAACAGCAGGGGAAAGGGAAGGGGAGAATCCCATGTCAACACCCCTACCTTACATTATCTTATTTGGTATGTCAACACCTTTCGTAATCTTAGCCATTGCCTTTCTCAATGGTTGGATTAAGGTGCCCGTTCGATGAAATGAAAAGAAGAGAAGCAGCATCAGATAAATCTCTTATCTGATTTGTTCAAGTACTGAGATCTTTATTTCAATATTTTGAGCTTTTTCAGATGTAAAAATGTGCCTATACACATTGTTTTGAAAACTGGTGTTTTTGCAGTTCGTATGTCTAGATATAAGAATTTTTTTTACCAAAAAAAAAATCAAGCAAAAGTAGAGAAGAAACATGCCAGATGAAGGAAGTATATCTGTCTAAGTTACTTCATCTCCATTTACTTGTTGATTTTGCACTGATACATCTATGGATGAACTCATGGTATCCTACATTCCTACCTTAAAATCCAAACTAAATATCACTGCTTTATAATTTCTATGCATAATAGCTTTTGGGTTAAGCTGAATAGCCATAACATTAGCAACTAAGCCATCAAACCAACAATTTCTGATAAAAAAACATTATATAACAAGGGTCGAGGGTCGATTTTGTTGGAGCAACACTGCCACCAAGAGATGCAAACATGCCTCAATAAGCATTTGTTATTGGCCAGCAACCCAGAGGGGATCTACCAAATGAAACTAATGTTTGAATTGGAAGAATGAATGTGAGAATGTAATAACTCATTCTTATGGAATAAAAAATTTGTGTTTAGTTGGTCTATTGGAAGGGAATGAATCATTCTCATCCAATTCAAATTTGTGGATTTCATTTCTTGGAGAAGGGTATGGAATGACTTACTCCAGGTGGAATGGAATGAATCATTCCGCTCTACATTTCATTCCTGTTAACGTCAAGATCTTCTGCCACATCCCAATCACGTAAGACGTCCTGATCCTGCACAGTAAACACGATCAACACCAAAAGCTTGATGGTTTCAACCGTCGGGGGATAGCTCAGGCGTAAGTCAGTACAGGTGTTCACCAAAGTTAACAATGGAGGATGAAATGTCTAGTGTATTGAGAGATATAAAATTATCAGTTATGTGTGCGTGTACCTTTTTCTTGAAGACTCCCTCGCTATGATATGCTCTCTAGTCCGGTTTACCGTGTCACCCACTACCTCTGACACAGCCCCCTGATCTGATGATTTCTGCCGACTGGGCACAGTCCACCCACTAACTGTGGTCACTGTTTGCTATCGCCGGCCGTCCAAGAATCTCATCCACGTTAATGCATGGCAGTTGCCACAGTCAACAATCATGTTTTTTCATCATTACCGGTCAAAGATGGAGATATTTAATATCTAATGGATCCACCCACTAACCCGATCCAATACTATAGAGATTAATCAAGGATAACATAAAGACTGAGCCCAATAACTTTAAGACGCAATAGTGGAGATCCAATGGACTAACCGAATAAATAGGCCCAATCTATTCGACCCAATAAGTAAAATATCATGACCCAACAATTCCATCACCAATTTACCGAATTCATTTCTTCAATGGAAGGTTTGACTACATATCATACATGTTCCTAAAGATGTATTTCACATTGAGCTTAATTATACAAATATGAGTGGCTTGCACTGCCATCCACTGTGCTAACTGTTATCATGGGTGCAAAACCAGGCAGTTTAAATTACTGGCTTAACTGTTGGATTTTTGTTATTAAAATCTTATTTATCTATTTGTTTATTTATTTATGTTGGATATTTATTTATTAATATAACTACATCATTCATCATTTATTAAATGGTCATTTATTTTGTTTATATAAATCTTCATATTATATATATTTATGGTTTATGTGAATAAATAAATGTTATAAAGATATAAATCATATGTAATATATAAAGAAAGAAATAATAGTTTATAACCTAAGATGATTTGGAGATACACCCTATAGGTTATACTACTTTAACAGAATTGATTTATCTTAATCATAGAAGTTGAACTTCTAATTAAATTACTAGTATATTAATGGTGTGCATTAAACAGAGCATGTTATAATATTTTAGTTATAAAATATTTTCACATAAATACTAGTTTGTGAAATTTCTTAATTTTAAATAATAATCACTACACCAAAAATGGCCTCTAGCGAAAGAAATTTTGTGAAGAAATTTATTCCTTTACATGATGAGTTGTTTAGCGAAAGAACAGTGAAAGAAAAAAAATATAGTGACAATATAGTTATTAGTGAAAGAAACATCCTTCACAATTTATATTTTTTCCCCTCGCAAATTTGGGGTGATAGAAAGATTTTTGAAGCCAATTTATGATGAAAATTTGCGAGAAAAAAATTTATTTAGTGAAGGAATTATTACTCACTATATATCATTATTTAGAAGTTTTTTGCGAGGGATAAAATTGGTCGCTATCTTGTTCTAAATAATTTTTTTTTGAATTAATTGTGATGAATATAAATACCTTAAATTTTTATTCTTAATAATATTTTTAAATAATTTATAATATTAAATATTTTATTAATTAAAATATTAAGTTATAATAATTTAAATTTTAAAATATTATAAATTAACAATAAAAAATTATAATAATTAATTCACAACTTCTAAAAATATAATCACTGATTTAGACTGAATAGTGAAATAAATTTAGGCGAGGTCAATAAAATAACTTTTGGCTAAATTTTTTATTTTAATCCCCAATTTCATAAGTAAACGTATATTGTTCTTCAAATGAAATCTATTCTAAATCACGTTACATAACACAACAATTTGACATCTATCATTCTACAAATTCAACGCATGTCATCCTACAAAAATACCCTAATTCCCCTAATCATACATTCAAAATTATAAACTAAAAAATTAAGCCCCAAATTATGAACAGACCCTAGGAACCACGACGATCTGTCATTGTTGTTTACGTTGAAGCAGTTACAGCGATTGCGGCCACATTTCTATGTCGGTTACTTCTCATTAGTCTCTTCTCATTTTCACCGGAGCTGGGCTCGAATAATTCCACAGTAGCAACTCCATCCTTTCCGTACTGCGCTTCACCGGCGGCGGTTAGTTTCTCCACCGACGAAATCCGCAGAAAAGTAAGAAACTGCCTATCGAAGAGCCTCTTGAGGCGCGATTTCAGCACAGGCTTGCCCGTATCGGTTCGGAACGATGATTCTCGGTACGTTTGAGAGTCAATTTTCATTGGAGGCAAAGCTGCGACTCTCTAACTTTTCAATATTGTCTAGCTAATAGTTATACTCTCTGTCACTTCTGTTCAGTTTGTGTTATTTTTTTTAATTTCTTTTCTTCGTTTTCTTAGAAATCAATCTTGCTAACTGTTGCTAATTTTGGACAGTTTTTATTTCTTTTCGCTAGAACTCTGATTGATTTTGGAAGAAATCTTTGTTTTAAACTTTAAGTTATATATAACTTTTTAATTTGGGGTCAGATTTCATTTTTTTTAGGGCAGAGTAATTAAAGAAAAACAGTCTCTTGGACATCCTGTTACCAGTTAGAAATACACGAAAGATGCATTCTTTAGTCTTCAGTCTATTCTTTTGTGGAGAGTTCTTCCTGCCACAGTCATCTTCAGTGTTTATATTGACTCGGCAGTAAATCCCATTCTGGAGTTTTTAGAGGAATGGAGTACTTACTGCTGTTATTTCAGAAAGAGGTTTGTTGATTTTTACTGCACTTTGTAGCTGGCAGAGCTGTGGTTTGTATGATAGTGTCTTAGAACTTTGAAGTATTACTTATTTATATTTTATATATGGCAATTATTGCTCACTTTTGAATCTTTTGACCTGCAGAACTTGAAGGTTCATGATAGCAGAAGACAGTTATTTTCCTCAACTAATTCGAAAGAGGCTACGTGCATATGTGAGAATGTTAATTAAAAATAGATAAATAAATTATTTTAATATAATAAAATATTTTTATTTAATAAATAGTTTCCGTTTGAATGGAAATAATTTTTGGATACTATATCCGAATTTTTAGGATACATTTTGTTTATTTAAAATGCAATATTTATTATGCGATATGTATGGAAGGGAAACAAGCATGAGCTGCCTCTTTATGGGATTAGTAAGTTGACACCTCACTTGTATTGTAGGAGCTGTCCTTATAGTATGCATATAGACTTATTACTCGGTTGGGCTATAGTGTGGGAAGTAAGGAATGTTATCCTATGAATCAAATGTTCCCAACATTCCCTAATTTTTCGTTCTCTCTCAAATGATTCCGCTCCTTGCTAAGGCAAATACAGAACTCCTCTCCATCTAATCACAATTGAGTTACTCCTTAGCAATCTCCAGTACTTATATTCGGCGGGCACAAGGAAATAATTTGAAAGCTTCATAATATCCTTGAGCAGCTGGGATTAAGTTGCAGAATAGTAAGAAATTATAAGCAATCAAGTGAAAGATATGTGAATTATTTTACTAAGTTTTGTTAGCTATGATGTTAGTATTGAGCAAAGTGATTGTGAATTAGAACTAAACAGTTGGTTATAAAACAAAAAAAACTGTTAGTTTATTGGTTGTTTGAGTATTCATGTTTTGTTTGTGAAATTGACTGCTATGGATTTAATTTAGGCACAAGGAGATAAGTGGGCTATGGAGTAATAAGGAGAATAATATGAGTTTATAATATAAACCTATGGCTATGAATCTAGTAACACAAAACTGTGCACACTACGTGTTTGTTAAAAGTCCCAAGTGGACTGTATCGATTAAAAATCAATTACTAGATAAAATCAAGAACTGGGACAAAGTGGTATGCTATATGAGTTTATAATCAGAGTAAATAAGCATGCTAGTTTGAAATGAAACTAAATTATAGCCAAAGGAAAAACAGAGTATGTCAATGCTCATGTAAGTGCTGTTTTGTGCAGTCAACTGAAACTGAAATGGAAGTGCTTCAATTTCTACAAATATTATTATTATATGTTAGATGTAATATATCTAAAAAGGATATAGATGAACATTTGAATTGAAGCAACAAACTAGGGAAATAGGCACATAGCTGCTGCCTATGGCAGCAGCAGTATCACTGATATGGTTTAGGTGAGAGTTTGTTTTAAGTTTTCAATCGGTAAGCTTAGTGGTTTAAATAACTTAGTTACTATTTATTCAAGTTGGTAATTATATTACCTATATTATCTCTAAAATTGTAGTATATTAACTACAAGTTAGAAATTGGTTGAAGGGCAGAGCGTGGCAGCAACAATTTGCAACAACCATCAACCAAGAGATAGTGGGTGTGGGTTGTGGCTGCAAGACAACTACAGCCATGGCTATCTTAAAAAGCCATCTTAGCTTCAAGGTTTAAATTTTTCTTTTTGAAATAGATTTGTTACTGAGTTAGGTGGCTGCTAGCATGAGGGAGTACTATGAAGCTAATAAGTGCACTAAAGGAATAAGCTACTGCTGTATAGCAGCCATGAACAACAAGTAGTAACAAGTAGTAACGAGTCCCAACTTATAGAGATTTGAGCTGGGTATATGATGGCTACATATTAGTTTATAAAAGTAGTGAAGAATTGCTTATAAATCTTTAACAAACAATCCCATGAGTTGTAAAAAAAAACTAATTAAGAAATGGGATAGAATAGTTGACTTGGACAGCTACAGAACAATGGCTGGGTTGAGGGGCTTTCATTTGAGCTCTTCGACGGTATAGTTGAATGGTTTTACGAATTTAATTAGCATTCTATTTAAATAGGAAGTATGTAAACTTCTATACTTTCAAAGAATGGCATAATAAGGTGTGTGTAATTGGAGCTAATTATCGAGCAAGGGGGGAGGCAAGCTGCTGCACATTTGCAGCAACAACTGTTAGCTAGCTGTTAAATATTATTATGCATGAGAATCACTTTTTATAGAAAAAGGGTGGTCTTGTTGGCTAATGCAGAAATATATGAATATACATGAAGACTTCTTCTTGACCAAACACAAAGAAATATGATGCATGCAATTTGTATTGGTTTTCAAAGGCATGGAATTGTGTTCAATACTTATCATAAGTTCAATTCAGACAGGTCTGAAGCTGCTTTCAAATTCTTCTGAAGAGGATTTCTGTGTTGCCATGCTGATTTCACTTTCAAAAATTGTTGCAAAATCAACATTACTGATTTCTACTCAGGTGCGAGTTCTGATCCTTTTTGTGGATTTTATGTGTATTTTGGTAAATTTCTTGACAAGGATATTTTGGTAAGTTCTGATCTTTTCTTATTCCCCGTCTTATTGAAATTGAATTTTGGTGTTTCTATTGCAGCATGAAGTTTACATGCCCAACCTTGATTTTCTTGAAGAAAATGATGATGAAGTGGATCTAACATGTCACACTTTATTCCTTCTAGTTCATTGTTATTCTTTCAGTTTTCTTATGTTAGTTAATAAATTTTGTAGGTACTATGGTCCTTGTGAGACCAACATACAATAACAAATTTTGTAGTTATTGTGACTCGAGTATTATGATCTATTTATATGAGAAGTTTTGATTTTATTAGCTCTTTATGCATAAACTTATCAATTAGTTTGAAAAAAGTATGGCAATATTTATATTTACTTGAAAAATAAATTTAATATTTCTTATAGAGATTAATAATAATAATAATAAATATGAAATCAATGATTTAAAATTAATTATAATTTTCAATGAATTTTGATTATTTAACAATTAATTTTTTATTTACAAAATTATAATTTATGAAGGAATTTTTCTCTCACTAATTTGAAGAAAGATTCTCAATTTATAATTAGTGAAGGAAAATATTCTCTTGTTAAATAAATTTGTTCCTCACAATATATTATTTGGGAGGGAATCAAGTTATTCACTAATTTCAAATAGTCCTTCTTAAAATATTATTTGTGAAGGAAACCAATCTTTCACTAAATAACAATATTCCATTAATAAATACAATTTGTGAATAAAAAAGTTATTCACAATATATCATTCACAAAAAATATTTAGTTACTACTTAGCGAAGGATACCTAATTGCGAGGAGGTCTAATGCGAGCACTCGTGTGAAGAAAATATTTCTTCGCAATAAATCACTTGTGACTGATATAGGGCCTCTAGTGAAGAATTTGTCCTTCACTAGAGGCAATTTTTGGTGTAGTGAATGGATTTAATATTGTTGTATATATTAATTTGATATTTCAATGAGTGAGATTACATTGTGTTAATTAATACCTCGGAATGTCGATTAATATATTTAATTAATATGAGGAACATTATTATTGTCAAAACATCTATAAGATTTTTCATAAAATAATTTATTATTGATCATAGAATCTTGGTTAAGTTTTTTAATATTTATTACTATTAAAAAGATTGATTTAATTGTTAAATCAATTTATAATAAAATAGATAAATTATGGACTTATGAAATTAATTTAAATATATCATAATTATGCCAATTGATTCTGAAATATTTACATACATCTATACAACAATTTATTAGTGAATGGTTTATTTAATTAATTCATGGATTGAAGTTCAATTACAATTATTCAATGAAATTGTCCAAAAAAACCTTCGCCACAAGCGACTGTGTATATACATTTTTTCCATATATATATATATATATTTGTTGTTCACATAAAACTATAAAAATGATCCTAGTTTTATTACTTTTTTTAAAACTTATTTTCGGAATATTTTCCCAACATTAACATGCATGCAAATTGCAAAGTCATTATGGCAAAGGTTTGTATTCATAATCACAAGCGAGAAGGTGCTTAGTTCATTGTTGGGGCATCATAGAAAAGTTTGGCTCCCATGAAATGCATCAGCAGTACTAAAGAGTCATTTCTGACTAGCATGAGTATTATTTATACTGGAGATATCTTGTGTTCACATATATAATGTTTTGTTCATGGAGGTATCAATGGAAACTAGAAGCATACTAAAATGCATGCAGGAGTACATATCCAAAATGAATTGAAACCACAAAAGCATGTACACATAAGAACAAAATTCCTGCTAATAAGTTTTCTCCTTGCCCATCAAAGAAATTTAAATAATAACATTTTCTCTTCATCTTGTATATTTCCAAACCCTAATAATTCAGTCTTTTAGCTTTTTCAAGGATTTGTAAAGTACAGCTGTAACATATTTTTTGCGAAAACGCTGAGTTGAGCCAAGTGCTGCCATAGATTCACCAGTAGGCGGTTTATGAATGTAAAAATGGTTCAAAATACTAGATAAAGGCTTCTCCAGAGACTGCGGGGATGGGGGCTGGTCTAGAGGTGTGCGCTGCAGGAGTGGAGGCAATTCAGGAACTTTTTCATTAAAATCTTCTAAACTGAAGGATGCATTGTCATAGCTTGATAAACGAGGAGATTCACACTCAAGATTGTTGTCATGGATTTCTGGAATATATTCCTACAATACCATCCATTAGTCGATTCCTGATAATTTACCATATATGCTCAGAAATTGGAGTGATGAAGAGGGTGAAAATTTAAGGAACATGATAACATAACTAGTTTATCACTGCACACTGATTACAGAAAATGCCTGCCAGAATGAGCAATTGTCAAGAATCACCTTCATCAAAGTAATATATATACATTCCCAAGTCACATAGTGAAGATTGTATTGTTTAATTAAATCATTATTTAGCTTTGATGCAGAAGATGATAAGTTTCAACATTGAAAGTGATGTAGTTCAACTTTGATGCCTAAACCTCAACAAGCCCTAACGATTAGTATTATTGAATGGATTTTAATTAATACGCATGCTATTCATATTTACACATAATCAGTAGAATCAAAGTCATACTTCTTGAAGCGTGATTAAGCCTCTGATGCTGAAATTAAACCTCCTGTCGTTCCTTTTTAACCCAACAGGGTCTCTGAACTACGATAGAGAATGGAGCACTAACTCATGTTACGTAACAATTAGGGTTTGGTCTGTGTATTGGGAGCGCTCTGGCCAACTGAATGAATATTGCACGTTAATTGAGATAGAGGACGAATGGGTATTTAACACGGAAGTAGGTTGAACCTAAGTCAAGTGGGAAGTCAGTTAAGTAAACCTATTGGGTCAGACCCTCCATGGGTGACCCATTTGGATACCCAATATCCAACATCTCTCACTCGCCCATGGCGGGGACGATGTAGTCCTCATATCTGCCAAAATCTGCCCAAACCAAAACATGTAAACCTCTAACTGTCGAACCGTGCGACCGCTGAGTTCACCTGCAATGCGAGAGCTCTATATCAAACATGTTAGGGCCAACATAGAGACATCTACCCTTTCAAAGAAATAATACGAGAGCTCTCACGTCAAACTCAATTAGTTCACGTAGAGGGTACAACCCACAAACTCAGAGTACCCCAGACACATTTAAATTTTCACTAGGTTAAATATCTCTAACCTCTCAAAGATCCTTACTCAACTACCTTTGGGCCCAAGTCCATTGTGACACCCCCAAATCCGGGTTACCTGACTCCCGAGTTTGGTGTTCACGATCCACAATATAAATAACACTTAACTACCCATAATATATATAGATAGTAACTTTTATAATATTTTATCAGAGTTTAATAATAATACAACACCCAGGTTTACTAACCTTAACTTTACAAACATACCATTTGGATATACAAAAAGGGTTTACAATACAACATATTCAATATGCTACTCATAATTAATTTATTACAACGCCTTTGCCTTTATCCTTCACAGCACCTCCTGCCACTTCGTCCCTAGCTGAAAAATTTTATTTAGCAAGGGTGAGTAACTAATTTGCTCCGCAAGTTAATACATACAATAAATGTATAAGGATTCAAAACAACAGATTATCTATTTTGATAGAATGAAACCAAAGTTCGGGGAACTTTGAAATAGCTGAACAAATTGTTATTCAATAACAAGTTTTCTCGTATTCTATACAACATAATAATTCACTAATGAAAGAGTACAACGCTTTCAAAGTTTCTACGGTATTCTAGTGAATAATCTAGAATCAATTCTACGAATGAAATATTTCTCCAGATTTATACTGAGTGATCACACAAGATCTTGAACTTTATTTTCTCGGGTAGATATCAAAGATTTACTTTGATAAATACTCAGGTGTATCAGATAACCATAAAGATTAAATCATACCCCTCTGCAAGTACTCAGAGCCGGCCAACTCTTTGTACCCTATATTATGCATAATACTCAAAACGCGCGCAAAGGTCGAATTCACGACCAACAAAATGTTCCCTTTATATAAAAGGTTGTTCTTCTCAGTCTTGGAATCAAAAGTTTGATTTTACAACGAAATACTGGGATTTCAAATTCTATTTGCTTCTCTTCTCAAATCTAACAAGTTTTTACCAATGTTTGTCTAACCAGAATAATTGGCTAAGACATTTCTCAACATAATTCGACAATAAACAGGAATTATCTGTACTGTCAATTCTAACTTCTACAGATATGAATATCCAACAACAGTAATTCTACGAATATATATTTTCTAATTCAATAATTTAATTTCAACAATAAATCCCTGGACGTGGCATAATTAGCAATAATTATCCACCAAAAATATTTGAATGAAATAACTCAAGGTTGAGTTAGGGAACTTGTCTCTTCCGCTGATTACAGCTACACAAAATACTTATCTGCTTTCGAAAGACCTATAACCAATAATATCGGCCTAACATTTAGCACAATAATTCACATAACACACAACACTGTAATTCACAGTCAAACTTCTCCTAAACACATTACCACATAGCTACAACAGTGTTTATAACCTATATAAACACTTAACAAGTCAAACTAATTCAGTCTGGTTAGACTTTGGTCCATTCTCGGTATTCTAGTCACCCTACCCGACAATTAACACATTGATTGTCAATTAAACTTGGTCTCTAAGCTTCAATATTAATTTAGATAAGTCAATTATCATTAATAATATTTTTCGGAAGCTTTTAATAATTATCAAGCAATTATTATAATTTATAATAATTTTTCAAATATCAGAATCATTTTTAAATGATTTAATTATCAATTAATCGTACCATTATTAATATTTAATAATATCAAAATATTAATAACATACTTTTCAAAATATTAAAGTTATTATCAATAACTTAAAATATTTTTAAACCATCAATATTCTACTTAAATGATTTTTAAAATAATTAAAATCATTTTTAAATCATCACCATTAATATATAATTTATTAATAAAATTATTATCCAACTATTAAAAGTCATTAATTATAACTTAAAATATTTTTAAACCACTTTTCTCATTTTTAAATGATTTTTAATTCAATAAAATCATTTTAAATTCATTTATTTAATATAATAATTAAATAAATCAAACATCATTAATATTAATTTATTAATGAAAATTCTTCAAAAATATTGAAAATTATATTTTATAATTTAAAATATTTTATAACACTTTATTCTCAATTAAAATGATTTTTAAATCATTAAAATTATTTTTATCTTATTTATTTAATTTAATAATCAAATACATCTAATATCATTAATATTGAATTATTAATGAAAATTCTCAAAAAAAATATTAAAATTTACATTTTATAACTCAAAATATTTTTAAATACATTATTCTTATTTAAAATGATTTTTCATAATATTAAATCATTTTTCTCTAATTTATTTAATACACTAATCAAATAAATTAAATAACTTTAATATTTAAATAATTATAAATATTAAAGAAAAATATTCCAATTGATCAAAAATTATTTTTTATAATTTAAAATAATTTTTAAAACCATTTTTGGTAATTTTTAGAATTTATTTCTAATTTTTAATTAATTACCGGAAATTCTGAAAATAAATTTAATTAAAACCGTTCGCTGTTGGTGTTCTTGAGCTCAAGAACACTGACAGCCGGCAGCTTCAAGGTGCTACTTTGACTGCCTTTAATTCTCAGCCAAAATGGTTTCTGGACTTGTTTGAAGTGTGACCGTGTAGCCAAAATGTAACACTACAACATGCAACTCACACTTAGATCAAACAACAACACAACAAGATGATCTGGGCTGTCAAACATTCTGTCAGACGGTTTCTGGGTTTTCCAGAAACCCAGACAGTGCGAGTAAGCACTTTCATGCTCAAATTATTCTATGTTCCCTTTATCAAATGGCTCAATATTTGGTCCATAACTATAGTAATCATGACAAGGAACAACGAGATTTTTCAAAAACTACTGATCCTGACATCAAATAGCTCTGATTTCTTTTGCAGACTAAAGAACGCATACCAATCTACAAAATCAAAACTTAAAACAGCAAAATGCTTAAACGAGCAAGGATCTGTGGCGACTGACATTACTTGTCAGACCACAAAAACTGCTCAAGAACAGTTTTCAAAAACTTCGATTTTTATCAACTTTGATGCTATGGATCTATGTTATATCAACATAGATCATCATAAAACATCATCTAGCACTAATCTAAACACATAAACACAAAAGTTGTCTAAGCATACATGATCAAATTAGATTTTAGGGTTTATACCTTCTTGTTCCAATTCTTGATCTATGTTCCCCAATCTGTTATTGTTTGATCTAGGGTTGGTATTATGACTGATTTACTAAGCAAATTCGGAGGTTGAGAGAGATATAAGAGTTGGTGAGAGCTTGTAGGTAAAATGGCAATTTCTATGCATTTTCTCTCTCTTTAACACTTATATAATATGCTAAGTTGCTAGATCTGATCTTATTGTCCAATGGTGATTTGTTTGCTGAGATTTTATGTCTCTTAAGTCAACATAGTTGGTGACCAACTAAAGTGATAGCCATTTTTGCAAGTTAACATATAAAAATCCCATAAAGGGCAATTTTGTCATTTCTAAAATACTATTAATAGCATTCTTGTCCAATACACAAACCCTTAGAGTTTAGGGTTAGGATTAGGGTTTGAACCCTTTAGGTATTAAAAATTCTAGTTCCCACAATTTTTAAATAAATTTTCTAAAATAAAAAATTAGGGTTTCTAAAATAGAAATTTAACATACAAAAATATAATTATAGTTTTCTAATCATATTTAAGTTTAACAAACACTTTAGGCGTGCTAATAAAAATTAGGGTTGTCTAATTAGGGTTTACAATTCCCGGTTTTGAAATTAGGATTTCCCGGCGTACAATTAGGGTTTTAATTGTACAATTTATTTTCTAAATTTAAGATTAGGGTTTTAAATCCCTTATTAAGGTTTATTAATTATAAACCCCATCCAGTCAACTATTGGTCAACATTTCTAAACAGTACAAACACATAATCAATAATACAATTATTTTAATTGTATTTTCTATCGAATCCCTATCCGAAAATTAGGGTTAGGGTTTTCTAAAGTTGTTAAGCACAACTCTACTCTAAATTTATTAGTCAATACACAATTGACTTTCTCGAGACTCGTATCACAGATACTTGTCACCAAATTGATATTTAATATTAATAATAATTAAAAAAAAATTATTCTCAAATTTTGGATTATTCGAAATCCAGGGTTATCACATCCATTTTGTATCTCACTTATTACTATATCGCTATCAAAGCACTATAGTTGTCGACAATAAGTGCAGAACGAGGTGAAATCAAATTGTCTTTCATTTGCCCTAAATACTACTGAAAAATGAATCAACTGCTTTCTCATAATCGGTCCTTATAGTCTCATCAATCCTGACCTTAGGAATCGAAACCAAAGTAGCAACATTAATCCATGTCTTTGCAGTATAGTCAAAGATCACAAAGTGCATTTGACGTAGACACAAAACTTGTCCTACAGGACTCACACGGTGAGAAAACTGGAATTCATTATCTCACCTCCTTTACATGGTCACTAAGCACATGTAAGTCGCTCACAACATGCTATTTTATAGCCTTGTTGTGCGGACCTTAGAATATTTCAAATTGCTCGCTTATCTAAGCGCTACATTTGAAATTTCGTGTCCGGTTATAAAGTCACGGCAGACAATCTCATCTACATGAGCTTATATCATATGTTCATGCCGTACGGATCTTAGTTCAATCGCTTCATAAGCGTCTAACTCGAATTTTCAGATTGTTCGCTTTCCAAGCGCCAAACCTAAAATTTGTATCCGGGTATCAGTACAAGTTAATATAGATGGTGGGACATACTATATTTGGTTAATCCAAGTTAACCTCATCTTGGCTCATGCCAAGGCAACATCATGTTCATTTTTCTCGCTACTAAGTGCCAATTGATTACTATTAAAAGCATTAACAGCTCGCTACTCAAAGTGCCAATAAATGAATTGTCTCAACCTTGCTTGCTTTTCAAAGCGCCAAGAGTGATTGCTCGTGTGAGTGAGCCAATCAACCTGTTGACATATATTTAGTGTGTGCATATCCAATATGCATAATAAACTGTGTTAACATTTAAAATTTATCATATGCGGTAAAATAACCAAACACAAGTGGAAACAAATGAATCTCACATAAATGATAAATATCTCGAAATAACAATGAATATCTCTAATACAAGCCAAATAATGAGTATTTAAAAGGAAATAATAGAAGGTACATCAAATCCTACGAAGTCCTAATGAACTAACATGCCTACAAAAAGCATCTTTAGGAATCGGCTTCGTCAAAGGATCAGTTATCATAAGACCAGTGGGCATGTACTCCAATATCACCTCATTATTTGTTATGATATCTCTGATGAAGTTCATCCTCAAGTCAATATGTTTCGTCTTGTCGTGATACTGTGATAACAAGAATGCATATCCTGAGGTCGACTTGCGCATCCCTTGGTTACCTCCACAACTGACATCGGAGTAACCAATTAATCGCAGGCCCGGTCATCCATAATATCACATGTAGTCCAAAGTACCTTTCAAATATCGCAATATCCTCTTGATTGCCTTCCAATGAGCAATCCTAGTATTTGACTGATACCGGCCGAGATAACCAAATGCATATGTTATATCAGACCGAGTACACACAACTGTATACATTAGCTTAACTATAGCATTGGCATACGGATAATGGGACATCTTAATTTCCTCGGGAGAATTAAGGCATTGTTCAGGTCCAATGGCGTCGCCTTTAGCGATAGGAGTGTCTATGAGTTTGCAGTTGTTCATCTGGAATTACTCAAGAACATTTTTAAGGGAAGTCTCTTTAGACAAACCAAGAAGCTTTCTTGAGCGATCTCTGTAGATCTTAACTCCGAGAATATAAGCTGCTTCCCCCATGTCCTTCATCTCAAAGTTAGAGGACAACCACCCTTTGGTGGCGACAATCATCTCCTTATCGTTCCTAGCTAGAAGGATGTCATCGACATACATAGATATGATAAGGAATTTATCTTTGGATCGTTTGATATATACACAATGGTCTTCCTCGATCATCGTAAACCCATCACTAATGACGGCTTGATGCAATCTCAGATATCATTGTATGGACGCCTGTTTCAAACAATAGATAGAACGTTTGAGCTTGAATACTTTGCGCTCTTGTCCTTCCATGACGAAACCCTTTGGCTGATCCATGTATATCTCCTCAGCTAAATCTCCATTGAGAAAAGTTGTCTTAACGTCCATTTAATATAACTCAAAATCTAAATGCGCGACAATCGCTAGGATCAGGCGAATTGAGGCAAACCTCACAACTGGTGAGAAGGTTTCCTCGTAATCAATTCCCTTTTGTTGGGTGTAGCCCTTGACTACAAGACGAGCTTTTTACCTTTCAATGGAACCATCCGCCTTGCGTTTGACTTTAAGAACCCACTTGTTCCCAATAGCCTTTCGCCCATCTGGAAGGTCAACCAAGTCCCAGACTTGATTAGTCCTCGTGGACTCCATCTCTTCTTCCATTGCAATCATCCACTTATCTCTCATAGCAGATGATAGAGCATCTCGATAAGATCGAGGTTCATCATCGTCTTGTGCATCAGCTACAAAGGCATTCCCCTCAATCTCAAAAAGATGACGTGAAATGTTACCCCTTTGACTTCTACCCATTTGAGGAACATGAGACTCTTCATTTGATGGATGAGAACTGCTCAAAAGCATGTCGCTCCCACTTTCTACAGGAGCCTGAGGAATAACCTCTTCGGCTTCTACTGTATGAGTTGGGGAGCCTAAATTTTCCTTCATCTCATAAAGGTTCATCTCCTTGCTCACATCACCTATGTTAGGGAAATCCATCTCAAGGAAATCCGCATCTCGTGACTCTATTTTAGATAGTCCCATCAGGCTGCTCTCCTACAAACACATAGCCTTTGGAGTGTTCAGAATATCTTACAAAAATACATTTCTTACCCCTCGGACCCAACTTCCCATGCTGATAAGAAGTTTTGTGCACGTAAGTTGCCGATCCCCAAGGTCGCATTCCGCCCAATTTGGGCTTTCTGCCAGTCCACATTTCATATGAGGTGGACTGGACTGATTTTGAAGTCACACAATTAAGTATGTATGTCGCAGTCAACAATGCATCACCCCAATAGGAGATAGGCAAATTTGCTTGCGCCATCATAGACCTAACCATATCTAATAATGTTCGGTTCCTCCTCTCCGCCACACCGTTTTGTTGCGGAGTTCTTGGGATTGTCAGTTTCCTGATTATCCCTTTTTTCTCACAAAGTTCTTTAAACTAGTCGGACAGATACTCGTGGCCTCGGTCAGTTCGAAGTGCCTTAACACTTTTATCTAACTGATTCTCTACCTCAATCAAATAACGTCTAAAGCAATCTAATGCCTCAAACTTATGAGAGATCAAGAAAGTGTACCCGAAGCGCGTATAGTCATCTATCATTGTGAGAAAATAGGAACGTCCATGCTTTTTTTCACATTCATAGGACCACAGATATTTGAGTGAATAAGTTGCAATGGTGTTTCTACCCTAGTGGCTTTATCGAATGGTTTTCTAATTGATTTTCCTGCCAAAAAATGTTCACATGTGGGTAGATTGACCTTAGCAAGTGGGTCTAAAAGACCTGCTCGAGCTAACCTGACCATTCTATCTTGTCCAATATGGCCTAATCTAGCATGCCATTGAATTGAACCATCATGATCATTTTCAACAAGTAAGAAATAATAATCACTACTATTACTGCTAGAATCAATAGTATCCAAAATCATAAAACCATTCATCATAAAACCACCATGTCCAAAAACGTTCGGCCCATGCGAAATTATTACAGAATTATTCTCAAAACTAACAGAATAGCCTAAACGAAGTACTGATAAAACATAAAATAAATTATGCCAGACATCCGGCGTATAAAGTACATCATAAAGTACCAATGTTGAGCATCCTCGCATTTCCAGTTTGTAAGTGTCAATTCCTAGCACGTCCACATTGGAATTGTTCCCCATGTATACTTTTCTGTCAACCGGAACTCAGCGGTATTCCACGTATCCACTCCGATCTCTAGTTATGTGGTCCGTTGTTCCGGAGTCTATAATCCACATATGTAGAGAATAATCAACAAAAATAGTACTTGATACTAAGCACATAGATAGATTAGGAGTAGGAATTGCCTTCTTCGGCTCAGTGCACTCACGAGCGAAGTGTCCCGCCTTGTCACAATTGTAGCATGTCATCTTGGTTTTGAACTTTTTACCAGAACCTTGTTTGCCTCTCTTACGCTTGACAGCACCACCACTCGCAGCCCCTTTAAGCGCAGCAGGATGAGCAGGTTTTTCCCCTTCTTAGGCTTGAACCCTCTACAAGAGTTTGATTCAGCCACATATGCCCTGGAGGCCTTAACAACATCAAGGCGCTCAACCTCGAGCCCCAAGTGACGACGAATATCATCAAAGGTCTTGATATTCTCGTTATGAGTCATGTTGACCCACATATGTTCCCAATTATCGGGAAGGGATCGAACCACCGCTGAAATCTGTTGTTCGTCTGACAATTGAGTACCTCCGGATTTTAACTCCCGGATCATATTAGCCATGATTCGAAGCTGTTGTTTCATAGTGTGGTTATCTTTCTTTTTGTAACCATCGAATCTTATGGCTAATTCCCTCATTCTTGTCAACGAGGTGCCACCAAACTTAGTTTTGAGAGCCTCCCACATATCATGTGCAGTAGAGTATTGTTCATAATCAAACAGAAAGTCATTGTTCTGGCAGCTCAGCAACGTTATGCGAGATATACGATCCTTTTTACACCAACTTTCAAAGGCAGCAACCTTGATCGGATCCTTTGCATTTTCACCCTCTGGTTTAGCCATTTTAGACAACAGGGTTTCTTCAACCTCTTGCTCCTCCAAAACCATCCTCACTTTCCGGTGCCACACGTCATAGTTATCTCCGTCTAGTTTGTTTCCTTAGTTAAGGTTTGTGATAATGTGTTTTGAAGCCATTTTCTGCTTTGATTTAAATATGAGGATTTATTAGAGATATTCAATGTTCACCACAGTCTATAAGATATCTTTGCCGCATGAACCAAATTAACATAAAAATAATGAGACATAAATATAGAAGGGAGACTTGGCTAAGCTTAGGAATCACAATCCATATAAATGTCTAATTATTTAAATTTAATTTTTCAGCGCACAAGACATGTAATTTAGGGAATAATTTAATTAAATTACTACAACCTAAATCACTCTGACTAGGAATAGGGGTATACATATAATTATAGCATGTTAATTTAATTCCAAGCACCAACAACTAATATCCCATAAATATTAACAAATGGAATTAAATAATAGGCATTATTACTCGATTACTATACCAAGTATGCTATAAAAACATTAAAATGCATCCCAATTTTTTTTTAACAATATATTAACATTATAAAACATTACTGTAATTTCCTGGAAATTATTTTGATAATTTTGCTAATTATCACAATTAATTAATCAATGCACAAATAGTTGGAAATTAACCAATGATATCCAAATCTGTTAATTTCTTCCAAAAATTTTTATAACAGTAGCTTATCATCATAAAAGAATCACTGTAATTTTCTGATAATCATGTTAATTATCATAATTAATAAACTATTGCACAATTAATTGAAAATTAACCAAAACTATCCAAAATAGATAATTTCCGCCTGAAAACTTCACAACAGTAACTTAATATCATAATATAGTCACTGTAATTTTCTTGGAATTTTGTGATATTTTGCTAATTTTCATAATTAATAAGCCACTAATTAATAGGTAGAAAATTAACCAAAAATATCCAAAACAGTCAATATTTCCAAATTTTAGTATAATAATTAATTATATGCCAATAATTAATTTCAATTAATTTTTCAGAATTTAATAGTCATTGTTACTATTTTTAAATTAATTTCTATGCTAAAAACAATTAATAAATCATTTTCTGGAAATTAAATAGGAAAAATATGTCAAAGCGGGTCAGAACCGCGGGTCGGGCGCGGATCATTTTCAACTTCCAACCACCAAAATTTACAGAAATGTCATTTCGCGACTAAAATTTTGAGAAGTCATATCTCACTCTATATAGCTCCGATTTAGACCCATAATATATCGTTGAAAAGCTTGTAAGATATACTACACATACATACCAAGATCATTCAAAAAGGACAAACACATAAAAAGTTATGGTTTTTCAAAAAAGACTTTTTGCAAACTAGTGTTTCAAATTAATTATCCAATTAAACCCAAATTATGCAGATTGTGCACACTGTGTTTTGGTTACAATATACTACAATATTAGCCCCTAACATTTAGTGTATCTAAGTTTACCATTAATGATGTTTTCAAACTTTTTTAAATATGCAATCATGACATAGTGTGTAAATATAACATACATAGCATACATGAGATCATTCAACCATGTTCTGATACCAATGAAGGGATTTTAATACTAATGTTATTCATATTTACACATAATCAAGAGAATCAAAGGCATAACTCATGAAGCGTGATTAAGCATTTGATGCGAAAAACCTTATATTGTTCCTTTTTAACCCAACAACGTCTCCGAACTACGATCGAGAACGGAGCACTAACTCACGTTACGTAACAATTAGGGTTTGGTATGTGTATTGGGAGCGCTCTGGCCAACTGAATGAATATTGCACGTTAATTGATCGATAGAGGACGGATGGGTATTTAACACGGAAGTAGGTTGAACCACTTTCCCACGTTATGTCAAGTGGGAAGTCAGTTAAGTAAACCTACTAGGTTGGACCCTCCATGGGTGACCCATTTGGATACCCAATATGGCAATATCCAACAATTACACATAAGAAATCAATTATAGACACCGTTCTATCCTCTACCATGCCTGATTCTTGAGATGCTCAAGTGTTTTACTTCAAAAGTTAACCAATATAAGTGTGACAACTGAGCATTATATGTTCCAGATAACCATCATCTCCCTCCATAAGCAGTAATACATAAATTATAGAGAAGAAAATGGAGCTTATACTACTGACTCCTCCTCAAGGAGCATATCTAATTTCACCCTTTTTTGCTTTCTTCTTTTGGTAATGTAACTGACCATGCATATAGTTGATTAGTTATTACTTATTTGCATTGGTGGCTAAACTACATTTACACAACAGAGAGAATGTTGTGAGAGTGTGGTGATGAGTCATTTTAATTATCTCTCCAAAAGCATTACATACTTTAAAGAGCAGAAGATGAGGTCAGTAACTTTCACTAGACATTGTCAGAGATGTTAAAAGAGCAGCGCAACATGACAAGATCAGGAAACAGCATCAAACCTTATCTTCAATCGTTGGTTATAAGTTATCCCCATATCCTAAAATCAAAACAACTTCTGCAAATCTACTTCTGTTTTCAAGAACTTAGAAGAACCTCCACTTACCAGCTGTGACTAAGAATTTGCAAATCCACACTTACGCATCTCTAACTCGGTATTATCTTCTGAATATAAAGTTTAATTATGATATTATACTCCCTCCGTCCCAGGATAAAAGTCCTTATTACTATTTTGGGTTGTCCCATGTTAAATGTCCACTTTCTTTTAATAACCAAATTTTTACACATTTTTTCCTATTATGCCCGTAGCATTAAATGTTTCATACTTTTCTTATTCTAATTCTCTCTCCATATTTAATGACATTATTATGGACAATTTTGTCATTTTATTCCTCTTCTTAATATGCCTGAAAAGTCCACCAAGACTTTTATCCTGGGACGGAGGGAGTAATATAGTTTAAATGAAATTCCGACCAACATGAGTTGAAGGTCAAATTTGTGATTCATCTCCTAATTAAAAAAAAAACAAATCCATTTCCTATGCAAGTTGTGTACTATATTTTACATTATGCTTACAATATGTACTAAGTCAAATGTTATTTTTCTCCCACACTTATAAGCGAAAAGTAGTTACTAAGAATTAAAAATTTAATAGAAAAAGCATAGAGGATTGAGACAACTTGAATTTAGTAGGGAAAAATTGACATTTTTTCTTAAAAGAAATAGTTTTCTGAAAAGGGCTCTACTTAATTAGAAAATGCAAGAATTAAAAGAATGTTCAGCTTCTCACTACTTGCTTAAACAGAAAATCTATGATAAGAAAGAAAATCCATGAATTCTGCATTGCCAGATTAATGGATTATCATCCTATTAACATAAAAAACACATACCCGTGTAGTACCTAAAGCGCAAGGCATATCATATCACACGTGACATGCCAGTGTATGATTATACTGTAGACCAATTTGGCATGATTTCGTGTTGATAATCCAAAAATAGAAAGCTTATCCATTCCAATTATAGTAATGGCCAACTTCCAACCAATGAATATTGCCAAAACAATCATCGGCAGAACAGAGAGGCAAGCAGAAGCATTAAATAAACAATTGTTCTAGAGTTTAGACATAAATTGATGTATTGTATAAGAGTGATTTTCAGGAAATAGTAAATGAAAGTTACCTGCAAGTCCAAAATATTGAAAATATTCCCCATATCATCGCGCTTTTGTGGCAAGTCTGGAGCAAACCTCCACTGTCCATCAACAATAAACCGGTAATGGTAAACGCCTGATGGGAGCACCTTCATAACAGCCAGGTCTCTGCCTGATCTCTGCAAGAATTCTCTGATAAAAGAAAAATTACAAGTGTCGGTCGTAGATGTATAAAGCATAAGCTCAAGTTGATTAATGTGAAAAAAGAAACTTCAACAAGCAGTACACCTTGTCTTCCAGTTATCCCATGATCCCTCAATAGCCACTTGCTTGCCATCATGATTCCATGTCATCAATGTTGGTATCCTTTTCTCCGAAAACATAGCATTTTGCTTTGGTTCATCCCTTTGGATTTGAATCAGATCATGCCTTTGTAAAGGAGTAACACAGACCTGAGTATAGAATAGAGTCCAAACTATTTAATATATACCTAAAAAAACATTTTCACAGAGCTACAATTAGGTTCCAAGTTCAGCTGGAAAATGAATATAATGTACAACCAAATCTCAATTAAGGATCATGGTCCCATATCAACAAGTTGTGAGCCAAATTTCTTTAAATCTAAAGCATGTATTTCCCCATTAAAGCTCCTCACCATATTAACCCAAGACATTATGCATATATGAAATTTGTATACATCAGTTTCTACCTTTTCATTCAGAGTACAACTTTATCAGACCAAACAAGTGCAAAACCACCTCACCTTTTTTTTCCTCTTAATTACAAAGAAGACTGCAAATAAAAGGCTTATGGAAACTAAAATAGTAAAATATAAGCATTCCTGCAAAATTCTACAAATCCAAATAAAGTATTGAAAAGAATATATGCTTGCCAATATAATAATCCCAATACAACTATTCAAAATTATCCTTAAATGGTATAAAAACTACAAATTCCACCATTAGTTCATTGATAAGACACTCTTAAACCCTTTATACATTAAGCACCAATCCAAGCATATATGCATTAAAGATTTCATTTTGACAGACAAAAATGTTAATCTCTCTTATCCTTAATGGAAAATGTACTACAAGATTTAGGAAAAAGTAAAAATATCTTGAAAATGCTCACATCGGTATATTGTACTATTACAGAGAGAAAATACCAAAGAACTGACCTGTGGAGTGAAGAGCAAAGGTGAGTGGTAAGCCCTAGGGCTATGAGGTGGGGACTGAAGCATACACTCTGGAAATGGCGCAGGCGCATGATAGCTAACATGTGCATACTCCATGTACTCTTCACCCTCTTGCTCTTCTTCACTCTTGGGTCTAGAGGGGCCACCAGCTTCCTCTCTTCTGAACACACTAGCATTACCCATTTCTTCAAATAAACAAAGAAAATAGCCCACTCAATAATTTCTCAGAATCAAGATTTAACCAAAAACATATACTAGAATGACACTAGGAAAAAAACCCAATGAAATAAAAGCAGACCCAAGTCTCTCCCTCTCTCTCTCTCTCTCTCTATATATATATATATATATATGTATATTGTTTATTTATAAATTGCAGAGAGCACCAAAGAAAGCATACCCATAATTTAACTCAAAGGGCAGTAAACATGATTTTAGCAGCTTTGTATGCTGATTCCTTATTGATGGAAAGCCTTTTTTGTCTTCTCTTCCATTATCTCTCTGTTATTACTACTGCTACTAATTAAATTAAGTGTTTCTCTCTCCGTGAAATGACTAATAAAAAGCGATTTTATACTCCGATGACTTTGGAAGATCATTTTTGGACTAATGAATTAATAAATTAATTATGTTTTTAAAAGCAATGTTCCATTATTTAGTCACCGGCTTATGGCCAGTTGCTTTAATAATTTTGCAGTCACTAATCATAACCCACCACGCCGTGTAATTCAATTATTTCAACTTTAATTTTTCAATTATTATTATTATTAAGTATTATTATTTTGGTTAAACGTTTAAAATAAGTTAAAGTATGATGATGTAACACTCTCATATGAAATGTATGGCTACTTTTGTAATGCAAGTTTGCAACCTTGTGTCCAAATAAAAACAAAGAGGCACGGCGCATGCATATGTGACCTTGGAAATGGCCATCTCATTGTCATGCCCCACAATTTTTATGTTTGGAATCATTTTTATAAAAATAATCTGTTAAGAAATTTTGTTCATAAAAATGCAAGATATTCGCTTAATCTGGGAATTTCAAGCCCACCATGTGTCACGTTTACTCAAAGTTTGTAATATTTGGTGTATTTAGCACGTTTGGGAGTTCAAATATACTTAAAAAATTATTTTTGTTTAATGTAGTAGTATTTTATTTAAAACTTATCTTATTTAATTTACAAACGCAATATTTAGGCCTCAAATGCAACACATCAAAATAGATGTGGTGCATTTGAAGGTTTAAACGCTATCATCGCAAACATCAGAAGCAAAACAAATTCATAATATATTTGGTTAATGGTTACTTAGAGAGTGTTTGATAAAAATTGAATGAATCTGAATCTAAATCTGAATGATCTGAATCTGAATAAAAAAAGATGTTTGATAATTGACATGTCTGAAATATCTGAATGACAAAACTTCATTATTTTACCCCTATGAAAAATTCAAAATAATTGTAAATTTGAGTATTACTTAATATAATAGTTAATATTTTTTAATATTATTTTTATTTAATTCAGTTGCTCATACAGTCATTCAGCTAAAAAAATCTGACTTAATCATTCAGTCCGTCCATCTTACCGATTCAGCCATTCAAACCAAAATAAACTCACTGACCGATTCAGCCATTCAGCTCTAAACAAATATCACCTTAGGGGGTGTTTAATAAAAATTGAATAGATCTGAATCTGAATAAGTTGAATCTGAATCTGAATGAAAAAAACTGGTTGATAATTGACATGTCTGAAACATCTGAATGACAAAACTTTATTATTTTACCCTTCTGAAAAAATTTAAAATTGTTATAAATTTATTTAATATTACTTAATATAATAGTTAATATTTTTTAAATTTTTAAATTTTTTAAATTTTTTTTTACTTCATTTAGCTGCTCATTCAGCTAAAAAAATTTGACTTAGCCATTCAGCTCGTCCATCTTACCGATTCAGTCATTCAGACCAAAACAAACATACTGACCGATTCAGTCATTCAGATTCAGCTCTATTCAATTTTAAACAAACAGCCTCTTAATATTTTCACTGATCAAACGCCCTCAAATGCAAAGTATGCAAAGTATCAAAATTAATGTGGTGCGTTTGGGAGTTAAAACCTGCAAACGCGAGTGGTCAAACAAATCTATAATTTAGTTTTGCAATTTGAAAATATCAGTTGTTTGGCTTCTCAAACATTTACATGGTTCTGTTCGGATTTTCAAATTAGTTCTTTTTATTTTATTTTTTCGATGTAAAAATATCTTCTGCAAAACTTTTAAGATATTTAAAAAATCTCATATGATCGTTATTTAAAAATAAGACCCTAAAATGAGGAGAGATTAGTAACTCATTAGAAGGGATGCAACCTCTTGAAAAGATACTGTTTAGCCAAAACGACGTAATTTTAAGCTTTAGCAAAAAAGACGCATCCGTTCGAACCAAAAAATAACGTAGTTTTAGACTTTGCTTAACAAAAACGACGTAATTTTAGGCTTAGCAGAAAAGGGTGTGTTCGTTCAGGCAAAAACGACGTAGTTTTGGGGCATTCGTTCAGACAGAATAACGCTTCCCAAAACGACGTAGTATTAACACGTCCGTTCGGCAGATAACGCCTCCGAAAGTGACACAGTTTTGATAATAAAATAACATTTATCAAAATGACACAATTTTGATAATAGAACTAAAATAAAATAGACAAAATTTAATAAATTTTGTCCAAAAAATTATATACATGGACCCAGACCCACGAACCTCAAGCCCGACCAGTTAGTCGGCGGCGCGCGTGTGTGAGTTCATACCAAGCCTGGCTAGGTCCTCTCCCTTCCACAAAAAATAGATTTGAGCTTTCAAATACTTAATTTAATCTACTCATGAAGTAGAACACATTGATATGTGAAATTATTTCAAATAATTAATGACACCCACTTTAATTTATGCTCAAAATTCTAATTGGGAGATTATATATTAGTAATTTATGAGGTAATTATGAATCTAATGTATGTGATTGTCAAATTTATGAAAAAATCTTGAGTTTTACATGGTACATATTTCAGTCTCCAAAAAATAATAATAATTAACGACTGTTGTTACGCACGAGATAAATATCGTTAAGACAATTATACATCCATTAAACTCTCAAAAAAAGTATAAAATTTGAATTTCATATTTGATATATTACCACAAGCAATGTGTTCACCCTCAAGTGATTTGGTGTTTGAGAAATTAAACAAGAATCTTTAACAAAGAAGAAAGACATAAAAGGAGAGAATGCAAAAAGAAAGGAAAACTGGTGAAGAAAAGGAACTTTTTTTATTTTATAAGAATCTTTAGGCATACTAAAAACTGCATACCAAAAAAATAACTACATACTAACCGGATCCCAAAAATTGCATATGAAATCGCTTTCATACCGTTGCTTAAATTAAAAATCGAAACACGAAAGTGGATAGATCGATTTTGAAGAATGCGGTGCGATTTCTCCTCAAAAACTAATTAAAAAATAAATAAACATGTCATACTTTTTAAATTTAAAATAAATTTCAAACATTACTAATTTACTACTATAAATAATACTCAACTATAAAAAGTTGGCTTAAACATGATTTACTATCCTAAATTATAGGTCATATTCCACTTCGGTGATTCACCTTTCAATTTTGTCAATTAGATAATTGAACTATTAATTTTTTTTTCAATTTCATTCAATTGGACCTGCCACATCAGAAATTGCTGACGTGGCATCCTAATAGGCTAAATGAGTGCTTATGTAAAAAAAGAATATATATTTTTAATGAGATCAAATGACAAAAAGATAAAATAACAAATAAAACAACTAAAAATTACACAAATAATATAAATTAGTTGTATAATTATTTATTTATAGTTATATAAATAATATAAATTATTTATATAATTATTATATAAATAATATAATAATTATTTTTATTAAAAATAATTATTTTTATTAAAAAAAACTATGTTTTTTTATTTTTTTTATTAAAAAAACTGTGTTTAATATTAATGATAATAAAAATAAAAATATTAATGAAAATTAATTTTTTTTAATTAATTATAATGAAAAAACACTAATTAAAATCAATAATTATATTTTTTTAAGCAGTGTCAAACACACTTCATTTTTTTCCCTTGCAAAACAGTTCCCTTTATAAACTGTGCAGCTACACAAACATTATTACTCCTACAAGATTTCCGTATTTATAGCAGGCATCGCAATTAGAGACAAATAGTGGATTTGCATGTAAATTTTTGATGGCCCATAATATTTGCCAATGCATGTGCAAGTGTTGGTCTTCAAAACTTCATGTCACCAATAGTTTTATATATCTATTCTTTTTCTTTTCAAATTAAAATAATATTTTTAAATTAATATTATTTTGGGCAATATAATCATACACAGCTGTGCATATTTTATTTGTGCACAGTCTGTCAAAATTACGTCGTTTTCGCATATTTATTTTTAAAAAAAAGATTCACTCCTCTCAAATCAAAAATTAAACATAAATCTACCAAAATGACGTAGTTTTAATAGACTGTGTATAAATAAAATATACACAATTGTGTATGGCTATTTTTTTAATTTTTATTAAAAGTTGTTGTTTTATAAATATAATGAAAGGAGAAAAATAATACTCCAATATGATTTGATTGCATGATTAGACTTTGTCCGAAAGTGAAAGAAAAAGAGTAAAGGTGATTGGTTTCTATTTTCTTTTGGGAAATAAAGAAATTGCACATGCAATGCAACTCCCTTATATTTTGATGACACGATGTCTCACCGAACTGGTACCATGTTAAAATGAAAAGGTCTAATTACTGAGTTCTTCTGGTGGGACATTATTCTAATAATTTTTTTTTAATTTTTTTGTAGTGTCTCTTAAAAAATATATAGTATTTATTTTAATTAAAATTTTTATATAAAACGGTGTTTTAGGTATAATTTGGATACATATAAGAAAAGGGTTTGTACAGTCTGTACAATCTTATTTTTTGTATGTATCTAAATTACACATAAAATACTATTTTATATAAAAATTTCAGTTGAAATAAATATTATACATATTTTTTTAGAAGTACTACAAAAATATCGCTAAAAATATTATTAAAACAATGTCCTCCTAAACTTATTGCTAATTACTTTGAATTGTTGTAGACCCACAAGTTAAGAAAAATGTATTTTTTGACCAAATGGGTTGATCAGCTGAGCCCATATATAAAACAAACTGATATTTTTATTTAAGTTTTTCTTATATAAGAGTGAAACTCGCTTAATATTTATTTGGAAAAATTATATAAAAATATTATTTTTTTTATGTGAAAATATCAATTTTCTATCTAAATATGCCAAAGGAAGATTTTTAATTTAGATATTGGGAAGTTCATTTATTCTTCTGTTAGGAGCGTGACACTTCTCTTGATCTACTTTTTTTTAATTTATATTTTATTTGATTTCTTTTATTTTTGTGTTTTATCCTTACGTCAGAATTTGTTTTTTTGTTGAGTGATTTCCTTTTCCTACTCTTTTATGAAATTTTATTTTTCCCGTTTTTATTTAATTAAGTGATTTCTTTTTCAGTTTTAAAAAAAATTCCCTACTCTTTTATGAAATTTTATTTTTCCCATTTTTATGAAATTAAGTGGGTGTTTCATAAAAACTGAATCTGAATGAGCTTAATGGGTCTGAATGGATGAATCGGTAAGTGGCTGAATCATTAAGTGCGTTTATTTTGAAAAAAAACCTTCTGAATGACTGAATCGGTCAGATGCGTTGGCTGAATGATTAAGTCTGAATTTTTGGTCTGAATGGCTGAATGGTTGGCTGAATGAAGTAAAAAAAATAAAAATAAAAATAATATTAACTATTATATTATGTAATATTAAATAAATTTACAACAAATTTGAATTTTTTCAGAGGGGAAAAATATTAAAATATGTCATTTAGATCTTTAAGATATGTCAGTTATCAAACAATTTTTTTCATTCAGATTCAGTTCATTTAGATTCAGATTCAGATTCATTCAATTTTTATCAAACACCCCCTAAATCTAAATGAGCTGAATCTAAATCTAAATGAAAAAAATTGTTTGATAATTGACGTGTCTGAAACATCTGAATGACAAAATTTTATTATTTTACTCCTCTGAAAAAATTCAAAATTGTTGTAAATTTATTTAATATTACTTAATATAATAGTTAATATTTTTTTTAATTTTCTTTTACTTCATTCAGCTGCTCATTCAGCAATTCAGCTAAAAAAATCTGACATAGTCATTCAGCTCGTCCATCTTACCGATTCAGCCATTCAGACCAAAACAAATGCACTGACCGATTCAGCCCTTCAGTCATTTAACTCTATTCAGCTCTAAACAAACACTCCCTAAGTCATACAGGTGATGATCATTTTCAACTTGGTCATCGAAATAAAGTAAGAAGAAAAAATTTGTTTTCAAAATCGAAATGACTCAACCATCTTAAGCAAGTTGGAAAATACCTAATTTTTCGTTTTTGGGAAAACGTGTAAAATATTGAAGTCATTTCATTAGTTTTATGATAATTATAATACTCTTTTCGTTCCACAATAATAATTTTATTTGGAAAATTTGTAAATATTATGGATGTTATTTTATTTCACATTTATCCCTAAAAATAATAGGTTGTGAGTTTAATTTAACTGTATGATAATATGATAAATTTGAAAGTATTTTGTCCTTTTATACAATAATCAATAAAAAGAAGATTCTTTTTGCAAAATAAAGAAATGACAAATATAAAAAAATAATTGACAAATTAGATTCATTTTTATTCAAAAAATCGAGAAAATATGACTTTATCATGAGTGAGAGAGAGAGAGAGTGATATTATGAGCATGGTTTTAAAATCTGAATCGAATTATCTGTTCAATCGGTTAAAATAAAAACCGGTCGACACTCTAATCCAGTTTAAACCAATAAAATCATTTTTTTGTCAAAAATTGATTGATCTGGTTGACTCACCAGTCGAATCGATGATTCAACCTGGGCCGATAATCATTCCCCCAGTATCTTTTCTGATTCGATAACCGGTCCGGATATGAAAATATGTGTTAAATTTTTGGGTCCTTAACATTAATATACAACAATTAGAAAGTATTTACAAAAATAAAACACAAACAATATATTTACAAAAATAACGCAACATAATATTAAGTTTACTAAAATTAGGGATCTTTTTTCTCCCTACACGTCAGTTACCTCTCTCTCATCTCCAACTGCTCCTAAAATCAAGCGACTGAGATCCAAAATTCGAGCAACTGAGATTCAAGCAACGGAAATCCAAATTTTCTGTCGCGACACACCTCTGGGATCGGAGAAGGCGAAACTTTTTGTTGCAACGGCACGCTGAGATCGGAAAATAACATACAAAATCAACAGCAACTTCAAGTTCAGTAACGAAACAGTACAATCGAACGGCAGTGATTGTTGAATACAAAATCACAGCAACTTCGATACAAATCTGAATACTGAGGTATGTGAGATTAAAATTCATATGCATATAGTTACCTATGGTTACCACGAATTCCTATATTGATTACCTTTCTTAAGTTTTTCACACTTCAAATAGTTACTACAATTTCCTATAATGTTTGGATGATTCATTGATATGTTTTTTATTATGGTTACTAAATATATATAAATTGGTTACTGATAATTGTGTATTTGTTTGCTAAATAATGTTTATTTGATGGCTTTATAATTTTTAAATGAGTTTGGTTACTTTCATGGAACTGTTGATTACTCTATAATGTTGTCTTGTTTACTGAATAACATTATAATGTCTAATGTTGTTTTGGTTACTGTCTAATGCTGTCTTGGTTACTGTGTAACAATATATTGGTTACTGATTAATGCTGGTTCGGTTACTGTGTAACATTATTATAATGGTTACGGAATATTTGGTTACTGTCTAATGCTGTCTTGGTTACTGTATAATATGTATTTAGATACTGTAAGGTGTTTATTTGGTTACTCTATACTGTTATTCAGTTTTATAATTGTTTTTTTATATTGGTGGTTACTCATTGAATACATTGGTTACCTTCATACAACTGCTAATCTGATTATATATATTGGTTGTTGTATACTATTTAATTGGTTACAGTATAATGTTTATTTGGTTGCAGTGACAATTTGACAATTTCTGTCAAGTTTGGAGTGTCGGATTTTGGCGTTTTTAGATCCTAATTTCATTGGAAACGGGTCAACGATCAAAAGTCACGAGCTTTGCTGGTGAACTGCAGGGTTTTTTGGTCGAATTCCATCATTTAGGCCTTCAAAATTGCATGTAAAAATTTAGTTTATTTTCTGGTTACTAAAATTATGTAATTTGGTTACTGTCTAATATTAATTTGGTTACTTTACAATGTTTATTCAGTTGTTAGACAATGGCTATTGACAGTAACCAATACAACAAATTTAATTGTTTACAGGAATATATAATTGTTTACTGCTAGTAACTATTAACTACATGGTTGGTAACATTTTTGATGGTGTACAGTAACCAAAATTGATGTTGATTAATATTTTAATTTTTGATTCCATCATGAGTTATCAATATAAAGTAAACATATATATTGAACAATTGGTAACTGTTCTGAAATATTTTTATGTTAATTTGATTATCCATCTAAAATAAAATGGTTACCTCTATATTTATATTTAGTTACCAACTGGCATAGACCATTTCCAAATAATTTTATAACTATGTAATTTAAAAGTATCCATCAGCTAGATAAATGGGAACCCTCACATGTACATTAAGCACTTGATAACTGTTCTGATATAAGTTTTTAATTATTTGGTTACTAACAAAAAACTAAAATGGTTACCCTTATAATAACTAAAATCCCCCACTGATTGTACAATAATAGTAGTCAAACACAATTAAATAACAGTAAAACAAATATAATAAATAAGTAACCAAATAGTTACATAACAGTAACCATAATATGTTTTAATGGTAACCAAAACATAAAATAACCTGTGTATCCAACATCCTGTAATGAATGTGATATTGTTTGTTTAGGAAATCCAATTATATTATGACATGTACATTTCACAATTGATATATGTCCTGAAACAAGATTGTAACTCTCTGGTTACTATCAAAATAATAGTTGGTTACCTTTATATACATATTTGGTTACCAACTGTACATCTCAAACAATGTATCCAACACAACTTAAAAGATACAATAAATAATAACTAAAATACCTCATTGATTGTACAACAATAGTAGTCAAAAACCATTAAATAACAGTAAAACAAATATAATAAATAAGTAATCAAATAGTTACATAACAGTAACCATAATATATTTTAATGGTAACCAAAACATAAAACAACCTGTGTATCCAACATCCTGTAATGAATGTGATATTGTTTGTTTAGGAAACCCAATTCTACTATGACATGTACATTTCACAATTGATATATGTCCTGAAACAAAATTGTAACTCTCTGGTTACTATCAAAATAATAGTTGGTTACCTTTATATACATATTTGGTTACCAACTGTACATCTCAAACAATGTATCCAACACAACTTAAAAGATACAATAAATAATAACTAAAATACCTCATTGATTGTACAACAATAGTAGTCAAAAACCATTAAATAACAGTAAAACAAATATAATAAATAAGTAATCAAATAGTTACATAACAGTAACCATAATATGTTTTAATGGTAACCAAAACATAAAACAACCTGTGTATCCAACATCCTGTAATGAAGGTGATATTGTTTGTTTAGGAAACCCAATTATACTATGACATGTACATTTCACAATTGATATATGTCCTGAAACAAGATTGTAACTCTCTGGTTACTATCAAAACAATAGTTGGTTACCTTTATATACATATTTGGTTACCAACTGTACATCTCAAACAATGTATCCAACACAACTTAAAAGATACAATAAATAATAACTAAAAACCTCATTGATTGTACAACAATAGTAGTCAAAAACCATTAAATAACAGTAAAACAAATATAATAAATAAGCAACCAAATAGTTACATAACAGTAACCATAATATGTTTTAATGGTAACCAAAGCATAAAACAACCTGTGTATCCAGTATCATGTAATGAAGGTGATATTGTTTGTTTAGGCAACCCAATTATACTATGACATGTACACTTCACATTTGATATATGTCCTGAAACAAGCTTGTAACTCTATGGTTACTATCAAAAATAATAGTTGGTTACCTTTATATACATATTTGGTTACTAACTGTACATCTCAAACAATGTAGCAAACACAACTTAAAAGAAACAATAAATAATAACTAAAATACCTCATTGATTGTACAATAATAGTAGTCAAAAACCATTAAATAAAAGTAACCATAATGTAACATAATAAAACAGTAACCACATAATTATATGATAGTAACCAGAACAAGTTTTAATGGTAACCAAAATATAATAAAGAAGTAACCAAATAGTTATATAAAAAGTAACTAGAACATATTTTAATGGTAACCAAAACAGAAACAACCTGTATATCCAACCCAGTTTAGGCAACCCATGTATACTCTCACATATACATTTAACACTTGATATATGTCCTGATACAAGCTTGTAACTATCTGGTTACTTCTAAAAAATAAAATAGTTACCCTTCTATACATGTTTGGTTACCAAACTGCACCTTTAAAATAATGTATCAGACACAACTTAATACGAACCAACAAATAATGTCAAATAATTGATTATATAATCAAATATGTAATTTCATTTACATAAGCTCCAATAAACATTACGTACTCACTAACCATAACAAATGATTATGGATATCCAACAAAAATCAAAGTACGAAACATAATTCATAATGATAAAGACAACGATAACTGAACTAATCAAAATTTGGTACAAATATTCTTGAAACTTGAGCTTTTTGGTTGCTGCTACTTTCTTCTTCATGGTTGCTCTCATTCTCTAGAAAAGACTTCCGCATTATGAACCTGTGGGAGGAAGAGAAATACCTTGCGATTAGTGAATAGAGAGCCCATGTAGGATGTGTTTGTGGAAATGAAAGTAAAAAATAGCATAAACCTTGTAGAATATATTTGAAGGGATTTATAAAAAATATAATACATCAATGTATACTAAGTAAATACATGGTAACCATAAATCATAAGCTAACAGTAACAAAAAATATATTAAAGAAGTAACCAAACAGTTATATGTTAGTAACCAAAATATATTTTAATGGTAACCAAAAATCATAAGCTAACAGTAACAAAAAATATACTAAAGAAGTAATCAAACAATTATATGTTAGTAACCAAAATATATTTTAATGGTAACCAATACATAAACAACATATAGACCAAACACAGTTTAGTCAATCCATGTAAACTAACCAAATACATGGTAACCAGAACAACACAAAATAGTACCCAAAATCCCAACTCAAGGGAACAAAAATGGTATCCAAATCATAAACTAACAGTAACAAAAAACTTACTAAAGAAGTAACCGAACATTTATATGATAGTAACCAAAATATGTTTTAATGGTAACCAATACATAAACAACATGTACAACAAAAATCAGTAACCAAAATATAATGCAGAAGTAACCAAACAGTTATATGATTGTAACAATAACAAAATTTAAATTAGCACACCTTTAAATTTTTTTGTGTTGGAAATATCTTTTGGCTATGAACTTGAGCTTCTGTCTTAACTACAGGAACATCAAAATCAGAATCCAACTGCACAAACCCAAATAAATTTCTTCAAGTCCTTAATAAAATCACCCTCTGTTATTCTTTTCCTCTTTCCATCCTTCTTCCTTGTATCAATCATTGTATACAAAACATAAAAACAACACAAATCCAAACAATCAATACTCCATTCTGTTAGAAACATAGCATATATATATGATCATATTGACAATTAATTAGTAGAATGAGAATTAACAGAAATTAGAAACAGCCTTTAGAGAGAGAAACCAGAATCCTTTCTGTTGGAGAGAGAAAGTCGCGTATTCGACTGTGTGATTTGTTGATTAACAAGTGCAACAAAAGAAAATTAAAAAACAATTAATTTACGCCACCAATTTGTCTAACAAACTGTGATGAAGAAGAAGAAGAAGAGAGAAATACGAGAACAAAAGTTATGGAGAAGTAGAAGAAGAAGATTTTAGAGAGAGAAATATCATGCGTTTGAAATAAAAAACCACCAGATAATGATCCCCTATATTAAGGAAACTGCCCATTAATATTAATCCCTTAATTTAAGGACTTTTAATTGTATTAAAATTAATAATAAAAATGATAAAATGTTTTACTTTTGTAATTATTTTATGAGTGTATGATTTTTATAATTACTTTCATAAATGTACTAATATATGTAATTAATCCTAAATTTTTTGTTGCTGAAGGTATCATGCAACTTCAACCAAATACAAAGACTTCCAACAATGAAAATGGGCGACATTAGGCACGTTTAGGTCATGATATTAGGCCTCAATAAAACTTCATAAGTGGTAATGGGTCTTTAGTATTAAGGGCTTGGGTTGTTATTTGAAAGCTTGGATCAACATACAGACTACAGTTACATGAGAGAAGGAAATTATTACTTTCAACCAAATAATACATTGTAGAACAATGTATTTAACTAAATACCATCTCTGTTCAATAAAAATAGTCTTATTTGTGAAAATTATTAATATTAAAGATGTATTTTTATTTTATAATTATTCTTAAATTAATAAGTCGTTAAGTTGTTACGTATGACGCATGATAATAAAACTATGAAGATAAATTTAAGGAAAATGATATTCAAGTCGACAAACATATGACGGAGTTAGACCGTGACGAACGCGAAAATCTATGCGATAAGATAAAATAAATTAAGGTGAGACTATTCTTAAATTCTACATATCTCATGTATGTACACACGTTGTAATTATAATTAAACTGAAAAATCTCGTAATACGTAACAAGACTACAAATTTAAAGATATTATCTCATTTTATACCACTTTCAATAAAAAAAAATGTCCTTCTTTACTAAATAGACCGAGTAATAAAATCATTGCAGTTGATTCTAAGAAAGATTACTAATCCAAAATTTAGGATTATACTGCCTCCGTTCTTTAATATATGTCATTTTAGGGTTATGCACATGTATTAAGGTAATACTACTTCCGTTCTTAAAAAATTATCGTTTAAGGTTTTTACACATGGATTAAGAAAGTACTACCATTTACCAAGTAAAATTTGTTTGAGATTCCATCACTACCCCTTTATGGAAAGTTGAAAAATATTAATACAAGAGAGAATTTCTTGGGACAATGAGAGAAGGTAGGGATAATATAGGAAAGTAAATAATTTATTCTTCTCGAAAATTATAAACGACAAACTTTTTGGAACAAATTTTACCTTCTAAAATGACAATCTTTTAGGAACGGAGCGAGTAATTGTATAACATTAACTATAATATCAATTGTCTATATTGTATTTGTATTGTAATAAGAGATTATTATTTATTGGACAGAAAATAGTGAGAGAACTAAAGTTATATTTAATACTTGGGGTAATATTGGAAACTAAACAATTAATGCTTATTTGAAATTTTAAAACGATTTATATTAAGAAACAAAAATATTTTTCTAAAACGATTTATATTAAGAAACGGATGGAGTAATAATTATTGGTTAAACATTCATCAATACTTAGATATGCCCCCCTCACAATTTGTTGAATCGATAATTGCATCTAAAAGGTTCCTTAATTATGTTATTCATTCCTATTTTCAAGGCGAAATCTTCCCCAAGCTCGATATTCTTATAATTTATTTAGAAGAATTATAATCGTTGTTTTATAATTCGTAGGATTATAATTCCAAGATTATTAAGTCATTTTACAATTTATAAACTAATAGTCTCGACTCTAAATTTAAAAACAAACAAGATACTTCCTTCGTTCTTTAATAGTATAAGTCGTTTTAGAGTTGTGCACAAGTATTAAGGAAATTATTGTATAATATTAAATATAATATCAGTTTTCGTTTTAGAGTTGTGCACAACTCTAAAATGACTTATATTAAAGAACGAAGGGAGTATTTGAGATTAATATTCATATCCCAAATATAATACTCGCAAACAGACATAGCCTAGGATAATATTCCTTACGTCCCTTAATATAAGTCATTTTAGAGTTGTGCACAAGTATTAAGAAAATGATTATATAACATTAAATATAATATCAATTGTCAATATTGTTCTTGTATTGAAAAAATAGTGTTATTTATAGGACAAAAAATATTGAGTAAACCAAATTTATATTTAATACTCGGGTAATATTATAAACTAAGCAATTAAATCTACTTGAAATTTTAAACCGACATATATTAAGAGACAAAAACACTTCTCTAAAACGATATATATTAAGGGACAGATGGAGTAAGAAGTTGGCTGAATGACATTTTTATATCTCTAAGTTGCCCCTCACTTTTAAAGTCGTCCTTAAAGATTATTTTTTGCCAATTAAATTCTTAAAATGATATTTTTTAGTGTTTCTGTTCTTTTTATCTAATTTAACAATTTGGAAGGAAAATAAAATGTAATTCGACCTAAAAAGTTTATGAAAATTAAAGTTTGTTAACAATGTTTGGTAGTCAAAATTAAAGTTTGTTAACAATGTTTATTAGTCAAAATTTTGAGCAAAATGATCGCCCAGTTCTATAGTACTACCTTTGTTCTAAAAGATTGTCGTTTAAGGTTTTTACATATTGATTAAGAAAGTATTATTTACCAAGTAAAATTTATTTAAAATTCCGTCACTATCCCTTTAATTATGAGAAGTTGAAAACTAAGGGAGAAAATTTTTTGGGACAATGAGAGAAGGTACTTGTAATATAAAAAAACAAATAATTTATTATCCTCAAAAGTTATAAACGACAAATATTTTAGAATAAATTTTTTTCTTTTAAAACGATAATTTTTTAAGAACGGAGTTAGTATTATATTCCTTTAAATTCGCAAATAATATAGCACCTGCAGGGCTACAAATGGCCAAGAGGTGTCAGGTGGCACCATCATCAATGCAAAAAAAAAAATTGGGCTCAACTCACAAGTTTAATTTGTATTGTTAAAAGTACCAAAAAAAGGGAAATTTATGATTTGTTTTGTTTCCTTTGAGGATGCAGATTTAAGTTATCCAATCCATTTAGACTACGCTTCTTTTATTGGTCCCCGTTTGTTAAATGGACAAATGACGATAAAGATAGTGCTTGATAATGTTATTTTTATATTTATTTTAATAATATTTTAAATTTTTAGTAATCTGATATTTTCAATAGCCTAAATATATATTTTTAATGTCAACTCAAGAGCCACCTTTTTTAATAAAAAAAAGTCAATAATTTATGTTTCGTATATTAATATAAATAATTCTACTGGATGGAAATAGTTGGACTATATGTGTATAAAAACACAACCCAAAAAAACATGGGTTTGCTAACATTCTTAAGCATTAGTAAAATTTTTATGTAGCATCAACAAGTATTAAATTACAATAAAAAGAGTTTGATTGGTTCATAGAATTTATTTTTGACCAATACTTTGGTGTGTTTGGGTCGCAAAATGCAGAGAATTCTTGATTTATTGTATGCAATTAATAAGATGATACTCCTTTTTCACATTCATATGAATACTACCTTATAATAATATCACATTTCCCTTATAGTTAAATTTCCCTTATAAAAAAATATCAATTTCATATATATATATATATAGAGAGAGAGGGGGGGGGGGGAGGGAGAGAGAGAGATTAATGCTTCATACGTCCAAAGAATGCATAAAACCATCATTAAGGGCACCACACAAATATAAAAAGCATAGGACTATATATCATCAAAACTTTAAAAGATTACCCTTTCAAGTAAATATTGCCTTAATATGTTGTGATCATGGTTGTTGATGCTATTTTTCAAAAGAGAAGAACAAAGTTGTTGTCTTTTTAAGGACTCACTTTTTGGGAATAATTAAAGTATAATTTTATAATCAAACTTATCAAAAGAGAAAAAAATAAACTCACAAACAAACAAACAAGACTATCATCTAAGTGAATGAAACAAGAATAAGGGCTACATCATAAGGGCTGGTTGATTAAATCCAAATAAATTTGGCCTGAATGAAACAAGAATAATATATGTTGAAGAAAGTAGGTACTACCTATCCTAGCTAGCTAGCTAGCTTTTGGGCTTCTGGGAATTTTTCGTTGCATGAGTCAAAATGAATTCTTGATCTTGTGTTGTGTCCCATTTACTTGTCCCAATGAAAGCCTGATGTCTGACACAAGTCATGCATTTGCAAAGTTTTGATGTCATGAGTCATCAATTCAACTAGACCTAGTAGTAGTATTAATTTTCTGAAATATTTGACCAAAGGGTTTGGTTGTCTTCTCTCGAGTCTTGATCAGTTCCGGTCTTCAAAATTTAAAGAAGAAACGTGGTCCTTTTGTAATTAATGGCTACTCTTTAAGATTTTGGCAGAAAGAGAGAAATTTTCAACAAAGAAGTTGAGCCTTTTTGAGCTTACAATAGGTCAAGTTAATTGTTTCAACTTTGAAGCACACTACATATAAAAATAATGCTTCTTTTTACAGTTAATCTAACATTAATATCTCCTATTCAAACTAACATTAATCTACGTTTCAATAGCATCGATTTTAAGTCATTCCACCTTATCTCGTACAATTTATTTAATTTACAAATAAAATATTAAGACTCGAATACAATAAATCAAGAATGTGTAGTGGTTTTGAAATTCCAAACACTGACAACCGAACAGATGTTCATGTATTATCCAATATTCATATTTGAATCTTCATTCTTTTTTGGTAGGACCATGAAGCTTTCGAGTACGGTACTGATAATGATTTATCTTGTAATGGAAATTGGAGGGAAAGTGCCATGTGGCGAGGTCAGAGGTCTGCACATGGCTTCTCTAATTTCCATGTTTTGACCCTGTAAACTAACTGATAAAGTGGAAACCCAGGGTTTCGGGGTTTTCTAGGGAATCAGTTCCCCTGTTTTGTAGTCTGATATCATGATATATACAAAACAATTTAGTTAGTTTCGGTGCAACTCCAACTCCAAACCCAAATTTTTCTCTAACTTTAAGCACTGGATTCACGCCTTAATTCTCTGCTGATAAAGGCCTATTTATAATATGTACTTTATGATTCTTGGTTGTAGTATCCGATGAAGAAAAGAAGTAGAAATTGAAATGTTGATTTAGTTTCACTCCAATCTCGGCTTTCTTTTTCATTTCATAACAGATACATCAACCCCACTTGTTATAAGTTTTCTTTTTCTGGCCAAAATCCCTGCAATATTTGAATTTCAGATGACTTCCTCTGTGTGTTCTCACAATAACTCAATATCATGGATAGCTGCTGCTTTTAGCTTATTTTTAATTTGTGCCAGTTTTTTTGGGTTTTATGGGGTTTTATCTCTCCTCTTCTTCACATCTTTGGTTTTGATGTTATCTACTTTTCTCTCTCCATTTTCAAAGAAAAAAAGGCATGTTCTTGTGGAGAAAGTTATAACTGAATTACAGCCTGAAACTGAGACTAAATCACAGAAGAAGCAAGAAACCCAAGAAGAAAATGGGGTGGATGAGATAAATGGGGCGGCAGTTTTGTATTCGGAAAGCGAGAGCATTAAACATTTATCTACAACTGATCAAGACTCTGATATTGGGTGGCCTTATTCCGATGACGCCGGTCGGAGCACCGACTTATCGGACGGATCCATATCCGATGAGGAAAGCCTGATTGAAATAGCTATTCCAAGTGGGCAATATGTATGTTTGCCTTTGCAGAACAAGTTGCCAAATTTGGATATTTTTGGGCAGCATGGCCTGATGGAGCTCTTGGAAGAAAATTTAATCGAGATCGATTTATCCATGGGCTCCATCAAGTGTTCGAGGTTTGAAATTAAAGCTTGACAAGTCGTGTAAAATTTTATGTTTTTGATCCTTGAGGATTTATTAAGTAAGGGTTTAGTAGGATTATACTACTAATTATAATCTATGTGCTTGTTTTTGATTATTTGTTATAGTGCGTGCTGTAAGTAAGTTTTGGAACATTGGATACCATTTGAAAGCAGTACACTAGACTAGACTGAGAGCGGATCCTTTGTTCCTATTTTTTTTTGTTCTCTTATATTTTTTTATTTAAATTTTAATATCTGATTTTTTATTTAATTTTAGAATTAATTGATGTTAAATAAAAAATTAATTGTCAAAATTTAAATGATAAGGCACAGGAAAAACAAAAAAAAATAGGGATCGGCGAGCGAGTGATTAGTGGCCAATAGCGCCGCATTCCTCTATGCGGCTGGCACTCGAGTAACCACGGGATCTGCTCTCCTAGTAATGGCCGGGCCCTTTCTTCCTCCTCTTAATGCACATTAAAGTAGTACAGTAGTATTAAAAGTTTAAAGGCTATTGCCAAATGCCAATAAATAAATGCATCCAATCTTTAGATCTGTTCCACGTGTCAAAGCCATTTTCAATCTCGTAGAATCCATTTACTTTTTTCACTTTCCTTCTTCTTTAGTGGGTGAGTCATGAGTGAGTAGTCGATAACTCTAGAAGCAATATGTCTCTATTTCTTTCTCCAATAACTTATTACCTTATTATCATGACATAAATGTCCATGTAGTGCATTAGTAAAAATGAGGGAGGGAGAGAGAGGGCATAAAAATTGAATATCATAAATAATTTATTTAATTAGACCATTAATAATTATTGTAAACGTTAAAATCTTTTGTCACGTTTCAATTACGTAAGACGTTTTGATCCTACACAATAAACACGATCAACACCAAAAGCTTGACGGCTTCGACTGTCGGAGGATAGCTCATTCGTGAGAGTCAGTACAAGCGATCACAAGGTTAACAATGGAGGATAAAATATATAGTGTATTGAGAGAGATAAAATTATCAGTTACCTTTTTATGTATAACTTCCTTGCTATGATATACTACAAGATCCGGTTTTGTGTGTAACCGACCCCACTGACACCACCTACTGCAAGTAGCTTACCTGTTGATCCCATCCCCTTTGTCCACCGCTGGCCGACTGTCCAATCCTCATTAATGCGATGTAAGATATCAGTCAGCCATTATCCTTGTCATCATCACTGGTCAAAACCCAAGTGAAGATATTTATCATCCAATGGGTCGGCCCAACGATCTGGCCCAAGACTTTTAAGACCCAACAAATATAAATCTGTGAGACCCCAGATTTTATGAATAAAGATTTAAATTTCTCGAAATATTTTTTTAAATATTATGGAGTGAATCTGATATAATGTTATAGTTGTGGGTAGTATTTATAAATTTTGCAAAGTATGCAAGTTGTTGTATTATATTCGATTGGTCGGGGAATATTCTTTGTGTCGGGGAATATTCGTACGACGGCACAATCATTGGTGGACCCCACAACATAATTATTGTCGGGTTGAGAAAACGACAAAAATATTTTATTAAAAATAACGGCAGAAGTTTTACCGTTAATACTGTTGAACTACTCGGTAGTAAAAGTACAATAATACGCGTGGTTGCATAGTAGCACACAGTATTGATTATTAATGTTTACGTGAGAAGTCACTCAGTTTTGTTCAATTATTGCTATAATAATTGTTGCATAGTATCTCACGTTATTTGATTCAATTATTGTCGATATTTTATATATTATTAATTCAATAATTAAAATGACAGAGTTATTAATATTATAAATTGTAATATTAACGATGTCTTGAAGTTCTGCCAAGGAGAGGTTTGGTCACCTAATTGCGCGCCAATAGGGAGATATCCTTATTGGAAAGCCCCCTCTTTCCTGGGAACGACCTGGTCGATTAATATTGTGAATTGTAATAAAGATGATAAATGTTGTTAAAATTATTAAGGTGATTTTTATGAAGTTTTGCTTATTTTATGGACCCCTATTTACCCATTTTTTAAAATAATCGATAGAAAATTATTTAAAGGTGGGGCCCACATGTGGGGCCACGTGTGGAGCCCATATGTGTTGAAGAATTAATTTTTGAAATGGGAGTTACGTATAGGGGAGGGAATATATATATATATATATATATATATATATATATATATATATATATATATATATATATATATATGATGTGCGTATATATAATATATGTGTAAGTGGAAAATGGTGGAAAAGTTAGTATGATAGTGATGGGTGTAAGATGTGAGTGTGTGTGTGATAGTGAAAGGTATAAGAGTGTAGTGAAAGTGATTTTGGGGTGTAGGGGATTGATGTTGGTTTTGGGGGGGATAAAAATTAAGTGGTGGTTATATAATATTGTTATATATAAATTAAAAACATGTGTGGTTTATATATATATATATATATATATATATATATATATATATATATATATATATATATATATTATTGTTGCTTAATTCTTATTAGTTGAAGGATGGACTTTTTGCATCCATGAGTTAGCAATATTTTTTCATCCGTGAATTTTTCTTACACAGTGCCCCTTCAATTCTCCTATAAATAGGATGCTTAGTTAGAATAGAAATCACACCAGAAATTCAGAGAAATTCTCTTCTATAATCTTGAGCGTATTTTCTTTAGAGTTTTAAGAAGCTTTGAGAGTAGTGAAAGTTTTCTTAAAAAATATCCTCGCCCTACCAGTCGGAATATTTTTCTTTTACGGTAAGGGATATTATTCTTTTGTATTCAAGAAGAGAACTTCTGTTATTCCATTTCTTTATTGTTCTGTTGGAATAACCTGTATACGCGGGCTACCCTATACTTGGTGACATTCTTCTATTATTCTGTCTTTATTATTCTATTGGAACATCCTGTCTGTGTGTTTTACACCGGACATGTTTCCGTCTTTATTTATTATTCTGTTGGAATATCATGTCTGTGTGTTTTATACCGGACCTGGTTCCGTCTTTCTTTATTATTCTGTTGGAATATCCTGTCAGTGTGTTTTACACCGGACCTGGTTCTGTTATTTATTATTCCGTCTTTATTATTCTGTTGAAATATCCTGTCTGTGTGTTTTACACCGAACCTGGTTCCATTATTTATTATTCCGCATTTATTATTCTGTTGGAACATCCTGTCGGTATGAATTTCACCTGACCTGGTTCCGTTATTATTATTCTGTTGGAATAACCTGTCTATGCGAAGTACCGCATGCATGGTGATTTCTTTTGTTATTCCATTCGTTATTATACTCAGTTGGTTAAAATTTTGACTTCTATACTCCATGAAATTAGTGGAATATCCTTGATATTTACGCTTCATCCAGTATTTTTCATGGAAATATTCTTCTGAGCATTCTTGAATTTACTCTACAAAACAATATCATGTTGATAATTTGGACGTTATTAGTTCCTGAATAACTTAATTGTTGAACTTGTTTTATTGAATTCTTATATCATTGTCATCATCCTCATGTTTATGTTTTTTTAAAGTCATCTATGGCCTGTAGAGCATGGATGGACTTGGTATGATTATGACCAGGGATTATTCGGTGTAATCATGACCGTAATGTTACAAATAATGTGATAAAATTCCTCATTGGCCCGTAGTGCATTGATGGACAATTGTTGGCATGATCATGATCATTAATGAATACACAAATATCTTCGGCCCGTAGTGCATGAAATCTGTGGTCGTGACCCTAATGAATATCATTGGCCGTAGTGCAGGGATGATGTGGATTATTTATTAAGCTGAGTCTCAGCGATAAAAGTGATGAAAAACTTCTTAAATCATAAAAGATAGTAGATTTTATTCTCTACTTGACTCTTTTAATGGATTGCTTGATCCGCTGCAGTTAAACTTGATGTCTATTGTATTTTATCAGTTTAACATTGTTGGAAACTAATAATAATTTATTTTGCATTATCTTAGTCATAATATTTTTTGCTGGGCTAGTTGAGCTCACCCTTTCTTTCACTGTTCTCTTCAGGAAATGAGAACGTAGCTGCGACGAGTCGGGGAATGGAGTGATGGTCCGGATGATAGAATTAGCTAGTAGTCCTCACTATTCTATTAAATAGTGTGATAATAAATGTAATGAGAACATTTTTTGAGAGGGGATATTGTCTAGAAGACAATATTTGTATTAAAACTCACAGCATATATTTTGTCGTACTTTACACGATTATTGTATAATTTAGTTGTATTTAAATTTTGTACCATGTATTTGGCGACTCAAGATGGGTGATGTATACCTATTTTGGGAGCGTCACAAAATCAAATGATTTGGCCCAATGACTAGGCCCAATAACACCAGGATCCAACTGTGATAACCCAATGGATCCACCAAGGAGTTCGACCTAATGTACATAAAATATTAAGGCCCAACATTGCCCCCAGTCTTTTATTAAACAGGATGTTTAATAAAATAGTATAAATGGCATCGGTCCAGGACAAAAGAAATTATAATAAGATCAATAAATTCCCAAAATATAGCTTACCGAGGCTCATCTGGTGAACATCAAATAGCAACACAAAGGGTTCATCTTCGTCAACCTCTACAGAAGTACCAACTGAAGCGCCTTTAACTACTGAAACTCAAGCCACAGAATCAACTCCCACTGAAGGGACAAGCCAACCTCGCCAAAGAAAGTAAACTAGCCGAAAATCAAAACACCCCATCACACAGACTTATAACGAGTGCTTCCTCGATATGCCCCTTGATAAACGGACCCGAGTTCTTTGTGCAAAAAAAGAGGAAAATCCAAATAACTCTTCCAACCGCTGAAGAGCCACAAGTACCTCCCACAGAAGCCGATCTTCCTTCGGACACCCTGGTTGAAATCGTGGTTTCTGACAAAGAGTCCGAAGAACAAGTAGAGCGCATATCAAGAGATTCCTCACTCTTTCCCAGAATCCAATGAGAAATTCCCATATTGACCTCTAATAGCATGCGTTCGTGATACCGATGATCGTCGGTTCGACAATAGTTCCATCATGGACCTGATGGACGAAGGAATGAAATATCGGACTAAAGGAATTTGATATTTTGATTGTATCCATTCACATCACTGCCTATCAATTCGAACTAATTGACTAATAATGGTCATTTGCAAGCAAACACTATCTTCGGGTGCCTCCGTCCCAAATACAAAGAAGCCGAAGAGGATGCCGCCCGAAGGGAGAACGCCATTCTGAAGTCGGGTAATCATTGATATAAATGTCGATCCAAGCTAAAGAATCAAAGCATCTGGCACATCATCAGAAGTTTGAAGAAGAGGTCAAAAAGCTTCGGGCCCTTGGGAATTTGGGTCCGCCACTGACCGAAGACCTTCGTAAGGAAATCCAGGCAGTATACAGAAAATCCGCCGAGCTGAACGATGGGATCGTCCATATGTATGCCAAAGGATATGAAATCTGCCGAAATAAAGGTAAGAAAAAGCTTGTCACGGCCAAGGTAAATCCATCTCTTCTAGACTTTTTAGACAGCGATGATGACAAGGAAGAATCCTGAAGATGACCTCCCCTTTACCTTTAGTTGTAGAACTTTCTGTTAATATTAATGAAATATCAACTTCATGCCTTATTACTTCTGGGTGAACATTTCTTGTCAATAATTCAGTATTAATTAACTTGAAAACTGAATAAGATGCTTTCGTACTTAATCTTAAATTATGAACCAGGTAAGTAAACATATCATATAAGCAGTTAAGTTAAAAAATATCATAGACCGGACATAATGAACCGAACTCAACACTTGAACAAAATAAAGTAATGCATACTTATAGTTACCGAAGTGTGAAACAGATCATGTATAAGGTGAATTTGGCTGATCCTCCTTGCACCATCGTGATCTTGTTTACTACTCGGGGTAAAACAAGTATATAAGGACCATGGAATTTGTTTACCACACGGGGTGAAACAAATTCATAAGGACACACCTGACAATAAGGCTACCATCGAATGGTCAGCGAGTCCGACCGAACCTCCTAACTTCGGTGCATTGGTTTACCACTCGTGGTAAAACAATATAAAAAGGACTATGGAATTTGTCTACCACGCATGGTATATGTAAGACCCCGAAAATTTTTAAATAAAAAGGAATTTCCTTTATTTATTTTTTTTGAAATAGTAAGGGTTGATTTGATTAATGTGGAAAGTTATGGGTAAAATGCGCAAATATTTCGAATAGGCAGGTGGTTATAAAATATTCATTGTTGTCGGGGAATATTCGTTTGGTCGTGGAATATTCTTACTGTCGGGGAATATTCGTACGACGGCGCAGTCTTTTGTGAGCCCCATAACGGAAAGCGATTGGATGAAGAAAACGACAAATATAAGTTGTTTATAAATAACGGCGTAGTTGTTACCGTTAATACTGTTGGAATACCCGATAGTTAAAACACAGTAACACGCGTTGTTGCACAGTAGCACACGGTATTGCACCAATTATTGATTCTTACGTAAGAAGGCACTACTTAATAATGGTTACAGTAATTACTGTTCAGTATTTTATTTTATTGATTCAATAATTGCTGCGTTGATATTTTATATTGTTGTTGTTTCAATAATTGTCATTACACAGTATTTTTCATTATCGAAGCAATAATTCATATTATCTGAATAATATTGTTAGATAACATTATTGGCAATATCTAGAAAGTTCTGTCTAAGGAGAGGTTTGGTCACCTAATTGCGCGCCAGTAAGGAGAAATTCTTATTGGAAAGCCCCCTCTTTCCTGGGAACGGCCTGGTTGCCAATATTGTGATTCTGTAATATTATTTGTGAATAATTAATTATTGATTTATATGATGAGAAAAATATTGATTTTATGTGGATATAGATGGAGAAATTTTTATTGTGACAATTGTTGAAAATTAATATTTTATCTTTTTCTGATAAAATAATTCATTTAAATATATTATTTTAATAATATATTAACGGTGATATTTTTATAATGAATGTGGGATATATGAGTATATGAGGAGGAAGAGTATTTTTGTGGCATTAAATGTTTAACACATATTTTGTGTGTTGGTGGACACAATTATTGACTGAAATTTGATTATAGCCTGTAAAATCGCTCGTTTGTGGATTTCGGCCAATTTATGTTTGGAATTTGGAAAAACTTTCTTCTGCAAAGTTGTAGAGAATTGAATTTCCTATAAAAATTCGCGAGATTTGAATTTTCGGACAAAAGGGCTATTTATTGTGAATTATTGAAGTTCCGAAGTTTCGAAATAATTGATTTTTGGAAGTTTAAAATAATTTAAATATAAAAAACGTTTTTTGTGGGTCTAGCATGTGATTTGAATGTGTTGAATACAGATTTTCAGATCCTTAGAAGTGGGCATAGGAATTGTAATATTAATATTAATATTATATTAAATTTTCTGCTTTGGTGTTCTAAGCAATTTCCTATAAATAGGGTGCTTAGGTTAGAATTGAAAATCACACCAGAAACTGAAGTTTTCTCTCTCTATATTATCGAGCGTATTCTTGTGAGTAGTTTGAGTATACTTTGAGTATTGTTATACGGTGCAAGTTCAAGTCATAGCCTATATCCGGTGTTTCAACTAGAAGTACTGTCTTTCGAGGTAAGGGATGTTATTTTCTTCTCAAATGATATTATTTCTTCAATATCATTATGCTGAAATGTTGATTGGAACTTTTTATCAAATTTGGAACTTTTTCATTTCGGGGTTACTATTCATGAGTTACTATTCACGAGTTACTATTCACGAGTACTATTCACGAAATGTGATGATGTTTTTTGTGAAATTTCTATCTTTTGGTGTCGGAGTTACTATTCACGAATACGGTATTATTCACCGAAAAAATGAAATTTCTTCTTTTTGTCCAAAATATCTATTCTGGATACTAGCTTTGATTGTATTCATGTTTTGATCATTCTTGAATTTTACTTCAGTATGATTATTTATGAAGTATTTTTGAACTCGGATTGTTTAGAGTACGAATCCTTAATACTTGTTATTTTATTTCACTGGATTCGTTTCCTTTAAAATATTTTTCATCATCCTCAGTCCTAAATGAAGGTGTTACTGAATATCTTTGGCCTGTTGTGCAAAGATAGTTGATTTTATTATGAATATCTTTAGCTCGTAGTGCAAAGATGTACATGTATTGAGATGAACATGAACAATTGATGAATATCTTTGGCCCGTAGTGCAAAGATGAACAGGTGTTTAGATGAATATGACCGACTGATGAATATCTTTGGCCTGTAGTGCAAAGATGAATATTTGATTTGATTTGAGATATATATTGATTGATGTTACAGGGATAAAATATTGATGATGGACTTTTAAATTCATAGATGTTAGTAGATTTTATTATCTACTTAACTCTTCTAATGAATTATTGTTTCCGCTGCAGTTGTTGATCTAAAACTTGTTGTCTATTGTATTCTATCAGATTTTTCCCTGTTGAAGACTAAGGATAATTTGTTTTACATTATCTTAGTCATAATATTCTTTACTAGGCTAGTTGAGCTCACCCTTTTTCTTGTTGTTCTATTTTTTCTTCTCAGGAGACGATAATGTAGCGAGTACGAGTCGGGAAATGTAATGATGGTTCTAGAGAGAGTTGTTTAGTAGTCCTCACTATTTTTGTAAAATAATGTATCAATAATTATGATGGGAATTTATTTGTATGTGGATATTGTCTAGACGACAATAGTTTATATGTTGTAATAATAAAGTTGTAGTTATTTCTGTACCATGTATTTGGCGACTCAGAATGGGTTGGATGGAATGGACCTATTTTGGGGGCGTCACAGTATAACAAACCCATGATGACACACCTACCGATAAGGCTACCATCGAATGGTCAGCGAGTCCACCCCGTCCTCCTCACATCGATGAAGTTTGCCTACCACGAAGGGCCTGACAAATTTATAAGGACCACCTGCCAAAAAGGCTACCATCGAATGGTCAGTGAGTCCACTCCGTCCTCCTTACACTGATCAAGTTTGCTTACCACGAAGGGCCTGACAAATTCATAAGGACCACTTGCCAAAAAGGCTACCATCGAATGGTCAGCGAGTCCACCTCGTCCTCCTTAAATCAATGAAGTTTGCCTACCACGAAGGGCCTGACAACTTCATAAGGACCGCCTGCCAAAAAGGCTACCATCGAATGGTCATCGAGTCCACCTCATCCTCCTTACACTGATGAAGTTTGCCTACCATAAAGGGCCTGACAAATTCATAAGGACCACCTGTCAAAAAGGCTACCATCGAATGGTCAGCGAGTCCACCCCGTCCTCCTTACACCGATGAAGTGCCTACCACGAAGGGCCTGACAAATTCATAAGGACCACCAGCCAAAAAGGCTACCATCGAATGGTCAGCGAGTCCACCCCGTCCTCCTTACAACATTGTGAATTTTGTGTGCTGAATCTGAACCTGACAGCCTGCTGCACTGATTATCCGGAGTAGAATATCTATCTGCACACAATGTCCATGAACTCTGCTTCTGCCGATTTGGACATAAACCTCCTCAAAGCTTCTTTTGAACGGTCCAGCCCTTTCCATCCTAACTTGCAGCTTTAGATTGATTTCTCCGAAGACAAGTACTCACAGGGAGGTGTGCCCTTAGTGGATTCTCGAAAATGTGACTTCTGGATCTACTTCGGTGATGAGCCCTTTCGTTGTGGGAAGAACACTCAAGGCGGAGTGCCTTCTTTGTATTCTCAGGTGTATACTCTATGGATCAACTTTTTCGTCTGCTGCGACCATAATCCCAAGAACCGATAGGGTGAAGTACCCTCTTCGGATGTTCAGGAGTATGGTTCCTTGGTCTTCTTCGGTCATGAGGATCACCTTGAGACATGTCTTCAAAGTGTATAGACTGCTTTCCAACTCGTGGCCGTCCATCTTTAGACTTACTACGTCTTTCAGACTGGACATAATTGGACGCCTCGTCCCTCAGCTCTGCCATCTGAATCATCTACTCATAATTGGACGCCTCGTTCTTCAATTCTGTCATCCGAAGCATCTGCTCAGCTATATCCTCGCTCTGCTTCACGAGAACCTCCAAAGCTTTATCTGCTTCGTCTGCCATCTTCGCCAGCTTGGCAGCCTTGTCGTCCTGACCACTACGGTGCCGAGTTCTAGGCGGGGTGCCTTCTACTCGCTTTCGGCCATGATCATGATCCTTGTCAGCAGCAAAAACCAACCATCTTCGGGCTTCACCATGGGATCTCGAACGAGAACCCCCCCGATTCATATTTGGAAGTCGTCCCTTCGGCATCGGCTGTCCCTCCAGTGTAACAGTTCTACTCCTCACCATCTTCCGACGTAGAACAACTGAATCAAGGGATTGAAATATCAAGGACACTAGAACACAGCCCTCCTTCTAGTGCCAATGTTAACGCCAAGATCTTCTGCCACGTCCCAATCACGTAAGATGTCCTGATCCTGCACAATAAACACGATCAACACCAAAAGCTTGATGGCTTCGACCGTCGGGGGATAGCTCAGGCGTGGGAGTCAGTACAGGCGATCACAAGGTTAACAATGGAGGATAAAATATCTAGTGTATTGAGAGAGATAAAATTATCAGTTACCTTTTTATGTATAACTTCCTTGCTATGATATACTACAAGATCCGGTTTTGCGTGCCACTAACCCCCCTGACACCACCTACTGCATGTAGCTTACCTGTTGATCTCATCCCCTTTGTCCACCGCTGGCCGACTGTCCAATCCTCATTAATGCGATGTAAGATATCAGTCAGCCATTATCCTTGTCATCATCACCGGTCAAAACCCAAATGAAGATATTTATCATCCAATGGTTGGCGCAACGATCTGGCCCAAGACTTTTAAGACCCAACAGATATAAATCAAATAATTTGGCCCAATGACTAGGCCTAATAACACCAGGATCCAACTAGGGGTGAGCATGGTGCGGTTTGAAGTCCAAATCGCACCCGAAACCGCTTAGGTGCGGTTTGAAAAATTCAAAACCGCTTGTGAATGGTGCGGTGCGGTTTTAAAGTGTGTGGTGCGGTTTTAATTGGTGCGATTTCGGTTCCAAAACCAATTGAAACAACAAAAAAGTTTAAGCCTTCAATAAAATTTAACATAAAGCTTACATCGAGCAATTAATTTAGTGACAAAGTCGACAATGAGAATTATATCAAGCATGCTTTAAAACTAAAATATACGCTATATAAAACAACGGAGAACATATATTCGATAACAAACAAGAATGTTTATCTAGTTCCCCAAAAATTAAAAGTATATACTGAAAATAGAATAAAATATATTGCAGGGAGGACTAAAAATAATCTATTAGACTATTACAATTATAGCATTGACATTAACCAATGCATCAAGTGCTCGAGCCCCTCAACTATAAGCCCCTCCAATAACGCATCAAACAAATTCAAAATTCCAAAACCCAATTGCTTAATTTTTGACTCTATAACCTCTAACACCTTCTTTCAATTGGTGAAAAAATGACAATGCAAGACTGGGGTTTTCTCTGAGCGTGTTCAAGTGAAAAGTAACTTTAGAATTTATTAGAGATAATACATACACACACATGGTGCGATTTCGGTTTTATGCGTTTTGGTTTTGGCTAGTAACCAAACCGGAACCGTAAATTTGGTTATTCAACCCATCTAAAACCGCCACATACGCCGGAACCGTTGGTGCGGTTTTAATTGGTGCGGTTCGTGCGGTTTTTGGTGCGGTTTCGGTTCCAATTTGGTTACTTGCTCAGGCCTAGATCCAACTGTGATAACCCAATGGATCCACCAAGGAGTTCGGCCCAATGTACATAAAATATCATGGCCCAACAATTATAAATTTGAAATTTAAAATATTAGTTGACTTATATTTGATAATAATTCCGTGATAGTTTCAACTCGCACAATAATATAACTAAATTTTACAAATCAAAATTAACTCATAACTATATTTTTTTCAGATCTATTTAGTATTGTAGTCTTATGTTATTTTTGGATCGTAAAAAGGAAATTAATGAAAGAATGAAATCGAGACAAACAGGAATGATTATTAGAATGATTCGCTTAATACTCTCTCTCAAAGAATAAAATTTATATATTTAATTAAAATAAAAATAATTCATTTTATTATAATAAAACAATCATAAAAATGAGTCATTTCATTCCTAATTTGATTCTTGTAATTCAAACCTAATATTAATGTATTTTTTTCCCACCTAGGAGATTGGCGTCCAAGTATTACATTTGGGACTATAATTTGCTTTGACCTCCGTCGATTAATTTAGAAGTTGTGTCCTATATGTCAATTTAATATTTTTTATTATTATACAAAGTAACATATTCAAGTTTACTAATTTGATTTTTTTTAAGTTGTATTCTATAAAATTGAATTGAGATGTATTTTATAGGATTGAATCCAAATATATTCTATTGAGTTGAATTGTAATATAAAAAGTTTGAAAAAAAAATTAAAAAAAATATAGTGAGTACCTCAAGCTAAAAATTGCGTTATTCCATGCTCTTCCACCCCAAAGACCTTTATGGCTCAATGATAAAAAAAAATTATTCATAATATTTTGGGTATGAAATCTTGGCCAAGAATATTAAATTTCAATCGAAAATTAAAAAAAATATTTAATAATTTATTCTATTTCATTCACAACCAAACACAATTTTTTTCATTTCATAAAAATAAATAATTTCATTTCCAATTTTATTACTTCCATCCAAACTTCTCAAGGCTCCACGAACAAGCCCTGCAACAGATCCAACCATCCACATCATCAACCCTCCCTAATCACCCATCCAACGCCCAGTAAATTCCCACGTGGTTTCATGCTTATCAACAAATAAACGGCCAACATCGCTCCACGTGTCACCACAATCTGAGAATACACCCCAATCAAACGGACCCAACACATTCTCCAACTCCTCGCCAATTCACTCACCCCCCCATCCGTCCGCAGCTCCCATAGCCGGCAAAATAACAAAAATAAAAATAAAAATTCCCCCAACCCAATTTTCCCGCCAACAGACGTTTTCCGAGTACGGATCATGGCGGATTCGGATAACGAATCCGGCGGGCAGAACGCGAACGAGTCGATGTCAGCGCGGGAGCAGGACAGGTTCCTGCCGATAGCGAACGTGAGCCGTATCATGAAGAAAGCGTTGCCGACGAACGCCAAGATATCGAAGGACGCGAAAGAGACGGTGCAGGAGTGCGTGTCGGAGTTCATAAGTTTCATCACTGGCGAGGCTTCCGATAAGTGCCAGCGCGAGAAGAGAAAGACAATCAACGGCGACGATCTCTTGTGGGCCATGACGACACTAGGCTTCGAGGAGTACGTGGAACCTTTGAAGGTGTACCTTGCCAAGTATCGGGAGATAGATGGGGAGAAGACCTCCATTGGCAGCGGTCAGAAGGAGGATTCCGGCGGTGGAGTTAGCTCCGGTGTGGCTATGTTTGGTGGTGGTGGGATGATGATGATGGGAACCCACCACCATCAGCAGCATCAACAGCAGCAGCATTATAATACCAGTAATAATAATAATCCGGGACAGGTGTACGGTTCTGGTTCGTTTCATCAAATGGGAATGGGAATGGGTGCGGGAGGAAAGGGTAATATTGGTAGTGGTGGAAGTTCGACTGGTAGGAAAAGGTCGGCAAGGTAGGTCTAGCCTTTAAATATTTTATGCAGATATGATGAGACTGAGTGGACAAATGTTTTATTAGGGTTTTTTTTTCTATTATTTAATGATACTGTAGTTATTAATTCTGCAATGGATAAACCACCTCGTATAAAAAAAGAACGGGGAAGTATATGAGATAAGATGGAATAAATTAGAGTGGAATTGTTTTTAATTTTTACTTATATAAATATAAGTTACAATCATAATTTGATTTTTATTAGAGTGAAAAAATCGGTTGAATCCCGTGGGCCGGCCCGCCCATTTTTTCTTGTTTTTTTAGCTCATCAAAATTTGGGTCATTTAAGATTGGCCCGTCAATGCTCCGACCCGGCTCAGTTAAACTAGGTCCAGAAATATTTTAAAAAAGGTCATAAATTAATCCAGGCATACGGGCCAGCCCAGCACGCCCATCAAAAAACAGGCTTTGGGTTTCACATTTTTAGCTTACTAAAACCTGAATCATTTTGGTCCGACCCGCCAATGACGTAACCCGTTTGTCATGTCTAATTTGTAGTTAATATGAGATTTATTAATTTCAAAATTTTGGTGCTAAAAATATTTGAAATTGATTTTTATAATTCGATGTGATTAATTATATTTTGTAACCGGAATAGTAATAATTGTTAATTTGAAAATTCATCTTTTAGTAATGTTAAATTTTCTCAACAAAAATATCTACTAGTGTCCCGATAATGTTTTACCCTGAATGTTAAGGAAAATATTTTAGGTGTTGCCGTACAATAGTGTGTATCGTATCGTACATAAGTCTGTAAAATGAGCAAACAGTTCAGGCACGATTCGTACTTGTTCGACTAAAAGTTCGATTCGAGTTCGACTCAAAATATAAATGAGTCAAATATGAGCAAATTTTAAAGTTTGATAAATTACTCGAACCTTCTCAAATTATAATTTTCTATTGATACTCGGATTATATTCGTTGGAAAAGTTCAAACTGCACGGGCTCGATTAGAAATCGTGCTCGACTCAATAGCTAAATGACCCTCAATCAAACCTTATATTATACTCGATAAATTTTGTAAACTAAATCTGAGCAACTCAATACTCGAATCGACTCGTTTCGTTTACACCCTTAATCGTACACCACATAAAATGCTAACAATGTTGTGGGCTTTCTCACTTTATTAATCTTACCTAAGGGCCCATTTTATTTAATTACAATTTTCTTTTCTACAAAGAAAGTGAAAGGCCGACAATTAGGCCCAAGCGTAAGACATATGCTTTGAGAAGCAATAACCAGGTCCAGGTTTGAGTTGACTATTATTTTATTGGGCTTGCAATCCTAGGCCGGATATGTTATTAATGGGCTTGCCGGGTGTTTTGATGGGAAGCCCTGTAAGAGCTAATCTACATTAAATCCCATTTGTATTTTTTTTAACAAAAAAAAAACACTTTTTCTTAATTGTATAAAATGACACAATATGCTTAAATTTATTTTTATAATTTTATTATTATGTCATCACTATTTAACTAATAATTTATCTCTATATTCCAAAATTATATATACATTTTTGACCTTTTAAAGGCAATTTATAAAATTCCAAAATTTAAAATTAATTTGATTTGGTTTAAGTTTTAAAATAAAAATTATAATAATTAATAGTACTTTATAGCTAGCTTAAAACTATTATATTTGTTTTTATTAGAACCATATAATTTAGTGTTGGTTTTGAATTTAAGAATTTCATTAATTAATTGACTGCAAAATATAAGATGTATCTGTAATATTATTTTAAAGAATAAACGCGAAACAAAATACGTTCTTACTCCCTCCGTCCCAAATTAATTGCTTAGTTTTGACTTTTTAAAGTCAAATTGACCATTTTTAAAACTAATCTTTTTACTATTTTTGCTAAAATATAGGTGAAGAGATTATAACCAAAAGAAAGTATATACAATTTATTACTAATCCTAATTTTTATAATTTTAGAAATATATTTATATATGCTTAATTATTAATTCTAAAAATAGTCAATTTGACTTAAAAAAGTCAAAACTGAGCAGTTAATTTGGGACGGAGGGAGTATTATTTATTAATTTCGTTGATAAAACTCTTGTGTGAGACGAACGAATGGGTATAATATTATTTTTGTGGACACAAAGAGTCATTTATTTAAAATAAAAATATTATCTTATAAAAAAATTAATGGTAGAAATATATTAGGACACCATATTTTCAAAATCGTGAATATAATTTCATTAGGATTAGCAGATTACACCATAGTTACAAGTTGGTTGGAAAGATAAAACGGGTGTGATATTATGGTACCAAAATTACTATGTGGACGTAAAAATTAGACATCAGTGTATTTAAATTTTATTTATTTATATTTTGATCCTTTCCTATGGGGTAAAAATATAAATATGTGAAATTCAAATATATTCATATCTAATTTTTATGTCCACCTAAAAGAGCTCATTAATATTTTGATCCACAACAAAAATTCTATGTAGACATGGAAATTAGACATGAAAATTGGACATAGTATATTTAAATTTCACTTATTTGTATTTTGACCCCAATGGTGGATAAAAATACAAATAGGTGAAATTCAAATATACTTATGTCTAATTTTCATGTTCATCTAAAAGAGCTCATTTATATTTTAATCCACAACAAAAATTCTATGTGAACATGAATGCATTTAAATTTTACTTATTTATATTTTGATCCCCAATAATGAGTAAAAATACAAATAAATAAAATTTAAATATACTCATTTCCACCAAGAAGAGCTCGACCCATAATATACACGTATTCTATCCAATTTTAATATACACCTAGAAGAGATCTTACATTCTGTTTCTGAGTTTTGAACAGAAAAGAAAAGAATAGGAAACTTAAAAAAAAAATTGTGTTGTTTCTGAGTTTTTAATAAAAATGAATAGAAAATTTAAAATTAAGAACATGAGTTGTAATTTAAAATTTATTATATTAAAAGTTGAGGATAATATGGAAATAATAAAAATATTACTTATTCCAATTTCTTTTCCGTCCAAATCTGACCAATTTTGGACGGAAAACTTTGGCAGAAAAAATGGCCAAGTTTTCTATCCATTTTTTTCTTTTTCGTTTATTAAAAAACTCAAAAACATAAGAATTGAAAATAAAATTTAAATTTTCTATCCATTTTTTTTCTTCTCTCTCCATTTCAAAACGAGTGTTATAGTACAAACGACCGGACAGGGTGGCAATTTTGGTAGATGACCGACACTGGTTGGTCCCACTTTCTCCTCCACAGGAATTATAAAGCAAATCAATTCAGCCACCGACAGCCTCTAAGCTTAAATCATTTACTACTAATTAATTAAAAAAAATTAAAACATCTTTATAAATCAAGACACTATGTACGTACGACATATACTACTTCCTCTATTTTATTGAATCCAATCGTAATAATAATAATAATTAATAATAGCGGGTACGTAAAGTTTATATAATTATTATTAAATTTTATATTATGATTTGACGATCACAATTTAAAACACGTGACACGCATACTATTATATTAGTACATTATTAGTTGGTAGTTTGGAAGAGTATTATATTATTATTATTATTGTTGTTTTTTAAGATAATCAAGAATAAATAACCTTTATTCTACTGCTCGAGAGAGAGAGAGACTAGCCATACTCTCAAGGCTGACTGCTGTTAAAGCTGCAAGTTTCTGAGCTTTGTAATTTTCAAGCTTGTCTCAAAATTCATACACATAAAACTCTTGTTACAATAAAGGCATAAAACATATACTACTACTACTACTATTACTTTAGTATCAAATTTACGAGTCCCTTTTTAAATGTCAGTTTTATCGTTTAAAAATTTTAATTAAGTAGTAATTGCTTAATTTTTAATATTAACCCAAATATGAAATATAATTTTAATTCTTTCACTATTTTTTACCCAATAAATAACACACTCTTTTTTCAAATACAAGGACAATATAGACAATTGATATCATATTTAATGTTATACAATCATTTTTTTAATATTTATGTACAACTCTAAAACGACATATATTAAGGCAGGCACGAACGGGACGGAGAAAGTATCAATTTTCTTAAACAAATTAAGGAGGTCGTATTCGAATCACCGACAAATCAACTTTAAATAAGTTTTAACTTTACTATAATAATCTTAACTAATATGATTAGCAATTTGTGGAGCCAGTCTAAAAAAATCAAGTTGCCCTACAGAAATTTTTATTCCAACATTACACTTCATATTTTCGTCGGTTGATTTCTCTGTACCCTACCCGTTAACAATAAAAAAAAATGCATTACCCTCTAAACAAATAACAAATCAGCCATATATATATACACATAATTCAGCCTAGAAATCACACAAACACTTTCCCCAACTCTTATCTGCTTATCCTCCAAACCTAAACCACAACCTCAACCTCCCACAGGGACAAAATGCAGCTCCAGGCGGGGATAACTTTCTCTCTCCTCCTTACCCTCTTCTTAGCCTCCCACATCGCCATCCCCACCACCAATGCCCACAATATCACCAGCATCCTTGGCAAACACCCTGAATTCTCAACCTTCAACCACTACCTAACAATTACCCACCTAGCCGCCGACATCAACCGCCGCCTGACAATAACTGTCTGCGCCGTCGATAATGCAGGCATGTCAGACCTTCTATCCAAACACCTATCTATCTACACTATCAAGAATGTCCTATCCCTCCATGTTTTTGCAGATTACTTTGGTGCAAAGAAACTCCACCAGATCAGTGGCGGCTCCACCCTCACTGCCACCATGTTCCAAGCCACTGGCAAGGCTGAAGGCACCTCCGGTTATGTCAACATCACTGATGTAAAAGGCGGAAAGGTTGGCTTCGCCCCAGAAGACAGTTCTGGTGAACTCAATGCCTTCTATGTGAAGTCCATTGAAGAAAAACCATACAACATATCTGTCATTCATATAAGTAACGTATTAAATTCCCCTGGAGCTGAAGCTCCCACAGCTGCACCATCAGTAAATGTAACAGATATCATGAGGGCAAAAGGATGCAAAGCATTTGCAGACTTGTTAATTTCTGAAAAAGCCGAGGACACTTTTGTCCAAACCGTTGAAGGTGGATTGACAGTTTTTTGTCCAAGTGATGAAGTTCTTAAAGCTTTTATGCCCAAGTACAAGAACTTGACGGCAGACGGGAAAATGTCATTGGTGCTTTATCATGGAGTGCCGGTGTATAATTCTATGGGTATGTTAAGATCAAATAATGGGTTGATGAATACTTTGGCCACTGAAGGGGCTAATAAGTATGATTTTACAATTCAAAATGATGGTGAGGCTGTGATGTTAAAGACTAAAGTAATTACAGCAACAATAAAGGGGACTTTGGTGGATGAGGAGCCACTAGCTGTTTACAAGATTGATAAGGTTTTGTTGCCTAGGGAGTTGTTTAAGGCGGAGGCGGCGGCGCCGGCTCCTAAGGCTCCAAAGACTAAGAAAGGTAAGAAGAGTGATGACGATGCAGATGCGGAAGCACCAGGGCCAGATTCGTCGGAAGACGAAGATCCGGCTGATCAGACAGCTAGTGACGACAATGGGTCTGTGAGGATTAATGTTATGAGGATGGCATTGACAGTGCTTTTGGGAGTGTCTTTGGGGTTATTGGTGTTTCTTTGAGCTTGAATGAATTCTTGATTCCATTATAGAAATGATTTTCTTTCTATAGTTCTTATTTTCTTTTTATTTTACAAATATTTCTTGGAAGGGCTTCTATTTATTTTATTTTTTCCCTTTTTCTTTATCATTTGATTGTAATTATTTCGGGTGTGATCAGTGATTCCCGTTTCGGTATGAGCTGTGAAAAAACTTTTATATTCTTCTATTGTATGGTAAATGTTGTTATCAAGGAAGAGATTGAGCTTTTTAATTGTTTTAGGCTTGATTTAAGGACAAGATTTGATGCAGACACCGTGTCGGTGTCAGAATTTTAAGTAGACTATTATTGTCTACAAATAATGCTTCTCTACCAATAATGTGGTGACTAGTGCCTAGAAATCTTGCGCTATTACTACACCATCTCAATAAATGCACGAGGTGCTGAAATTGCAGAAACTATATAACTAATACTTTGCTACGATTCATAATTGTATATGGGTCTTACAGAGGCTGTTTTTTCTGTAATTTGGTTATTAAATCTAAAAATGACAACTCCATTCATAAGCTGGACAAAAGAGAAGGAGCATCCAGCAAGAAATAAATATTCTCTCCTACTTTGCTACTATACTACTTTGCAGTTGCCCTGTCTATTGGCTTGGCTCTATGCAAGGAAAAGAATCAAGGAGTATTATATAAGTTGTTGTTTGCATAATTTTGCACAAAACAAACTTTTCACATAATATTTCCAAAATGACACCAACTCCACTTATTATTAGCTTTTAACAATTGCATTTTATGTATGCACATTCATCCATAGTTGGATTAAAATATTACAACTAATTTATTCAGTTGCACAACATCAATGATCACAAACTAGATAGCAGAGCTTCATCTTTAAGAACAGCAATATAAATCAATACCATTATGCAGACCTTATGCAATCTACTTACTTAATTTTTTCAAAATTTGAAGTAGAAACTAGCGCTTTCTAAATCTAAAATTTATAATACCCAAAAAAAGGTCCATACTGTCAAACCTAGGTGCAGGTTCTAGCGCTTAGGTAAAAGAGGTATATGATTGGGAGAAAGTTTTTAACAACAATTTGGCTGTGTTACTCGGACGCGGGTGCGAGTGTCGGATGCAAGTACGAATCTAGGTGTGAAGTTAAAAAATAGAGAATACGCGGATATGGATACAGTATGTTATGATTTTTTTAATAATAATGTTATTAATTGTATCAACAAGTTTTTTTCCCCTAGAGACTGAAGTGCAAAAATATAAAGAAACAGGGGCAGAACTGAAACTTCAGGGGCTGAAATGAAAAAAAATAAAACTACATGGACTAATATGTAACTTTCCAAGGGCTATTTTAAACTTTCATAAAATCTGGAAGACTAAATTAAAAAACTATAAGGTACCTAATTGTAATTTTTCAAGGATATTTCTCTTACCCTCTTCTTCTTTCTCCTCTCGTGCGCGACTCTTCTTCTCCCTCATCTCAGATCGGACTCATCTCTTACTCTCTTCTTCTTCCTCCTCTCGCGCGACTCTTCTTCTTCTTCCTCTCGCGTCTCTTCTTCTTCTTCCAAAACAGCCGTATCTAGATTTCTATAGTCGGATCCCGTACGAATCCAGCACCAGTACCAGTGTCGTGTCGACACAGGTACTCCACCAAAAATGACAAGTCCGAGTAACACAGCAATTTGGTATAGTTCAGATGGCTAAAATTAGCCTCAAACAGATAAATAATAAAGCACCCATTACACTCTAAGATTATACATCTACAATCTCATTTCCTAGACCATGAAACATTTGTTGATCACTTGATCTTTAACTGTATAAGCTTCATCAGGTCGAACACAATGTGTAAGCTTATTCATACTCTTATCTAGATCATTTTCAAATTTTGCAAGTTACCATAGATATATAGTTTGTTTCTCTTTTAATATAAACCATGGGCATATATCTAAAAATATCATTCTGGGATTTTCATTGAAAAATTGGCTTCATGTTGTTCCACAGTTCAAAACGCCACAAAAAGCAATTACCTTTAATTTGGTGGAATATAAAAGAAAGTCTTATGACTTTTGTTTGATAGAAAGATGGGAATGAAGTCTCCATAAATTGTGCTACTGGAGGAAGCATCCATTGATTACTTAATCTAGTAACTTCCTCCAGTCACGCAAAAAGACTAGGACTGTTATAAACTGCTACATGTTGATATGTTCAACAAGATTTTTTCCATCCAAATAATATACAGTGCCTAAGACTAGACAGATTTATTCAGAAAGTCTTAGCTATCTCGTTTACCAGTTATGGACGCAAACCATCCAAGAACCTGATGATCACCAGAATCTGACCCATCCTCCAAATGCTTCCACATCAATGCTTCTACGTCCAACGCAAATAGCTAGCTCAAAAATTTCCCGGCATCTATGTGGCCTGAATCACTAGGGTCCAATTCCCCGTCATATAGAAATATGTATTATCCAATCCCAACTGCTGAAAACACACTTTAAGCCTTCGGATTTACTCCATTAGTTTCCACTTGGACCCGCTTTTCATTAATCTGATCAAAGTGATTATATCATCAAGCTCCAAACCAGAGAATCCATACACGTAACACAATTCAGATTTTCCTTTGGACCATAGATACCCAGGGCCATCTCTACCCTCGAATTCTCCCAGGTACTGGAAATTTCAATCAAACTTGACCAACAAAATCATAAGCCCGTATGGATAATTTTTTAATTCTATCTCTTCGTCGCCTTTTTCATCTTTCAACAGCGAGCGAAGATGTAAGACTACTCTAGCTCAAGACTTAATTGATCATAACGATATCGTGTAAATGCTGTGGCAGATTAACACATAGATATTCTCACCAATCGATGCCATAGTCACACCAACAAGTGGAAGGATGTCACAATTACACTAACAACGGACTATGTTAGGTCATTGAGATCAATTACATATAAGTTGCTAGGTGTGAACTTGCTACAAAAGGGATAGGCCTTCTGTTACTACTATAGTAACTGCATGTGAACTGCTTGCTCCAGTCCCAATTCCTTTGTGATCCAGCTGAATAGAGTAAAACTTGTTGTTAAAGACTTAAATGCCCATTAGTTCATGATTTTTTGTGCAACTACGGCTACGGCACTATAGTTCCTTTGGAATACCTCTCATATCATGTTACTGATAGAGAACCTAAAAGGGCATCTTTCGAATAAATTTCCACTATACAGCCTAGTGTAAGCAAGTTGTAATTGTTTTGTACTAAAAAAATTAACTACATTTGTAACACAGGAGTTCAAGATAAGGTGTTCCTTAATTCTATGGCTGTTTTGGTTATTCAGAATCCCAGAGTTGACACTGGAAGTAATGAAGTTTAAAATAGCTTTTGTTCTAGTTTTTAATCTAAGGCATTGACTCCTTTCTATAAGTGGCAACCAGTGTTACATTTTTCCTCAATTAATGGTATACATTGTACTAGAAGGAATATGTGCAAATGCAGGGGATATTATTTGAAAAATATCTTTAGAAAACTAAATTGCAAATTGATTCCAAATTGTCAGGACAATTAATGTAGTATCATGTGATCAATACTATTATACTATGCTCTAATAAATTCGTAATCCTATAAATATCCATTTCCCATAAGAATATTAGTAAAAATTAACTTGTGTTGTTTGATTGTATCTTAATGCATCTTAACATCCCATCTCTTAATGTATATTAATGTTTGAAATAGGGATAAAATGCCTCCAAATCATTAACATACAAATATAAATATGAATCTAAATTATTCAGAGACCTCTTAATACAAATATGTGGGCTATTAAAATGAATTAAGAGATAGGCCGGTAAGATGCAATCAAATAATTATAAAGTAGCCGAACCCAAATTAGTTTTATATATGAATTAGAAAGAATATCATGGTTCTAGCAATCTCATGAGATACGGCTCTGGAGTTATAATTCGTTAACCTTCTTATAATAAAAAGGACGAGAAATGAAAGAATTAATTTTGATCACAAAAACCAAGAATTTATTTAATCCATTTACGTTTTAGGGGAGCAACATATTATCTATTAAATGCTAAATTTAGAGCGAGAAAACAAAATTACCTTAAGCCGCTTGCCATGTGCGGCAGTGCCAGAGCCATCATCGGAGAAATCGTTAATTTACCGCCGGAACTATCAAAACCGAGTAATGGGTTCCGAGTTTTGACTTTGGCGCTTCGATGGCTCTTCATCGTTTATTACAACAATTCGAGTTTACCTGGGTTACTGCTAGCTATTGATGCCCTCGAATTATATAAATATTACACCAATAAGTTTTGTTTTTTTTTCTTTATTGTAACTATTAAAAAAATGTATAATGTGAGACCCCAAATTTTATGAATAAATATTTAAATTTCTTGAAATATTTTTTTGAATATTATGGTGTAGATTTGATATAATATTATAGTTGTGGGTAATATTTATAAATTTTGTAAAGTACGCAAGTTGTTATATAATATTCGATTGGTCGGAAAATATTCGTTTTAACAGGGAATATTCGTACAACGACACAATCATTGGTGGACCCCGCAACGAAATTATTATCGGATGGAGAAAACGACAAAAATATTTTATAAAAATAACGGCAGAAATTTTACCGTTAACTGTTGAAACATCCGGTGTTAAAAGTACAGTAATACGCGTGGTTGCATAGTAGCACACGATTTTGATTATTGATGTTTACGTGAGAAGTCACTCAGTTTTGTTCAATTATTGTTATGGTAATTGTTGCATAGTATGTTACGTTATTTGATTCAATTATTGTCGATATTTTATATATTATTAAATCAATAATTGAGATGACAAAGTTATTAATATTATTATTTGCAATATTAACAATGTCTAGAAGTCCTGCCAATGAGAGATTTGGTCACCTAATTGCGCGTCAATAGGGAGAAATCCTTATTGGAATGCCCCCTCTTTCCTGGGAACGATATGGTCGATTAATATTATGAATTATAATAAAGGTGATAAGTTTTGTTTTATTATTATTATAAATGTAATAAAACAGAAAACTTTTTATATAAAATATAATACTTTTATAAAATTATTCGTTTTATTAGACTATAAATAGAATATATAATATTCTATTATACATAGTGTTTGCATAGTGTTTGTATAGTAAAATCTTTTTATATAAAACAGAATACTTTTATAAATTTATTTGTTTTATTAGATTATAAATAGAATATAGTATATTTTATTTAAAAGATTTTATTTTATTAGAATATTTTATTAATACTGCATAGTAATTAAATATGGACCGTCCGTTTCAAAGTAAATCAATCTGGACCGTTCATGAATTAGTTACTATTCAGTCCATTCTCCTATAAATAGAAGCTCATTCCTTCATTATTTCTTACGAATTCACTGAAACTCTAGAGAGAGAAACTATAGAGAGAAAGAAGAAAAGTATTATACTACTTCACTACTCTTATATCCAATTTTTTCTAAGGTAAAGGGTATTATTTCTTTCGTATTCACGGAGAGAATTATTTTCTTTCAATACTCGTAAGGGGTATTATTTCTTTTGCATTCATGAAGATAACTTCTGTTATTCCATTCTTTATTATTCTGTTGGAATAACCTGTATACGCGGACTACCCTATACTTGGTGAAATTCTTCTGTTATTCAATTCTTTATTATTATGTTGGAATAACATGTCTATGCGAAGTACCGCATACATGGTGAAATTCTTCTGTTATTCCATTCTTTATTATTATGTTGGAATAACCTGTCTATGCGAAGTACCGCATACATGGTGAAATTATTCTGTTATTCCATTCTTTATTATTCTGTTGGAATATCATCTCTGTGAGTTTATGCATGACCTGGTTCTGTTATTTATTATTCTGTTGGAATAACCTGTCTGTGCGGTCTATCGCATGCCTGGTGATTTCTTTTGTTATTCCATTCTTTATTATACTCAGTTGGTTAAAGTTTTAGCTTTTATACTCCATGAAATTAGTGGAACATCTTTGATATTTGCGTTTCATCCAGTATCTTTTCATGAAAATATTTTTCGGAGCATTCTTGAATTTTACTCCACAAAGCAGTATCATGTTGACAATTTGGACGTTATTGGTTCCTGGATAAATTAATTCTTGAACTTGTTTTATTGAATTCTTATATCATTGTCATCATTCTCATGTTTATATTATGTTGAAAGTCATCTGTGGCCTGTAGTGCATAGATGGACTTGGTATGATTATGACCAGGGATTAATCGATATAATCATGACCGTAATATTACAAATGATGTGATAAAAGTCCTCATTGGCCCGTAGTGCATTGATGGATAATTGTTGGCATGATCATGACCATTGATGAATACACGAATATCCTTGGCTCGTAGTGCATGGATAATTTGTGGTTGTGATACTAATTATTAGAGTAAGTCTTGATCTTCAACACAACCACTACCTTCTACACTCATGGTTTTAGTCCTAATTCGAACCTCCTCGCCTTCCTGGCCTCCATGTCAACCTGATGCGGAGCGAATCGGGCTAACTCGTTAAATCTTCCCGCGTACTCTGCGACAGACATACCACCTTGTTTCAGTTCCAGAAACTTAACTTCCATATCCTGTTGTGTATTCTCCGAGAAGTAATTCTCGAGGAATAACTCCTTAAATCTCTCCCAAGGAATAACTCCTTCATCTGCTCGGCCCCTATTGGCTTTCCACCAATAGTTAGTTTCGCCCTTCATCATGAAAGTGGCAAAACTCGTCTTCTGTTCTTCGGCCACTCGTGCGACTTCAAACACCTTCTCCATTTCTTCTATCCATGTCTGGGCTTCAATTGGATCCAAGGTTCCCTGGAATTCCGGTGGTCCTACCAATTTAAAGTCCTTAAAGCTAGCCAAGTGTTGTCCTGGCTGCCCTGCTGTTGGCGGAGGTCTGTTTTTCATTGCCTCAGTTAACAAGTTAACGAAGTTCTGCATTGGATCAACATTTGCCCATCCACCATTGTTAACGGATCCTTCCTCCCTCTAATTCCGCTGAATTCTCCTAGGCGGCATGATCTGAAATGAAAATTAAATTAAAAATGAAGGACAAAATTAAAAATGAAGGAAAATAGGAAGGTATTATACTGTAATATTTCGAGTCCCAAAACGTGCAATTATCGAAACTATATTTTCTTATAAATAAAAGCTCATTCTTCCTTCATTTCTCACCAATTCACTAAGTCTCACAAGAGTAATTATAGAGAGAGAAGCTATAGAGAGAGAAGTTATAGAGAGAAAGAAGAAGAGTAGTCTGCTATTTCACTACTCTAGTATCCAGTCTTCTTCTGAGGTAAAGGTTATTATTTTTATATTCTGAAGAGATATTATTTTTCGTATTCATATGAATATTATTATCGTTCAATATTCATTATATTCATTTAATATTCGTAAAGAATATTATTTTCGTTCAATATTCGTAAGGAATATTATTTTCGTTCAACCGTTGTAAGTAAGGGGTATTATTTATTTCATATTCTGAAGAGATGTTATTTTTCGTATTCGTATGAATATTATATTCGTTCAATATTCGTAAAGAATATTATCTTCGTTCAATATTCGTAGGAATATTATTTTTGTTCAACAGTCGTAAAGGGTATTATTTCTTCGTAAATGATATTATTTCTTTCAATATCATTATGCCAAAATATTGGTACGAATTTTATTGTGAAATTTCTACCTTTTTCTGTCGGAGTTACTATTCACTTTAGTATTATTCACTCGAGTATTCAGCACACTTTTTGTGTCGGAGTACTATTCACGAGTTACTATTCATGGGTTACTATTTACTTGGTTACTATTCACTCTAGTATTATTCACTCGGGTATTCGGGGCACTTTTCGTGCCGGAGTACTATCCACGAGTTACTATTCATGGGTTACTATTCACTCTAGTATTATTCACTCGGGTATTCGGGGCACTTTTCATGCCAGAGTACTATTCACGAGTTACTATTCACCCAATTACTATTCACCCTAATATTATTCACTCGGGTATTTGGGGTACTTTTCATGTCGGAATACTATTCACGAGGTACTATTTCCGAAGTACTATTCATAATATACTATTGCGGGGTACTATTTACCTGAAAAATATATTTCTTTTCTGTCCAAATTATTTTTGATACATGAATATTATTCTTGAATTTTACTCCACAAAGCAGTATCATGTTGACAATTTGGATATTTTTAAACTCTGTATAAATTTAAAGTCTTTAATATTTATCCTTGATTTTGTTTGATTAATGCTTATATCATTGTCATCATCCTCATGTTTATATTGTGATGAAAGTCATCTTTGGCTTATGTGCAAAGATGGACGGTTGATTATTGTTTTTATAGTTGTATATCTTTGGCTTACGTGCAAAGATGAATTATTGATTGAAAGCTTTGGCCCGTAGTGCAAAGATGGACAGGTGTATGACATGATCATGACCACTGGTGATACTAACGAATATCTTTGGCCTGTAGTGCATGGATAATTCAATGATGTGATTGGCAGGATCATGACCATTAGTTAACAGTTGGATGTCTTTGGCCGTAGTGCACTGTCAGACAATTGATAGGTATGATCATGACCATTGGTTTTATAGTTGAATATCTTTGGCCAGTAGTGCAAAGGTAGACAACTGATTGGTATGATCATTGTTATTACATTTAAATATCTTTAGCTTTTGGGGTAAAAATATTGAGTAAACGTTTTATTAAGCCTTTGTGGCAAGGTGGAACTGTCGATTTACATGATTATAAATATGAATTGTGGATTTAACTATAATCTTTGGTGGTTCAGGTGAAGACAGGTAATGAGAGTTCTTTTTATCTTGGATATAACAAAGAACTGTTGATAAGTATTACAGAAATAAAATATTAACGATGAACTTTTAATCTAGAGGAGATAGTAGACATTATGTTCTACTTGACTCTTCTAATGGATTGTTTGTTCCGCTGCAGTTGCTGATCTAAAACTTGTTGTCTATTATATTCTATCAGTTGTTATATTGTTGAAGGCTAATGATAATTTATTCTGCATTATCTTATTCATAATATTTCTTACTGGGCTAGTTGAGCTCACCCTTTTCTTTCACTGTTCTCTTCAAGAAATGAGAATATAGCTGAGACGAGTCGGGGAATGGAGTGATGGTCTGAGATGGTGGCTATAGTAGTCCTCACTATTTTTATAAAATAATGTGATTATAATTATAATGAGGACTCCATTGAGCGTGGATATTGTCTAGAAGGCAATATTCGTGTTTAAACTATCAGCTATGTTTTGTCGTAGTTTGCACGACAGTTGTATAATTAAGTTTGTAGTTGAGTTTTGTACCATGTATCTAACGACTCAAGATGGGTGATGTATACCTGTTTTGGGGGCGTCACAAAACACTTACTGATCATTGATAATATATTTAACAATCATATATCATATAGTAACAAATTATTCAACTATTATGTCATAATTATCCACAAACTAAAATATTGAAACATAAGTAAGCTATATTAAGCTGGAGCAATTTGAATTAGTAGTTACAACATAAACGAGAAAATTATTGTAATATAAATATACAATCGTAATAATTAACTAGGATTAACTTATAAAAACATATAATAATAATATTTTATGAGTGCTTAGTATTTTAAATTTTTTTTAAAGAAGGCAAAACACAAGTACTTTATTTTATAAATAACATTATTTTTAATATTTTATTTGTTTATATAAAAAAAAATTGAATTTCACAAATTAACTTATTATCGGTATTAGAATGATTACAACATTTGCTTTTAAAATAAAATAAAAAAATTACAAACCATGCATATTATTTGATGAACATCTTTCATGCATATTATTTGATGAACATCTTTCAAATATGAATCTATGATTTAGAAGGGATAATTGTCTTCTAACCCCAACAGAATATGACCATGGCGTAACATCAAAATGATAAAATTTAACTAAATTATATGCAATTAATTAAACTAAAGAGATAAGATTGACTTATTTGCATAGATATAAATTTATTAAGATGAGCAAATTACAGTGAAAAATAATAATATCATCATCAATCACAACAAATTAACCTTGCGAATGAATTTAGCAATTAAGTAGTATATCTTTATTCATCATCTGCAGAATGAAGCTAACTAGAGCGAATGAATCAATCATTCAGAGGGACGATCAGATGTTATTGGCTGCTCCGATCGAGCCCTGAGTGTTAAAATACAAGTAACTCTTCTTCCCAGAAGAGCCTGTTTTTGTAGGCACAGCAGAAAATCCTGTATATCCATTGTCTTTCTTTGCACAGCATATCTTGGCAACGTAATTGAATTGCTCATGTTTCAGCACAAAGGCCTGGCTTGCATATTCTTCCAGTGCCATCCACTAAATCAAAAACAAACAAACAAACCATGTTAATTACAAGTTATTCATTTTCAGCCATCTCATCATCAACACAAATATTACACACTCATTGTATTGTATTATATATATCATACCTGGGCTGCTTCGATCTCAGAATCCTGCTTTTGGATATCCAAAGAAAGTGGCCTCAGCATGCACACGAAAAGTAAATCCGATTTGCCAAAAAATGACTTGTGGCTTTGCCTGCAATCAAAACATGCATAATAATAATAATTTCATACATGTTAACTTATTTAATTAGTACGTACGTACGTACGTACTACACTTCTAATTACCTTACCTTATTGCAAGAAGTTCCACAAACTCCGTCTCAATCTGAAAAAAAAAATACAAATATTAACATGTTCGAGATTCAGAATAATTAATGGCTATATATATACGGTCTGTCTCTCCAGCGAAACGGTTTTATCCTTCGCTATAGCATAAAAAGTCAGTTTTCTATGCTATAGCGACAGATAAAACTGCCGGTATAGCCCTGACGGAACTAGGGGGCCAGGGGGTCATATGACCCCAACCCTGAAATCTGAAACATGCTAACATTAGTTAAATTTGATCTTTGTTATGAGATGGTATTAATTCATTTGTTTCCTCATATTCTTCCACCTATAATAAATTAACAATATTACTATAAGATAAAATAATGTTAAATAAGTTTGATAATTAATTAGTTAATTAATATTGCACTCATTTGTCTTACTGATTTAATCATATCTTGGTATCAATTTTTTGTAAATAAGAATAACTTAATTCATTTTCTTGCTTTGAGTGACTCCTCTCAGTTATCTCCAAGGAAAATGACCGGAACCACAATATAAGGTTTTGAATATATAATATTATAACTTGTAATTTATTCATAAAAATAACTAATCAGTTGACTAAAAACTTCAAAGTTTGATTAATAGTCTCATAGTTCAGAGTAACTTAATATATATATATATATATATATGTATTTAAAGTCATTAGACTCACAATTTAAAGGTTGACAAGGCTTGAGATAGGATGTTGTGAAATACTATAATATTGGGCAAAATGAATTTGAAAGAAGCACTCCGAGCGTCAATAAATAATTTTTTTTTACTGATGTATTTTGACCCCCTATAAAAATGTTCTAATTCCACTACTGACCGGTTCGTTTTTAGTTCGCTTTTAGACCAATAATTATGTTAAATTTCTTAAATAATATTTATGCTAGTTAATAAATAACATTCAAAATCACTTACTCCTGCCTCTTCTTTAACTTCTCTGATTGCAGCTGCACATACATCCTCACCCTGTCCCAGTCCAATATAAAAATTCAACACTGTTTTTTAATTGATTTGATGAAACAATTACAAAGTTGAGTGTACATATATAATATACCTCATCAACAACCCCAGTAGGTAATTTCCATATCCCTGTGCCTTTGAATATGCCATTTTTTTCTTGGACTACCAGAACCTAATTAACAAGTGGCATTAATTCAACTTCAGAAATCAAAGTGTGTGTATATATATTTAATGAAGTACATAACTAGATGTTTATCAGTAGATTATAATTAATTACTAGTAAAAAAAGGGAAGAAATTATATTGAAACCTCTTGCTTGGTGTTCATGACAAAAGCACCAATACCAACTTGATGGGAAGCATTAGCAGGGAGTGTATGAGCAGTTTTGGGAATCCAGTACACAAGCATTAGGTAGGTTGGTTCGGCATGATGATACCAAAATCCTTCCTGCACAAACAAACAATAAAATCAAGAAATTAAATATATATATATATATATATTTAAAAGACATGCACTAATTAAGCAAATGAATAGTAATATCTAGTTAAGGGTGAAGATATATATATTTGGGATATATCATCTCTTCAGAATGAATTAATTAATTTCTATAGAATTTGTTTATACCTTAACCGCAGCTTCAACAAGATTTGCAAGTTGAACCGGCAGTTTAATCCAAATACCCTTCTTTCCCTGTTTCCTCCATTGACAGATGGATGATCGAAGCAGACTAGCAAAGACAGTGGAATCCATAGGCTCTTTCATCTCTACGATAACTCCTCCAAATGCATCATTATATCCATTCAGTATATCCATCTCTGTTGCCAATGGAAATGGAACCACCTCCATTGTTGTTGAACAACAACTTGCATTAACGTCAGACATGAAGAATATATCTGCAGGTTGATAATAATGGAAATTAAAGAATCTCTTTAAAACCTGCATGCGTGTACGTACATCACATATATATAATATGAATTATTATATCACATGCATGATTTATAACAAGTTTTATATATAGGAAACGAACGTCCAATATTTTCACACATAATATATTAATTTGTTCTGCGAGTCGCATAAATATTAAACTCACGTGAAAATATCAATAATTTTACCCAAACCATTTGAAAGATTGTTAATATAAAAATTCATTCACCCATGTCCCATGCCATATAGTTTGACACACTAGATCAACTGCACATATATACCTACCGTTTGAAATGCTGAAGCGGAGAAAAAAAGGGATTAATTGATATATATGAAGTAGCTGATCAATTATTCGATAAACTCCTTGACACCAAATCGCCTGACAATAAGCTACTATATATATAGAGAGTAGATGTGAGACCCAACTGAATGTTATGGAAAATATTTATAGAGAAAATTATGGAGCCAATATATATATATAGTAGTCCTTGCATGGTTCGTGGTAGATTCTTTGAAAAAAGATAATGGGTCGAGGGTTGAAGGCTTGAAGCATTCAATAATAGGAGGCAGGAAAGAACTTGTATTGAGGTTTGTCCGAAAAAGCGTGTCAATTACTTTAATTCCATTCTTTTGACAACTGTGTTGGGAATATACACCTAAAATAATCTCAATTTTAATAATTATTTTTCAGTCAAGTTCAATTAAATAGAATAGGCTTCCACAATATTTAATTGTGAATAAAAAAAATCATAATAATGGACTTACAATAAATTAAGAGGGTACAAATTTATCTTTAATTATGTTGAGAAACCTAATTACCTTCGGCACCCAAACTAATAAAGTCTCCGAGCTTTCAATTGACCAACAAACTGTAATTTAATTTATTCTTTCGGCACTTTCTTGCTATCAAATTAATTTCTTTCATGTAATAATATGACTCGCTTATAACTTTATTTATAGTACTCTTTTAAATTCATTCGTATTATGAATTAAAAATAATTTATTTTTTTTAATCAAATTAAGGATCACATCGCACACAGTCACACAAGAAAATCGGAAATTCCAAGCCAAAACTTCATAGGAATTAACTCGAGTAAACTAATAAAGCGTGCGTCTCCGAAGAACCGTGTTTGGAGTAATAAATAATGTAGCGAACTTAGGGGTTTGTTTGGATGAAAGGAAATAGGAAGGAAAATGAAATATCAAAAGCTCTATTGAGGTTTTGAGATTTTCCAAGAAAATGCCAAAATGGAGAATTTTATTCAAGATAATTACTCCAACTTCTGGCATAGAGGGGTAGGAAATAAATTCAAGATAATAATGAATATTACTCTCTTAATCCGATTTTATTTGTCCTATATTACTTTTAATGCTCAAGTTTATCAATTTTAAAATTAATAATTAATCAAATGTATTAGAATTTTTAAAATCAAATAAGTTAATTTTGATAGTATATTGGATATACTTTATTATGATAATAATTGTGTGCCTATAATATGTAATAAACTTATGAATAAATTAATTAATTCTAAATATTGTCAATTTGATCATAAAAGTCAATTACAAAAAATAAAACTAGACGGAGAGAGTATAAACTATCTCAAAAGTATTACTCATTGTAACATTTATTTTTTTCATAATCTTTAATAAATTATCTCAATTTTAAGTTTGAAAATATGTTAAATTGACTTTTTAAAATTAATAAAATTTAAAACGGATTGAGTATTATAACATGCAAATTTAAAAACTCTCTTTCACAATATAATATTAATATTATTTTTAATAGTCAATTTAGAAGTTTTAAAATTTAAAATTAACATGAATTAATTTAGTTTAAGACAATATGTATAATTATTATTAAAAATGCATAATATCTAAATAGTATTACAATTATTATCATAATACCAACTGTTAATATCATAATATCTAACTAAAACTTAAAACACCACTTTTCTTCACTTTCTTTTCTTCTCTCTTTTATTAAAAAACTCAAAGTCACCACTTCTTTTTTGTTTTGTTTCCCTTTCTTTTCTTTTCTCTCCAGATTAAAATTCAAAGTAAAGAAAACTATCTCATTTTCTTTAACTTTATTTTGTTCTCTTTTCTCTAACTTTCTTTTCTTTTCTTTTCTTTTCTTTTCTTCTCATTAAAAACTTCCAGACGCATAACTCAAGAAGTTTTGGTGCAAGTTCTGTGACAAATACTATGCTCGTTGGTCAGCTCATGGTGGCCGCATGTTCTATTGAGTATTGACATTCAAAGAAAGGTCTTCTTAATTTCTTTCAACCGATTTTGTTCAAACTCATCTAATGACTCAAATTAATAAATAGTTTTGTATATTTATATATGGACAATATGTGGCCCAACTCAAACTAATACATACTAAAACTAATGACTCAAAAAAATGTAGCCCAACTCAAACTAATACATACTTTTGTATATTTTATATATGGACGATATGGCTATACACATCTTTGTATAACAAATTTGCGAAAACGACGCACTTTTGACAGACTGTGCACAAATAAAATATATACAATTGTGTATGATCATTATTCCCTTTATATATTTACAATGTGAAAGGAAACAAAGTTAATGTGTGGATTAGCCGAACTATAATTTTATAATGTTTTTGGATTCAAAAAATTAAGATTTATTAATAAAAGTTAAAAGTTTATTAGTCAAAATAATCTAGGGTCCTATTAGTAGTCAATAAATTGTGATTTTTTAATTATCAGCTGTTAATGGAAGTCTGAGATGGTGTATGATTCGTTTATTATACCGTGAATATAATAAAAAAATCTATGTCATCCTCGTCATTTAGGGGATGTATTCAATTAAGATTTTTAAAGACTTTTAAAGATTTTAAAAGTTTGGTTGTATTCAATTAATATATTCAAAGAGTTTATAAAAGTTTAGTGGTATTCAATTACAACTTTTTTAATGTCTTTAAAAGTTATGTGGTATTGAATTAAGATTTTTACAAAGTCTATAAAAGTATTTTGGTATTCAAAAAGTCATAGACTTTTCATATTTCTATTAAATGGAAGAGTTTGACACACTTTAAAAGAAGAATTGTAACTATCAATCCATATCCAAAGTCTCACCTCATCTCTAAAGATTTCTAAAGACTTCATATCTCATCTTAATAAACTAAATAAATTTAAAATATAATTCACATAAATCCAATATTTATAATTACTTCACATGAATCTAATATTTCTAATTACTTTATAATTTAGAATAACTAATACTTCTGCTATACCCACAAAAATAAAATATTTATTTTATTTTTGTAGTCAACGTACAAAATTCAAAATTTTAAAATTTTGAATTTATTTGTTATTTAATAATAAACACACATTATTATTTAAAAAATAAAAATAAATACACAATATTTTAAAATTTTATAATTTTGTAAATTAACTTAGAATCAGAGTTAATTGAAGAAAAAAAAAAGTGAGAGAGGAAAAGTAATTTATATAGGAGTACGTACTTTATAGTGATATATAATTGTATAAAATATATAAGTTCTTCAAGATTTTTATCATAATTTTATTATATGTTACATTACTAAACTAAAAATTTATTAAAAAGAATATAAATAAAAAAATATTTTTTTATTTGAAAAATAACTTACTATTTTAAAATATACATGAAACAAGTATATGTTATTTTTATTTGTAAATTTTGATACTAAGACGAGGTAATATTCAAATATTTGAATGGAAATCTATATATATTGTAAATGTTTATATTATTTTTTTAATTGCTAGTTACGTAAATAGGTATTGATGACAACTTTTGTAGACTGAAATGAAAAATAATAATTCCAAATAAGCGTACACATATGCATAAAGTATATATAGCTAAATGAAAAGTGAGTTTAATTTTTGTATTGCGTCTGTAATTTTTAAAGTTTTATTGGTATCCGAGTATCCAAATGTATTATTAAATGAGTAGAATAATATGAACGCTTTCAACATATATAAAATCTTATGCCACAATAATATAATGTGATTTAATCTAGTTCATGAAAAAAGAGGGAGATGTTGTACACATGGACTAATTAATAATTAATATAAGTTGCAAGATATATTAAAAGTATACAAAAGTTTATCACAGTCTTAATAAAAAGTTTATAAAAATCTGTTACTTATTTCATAGAGTCTATAAAAGTCATTTTAAATTTTTTTTTAAAATCTTTAAAAATCATTAAAATCCCACAAAATCTACAAAAATATATTACTTAAAATAAATCTTTAAAAATCTTAATTAAATTGACACATTAACGTTGCTCCCTCTTTTATTATTTTATTTTTACTCTGTCTGCCTCTCTGGTTTCAGAACTTCTTTCTGAGGGAGGAGGGTATATAATAAAGGTGGGAAATTTGAAGGAGAAAAATCAAATGCAAAAATGTCTCTGGGTTATGCACAGAAGCTCTCTTACAAAGAAGACGTGGGCACGGTTGGAATGTCAGAGATTTTCGACCCAACCCGGGTTTTGCAACAAAAGGTGGGTTTTTTTTTGTTATTTATCATTATTGTATGAATAATCGAGACCCTATGTGCGCCCTGCGACACCATTCAAAAAGAAACCCTTAAAAAATTACTTAGAATTTGTGCTTGAATATTTTCCAGTATGTTTTGTTTTCCTTTGTTTGTTTCAATCTGAAGCTATGTTTAGTGGGTATAAAAAGCTGATTTAATTTGATGGGTTTTATTTGAGACTTTATGTTTGTTGGAATTGAGATTATCAGTTGCAAGTATTATTCGCATGGGGGTTGAAATCAAAGTATGAAACCCTGAATGTTGGTTGATTTGGCCTGAAGCTCTTGGTAAAAATGCACGGCTTGGTATTTCACATGATGTTGTACTTGGGTTACTACTAACTCTTTGGTATCATATGTGGTTTTTCTTGAGGCACAATTGGGATCTCATAACTTTACGTCCCAAATTCAAGTGGGCTTGTTTGATCAACTCATAGTTTCAGGAAAATTGATTGAGTGTCTTACTTTTTTTTTCAACCACTGGATAGCGAGATTACACCATTGAATAGTCAAATGAATGCTTAAGATAGAAAGAGCTCGCTTATTTTGGCACTTCCCAAAACTGAAAGGAGCTCACTTAAATTGTGATGTAGGAATATTATTTACCTGGGCTTTTAGCTAAGGGTGAAGGTAAGTTGTCTAATTGGGGGCCTACTTGTAATGCTCTTCATATTCAGTTTAAGCTTGAGTGGGCTTGTTTGCTTTATTTACAGTCAATGATGTAGCTAAGCTATATGATATGTTCAGTGGAGTGTTATTTCCTCAAGTTTTTTCTTTTCTTTTAATAAAAAAAAAATTCACAATGTACCTTCTTGAATGAGTGGATGAGTCCCACCATCATGTCAGAGGGGTACTGGTGGAAATAACATTTCCCCGTTGTTAATTTGTTTTAATGCAAGCTATGAAGTCAAGCTGAAGTGTTTACATACGACTAGTATTTTTTTCACTAGGGCTATGTTTGTTGGTAAGGATTATACTTGGGATTGGATTATTATTCTCAAGTCTTTTGTTTGTTTTCAAAAATAAACTTGGGATTATTAATTTCGGGATAATAAAATGACTTGAAAGGGGGAATATTTAATATCATGTCCAACTAGGTATTATAATTCCTACCATTTGATACTAAAAATTTGTGGACAAAATTAATGTTTAACTTTGTTTAAAAAGACCAATGTATCTTATCTTATCTATCTATACTTAAATTAATGAGAATATGATATCTTTGTTATTAGTAGTAAGGATATGATAGTCCAAACGGTAAGTTTTTATCCAATCCTTTAAATAATCATGTACAAAACAAACATAACATGAGATTGTTTTAAGTTATATCATAGGATTAATAGTATTGGGATTATAATCCATGGGAATATAGTCCCAAGATATAATCCTTGCAAACAAACATGACCTAGATATTTCTTTATTCAAATGCTTTTTTTTTATTAAGAGGAAGTCTTGATATAGATGCTTATTATTATTATTAGTATTATTTCTTTTTGAAAATATCCTGTTTGTGATTTGGATGAAATGATGTTTACACTCTTAATCAATTCTGCTGACATTATTGTCTTACTGACTTCAGATTGAAAAACTTGCACGGATGATAGAAAAGGTTGATGATTTTGAAGGCTCAAATTCAATTATCCACGAATGCTTATTATTATAAATGTTTAAAACATTTAGACTGTTTTGCAGAGTAAGCATCTAGTAGCGTTTACAGGTGCAGGAATATCAACTTCTTGTGGGATACCTGATTTCCGTGGGCCGAAAGGAGTTTGGACACTTCAGGTAAGTGTCATGATTTTGTCATTGTTTGCATGTATATTGCTAAAAAGAAAAAGAAGAAGCTGATATCTCAACACTACCATTGTAACTCAAATACTCCATACACATCCTCTTTGGCCTCCCCCCCCCCCCCAAAAAAAAAAAGAAAAAGAAAAGAAAAAAAAGAAGCTTATTATTTATAAGCATGTTCTTATTGCAGTGTTAATTTCTTCATATTTTGTTGAGTTGCAGCGTGAAGGAAAAGGTGTACCTGACGCGTCATTGCCATTTCATCGGGCTATGCCAAGTATGACACATATGGCTTTGGTTGAACTGGAAAAGGCCGGTATTTTGAAGTTTGTCATCAGCCAGGTAAGTTGACCTTGAATTTATCATTTTCCTTATCTTTGTTATATGTTATTAACTGTAGAGACTTTTGAAAACTTAGTTTGGTTGAACCCCCTGAAGGTTTTTTTTATTAAATTACCGCCTGTGCTTCTTAGCATAGCTAATGGCAGCTTGATAGACTAATATTTATTTCAGAGAATCGGCTACATTAGCTCTTGTCATATAAGTACCACCATGTTTTTTCGTATTGCACCTTCATTATGCCACCAATAATAACTGACCAAAAATTTTAAACCCAAAAAAAGTTCTGAAATTTTTAAAATTTATGAAGTCTTTTGCGGTAGAAACTCCTTTCTTTCAGCTTTCTCATACTTACCTCTGTGTTATTCTTGTTGACTTAAAATACTGCTTTTTAAGTTTGTAACTTTCCTTTTTCGTTTCCCTTTTATTTTATTTCTGATGGTTTAAGACTTGTTTCTTCTAGAATGTCGATAGCCTGCATCTTCGATCAGGAATACCTAGGGAGAAACTGGCAGAATTGCATGGGAATTCATTCAGGGAAATTTGCCCTTCACGTGGAGTAGAGTAAGAGCTAAATTTTAGATGTTTCTGTTACTTTTCTACTTCAATCAGTCAAAAACAATGTTTAGTAGTCCCTCCGCTCCAAAATATAAGATCATTATTGACTGTTTGAAGTTAATTTGAGATATTTTCAAACTCAAAATTGATATAGATTCATTTAATTTTTGTCAATACAATGATGAATATTGTAAACTATGTAAAAAGTACTCTACTAATTTATAGAATTTATTATTTTGTAATTGTTAATGAATCATATCAATTTAAAATTTGAACATTTCTCAAATTGACTTTCAAAAGTCTATAGTGGTCTTATAATTTGGATCGGATGGAGTATTATGTATGTTTGAACTATTCTCGATACTTTCTGAACTACATTTTCCTGATCTAAAAAGGTATTTGCGGGATTTTGAGGTGGAGACTATTGGATTGAGGGAGACATCAAGACGTTGTTCTTCCATGAAGTGTGGGTCAAAACTTAGGGATACTGTTCTTGATTGGGAGGTAACTATTGACCTTTTTTTGCTTTTAGCAACATGTTTTGCATTAGAAAATATATTCTCTTCCATGATAGGTAAATTGTTATATTAACATAGTATGCACGTGTGTGTGTGTGTGTATATATATATATATATTATATAGTGAGTAGAGGGTTGTATATGCTAAAGCATGATTGACACATTGTTTGGCCCTCCCTTTAGTAGCTTAAGATTTTACAACAGTCAGTAATTTAACATGGTATTAGAGCTCTAGGTATGCAAGGATTCAAGTCTTCCTGATTACAAATTACAATTTGTTCCTCTCTATGCTGTTAGAGCAGTTGCACTCTTTAAAATTTAAGCATTTATTCATGCACCTTGGCTTGTCTCTCCACATGGAGTGTTAAAAAACATGTTTTATAAAGGGGAAGAGCCTCAGTATTTGAACAGTATACGAAGTCCAGATTGATCTATCTAAAAGAGAAAGACTATCTAGAAGAGAAAAAAGGGCTCTAAGAAGCCGATTATTTCTCTGAATCATTTCGGTTTGTGGAACAGATACGAGAATGTTGTACTCTTTATAAGCTAACACATGGTACGCTAGAGAAAACTTTATATGGATGCTTATAGTTAGGAATTCTATTAGAATCTAAATTCAACAAAGCTAAATTTCAGAAAAGAATTTTACTTGCAGCAAAAAATTGATTGCTTTAAAAATAATCTCGTACAAATATGTTTGAAAACCCAATACAAAATTAAAACATTGATATTTGTGCAACTAAAAATAGAAAATAAAGAAATATGTAAATTGTTAAAGTTAGAGTTCCGAATCATAAGACTATTATGTTTTGGAATAGAAGTACCGAAACACAATTAGCTAGGTCAATCATTGAGTAGTTGGCAACTCAGCTCTGAACGCCTACTCTGTAAAGCTGCCTTACAGATTTTGGAGCCAATCTCCCGTCTCCTTACTGACTACAACCTTCCCACACAAAGCTTTCCCTTTTTTCAGAATTGGTGTTTTGGGCTCCTTGTTTCCTTTATGCATATTGTATTGGTCTGTTTCCTTTAAACTGGTGTAAATATAAATTGATTTCATGGGAATTTAGAGCAGCCTGTTGTAATAGCAAGTAGTTTTCTAATTCATATCTGATTTGTTTTAGTAGCATCTAGTTATGGATGTCCCCCAATTTAAAACATTAAATAAAATTTTGTATCAATTCTTTCTAGTTCTGAACAAGTTTTGCATCTTTTCTTATCGTTGGATCTACTCAAATGAATATTATCTAACATTTGTTAATAATCCAAATGTACTGATGTTTTAAGATGGAAAACACTTTTTGATGCATTCATCTAAGCTGTGTTCTTCTTGTGGACATAGAAAATCAGTTACCTGTGCTCTTAAGAAGTTTTGAATTTTGTTTTGTTTATGTGATAATTTTCATTTGTAGGACGAGCTGCCTCCAAAAGAAATGAATTTAGCAGAAAAGCATTGTCGAATGGCTGATGTCGTATTATGTTTAGGGACGAGGTCAGTGTCAACAACGCCGGTTGTTGGTGTGGGTATTCTTTGAAATTATTCATTCATAAATATAATTTGGTGATATGATAAGGTGTCATTTACAATCGAATCAAAAGTTTCTAATGTCATATTTAGCTAATGACCTTATCAGACTCATGTTCTCCATGCTTGTACATATTTTATCTCACTGGTTTCTTTGAGCAATACTACAACAGATATTTGGTTAAAGATGTCAATAAACTGAGTTGGGCCTCACTTTGACTTGTTGGGGATCATCACAGTCATGGCGGGCCATGTAGTCGATAAAAGCCTCAATGAAAAGGAAGTCCAAAGAAAAGAGAATGTATACAAATTGGCTTGACTTGAAGATGTAACCTACTTGGGACCTTTTGTAATTGAGGTTTAGGTTAATTAGAGTACTTATAATATATCTTGCTGGGCAGACTGATATTAGTTTAGATTTCTTTTGTAGACTAAGGATAATCTTTTTTACTTTTTATGTTTGTTCCGGCTAATCTTTGTTAGATACTGGCAAATAATCTCAAAAGATCTAGTAATGTGGGTATTCCAATATCTTGCAACTCTAATTGAATTGTCTAGCCACCATTGACTGTCAGGAAAGTATAAATTTTAGTTAGTGGGATTGGATTTCCTCGACTTAGAGTAAAGGTTTAGAAGTTCAAATCAATATCTCAAATATGCACCAGTTTGTGGAATTTTCTGGATTCAGAAGCACAATAGAGTTTTAAAATTAGCACTTGACCTGATAATGCGAAAGTAGCTTTCTTTGTCTAATTTTCCCACCTTTACAGATTAGATTGTAGGACCTGTATTTCTGTCTGATAAATATCTCTGATCTTATCGTCTAGTGTGTTGCAAAACTTTCTGATTAAAGTATACTGTGCAGTTTGCAGATAACTCCAGCGTGCAACCTTCCTTTAAAATCTCTCCGTAATGGGGGGGAAATTGTAATTGTCAACTTTCAGGTATTATTCATCTTGCGTCCTCTTTCTTCTTATACACACACACTTATTGGGTGGTTATAATGCACTTATCCATCTGGAGTAATCAAGAGCATGGCCAACGACAGTGTAGTTTGTCATTAATGCTTATTAAAAAGGCAAGGGATGTTCTCATGAAAGCAATAGGTAAAAGATAAGTTTTATTTTACTACCTGCTTGGGTTTTACATGTTAAGGTTTAAAACTGGCAATAAAAAGCTAAGGAAGTTGGTAGATAACTTAAGAGTCAAAGTAGGAGTTCCATTTGATTGTTGCTCCTGTAGATTTTCTTTTGCTTGACGATTTACATTGGTAGATATTAGACCATTTTATATTATTATTATTAGTGCATGTCTGCAATTTTTTTAACCTTGTTATTTAAGTATCAGTTCATTTATTTTACATTTCAGCAGTATGAGCATTTATTTTTGGCAACCAATTATGAACGATTGTGCAATTTGCTTTAGTGTGACATGGGAAAGACAAATGAAATTGTGAATGGATCCTGGATTTCTTGTTATTTTCATTGCTTAGGGTAATACATGCACCTCCAGTATATCTTTCTCTTCTGTACTTTTGCATTATCTTCAATGCAGTAGTTTCTTCTATTGCCCGGGTTGTTGATAGATTTTCACTAGTGTTGTTTTACTTTTCCAGCAAACTCCAAAAGACAAAAGAGCAAATTTGGTGATTCACGGGCTTGTTGACAAGGTATGGCTACTATATTAGGGAGTTTCAGGGTCTGTCGGCTTGACAACTTTTCTTGCATATTTTCCCACAAGAACATTACTTCATAGTAGATTAGTAGTGGCTTGAATATCTGTTGGATGTTTGTATTTCGTGTAGGCTTTACCTTGTTATGTTGTTATTTTTGGGAATCACAGCAATCCTCTATTAGGCTATACTTTTTGGTATTTTAGATATCACATGGCAAATGGATGTAAGAAATTAAGAATAAAGAATTTCCTATTAATCTAATTAATTTGTTTTATTTGTGTAAGAACATTCATAAATTTGATCACCAATCTTGATGTAAAAGCAAAATGATAAAATCTGGTTTCGGCTTTTTCGAAAGTTAGCAATTGACTCGAGCCATGCAGGTAATAGCTGGGGTAATGCACATTCTTAGTATGCAGATTCCTCCATATGTTCGAATTGATCTCTTCCAGATCATTTTCAATCAATTCCGCTGCAGTTCAGGTATCTTTTTCTCGAACTCTTGATTCGTTGGTGTTTACGTGCAACCCTATGAAAAGTACATGTTTGACAAGCCATTTCATTAGTAGTTCACCGTTCACCTTCTCTGTTTAAAACTTGTAAAGTTGAGTGGATTTTGTTGAATGATATGCTTGCTGCTTTGCCTGCTTCCTCTGTATTCATCTACCTTCCTCTCCTTCAGAATTTATATCAACATGCTAGTTAGATGTATTTCAAATTTACTGACACTCGTGAACACACACACGGGGTGCTCATTCTTCTGGTATCATTCCCAAAAAGACGGTCCTGATTTACTTGATCAACACCATTATGTTAGCACTCGCGGGCTCCCTGTCATTAAGTTAGCAGTATTTTTCTTTTCGAGAAATTATGTAATTTTAGATAATATATGAATCATGAATGTTATATTTTATATTTTTTTTCACGGGTCCGTTTGTTCTTATTATCAAAAGATTATCATGAGCTCTTTTTTTGCTTAAGAGACATAAATTATTTGCTGAGTTAAAATAACGTATCATTATGAGTACTGATCCAGTGTAACTAGTGAAGTAGGGGGTCATCTCAGTGCTCCATAAGTCCATGCTTAAAATGCAACTTTGAACCTGAGCCTGCCTCAGTGTGTGTGTGTCCCACTAGTATTATCTCATGAATCTAGTTTGATTTGGTGCTTTGCCCTCAAATTGGATATTTTGTAACACCTCCTTTCCGAAATAAAAAAAGAGATTACGCACAAACACAACATAGCTGATGAAATAATAACAAAGCTCTAAACCACATAAAAATAGTCTCATAATCAATAAACGTCACAATACAAAACCATAATAATTGCCAAATTAGCTAGAACGACTGTCTAAGATATTTATTACAACTCCAAATAACCAATGTATCATAGCATAACAAAATATCTAAACGATTTGAATAAAAGGGAGCTCTCGTCTCACTTGCCCTTGATCCCCTGACTACCTGCCGGAAAAAGAACACGGCGTGAACCAATTGCCCAGTACGAATATGAAGATGCACATATATAATAATATATAATGTACTCAAAAGAGCTGAATGAACGAACAAATACAAATTATGAACCAATTATTATTATATCGAAATTAGGGATACAATGTACAAATGATTAACACTGTCGAACGAACAACTATAGTCAAAGGGATTCCAAACAAAATAAGGCTGAATCAAATGCTTACAAGGTAACAATTTCATACTGAGCTTAAATACAAATAGCCAAAGGGTAACACAATACATCGGTACCATGATGCATGCTAATCAAACCGGGTAGTACGCACGACACAAACGTCACTAATTCGCCAAATGAATCAAATCAAATACTGAGTCGACCCATATGTATCCTAAACAAATATATCAAATGGCCGAAATTCATACCAAAGCATACAAAAGGATACGCTACGGACTAATCACACAGTTACGGAAGGTGTCATGTCCCGGTGTCAAGAGGACATACTTGTGGTACCCTCACAGATGGTTAGCTCAAGTATATCTAACTACAAAATGTAAGCCAAAAAGAGGTTCAAATCATAAAGTTTACACGACCATCTCCAAATGACATCGAATTATTTCAAATTTGAACATACTTAACTATCACAAGATATCAACGATCAAAATAACTTCCTGAATATGAATGAAAATATACGAAAAATAATACAAACGAATAAAATCTCCAAAACATATTGACATGATTAACTAGTTCAAAAAGTACAAATACGAGTCCTATGTATCAACACCAACATGAAACTATCATATTAATTTCACATGGAACAATTATGTGAAATAATAGTCAAATTTGAAACGAGGAAACAAACGAATTAATTAAATTTAACAAGAGTATCACTAAAGAAGTACGGAATCCGTACCTAGATATAATTCCGAAATAATTCACTGAACCCCAAATATCACACCGCTAGCCTCCTCAGTCCGATCATTATAATTATCAAAATAATAGAATACCATTAATTAAATTACTAAATTCTAAATTTTTTATATTTTTCTTTTTGATAAATTTTAGCAGTTTTAATATTAGTTCATGCACCCTCTGGAGTTAGGAATACATATATATATATATATAATGTAAAGATATCATTTTAATCTAGTATATTCAATGATAATAATATAATAAAATTGTATTAACTCCTTAAACCTTCTGTACTGTTACTACATCAGTGATCCTTACTAATTATAACTTCCGACATAAACATACACATATAATCATAACTTAAGTTAAAAGTATATATATATATATATATATATATATATATATATATATTTTTTTTTTTTGTAGAACAACTAAAAAAATAAAATAAAATTATGGAACTAAATTTTTTCCATAATACACTGTTTTGAGTGTGTTTTTAATATCTACACCAACCAATGTATGTACAGTCTGCCCAGACTGTACAAACATATTTTGTTATACGTATCCAAATCACACCCAAAACACTGTATTATGTAAAAATTCAAGTTCCATAATTTTATTTTTTTTTAGTTTTAAAAAAAAAAAGCAAAAAAAAAAAAGGTCCGGATTTTGTTAAAATCCGGGAGTCCGGACCTGATCCGGACTCTCTCTCTCTCTCTCTATATATATATATATATATATATTATAATAATTAATTAAATCATTGAATAACCTATACTACCAAGATCAGGGTCAATCAATTGATTGATTACAAGGATCAGATGCTTCCATCCATAAAGCAATGCCAAAACATGAAGCATCCAATTTAAATTCTATTGAGTATTGACAACAGTCTGATCATTCCCACGAGCAGTTACAGATATGGAAAATTGTAATATCGAAGTGAACCTATGCATATATATTATTTACGCATCAAACCTGCAATAGCCATTAACTTCCTTATCCCATATATCATATATCCCAATTACATACCAAAATTGTATTAACAAATCTGATTAATCAAGCGGCAAAACAGATTTTTTTTTAAAATAGATTGTAAACACAACAGTAAAATAAATTGTAATTACAGTAACAAAATGATTATTTTGTATTAAAAAATAGTCCAATAATTACCTTTTGAGAAGAATATGATGAATAATTTTTAAATTTCAGCGTTGTATCTCTCTCCTTCCGCTTCTTCTTTCTTCGTTTACTGCAGTGCCAATCTTAAGCAAACCCTAGCTTAATATATTAAAGTTACGCTTATTATAATTTGGTTTTTAAACCCATCAATTAAAATTGGGCTCAATTAGTTTTATTGGCCCAAACTTAAATGCTTAGAAATTAGTTTGACCCAATTCATTTGATTATTATTATTTTTATTGTATTTTATTTTTATTATCTTATTATTATTATTATATTTTATTTTTCGGATATTGCAAGGAATTTCTGCTGCCTATTGAAATAATGGATTTTTCACTTGCAGAGACAAAATATGCAAAGTGGTCCCTAAGAGTCACTAGTGTGCATGGGGAAAGCGCTCCATTGCCATTCATCAAATCAGTTGAGGTATCTTCATTTGTTTATTTATTTATTTTGGTCTACAGAAAACAATCTACTCTACTCTATCCTTGGGGAAGGGGGAGGGCTGCTGAAATTTGCAGTTGGTGAGACTCAAACCATGCCCAAGAGTATGGTAGGGTGGTTCGTCAATCAAATTTATTTGTTTTGCGGTCATTGATGAAATGACGTTTTATATTACATACATCAAGTTATCTACCAATTTATTGCATATAAATATACGTCTGTTTCGTTCTGCATGACTGCCCCTTTAGTTAATCGCAACATTTGATCTGTGTACTTCGTTTGATGTCCAGGTTTCCTTCCCTGAGAGGCCAGAACTAAAAATAGCTTTAATCCAGCAACAACCATTTTCGCTGAAAAGATATGTCCATTTGGACAAATTAATCCCCAAATAGTGACACTTATAGGACATTTAGTTCTAATGCTTTGCCCTTTAATCCTGTGCCCATGTTATACATGCAAATGAAACCCATCATTTGAAAAACCCTACCAATGTCAAATATAAAATAATATCCTTTTATATAAATTTTGGAATGGTGGAATCCACAGGCACTACAGGGTAAACAACGAGATGCACACATACCCCACAACCCACACACCAGGACAAATGCATAGTATGTTTGGTCGATTCCAAAGGAGATCATTGTTTCTGTGGAGTTCTGAAACCATGACTTGTACCTTGCAAGGCACTTATCAAGTGGCTCCCAAGGAGATCATTGTTTTGTATCTTGTTTTGTTCTTCCTTATTCTAAGCACTCAACCTTAGTCGGTTCTTTTGTCTGTAAATGGATGCAATGAACACAAGAATAGAGTATCAAGAAATAGCATACGTAAGCTTATATTAGTAATATTATGTCTAATCTCACTAAAATTGTAAAGTTGGGGCGGATTTTGCATTGTTTAGTGCTGCTTTTTATTTCTTTTTCCCTCACTGTATGTTGTTTTATTTGTTATTAACACCCAGGGAACTGATTAAATCAACACCACTTAAATATTGCTGAAGCTTTATTTCAGTGATGGCTGTGGTTGTCATTTCACCATCATCGAGTTCCCAATGGATTTTCAGGTGAGAATTTGGTGTTGGACTCAACTGAGGCTCTACCCATTCCATTTCTTTCTTTCAAGGCCAACTGTAAACTACTATAAATATAAAATAGACACCGTAAGTCACTTTCTTCTGAGTTCTAATGAATTCACTGCCTCAATTACCAATTAATTTTTATGTTATTGCATTTTTTACTATGGAAATTATAGTTGTCTGTTCTTCATGATGTGCAGGCTACTACCGACTGCATCATCCAAGATGATAAGAATGTTGTTATTCAGAATCTTCGAGTCACAGCAATTCATGATGGATGCTGCGGACAGTTATCAATAGTTGAGAGAAAGATCCTTTCGGCCCCTAAAAAGGAAAGCACTACTTATGCCATTGCTACAAACATTGTTGGGTATAATCTTGAAGGAAAAAATGGGAAAAGAGAAGAAAATCTTAGTGGCAACTCAGTGAAGAGGCATGAAAATTTAATATCTACTGCAGTTCCTTTGAAGAAAGTAAGAGTTTATTAACTCGTTTATTTTGGTTCTTTTTGGAGTTTAGATTTTCTGCAGATTGTAATCACTGGGGGGAAGAGAAATGTGTACGAACTGAAGCGAAGATATAAATAGCTGGTAAAAAGGCACATATATTTAAGTAGAGACTGATCTTATTGCATACATGTCATGCTGTGGATCCCAAAATACCGACCAAGTATCCTTTTTACTGGACCAATGAACTAATCACCAAAATTTGTGCTGGTATTTTACTCTGCATTTGGGGAACACTTCCCTTTCTTCCAGTAAATCTTCCTTTTTATTTCTGATTCGGAAACACACACTCACTTGAACTGATGTTCCAATTTAAAAACAAATGAAACGAGAGATCAAAATTAATGGTAAAGTTCAGTATTGTCTTGAGAATTCTACTTGGTGGCTAGTGAGAACAATTTCCAAACCTTTACTTGTGATCCCTTTGGGCATCGAGCATGGGTTCAAGGGAGTCGACTTTATCTCATTGTCTTTGTTTGTTTTTTAACTCAAATTGGGGCAACTCTGAGTCTTACTTTTTTTTAGATGTGTGATTCTGCCGATAACTTGGGATATTTTACCTAGCTCTTATTTTTTACGGAAAAAAAGAAAGAAAGGAATATGCATCTGATTAATAAGCGTATGTACCAAATTTTTAAGCAGAGAACTGAAAAATCATTATTCATCAATAAATGCCTTGTAGTACAAAATCCCACCACACACATTAGAAATGAAAGTCAGGAAAAAGGTACACGCACAAGTCTTTCTGAAGTCTACTGCTGAGTTTGTCAAACATTAAATTAAACCAATTACTTTACCTACACTTGCTTACCAACTTCCTCTCTGATTCCCATCGTTGAACGAGAGAGAGAGAGAGAGAGAGAGAGAGAGAGAGAGAGAGAGAGAGAGAGAGAGAAGAATAGTAAAACTGGCACAAGCCTCAAGTCTACCCAAGCACCTTCCTCTCTGGCTACTGCCGTTGAAAACGAGAGAGGGACACAGGAGATAGGGAAGGAGGGGAGGTGGCATTGACAGCAAAAATGGCTGATGGTGCTGTTCAATTCTTACTTGATAAACTGACAACAATCCTACATCAACAGGCATCATTGCTTGGAGATGCTCAAAACAAAATCGAGGACATTAAGCTTGAACTAGAAAGCATGAGATCTTTCCTAGGAGATGCAGAGAGAAGGAAAGAAAAGAGTGAATTGGTGGAGACATGGGTGAGGCAAGTTCGAGAAGTTGCGAATCAAGTTGAGGATGTGGTTGATGAGTTCATGCATTTTAAGGATACACAGCGAGATAGAAAGGGATTCAAGCATTTTGTTCGAGACATTATTGACATCCCCCGGCACATAAGCTCTAAGCATCACATCTCTTCCAAGCTACAAAAGATCAAAGCAAAAGTTCATGAGGTTTCTGAGAGGAGTAAGCGATATGCATTTGCTAATACAGTTGATGAGGGGAGGGTTAGAAATCCACCAACTGACTGGTGGCAGCATCATGGCGAGTCATCAATCTTTGATGATGAAAATGAGATAGTGGGGATGGAAGAAAATAAAGACAAACTGTTAGCATGGTTAATGGAAGCTGATCCACGACGGACAGTTATTTCTATTGTTGGCATGGGAGGTTTAGGGAAGACCACTCTGGTTACAAAAGTTTATAATGACAAGGTGATTCGAGACTTTGATTGTTGGGCATGGATATCTGCGTCCCGGACAGATGAAATAGATATTGAAGAGCTGCTTAGAAGCATGATCAAAGAATTCCTCAAGCCAAAGCAAGTGATGATCCCGAGCAACTTGGGGTCGATGAACTATAGGCAGCTTGTGGAGATGCTCATTGACCATTTGCGCCATAAAAGGTATGTTGTTGTCTTAGATGATGTCTGGAGCATAGTTCTTTGGAGCAGAATAAGAAGTGCATTTCCCGACAATGGTTGTGGAAGCAGAATTATTTTTACAACAAGGAATGAGAATGTGGCGACGTCTGTAGGACCTGGAAGTCGTGTCCATCGCCTTGAGCCTCTCCCAGAGGATGACGCCTGGGCTCTCTTTTGTAGGAAGGCGTTCTGGAGTTACCCAGATCGCAGTTGTCCCACAGAGCTCGTAACATTAGCTAAGGACATTTTGAAGAAGTGTGAAGGGTTGCCTCTTGCAATAGTGGCAATTGGGGGCCTTATGTGTTCAAGAAACAATTTGGCCATGGAATGGAAGAAAGTCTATGGTAGCCTGAATTGGCAACTGAGCAACAATCCCATGCTTGAACGAGTGAAGGGCATCTTGCTGTTGAGTTTCAATGATCTACCATTCTACCTAAAACACTGTTTCTTGTATTGCTGTGTTTTTCGTGACGGTTGCCCAATTAAGAGGAAGAAACTAATACGACTATGGGTCGCAGAGGGGTTTGTCTTGGAACGAAAAGGGATGACAACAGAGGAGGTAGCGGAGGACTACCTTACTGAACTTATTTACCGGAGCATGATCCATGTCACTGAAACTAATGATGCTGGGAGGGTGAAAACATTCAGGATGCACGATGTTATGCGGGAATTAGCTGTGACAACTTCTCACAAAGAGAATTTCTGCACAGAATATGATGGCCAGGGATCGAAGCTAGAAGAAAAGATCCAACGGCTATCAGTCTATAACAGAGGTGAAAATGTCCAATTAAGCAGAACTATGTCCCATCACCTTCGCTCTTTGTTTGTCTTTGAAACAGATACACGCCCCTCATTCTCTTTAAATGCAGTTTCATCAAATTTTAAGTTACTAAGGGTCCTTGATTTACAGGGAGTCTCTATTGAAACAATACCAAGTACATTGGTTGGCCTATTCAATTTGAGATATTTGAACTTAAGGGAAACCAAGATTAGGGAGCTTCCTAAGTCTTTAGAAAAGCTAAGAAACTTGCAAACCTTGGATGTAAGGAACACTAATGTGGAGAAGCTACCAAGCGGTATATCCAACATGCTAAAACTTCGACATCTGTTTTTATGCTGCAACAAGGATCAAACTTCTGATAATCCCAATTATACTCGTGGCCTGCGGATACCAACAGGAATAGGAAGCATACGGGGTTTACAAACTCTGACATGTGTTGAAGCAGATGAAGAGCTAGTCCAACAAGTTGGAAAATTGACAGAGCTTAGGAGGTTGGATATTACATGTTTGAGAGCAGTTGATGGGCCAGAACTGTGCACTTCAATTCAAAAGATGACAAGCCTCCGACGTTTAAGTGTTACGACTAGTGCTGAACAAGAACTTTGGTTGGATCCTTTAAATTTACCACCACTATTCCTTCAGAAGTTGACTTTGGTTGGACTATTGAATAGGCTGCCTAGCTGGCTCGGATCACTAGATAGCTTAACTCATCTGCACTTGGGTTCTTCCCATCTAAAAGAAGATCTACTTTCTTCTCTCCAAATGTTGCCCACTCTTGTGTTCCTTGAACTTAATAGAGCATATGATGGTAATCTCTTGCATTTCAAGGAACACGGGTTTCCTAAACTCGTCAAACTGAAGTTGATGGAGCTTGTACAACTGGATAGCCTGAGACTAGAGGAGGGTGTGTTGCGAAGCATCAAGGAGTTGTATCTAATTCATTGTCCGAAATTAAGGTTGTTGCCACAAGGCATTGAACACCTCACCAGCCTTCAAAAGTTACACTTGGAAGAAATGCCTGGAGAGTTTGTACAAAGACTTGCGAGTGAGGAACGTGCAAAGGTACAACACATACCTACAATAAACCATGTATTCCTAACAGTACAAGCTCGGGTGGTTGAAACATTTTTCTAGTTAGAGATAAGGGATATACTTTTAGATATGCCTAATTGTTCAGTTCCGGTCAAGTGTTTATCGCATCATATCCAAAAGAAGAGGTATATTGTATTGGCACAATCTTTGGCATCTATAAAATTTGTAGATCTTACACACAATAGCACCAACACAAACACATTTCTTATAAGAGGAAACTCCGGAAATGGCATCATGTAAACAGGGGATTATCCTTACAAAAATCCAGCAATGTTAAATATACATTAATCACTCTACTTGATTAAACATTTCAAATTCCTTACATGAATTGAACAATCTAGCTTGAGGCCGCCCCTTAATCACTCATGCAGCCTGTTTATCCCCATATCAATTTGCTGTCTTTCCATATTTATATGCTGCAAATTTGTGGTTTCTTTGGCATATGTACTATTTTGTGAATATGCAATAAGAAGCAATTTCACACGGGCATTTTATCGAGCACCTGCAGTGTAATAAGCCATAATTTCATTTGACTGGGAATATGAAGTTATTTATTTCCACCGCATAGGCGCATTATAGCTATCGACTTTGACTTGTAACGAATTATTATTAGGAACAACTACATATAACAGTATATTTTATTAAAATATTACAAAAAAAGTGCACAAACAAAATAATTACAAAAAGATTGCATATGCAATTTTTAATTACAAAAAGAGTGCGTGCAATCTTATCCCTTCTATTTAGTTGACTGATTTAATGAGTTATTGATAATGACCATGTTTGTAGGGATTTAAATTATATCTCTCTCATCAACCTCCGCCGTCACCGCCTTCTTCTTCCTATTCGGTCGTCGCCTTCTTCCTCTTCTGTCGCAGTCGCAGTCGCAGTCTTCTTCCTCACCTTCACCCCCCGCCACTGCTCCACCGTCAGCCGCCCCACCCTCGCCCCTGCCACTACTCCTCCAGCCCCAGCCCCAGCCCCAGCCCCAGCCCCACACCCTTTCCTTCCCCCTCTTCCGCCTCCCTTCTCCTCCCCCGCCCACGCCCCACCACCTCCCTCCGCCTACCACCGCCATCCCCCTCCTCCCGCCCACCTTTCTCCTCCCAACCCCACCCACCCCACCCCACCCCACCCACCCACCCCCTCCCCCTCCCCTCCCCTCCCCTCCCCTCCCCTCCCCTCGCTGATAGTGATCTATTTTTCCTTTTTGCTCATGATTCTGATGAGTTCAACCGGTACGCGTTTCTGAAAAATTTGTTTTCTAATCTGTAAAAAAATTGGAGACTTTAACCGATGATTTTTCATGTTGCAGTTGGGAGGCTGGGCAGCTACTGGCAAAGAATCTGATGCTTGGGCTAGTGGCCGACTTCCAGCAAAACAAACCATTGGTTCTTAACACACAGTTCGTACATGGTCTCAAAAGCATACTTTGTGACTCAAGCTTAGATAAGGTACAGTAGGTACCATCAACAAATGTTCTCTTTTACGTTGTATAGTTCATTTTTTATTTTTTATGAATATTTGGTTACCCACAAAAATTAAAATTGTTACCTTTGTACGAAGGTTTGGCTACCATCTGCAACATATTCATAATAACCTTTTAAAAATAAAATTATCTTGAATATGGTGCAGTTGGTAGCCAAACCTTCATACAAAGGTAACCATTTTAGTTTTTGTGGGTAAACAAATATTCATAAAAAAAAAGTTACCTTGATATAAAGGTTTGGTTACCTTGGTATAAATGTTTGGTTACCTTGGTACGAAGGGTTGGTTATCAATATTACATTACACATCACTCTCTTATCTCTCTCTTTCCTATGCAGTGTTCTATTTTTTATTTACCTTCATGAAATTGGTTGCCAAACTTTTAGACCAAGGTAACAAATTCATACTGCATGTGTGAAGGTAGATTTGGTTACCTTGGTATAAATGTTTTAGTTACCTTGATATAAATGTTTGGTTACCTTGGTACGAAAATTTGATTATCAATATTACAATGTCTGTATATGTATATACATCGATATCTTGCTATATATAGTTGTAATTATTATGGTTGTATATTGATTAGTTATTACATGATTTTGAAACCAAAATTTTGCAGGCACTTGTTCCTGGATTGAGTTTGACGGAGGAGATAACGCCAGAGAGTTATAAAGTTCATGATATTCCTAAATCAGAATTTGGATTTGTTTTAGTTGCTAGATCCCAAATATTTGAATTTGAATTTGAATTTGAATTATTAGTTATAACAGTTATTTCTACTTGATTTTAGGTTTCTTTATTAATGTGAATTGTACTATTTTTATAATATGGGTCCTAAAAACACTCCTTTTATAATTATTTAGTTGATGCATTTTTTTTGTAATTACTTTCTATTTGTTGTATACTTATGTAAAGGACCCTATTATTTAGGGCTGAGCAAGTAACCAAAATAGAACCGAAACCGCACCAAAAATCGCACGAACCGCACCAATTAAAACCGCACCAACGGTTCCGGCGTATGTGACGGTTTTAGGTGGGTTGAATAACCAAATTTACGGTTCCGGTTTGGTTACTAGTCAAAACCAAACCGCATAAAACCGAAACCGCACCATGTGTGTATGTATGTATTATCTCTAGTAAATTCTAAAGTTACTTTTCACTTGAACACGCTCAGAGAAAACCCTAGTCTTACATTGTCATTTTTTCACCAATTGAAAGAAGATGTTAGAGGTTATAGAGTCAAAAATTAAGCAATTGGGTTTTGGAATTTTAAATTTGTTTGATGCGTTATTGGAGGGGCTTATAGTTGAGGGGCTCGAACACTTGATGCATTGGTTAATGTCAATGATATAATTGTAATAGTCTAATAGATTATTTTTAGTCCTCCCTGCAATATATTTTATTCTATCTTCAGAATATACTTTTAATTTTTGGGGAATTGATAAACATTATTGCTTGTTATCGAATATATGGTCTCCGTTGTTTTATATAGAGTATATTTTAGTTTTAAAGCATGCTTGATATAATTCTCATTGTCGACTTTGTCACTAAGTTAATTGCTCGATATAAGTTTTATGTTAAATTTTATTGAAAGCTTAAACGTTTTTGTTGTTTCAATTGGTTTTGGAATCGAAACCGCACCAATTAAAACCGCACCGCACACTTTAAAACCGCACCGCACCAATCACAAGCGGTTTCGGGTGCGGTTTTAAATTTTTCAAACCGCACCTAAGCGGTTTCGGGTGCGGTTTCGACTTCAAACCGCACCAAACCGCACCAAACCGCACCATGCTCACCCCTACTATTATTATTACTCCGGTACTCCACACCACACCTCTCCTGTGCCTGGGCCTCGGCCTGGTAGCAACTCCAATTCTCCTTCCTCGCGCCGCATAAGATATTTTTGTAAACAGAATATATTTTGTTCTATATAAATATATCCCTAAAAATAATATTCTTGCTTTTCAAAATATAATACTCCCACCATTCTAGAATATATATATATATAAAAGATCATTATTAATTTTTTAAAATTAATTAAATATATATTTAGACTTGAAATTAACATAGATTTATTTAGCTTTAATTAATAAATATTGTAAACTATTAAAAAAAATATTATGAGTAGATTAATACTGTAATTTATAATAATAATTAGTACAGTAATTAGTATGGTTACTATATAAATTAGTATAGTAATTTATCAGTAACAAGTAATTTGATTACTGTACAGACAAAGTAGATATTTTCCATGATTACTTTGTTATTGTACTAATAATAACTTCATGCTTAGCAAATAAATTACTGTACTAATTTATACATTTTTAAAATTACACTTGCATAAATTTAAAAGCTTACATTAAAATAAATTAACAAATTATACTTAAGTTTAACAATTAGACTAGTCATATTAAAAGAAATAAAGGTTAGTTTTGTCCATAAATTTTTAATCCCACATGATGGAATTATAATACCTAGCTAGACATGGTATTAAATAGTTCTTCATCTCAAGTCATTTATAATCATTGGACTAATAGTCTCAAATCCAAATTTAAAAACAAACAAGACACTTGAGATTAATAGTTCTATTCCAAGTGTAATCCTTGCAAACGAACATAGTTGCAAACAAACATAACCTTAGGTTATGCTTGTTTGCAAAGATTATACTTTAGATAGGACTATTAATTTTAAGTGTTTTATTTATTTTTAAATTTAGACTTGAAACTATTAGTCTAAGGATTATAAAATAACTTAATATTATGACGCCCCCAAAATAGGTATACATCATCCATTCTGAGTCGCCAAATATCACTTTATAAAAATCAAATACAAACTTCATTTATACAACTGTTGAACTGTCGTGCAGAGTACGACAACAGATAAGTTGTGAGTTTCAATACAAAATCTATGTAACTCTCACGGTGCCTCGACCACAACACCTTACAAAGGTACTTTACATAAAAGTACAGTCAATAACTATTTTAGAAATTAAAATATTTAGAAAATGCTCAAGGAAACATTCGTACACAGGAGACCATGAATCTAAGTTATGATAGATATCATATGTCCAGATAATTATCTTTGGTTGACCCAATAGACCCCAAAGAAAAACTAGAAGATTACTATCATCTTCTTTCCAATTGAATGAATATATGTGATAATTTTGTCATTATACGACAACACTCGCCAAAGACGATTCCATGATCTATTCCCACGAGTGACGGATTTTTTTTGGGCTGAAGTAGAGAGCGGGAGTTTGAATACATTATACACTGCGTGTTTAATTTTTTTTTAGAGTAGTAGTAGTTTAGTTTTACTCCTCTAAGTTTAACTTTTTTATAAATTTGCTCATTTAAGTTTATTAAATTTTATTTTTGCTCCTCTCACTATATCTATATATAAAAAAAAAAAGTGAGCCATTTACCCTTAGATCCGCCAGTAAAATATATCACCACTAACAACTAAAATATACACTTAAAATATATTAAAATTATTTTATTGTCCTAGATTCTATTCATTCAATTGAAAAAGGGAAGAAGTGGTCCACCTTATTCCACCAACATTCTAGATATTCCAAGGCATGGATGGTCCCATCCCATGCATAAAATCTATCTAAGGTTTTGTGCCTCTTGATTGTTTGTTTCATAATTGGCCACGAGGCACGAGGCTGCTTTAGAGTTTTTCTTACCAACAAAATCTGGAATCTATTTGTGTCACAAATCTTCTTTCCCTTTTGTCAGTACCAATTTAATTTAATTATTAATTTTATCATTCTTAACTCTTTTTTTATTTTTAAAATTTAATAAAACTTTTATTACTTCTTCGTCCTCAAAATGATAACTATATATATAAATTTTTATGTCTACAAAAGGTGATTAAAAGTACATAAAATGGGGATAAATATGTTATTTTGTGAAGACCATTAATATATATAAAAAATACTCATCATTTTATATAATTATGTGGGATCGCTATATAATTGTGTGGGTTCAGTGAGGATAAATTTGAAAATTTTAACTATATTTTTCTTCTTTATAGGTTTAAAATATAATGTTATATTTTTGAGGACGGAGGAAATATATTTTTAAAATAATTGCAGAAATAGCCAGAATATATATATATATATATATATATATATATATATATATAGAGAGAGAGAGAGAGAGCAAGGATCAAGTGCATACCTCTTATCTTACTCACCCGTGCTTACCCCCTTTAGGCGACGGTTTCGGTCATACAACCGTCGTCTATACTTTTAGCGACGTTATATATTGTCCGTCGCTAAAAGTATAGACGACGGTTGTATGACCGAAACCGTCGCCTAAAGGGGGTAAGCACGGTTGAGTAAAATAAGAGGTATACACTTGATCCGGACCGTGTATATATATATATATATATATATATATATATATATGACCACGGTTTTTGGTCTGTGGTGACAGTTGAATCGTGATTATAGTTTAAAAAAATTGACGTCATAGATCGAGTGTATTAAAAGATGTGTATCGAGTGTATTAAAAGATGTGTATTATAATATATTTTTCTCTTTTTTCACCTTCTGTATGTCGCTAATTCATCCGATCATCATCACCGTCACCATCACGCTCACCAGTTACTTCTTGCTTACTCTCTTCTCCCTCGCACAAAAAACAGGAAGAATGCGTATGATTTAACAAATACCATATGTACACGATACATGTTCAGATCCCATTTCAAAGACTTTGACACGTCTTTCACTTATAATAATAATTGATCATCACTCCAATTCTTCTTACTCTCATCTTAAGCCCTAGATTAAATGCATCCTCATTCCTTCCCGATTCCCAGAAGCTAATTTTTTTTAATATTTGAAGTCCGCACCCCTTTTCACTCTATGTAAGATTGTTAATACTTGTATATGCATTTGATTATATCTTCATTCTTCTTATATTGTTGGAACTGAGTGTTTATGTATAGATTTTTTTTTTTGCTAAATTTGTTTGTATGAATTGAAAGGGAACCAAATGTACATTGGCTAAGGGCGTACCCCCGATCTATAGCTGGGTCATCTAGAGACGAGCCAAAAGATGAAACAGCTATAGGAGAAGTGATAGAACACAAATCAAAAACAAAATTATAGCAGCCACTTTCACACTTCTATTCAACTACAAGGGTGTTTGTGTTTCCACCTAGCCGGGTCAATGAACCTACAACTGCAATTTGATTAACTTATTTTAAAAGCACTGTTGTTCTGAAATTCATGTTGGCTCATCTAAGATTTATTGGATGGCATGATTTAGGGACCTCCAAAAGGAATTTAGATCTATTGATTTAATTAATGAGGCTTTCTTTATTGAAAGTTAGGTACTGATGTAGACTCCAGCAATATTATTGGTTTCACTTTGCATATCAGGCTAGTAACTGAATATTGGTAGGAATGTTGATTGCATAATTGTTTTGGCTGCCTCAGAGATATCTGTCACCAATTAACATCCGTTATTTCCATCTGCAAAATTGGGCCTCTTGGAGGCCATTGTTATTCATATCTCTTTGTGGCATGCTTTTGTTGTTATCCTTTACTATTGCATGCCATTTTCTAGAATTTTTTTGTTTCCAGAATTGGGGAATGTTCATTTGAATTTATCTTTATACTTGTTGTCAATTCTTCAGCTGCTCTTGTAGCTTAGATGGCGGCAATACTGGCTTCTCACAGCTGCTATTGCCACAATGTGGAATTAATTAATCAAGGAAGAACAGTGGACAATCTTAGTTTCTTGAGCTCAATTTCAGTGCAAGACGTTATAAAATTTGAGAGGCACACAAGTTATCTGCCTAAGACTGAGAAAGTTACCAGGTTTCGAGTTGAAGTGCGACAGTCTGAATCACCCATTAAATATGGTACCAATGGTCGACCTATTAAAATGGTGCCAACAAGCGAAATAATGAAAAGAAAACCAGCATCCACAGAAAATGCAGAGATAGGGAAAGGTTCAAACCGGGTTGTGACAGGTTCAAGTTGGGCTGTGAATGGTTCAAAGCGAGTTGTCAATGGTTCAAAGCAGGTTGTCAATGGAGCAGGCCTAGTTAAAAGAGAAACTTCTTCTGTGCTGGTCAAGTCTCCTAACATCAAAAAATTTGATGAGTTGCCGCCGACTGAAGAGCTGAAGGTTTTGCCCTCAGATGAAAGTTTCAGTTGGGCTAATGAAAATTATAATTCTGTTCAAAGAAGTATAGACGTGTGGTCTTTTTTTCTTTCTCTGCGTGTACGCGTTCTGCTGGATAACGCAAAATGGGCATATTTGGGAGGCTTCACAGAAGATAAGCAGGTGAATTTGGTAGTCCGTTCTGGCCCTTTTTTGACATTATCATCTTAACCCCTAGACACGAGCATGTAACACTGTTATATTTTCTATTGCTATTATTCATTACTTTTGGTAGCCTTTGATTACTGATTAGTTTCCTTGATACACGAACTCGTAATTTATAATAAGTTTGTATCAATAAAGATCTAGCTTGATATCTTTATTCAGATTAAAAGGAGACGAAGAACAGCCTCATGGTTACGAGAACGTGTGCTACAACTTGGCCCGACTTTTATCAAACTCGGTCAGCTATCTTCAACAAGGTCTGATCTATTCCCACGCGAGTTTGTGGATGAGCTTGCCAAGTTGCAGGTACATTTTAATTTCTTTCTGATATACTTTTTGAAGTATAATTGCTGTCTCACTAGTCACTAATATATGAAAAGCTCACTTATGTAATTCATCCACGATGATTGAAGTTTTCTGCAGAACCAGATTATGTTTTACACAATTTATTTGGCTGGTTTGTTCAGGATAGGGTACCTGCCTTCTCGCCAAAGAAAGCAAGGGAGTTCATCAAAAGGGAATTGGGAGCTCCAGTTGACATATTATTCAAGGACTTTGAAGACCGACCTATCGCAGCTGCTAGTCTTGGTCAGGTGTTTGCTTCATGTATTTATATTACACTTATTATGGGTTAAAATTTAAATTATCAATTTGCTTTATTATTTTTTTAAGCCTTGAAAGTCTTAGCGGGTGAACTCTTTTATTTTCTTCATACTTTTATGCATTTTAATTGATATGCTAAAAACAGTAGATATATTCTTCTATAAAAGTGTATAAAAGTGTGTGAAGTGAAGTACAAAAATATGAATTTATGAATGAAACTAATATTTAAGATATTGTGCCTCTTGCTTATATCAACAGAAGGAGTCTGCTGAGATCAAATATGACTGCTTTCCAGCACTAAACTCTATTTTTATACATTAGCAATTGAAATTAGCTGATGTTTTCCTTTCAGGTTGTACATGTATTGTCGTCTTGTAAATTTGCTTAATTATTCTGATTCGAATATTGAAGATTTTTTCTTTTAGGTACATCGGGCTATCCTACATAATGGAGAAAAAGTAGTGGTGAAAGTCCAAAGACCTGGGCTAAAGAAACTTTTTGACATTGATTTACGTGAGTGTGCACATTTTATTAAAATTTCTAGTTCTGTAACCTGGTGGTTATTTGTGTGCATGACATTAACTTTGCTCCTGTTCATTCAGAAAATTTAAAGCTAATTGCAGAGTACTTCCAGAGAAGTGAAACTTTTGGTGGCCCGTCAAGGGATTGGTTAGGAATATATGAAGAATGTGCCAAGTAAGTATTAAGCATCAATCAATTATTTTAAACTTAAAACCTTGAAGAAGGGAAAAGAGTTATATTACGTAAACATTGTTTAGGTACCATATCTTTGTAAAAGCTTAATCAGCTATGAGAACAAATAGTTGTAGTCCATATTAAAAGAGCTTAAGCTCAAGTTATATATTTAATGTTTTGAAGGGATCAAAAGATATTCAATATATTTCTAAATTTCACTTCCTGCCTTATTGAATTTCACCAGCCTTTTGAAATGATTAAATCTTAAAATCTACTAAAATAGGGTTTAGTTATAGTTGCGTCCTAATGCTTTCTCAGTTCTGGGGTCAAGTGTATATTAATGATTTAGATTTTGTAGACATGGTTGATGTTTTATTTTTTATTATTTTTCTTATGGCAAATGAGGTTATTGGTATTTATGCTTGGGTTTTCAGTGTAAAGGAATTCCAAAAATCAAAGTCTATCTCTCTGAATAGGGAAACCTATTACATGTATATTGACCCATATGATCCTTTCTATCTATCACAAAATAAATTATAAGAACTTTTGAAGTTTTGAGCATTAGGTTTGCATGAGACTACCAAGTCACTAACCCCATAGGTGTTTCTGCCGATTCTTAGATCTTTCACAAGCAATTTGAAGTTCTGATCATAACCTACTTCGATTTAGAAGTCGATGTGCATAGTCTTAATCATTTCTCTAACCCAAAATATCTTTACTAACACCCAAGGCTCTGAATAGGCATTACTATGAAGTCTTAATCATTTTGTCGAGATTCCTACAGATTCTCACAGAGAAACAAAACCAATTCTCTGCCGTCTTTAATCATCCAACCCTAGACCCTAATCAAAGAATGCAAACACTCCTAGTTTCTTCTCTATATGTGGCACTGAAGATGTTTTTTTTACTGTCAATCTTTAGTGTGACATGTGCTAGCTATTTTGATGGGGCAGTGTATTCTGTTGAAATATTTTTCAAATTGAAATTCTGTTGAACAATGTCTGGTAGAAAAGCCATATTCCCCGGTAGTCCTTCATATTTAACATTACTGCTGATTTACCTTTTTTGATAAGCTGGTAACATGTGAATTTATTGGAACTCTCAGGATTTTGTACGAGGAAATTGACTATATAAATGAAGGCAAAAATGCTGATCGATTCCGCCGGGATTTTCGGAATGTAAAATGGGTTCGAGTGCCTGTTATGTATCTTTCCAGAATACTACACTCTTGCTTCTTCCTCTGTTTTAAGTCATGATTTCTTTTTTATTATTATTTTATGTGACGCATTTGACACTAAGTTAACAATATAAAATAATAGAGTGGAAAAGGCCGAGTCCAATGGGCCCTTCAAATTATAACAAATTTTTTGTTATCAATGTTAGAAACTGTGAAAACATGGTCATATTTCCTTTAGTCATTATATACATAATTACATATACATACACACACATATATATATATAAATAAATCCCGGAAATTTGCATTTACAAATAAACAAATAAATCATTTCTTAGAAAAGATGAATGCCGTGTTGTACTTTATTTTTATTTTTTTGTATTCGGTTCCCTGTCAGATAATTTAAATGAAATAGTTATGAAGAATTTGACTGTATTCATATAATAGTTTTCAAATGACACATTCTGTAAACTAAACTAAACATCCCCTCTGTTGTCACCTTCCGTTCTTTCTAAAATAAAAGGCTTAACTAAGCAAATCAGAGGTATCATACTAGATGAATGGAATCCTGTTTATGGGGTTATTGTCTAGAATTTGGAATTGGAAACTTGTTGTTCTGTTACTCTCCTATTATTTCTTGGCAACTTCTTTTCTAACACTGCTAAGAAGGAAAAAGCACTTGTTCTCTTAATTTGATGTCTACTTTTTTCATGTAGATGGTGTTTTGGGATTATACTGCATTAAAGGTGCTGACGTTAGAATACGTTCCAGGTTTAAATCTAACTGTCATTTACTTCTGTTCGATATTTTGAGTTTCGTCATGTAAAGTATATGTTTACATAGCTAAAGTATCAATTATTTGGTGGTAAGTTGCTTTGGCATGTTATTGTGTGAGCAGGTGTCAAAATAAATAACTTGGACATGGTAGATGCACGGGGTTATAGTCGATCTCGAGTATCATCACATTCTATTGAAGCATACTTGATTCAGGTTAAGAACCTATGCTGTCTTCTTTTTTTTCCCTTCTTTTTTTGGAATTGGTAAAACTTTGCGGCAAGTGTTGGAGTGGAACCAGCGACCTCGAGGTTATTCCATCAAGGTGTCATTCACCCAGCAATTGGGGTTTATGCTGGCTTATTTACTTAACTGATTAGAAGTATTTGATGCAATTATACTCTACAAATCATGAAACAATTTTTTGATTAGATCATTTCACTAATTTCCACTACTACAGATATTGAAAACTGGTTTCTTTCATGCTGACCCTCACCCTGGAAATCTTGCCATTGATGTGGATGAATCACTCATTTACTACGATTTTGGTATGATGGGGGAGATCAAGTCATTTACGCGTGAGAGATTGCTAGAACTTTTCTATGCAATTTATGAAAAAGATGCAAAAAAGGTATGGCTTTACTGTCTCTTTTCCATCCAACTCATGGTATATTGACTGTGAGATATGAAAGCCACTAACTAGTCTTCTTCTCATTCTCCTTTGTGCTCTGACAAAAATAAAATTAGACCTCACTACCTTTTATAGTTTGATTATGAAATACATACTCTGGTAATCACTTATGTTGCGTTTGGATTGAAGGAATAGAATGAAGAGAGGAATGATTCATTCCATTCTAGTTGGAATGAGTTATTCCATATGTTCTCCCTCCTCCAAGGAATCAAACACAATTTTTTTCATTCCAATCGCAATCAAATTTTTTCATTCCATATGAATGAGTCATTCCATTCCCACCGTCATTACTCCAATCTAAACGTAGCATTAGTCTTAATCAAATAACCCTCTTCAAGGTCTTTAATTTTGTTTCCCTTTATACCTTATATATTTATGATTTTCCGACAACTGATATAATAAAAAGAGTATTCTCCCAGTTGAAGATCATTTGCGTTTGTCTGCTATGATCATATAAGCCACTGCATATTTCCCAATATTGCAGTTAGTGTCCCTGGAATTATTTTGAGTTGAGTGGTACAACTACATCTGTCTTTAAGTGAAATATGATATTATGTAGGTTATGAGTACTCTCATAGATCTTGAAGCACTACAGCCCACCGGAGACATGTCATCGGTATGGAATCAATAGCTTTACTTTTTTAAGTATGAATTTTAACGGAATACTGAACCATTGCCTGGTGTATTGGATTTTCTAAGCCTTTCTGGATATCCATATCTGAAAGTACTCTATACGCCTAGGTGAGAAGATCTGTGCAGTTTTTCTTGGATAATTTGTTAAGTCAGACACCAGATCAACAACAAACTTTAGCTGCAATAGGCGAGGTATGAAAATGTCTATATGAATTTTGTAAACAATTTACTACTATTAGTTTCTGAAAATGATTTGAGACTTGTTTCTATTTCCACTAATTTGTAATCTCTGTATATACCACAATACTGGTTGTAAATTTGCCATTCTGAAGGGGTTCTGAAAATAGCTGTATTAAAAGTATATTTTCAAGGAATTCTAGAACCAACTATCCACCCCATTTATTTTTTAATTTTGAATATCTTTTTGGGGAATGATTCATTTTCTTCACTCACCTCTTTGACAATGTAGATTACTAATGTTGGAAAGTTTTTTTAAGTGACTACTGAATCATTCGTTATGTGATTCCAATGTACATGATCCAATTTGTAGGCGGACAGAAAATTTATATGCTTTTATTACTTGGCAAGAAACATAATATGCCATTATATATATGTTTCTTCAAATTCTGATTATAATTCAATTCACTTTCTGGCTGAATAACAATAGCTAATAAAGATTAGTCAATGAGCTCTAGCTTGCGTGGTGTGAGGTTGTCCCTTGCTTAGGCTAAAGGCATTATTTGGAAAAAATAAAATTTAATTTGAAGCTAATTTGACATAATTTCTAATTATCTTCAACATATATGAATTTATTTCTTTGTAGGGTTAAGATTTTGTTATATACCCCCTCTCTACCCCCATAAATATATAAATAAATAGTTTAGAAAAAGAAAAACTACCCAAAGAAAAAAAGGCTGAACCAAAGTTTCAATGGAAGTGTTGAAATGAGCTGAAAGCACCCATCTTTTTAGGTCAACGAGATCTAATGAGTAAGATGTTTCATTTCATGGAATATAAAAAGTAAAAAAATAAAATAAATAAATAAGTTCCGTAATTGATTACTACCTCCATCACATATAGATATCACTTTTAAGTTTTATTTGTCTCAAAGTTATTGTAAATTTGAGTCAAAATATGCTTGTTTCCCAAAATAGTTGTATGTTGTCCTGTCCATCTTTGCGTAACAAAATTTAAAACATTTGAGTCACTTGTTGCAATAGAAATAAAATAAAACTCAAAAGTAAGCTCCTTGTGTATCTTGCTTTGCCAGTAAGGTGCTCTGAAGAGCTCCGTCTAATATAATGCATACTTGTTATCATCTAATTTTGGTATTATCTTCAAATGTTAAAAGGATGAGATGATTACTCAATTTTCTCTCGAACAGTAGCATCTGATTTTTCTATTTGTTAAATTTGGTAACGGGATGAGGGATTCTTTGCAGGATCTATTTGCAATAGCAACAGATCAGCCATTCCGGTTTCCTTCCACTTTTACCTTTGTGATCAGGGCATTTTCAACGCTTGAAGGTGCTTTCTCTGTTTTCGGCTTCTGAAACTTTATTGGCACCTAAAGTTGTGTTAAATTATTGTAGTTATTAAATTTGTTCCTGATGATTAAATAATATTTAGGCTCAGATTACTAGCCACAAGTCAAGTCCACATTTTAGAGCAAGTAAATCATCAAAACAAATCTTGTATATGATGCTACCTGGTGAAGTTAAAAACTTTGCATATGATGCTGCATTCATTGCTTGGGACCTGTATTAATTGCTATTTTTAGGCAACCTAGGTACACATTGATTTCCTGGTGATGTCTCTGTGAAGTGATGTTTCAGTTATGCAGGCCAAGAAGTTACATCTAGTAGTACAATCCTGTGCTTCTTTTTTTGAGAAAATAAAATTGAAAATCTTTTTTCAGCCGGACAAATCTTGAAACCTTGCAATCGAAAACTGTATATCCAGTGAATCTTTCTTGTTGATTTGGAAAGTTAAAGAATTTAAAAAGATGTGGTGTTGGAATGTGCAAAATTTGCCAAATGATTCTCCAAGATCCTTGAAGGCTCGAAGAGATCATTTTAAGGCATCTGTAGTCGTATACATGGTAGAATGTACTTCATGAAGAAAGTTCGTAATCTCTGGTAACTGTTGTTACATAGATGGTCAATTGCTTCTAGATGTTGAAGTTCACTAGTCCACTAAATTTTATTTAACATTTATAAGTTTGCCATTATTTTGCATTTAATAATTTCTATATTATATTCCATTTCAGCCAAAGATTTTATTAGATGAGCACAAATATCTGATGCTATCCTCTTCTGATCATTGCATCTTTCTTACAGGTATTGGCAATACGCTTGATCCAGACTTTTCCTTCGTTAAGATTGCTGCACCTTATGCCGAGGTTCTATATGTTTACATGAAAACTCTTTTATGTTATGTTTGAGTGTGAAATTCTGGAAGTCTCTCTGAGGCTTAGCTCTAACATAGCGTAAATGACCTACAGGAACTGTTAGATCTTAAACAAAATCAGCGCAGTGGAACACAACTAGTCGCAGATATAAGGAAACAGGCTGATGATGTACTGTAACTTACCTATGCATCTCCTTTTGAGATTTTGTCATAATGTTGCTCTCTTCTGCATGCAACAATTTTTTTAGGTGATGCTATTTATCATGATAAATCTCCATAATATTGGCATTAAGAGCAGTCCATCAAATTAAATTTCAGGCTAGGACATACACCATGTCTATGCCTTACAGAGTTCAGCGAATAGAGGAGTTCGTGAAACAGCTTGAATCAGGAGATGTGAAACTTCGAGTCCGAGTTCTCGAGGTAATTTATTTCTTACAGTTTCAGAAAAGCGTACTGTTTTAATAGTCTTACGTCACTCTTTCCTTCTTCCCCCTCTTTTCTTAAGCTTGATGTCGGCCAATATGCTAATTGTTCATGGTATCTATCTTGAAAGTAGTAAAAGTTCATTTCTTTAGAAAAAGAAATATTTGCTTTATAATCCCTAGCAGAGTGTTTTCCCAATTTGAAAGTCAATTTATGAAGGACATTGTTATTCCTAATTTTGACCCACTAATCTAGGGGGGGTTTCTATAGTCTTCTTATATTTTGTTTGAATTTGTGTAAATTGCTGTTATCAGTCTGAGAGAGCAGCTCGAAAGGCAACTATACTGCAAATGGCAACCATGTATACAGTTTTAGGAGGCACCCTCCTAAACCTCGGGATAACACTCACTAGTCAAGGAAGCTTAGTTATAGCAAACGGATCGTTTATTGGTGCAGGTGACATGTTTTTCATCGTTAATGTTGTACATTACACGAACATATTGATGATTTATGATCAACCGCTGAGCGATTTGTTTATGCAGGTGTTTTCTTGACTCTGCTTATTCGGTCCATGCAAAGGATAAAGATGATTGATAAGTTTGAGAAGATGATATGATTTTTGTAAACCATTAGTTGATCATATATGATAAAACCTCACTCCCAAATTCATTGTTTATAGAATTTTCATTTTTGTATACAACTTTCTATAGCTTGTATATATTAACATACCCTCAAAATGACGAGGGACATCCTCAACATCCCCTGTATTGGACGAAAATTATGTATAGAATTGAAAAATTATAGCTCAGATTGGTTTGCTGTGAATTTTGAAGCCCAAATAAAGACGTATCTTCTTTTTTTTTTTGCCTCAAGCTTTAACTTGAAAATAAGTACTTGTGATTTCTCTGCACATCTGATTGTCATTTGTCAATAAAGCAAATGAGCCATAACTTGTGATCTTAGTCATTGATTATTTTCAACACTTCTCAATTCTCATTTTAAGATTGTAGAGAGTAGTACCTTTATGTAGCTGCAGCCTGCAGTGAACATAATACTCAACTCATCATCTTACATTATGACGGGATAGCTATTTTCACAAATTATATTATTAATAATTCCACAAAAATCCCAGGTCACACGAGTCATAGAGCCATTTAACATTCATGCGAGAGGAACATGGTGAAACTAACAAAATAATTTGTTTAATTGGTAGACAACAATTTTCTGTTACTAAGCATGTTGCATAAACTTTGAAAACATTTATGGGGCCAGGTAAAAATAATGGAAGCATAATTACCATGGAAACGTTTACAGGACAAAAATGAGTGCAAGTGTTTTGAGGATGGAAAACTCTTTGCAGCTTCATCTCAGAAGTAATAACCCACAAAGTAGGGTAGAAACTGTACCCTATCAATCAACATCATCAGTAACATAGAAAAAGAACATCCTCGATGACTTGATGGATTAGCCTGAAACATGTTAATGAAATATAATCAATTCTAAACCAATTACTACTCGTGCTAAATACCAATTTCACCGAGCTAAGAAGGTTTTCTTTTCTTGTGCACAAAAACTTCAAACTGGGAACAAGTAAAATCAGTTTTTGTTAGTGTTAACTTATCAAGCCTAGGATCTGCACTGGTTTGGCCTGAGGAGGTAGATGTTGACTGCTTCGATTTCAACCAGAACCCTGCAAGCTATCTCAACCACCTAGCCCTATATTGGCTCTGGATGCTCCTTCATGCCCAACAGTGGGCTACCCATGAAGCAGCACAAAAGAGCAGCAATTTAATCTTCACAATCAGGGATGGCTCTAGCAACTAATTCCTATACAACTTGCTTTAACCAATTGCATCAATTACGTGTTCAGCAGCATCCTCAAACTCAACTTCAGTTAGGTTTCTGAAAGTTCCCTCAGAATTCACATCAGCTTGTTTTTGATCAAACAAGTCATATGAAACAGTGGATTCTGAAACCCATCCAAACCTCACCATAATCTCCAAGAACTGTTCAGCTTTGTCCATGTCTGATGCAAGAAAGCCGCAAGTTATGGTTCTACATGTGGCAAGACTAAGCACAATCCCTTTTTCTCCCATTTCACTAAGAAGCCTTAATGTATGAACATAGTCTCTTTTAGTGCAGAGTGTTTGAATCAGAGCTTCATAGGCAGTTGTACTAAGTGGCCTACACTTCTCCAGCATTGTGTCCTGCAACTTCAATGCTTCCACCAAGTTCCTTTCTTTACAGTGAACATCCAGCACAGCATGATAGATAATCCTATTGGGCTCGATTGCCTTTCCCACCATATCCTGGTGAAGTGCAATAACCTCTGATCTATCTCCTATCCTGCTGTAACTATGAACAAGTGTCGTATAATTTATTAATTTTGGATGGTAGGCTTCAGATTTCTTTCTTGCATCTCCAAGAAGAGCTGTTTTGCTTCCTCCATCTTTCACTTCTCGCAATGATGACCAAATAAGAGTTGTGTATGCAAAGTTGTTAGGCATGATCTGCTTTTCCATCGTATCATCCAATAACAATTTGGCTTCTTGCAGCTTTCCACTTTTACATAACACATTAATCAATGTGCTGCAATGAGAAGTTGAAGCAAAGCCCTTTCGTAACATTTCTCGGAATAAATCCTGAGCTTTCTCCAAATTCCCATCCTTGCAGCAGGCACTAAGAAGAGCATTGTATGCAACATCATTTGGTGAGACATTACTTAGCCGCATCTCATCCCACAGTGCGATTCCCGCTGTAACATTCCCAGACTTGCAAAAACCATTGATCATTATAGTATACGTAAAACAGTTCGGTTTCAAACCTTTCCCTAAAACGCAGTCAAACAATTCTTTTGCTCTCTCAGTTTCACCTGCCTTACACAGCCCGTTCATCAACACGTTGTAAGTACAGATATTTGGATTAACACCTTTCATGCACATCTCTTTGCGAAGTTGAAAAGCTTTTTTTAAATCACCTTGCTTACAAAAAATTGAGATAACATGGCTGTAAATGGAAATATCAGGAACCACGTCCTTCTCGCGAAGTTCTGAAAAAATACCTAATGCTTCTTGCACTTTTCCAGTCCTGAAGAGAGCAATGATGAGAATGCTGTAAGTTTGGATACCTGGCAAAACCCCTTGTGCAAGCATCCATCTAAAGGTTGACAAGGCTTTTGCTATGTTCCCCATTTAGCAGTGACCATCAATGAGAGCTGTGTATATTACATCATTTGGCATTAGACCATTACCAAGCATCTCACTGAAGTATCTGTCTGCAAGTTGCAGCTCCCCTACTTTGCAATATCCATTGATGAAAGATCCATAAATATGGCCATTTGGCTTTAGACCGCTCTCTAACATTTCAATCAAAATAGTCCTCGCTTCTTCCATTTTCTTGGATTTGCAAAGGCCCATGATAAGGGAACTGTAACAAACAACATCTGGCATAGTCCCTTGCTCCCTCATTACCTTCAGAATCCTTTCTGACTCCTCAAATCTACCTTTTGAAGCAAAAGCTATCAAAAGGTGTGTGTAGATGATGGCATTTGGTTTCAAATTCTTCACAACCATCTCTCCAAGAATAGCAGTGGCCTGTTTGATATATCATCCATTGTGGCACAGCCCATTAATTATCACACTGTAAGTGAAGACCGTGGGTTCCAAATTAATCTTTTTCAAATCTTCAAGACCTTGTAAAGCATTAATCATATCTTCATCACGAAAAAAGCCCTCAATTAAAGATGTATAAGTTCTGGAATTAGGTTTTATGCCCTTCCTAGCCATCTCCTTCATGAGTTCCTGAGCCTTCTCCATCTTCCCAGCCTTACAAACTCCATTAAGAAGCGTATTAAATACAACAAAATCTGCCTGAACACCATTACTGACCATATCATCCCTAATTCAAAAAGCCCCTTCTATATCACCTTGCTTCATTAGCCCATCAATCAAAACATTAAAGATGATCACGTCAGGCTTGATACCTATATCACACATCTCCATCAATACCAGTGTCGCTTCTTCAAACCTTTTTGTTGCACAAAACACATTGATCAGTGTAGCAAAAGTATTAACATCAGGAATTAGCCTCTTCTCAAACATAGAGTTCTTCATTGCAAAAGCTTCATCTAGAAGCCTTGCCCTACACAACCCTCCAATAACTACATTGTAGGTCACTGAATTCGGGATGCAACCATTCGCTTCCATGTTAACAAAAACATTTCTTGCCTCGTAGACATTCCCAGCTATACAATGAGCATTAATCATTTTCGTATAAGTAAAAACATCAAGAGAAACCTTTGCCTCAGACATTGTATTACAAACCTTCCAAAAACAACTCCAACTTATTACTCTTTAACAAATCTCTCAATAAACAATTACATGACAATAAAGTGGGAACAAATTTAACATCTTTAAGACTCAAAAAGATACCAGTTGCTTGATCCAATAAACCCTTTTTTCTATAGGTGTCCACCAATATTCCAAAAACCACAGGATTTGAATCACACCCATTAAATTCTTTATAACAATTAACAAGTGAACTCGAAAGGGCTGATGGGGATGAACCAATTTCAATTAGCCGTGCAATTATTTCACTAGCAGGTCTATATAATTTAGAGTTACAAAGATTAACAACTAAAATAGACAAATTATTTAAATTTGGTTGAATACCCAATTTATCTTCAGACCAGTAGATGAAGCTAAGGAGGCGTTTGGAGTCACCCACCTGGTTTTGTTGAAGAACGGCTTGAATTACAGCTGGGTTCAGCTTCTTAGCTATGTCTGACGAGTTTATGAGGAATTCCCAGTTGTTGCATTTGAGCAATTTGGTGATTTCTTCAACTGGGTCATCATTTTTTTGGTGGAGATGTGGGCTGGAAAAGTGTCTATCAGGGGCAAGTCTTGTTTTTGTGATAGCATTCTTCTTCTGATAGTTTCTGCGAAAAAGCCTCAGCATTTTTCGGTTGTTTTCGTTACATAGGAAATGGAATAACGATGTGAGGAATTTCTCTCTCTAAAAGGTATGAAGTAGGAGAGAAGCTGTGTTTGGAGTTGGAGTTTCAACCTGCTGGTTTTTTTGTCTTCTGGTTTTTCTTTTAAAGAATTTTGGCAAAAGAGCAGACTGACAAGTCGATATGGATGGCAACGAAGTGGGGGTCGGGTCGGGTTTCCTGTTTTACAGTTCCTAGACCTCAGTCGGGTTCAAGTAATACCCATTACCCAGCAACTTTTACCTATACCTAACGCGATATTTATTGTAAATGATAAAATAAAATAAAATAATAATAAAAAATTTAGTTGAAATAAATACTATATATTTTTAAAAAATACTAGTATAAAAAAAAATATGTACCCAGAAGTACTCATAAAAAATAAAACATAGAAGAAATTTGACAACAAACAATTTGGGGACCAACTAAATTCTTGGTGTTCTGTGCGTTAACCCTTCACAATATGTTGCAATTAATGTGGTGTGTCATGGGTTGTTGGAAATTGGACGCTGAGCGCCTGAGCCCCACTCCCCCCACCCCACCCCACCCCACCCCACCCCACCCCACCCCACCCCACCCTACCCTACCCTATTCTCTTCTTCACAGATACATACAGAGTGTGACATGATGATAACACAGTTTTCATTATTAATGAAAAAAATTCAACTATAGATACATCTGCCTGCATTAACAACTCTTAGACCTGGTTTGCTAGGCATGATTTGTGTGGGTGATAATTCTTTTGAAAAGATGTGTAATAATTAGGACTCTCTTATAACGTCTCTACTACTAATGTATTGAACTATATTGTCTATTGATACTCATTATTAAATTATGCTTATATCCTTTCCACTAATAAATAAATTAAACAAGTTTGAGTGATGTTATAGGAAAATTCACCTCCGCTAAAAGACAAGGAGCTCTCAATCTATTTTATTAAAATAGAATTCGATTATCATCAAGTTAATTTTATGGTAAATTAGTCAATTGACCAATACAATATTGAAAGAGATCACCTCTTTCATACTAATCACTCAAATTAAAATAATTATGGGGGAAAATCTCATTTAAAAGCCTTCGATATTACTACTACTAGTCTTGAGTCTTCTTCTATCCTAAAAATCAGCACCTGGATATGGACCGGTTCATACCAGACAAACCAAACACAGGAGAGTCCATTACACGCCCCAATAACAAGAGATAAGGCCGAACTATTATACTCCTGACTCCCTCCCTCCGGTATAAAAATCTTGATTAATTTTTTGTGTATATTAAAAAAAATGACATAATTATTTATATTTAAATTCTTATTTAATTGTATAATTTTTTTTATTTATAATTAGCTATATTTTATAAATATACAAATAAAATAAAAATAACAATTAATACTGAAGATATTATAAAAAAATAAATTTTTTAAGATAAATAAGAGAGTAACAAAGAAAGAGACCATTTTTTTTTATTCATTTTTATTTCAGCTGGTACTACTACTCCCTATCTAATTTCCATATAATGCGTGTAGTACGATAGGGAGAGAGGGGAAAAACACATTTTAAATGTGCTACACGTTCTCTTTCCAACTCTAAATCATGTGGTATATGTATTGTTCACTGTCCCTATATTAAGATATTTTATATTCTCTCATATTCAGATTAAATGACATTTTAAAATTAAACACATTTATTAAAAAATAATACAAAATATCTTTTATGTCCCTAATTAATTATTTCTCTCTCCACAATTGTATTTACTAAGCATATTAAATAGAGGGGTAAATTAGGAAAAAATAATGCAATATTGCATAGAGATTCTAAAACGACACTTATATAGAATAAAATTAAACTCCTTAAAACGTTATTTAATCTGAATAAGAGGGAGTATATATTTAAAAATAATCATTTCTGATTTTACCTCTAATAATAATAATTAATTAATGCATGCATAATAATAAATTTTCAAATTAATATTAAATATTTAACATTAGAATTTAGAATACAACTATGTATGCTGCATCAAATTCTCGATAAGAGTGCAAATAAAGTTAACAAAAGAAGCATACTATTTAAATGAAATACTACTTTTTAAAAATTATTATATGTTAGGATTTACTGAGGACATATTTAATCATAATTTTTTTTATTTAAGTGAAAAATAAATATACCCTAAAGGATATCTAATCACTAGTAGGAATAATTGACTTTTTGGTCACTATTAGGATTCAATTTTTATTATGATTATCAATTTTTTTTGTTACAATCACGTAACTATACTCTAAAATAAGGCTTAAATATGAATTAGTACCCTAAACTATAGGTCATATTCCACTTCGGTGATCCACCTTTCAATTTTGTCAATTAAATGATTAAACTATCAATTTTTTTCAATTGGACCAAATTGAACATGCCACGTCAGAAATTGCTGACGTGACTTATTATGTGGGGCCTTTAGAAGCTTATGTGGCAAAAAAATTATTTTTTTATTATTAAATAAACAACTATATTTAAACAAAGGGCAAAACGGTCAAAACCTAAATTAACATTTCTAATTAATATAAAACAAACATATATCGCCATCTTCGATCCTTCCACCCGCCGCGACACCGTGCGCCGCCACGTCAAAATTCTCCCATCCGTCCTCACGTAGTCCTATTCAATATCCCGATCCACCATAGTTCCCAATTGACTTGGACGCCTTTGCAAGATCATCAACCTAAGTATATATCACCCAAACTAGATTCAATCAATCAACCAACCCACATAAATATACACCCAATTTATACATTTATATAAATATACATATATTTACTTACTTTGGCGACATAATCCATTTCGACGAATTTGAAGGCGATTTCGAGACATCGAAAAAGAGGAGAGACGAGAGAATAAGCGCGAGAGAAAGGAGCGAGCTCGAGTTGGGAATTATTGTGATTATTTAGGGTTTGGGAATCTTTTACAGCATTACTGAGGTCTTTGAATGCCTCTGCTATTTTTCTCAGAGGCTTTTCATTGTCACTCGAATTCGCCATTGAAGTTGTTATTGATGTATCCCTCCGTCTGTGATTGACTCGAATGACTCGTTTCTGCAAACAAAATATATAACCCAAATATCAGCTTCCGTCTTCCGTCCCTGCTGGAAGTGTAGGCTGACGAGCTCGTGTTAACTTTTTCTTCTCAACTTCATCATTTTGTATTATATCAGATTATATCAAATTGTAGGAAAAACGAGGAGAAATTTTGACGTGGCGGCGCACGGTGTCGCGGCCAGTGGAAGGATTGAAAATGGCGATATATGTTTCTTTTATATTAATTAGAAATGTTAATTTAGGTTTTGATCATTTTACCCTTTGTTTAAATATAGTTGTTTATTTAATAATTAAAAAATAATTTTTTTGGCCACATAAGCTTCTTAAGGCCCAACATAATAAGCCACGTCAGCAATTTCTGACGTGGCATGTTCAATTTGGTCCAATTAAAAAAAATTGATAGTTTAATCATCTATTTGACAAAATTGAAAGGTGAATCACCGAAGTGGAATATGACCTATAATTTAGGGTACTAATTTATATTTAAGCCCTAAAATAATTACCAAATGGTAATTACTTATTATTTCCGTCCAAAAAATGGACAGAATGTTGACTGTGCATATTGGTCCCTTATTTTTGCTCATGTAGACGGAAGTTAAGTTGCCATATCACTTCTATCTTTAAACAAAGTGGAGTAGTAAAATTTATTATCTTTAAATAATAATAATAATAATAATAATAATAATAATTTCAAAATAATAATTTTTGAATTTTTTTTTAAATTATATAAATTATAAAAATATTTTTATATGAATAACCATGCTAATTGTCTATGCATGAATTTAGTTGGTTCAAAATAATAATAATAATAATAACTGTAAAGTAATAATACTAATAATAATAATAATTTTTAAATGATAATAATTTCAAAATAATAATAATAATAGTAATAATAATAATTTTTAAATAATAATAATATTTTCAAAATAATAATAATATTTTTTTTAAATTTAAATATATATATATATAAGTTATAAATTATTATTATTATTTAAAAATTATAATTATTAAAAATTATTATTATTGTTATTATTATTTAAAAATTATTATTGTTTTGAAATAATAATAATTATTATTATTCTTAATATTATTATTATTATTATTATTATTTTGTAATTATTATTATTTGAAAATTATTATTATAATTTTTTTAAATTATTATTATTATTGTTATAAAATTTGCATAGTTAGTTGTGCAAATTATAATTTCAAAATTTGGTCCTAATCTCTTTCCTTGCATTTTTGTGCTCCATGTCATAAAAAAAAAGGAGCCAATATGCACAGTTAGCATTTTGTCCATTTTTTTGAACGGAAATCATAAGTAATAATCATTTGATAATTATTTTAGAGTATAGTTATGTGATTGTAAAAAAAATTGGTAACCGCAATGAAAATCGGGTCGTAATACAGTGACCAAAAAGTCTATTATCCCATTAGTAGTATAACAATTGGGCTATGTTTGTTTGCAATGATTATAATTCCGGGATTATAATCCCAAGAATAGTAATCCTAAGATTATAATCAAGGGATTATAATTATAATGTCAAGACTATTAAGTCATTTTATAATTTCGAGACTAATAGTCACAAGTATAAATTTGAAAACAAACATGACACTTGAGATTAATAGTCTTAACCCAAGTATAATTATTGCAAACAAACATAGCCTTAGAGTTAATATATTCATTTTTAGGTTTTTTTATATTAATTCAACCTTACATATTTAAAGAACATATAAAAATATTTAAACATTTAAATTTTTATATGATTTAGTGATGTCTATTATCGAATTTATGGTAATAAAAATTCAATTAATTTTAGTTGTTTGAAAATATACTTATTTTACAATGTTATAATAATGGTGTTATAAAATATTAAATTAAATAAAAATTTACATATTAAATTTTACTAAAAAAACTTATAATAAACTCATTTTATAAAATTAAAGTATATAACTTATAGACCTTAAAAAGTATCTCCCGCAAGCTTTTTATTTAATAATATATTTTTTTAAAAAAATATACTACCAAAGTGTATTGAGAACATCAAAAGCAGCAGTCTAAATTTGATATGCCAAAAACACGATAATATGCATAATGATCAGAAATATGAGTTGGCTTGCTGTCTTGCTTAGCATCAAATTTTCATGTATTTTCGCTACAAATAAAGTCAAACAATGCAAACCATCAAATTATAGTATTTACCAAGAAAATGAATTAAAGCTTGTCACAAAAATATATACATGTGATTGATGAATTACAACTTACAAGGTCTCACCAACTAAAGACAATAACAAGAATTACTCCCTCCGTCCCATATTATCTGCTGTTTTAGCAAAAAAAATTTGTCCCACAATATCTGCTTTTTTAAGATTTCAATGCATTTTTTTTCATTTGTTTTCCAAATTTGCCCCTTTATCTTAATTGTTGATAATCATTACTCTCATTAATGCCTCTCATCTTTTTTAAACATCCACATTCATGCCCCTCTCTCTCTTCAATTAATAATTGTTTCTCTCTATCTCTCTCTTCAATTGATGTGCTGCTTTCTCTCTCTCTTCAATGTTTCTCTCTCTCTCCAATTTATTAGCTGTTTTTTCTTTCTCTTCAATTAATAAAAAAGTCAGCACAAAGGGTATTTTAGTATTTTTATCATACATATTGGTATCTGTGTGAAACTCTAGAACAACAGATAATTTGGGACGGAGGGAGTATCTTATATCATTCCAATCATGGGAATATATATATATATATATATATATATATATATATATATATTAGCGATGGACTGTTCGTCGCTAAATTCCATAACAGACAATTTTATGGGCTTTAGCGACAGACAATTCATAGCTAAAAACTGATCCGTTAACAGCGACAGACAGTCTGTCGCTTAAGTTCATAATATTGTCTGTTATGAGATTTAATGACAGATAATCCGTCGCTAAAAACTGGTCCGTTAACGGACCAGTCTGTCCCTAAACCGACCTGTAAGGTAATAATACATGCCAAGGCATCTAAGATGCGTATGCATTTAAAAATTCATTAGGGTAATCAAGCATGTATGAACACTTAACTCCTAATGTCCAAAGGAAAAAAAAAACACTAAATATTTATTTATATGATTATAAGAATGGCGCGTCACAATTTAAAATTAAATAAAAAAAATAACATATTATCATATCTATGCATATTTTTAATCAGTCCGATATAATTATATATATATATATAAATAAAAAACAGAGTCATTTTAATTTTAACCATTGCTAACTTCAAAATTGATCCAGTGTATCTAGCTAATCCTTTATTTAATAATTAACTCTTTATTTATAACTTTGAAACCTTAATACTTCATTATTTAATTTTCTTGCTATAATCAATCTTTTTTTAGTAAATAAATAAATTGAAAATAATGAGATAGTACCATCACCTGCGTTTATTAGTGTGTTTGGCCTTTCTGTATCAACACCAACCACCAACCCTTCTCTCTCCTCCCTCTCTCTATATATAATAAATCCATCTCTGTTCGTTTTCTGCTGAAGCTGAACATCTCTCTTTATCTCTCTCTCTACACTTCTCCCAGCTTCCTGAACCCTAAACGTGAGGTAATATATTCGTTAATTTTACATACAACTAGTGCTTTTTTTCTCAATCCAAATCTTATTTTCCCGCATTTTCTCTGCATTTCAACTGATCATATTTCTCAAAGTTTTCAATTCGTCCAAACAATTACTGATTTCAACTTTGAAGATCTGTGTAATTTAGCTCGTAACTGTTTGTTAGTTTAGATCTACGGTATGTTTTAATCACGAAATTTCCGAGTTTCTCATTTCTTAGATTGCTTGATAGCTCGATCTGTTCATTAGTTTATGTTTTACGTTAGAATTGAGGCAAAGATACTGAAAATTTTGCTCTGGTTCCTCTTATTTTACTAGAAAAACATTAAAGCATTTCATACTCTTTAGATGAAGTATATAAAAATAAGTACGAAATTCAAGGGTCACTCACAAGTTAGAGCTTACAAGTTGGCTGTTGGTTATGTACCTTTCTTTTTTAAATGTAAAAATGTTTTTAGTGTTGCATACAAATTGTAACTGTGATTCAGTTTGTTGAAAATACAGATAAGCCGTTTCTGTAGATCATCATGGCTCCTGCAGCAGCAACAGATTGTTCAGAGTCCATCAAGGCTAGAGGTGAAGTATTCTGTAATACACTGTTTCATGTGCTGCCAATATTTGATGCAGTATAATTTCTCTGCATTTTTTGTTATATGATTCTTTGTTATGTGATTCTAGTTGTTGTTTTTCTTGAAGCCTTGTCAAACATTTAAATTTATTATCCTCTAAGATTTGTTTGGTCTCCAAGCTTGACCATAGAATTATTTGATTATTATTTGAAAAGATATCAAGCCAACTGATTTCGTTAAGTTTAAGGTAGACAGTCTGTAAAGAGTTTGAATCGACGTATCCAGGGGAATGCCCCCATTGTTATTGTTGTATTTGCTTGTTAATGCTAATTTTCACCACAAGAAAGGAAAAAAAGAAAAAAAAAGTAAGAAAAAGAAAGATATCAAGACAATAGAAGTTACTCAAGGATTTTCAGTAAGGGCACTAATTGCTGCTAGATGTATGTGTACTTGATTTTCATCTAGCAGAACAGTATCACAAAAGTTTGGCAAATTACTTGTTAATTAAACATTCTAGTTTTAAATGCACAGATGTTTGTATTGTTGGTGCCGCACGTACACCAATGGGTGGCTTTCTTGGAACACTTTCATCATTATCAGCTACCAAACTTGGATCCATAGCAATTCAAAGTAAGTTAAAAGATTTGCCCTTTGTTTAAACAATTGCACAAGCTCTGTTACTTCAGATCATAAGTTTACTTGTGTTAAAACTCTCTTATGTCAATTTCAGGCGCTCTTAAAAGGGCAAATGTTGATCCAGCACTAGTACAAGAGGTTTTCTTTGGAAATGTTCTCAGTGCAAATTTGGGTCAGGCTCCTGCTAGACAAGCAGCATTAGGTGCAGGAATACCTAACTCGGTAGTCTGTACCACCATTAACAAAGTTTGTGCATCAGGGATGAAAGGTGCTCCCTCCATATTCATAAACAGACTATTTTTGTTTTCTTTCTTTTCTAGGCATGTCTGTCTATATTTCTTGTGGGAAAGTTTTTATTGAAATCTAAAATAATATTTTTCGATTTGGTCTTTGCAGCAACTATGCTAGCTGCACAAAGTATCCAGTTGGGTATCAATGACATTGTTGTGGCTGGCGGCATGGAAAGCATGTCTAATGTACCCAAATACCTAGCAGAAGCAAGGTTTGTAGTCCTTATTAGTTGTAATCAAACTTAAGCTGAACCTTGTATGTATTTTATATCTTAACTGTAATGATGAATAAAATCATAAAAAACTACAGACAACGTGTTTGATTGCATAATTGATAATTATGCATCCAAATATAATTTTCGGTTGTACTATTACTGAAATAGATTAAATAATTTAGTTACTTAACAATAATAAAATCATTAGATTGTAGTTGTCTAGCTGCTGGTTTAATCATTTGGATGCAATTGACTGATGCTGAAGTTTCCAACTTTCCATCAAATGTCATATTGCATTACTTTTTTCAATAAAGATTTTCATCTAGATATTACAAATGCTCTAGGCTTGTTATTGTATTTTTAATTGGATAACTCTGCTGTTAAGTTTAATGAACAATGCTTAACAACCATAATTGACTTATGTAATATGTGGTTGTGATGTAGGACGGGGTAGGAAGAAGGAATAAGGGATACTCGTCTTCGCAGAGAATCGGTAAAGAAACACAAATTTAATCTCAAATCAATATATTCAATAATCTCCCAAATAACGAAGTATTAAAATGCTTAAATAGAAAACCCAATACTTGGGGACTAAGTATAAACCTTAATTCAAAAAAGGAAACAATCTCCTAAAAAAAACTCTCTTAATTAAAATCTACTACCATAATTAAAACTTTTAGAATAACCTACTAAAATAATTACATTAATAATCTAATATTTATCTCTAAATAATAATACAAAATTAATAAAAAACTTATTGAATTTCTTCTTCCGTATCTCATCATTCTTCTTGCCTTTGAAAAAAACTCATCCTCGAGTTTTGAAATATTGAAGATTAATAAACCATAGTCCCGGAGATGCCTTCCAACAAAACTTGACCATCCGAACATTCAATGTCATGAGCACAAGTTTCGGGAATAACAATGACATAATCTAGAAATTTAAAGTAGTTTGGGACTCGAATGTATTAGCAGGAAAGAGAAAATCAGCATGAATGACCTCAACTTTATCTTCCTTGATGTGTTCACATATGGGGTCAAATTTAACTTCAATTTCCTCACTTCAAACCATCTGCAAGTTGTTCAACGCACTTAACTTCCGCGCTTCATGTTTCTCACAAACATCAATATGTGAGAGTAATTGTTCTTCTTTATCCTAACCAATTTCATATTGGTTATTGATTCGTTTAAGTATTGTGAGACAATCATCAATTGTCTTGTAAGAATTTACTTTGAGGGTCTCCTCTTGTGAACGCGTCGCTTTAGTTGAACAAACACGATTAGGATGAACATTTTTTTGCGCTAGAACAAAATATGGATGTACATATTATGTGGTTATGTACTCGTAATGTGTCTTAAATTTGCAAGACTTGTTTCAGAAAGTGTAAGCTCATCACATAATTTACAATATTCGGCACTATACGGGACACAAGACCTTTTAAGTTGCTGACATATAACTAAAGTTTGATGCTCAAGTTCCTTTATCTTAGCCCAAAGAAAGTCTTGATTGTTAAACCCGGAAGACATTGTATATATTGAAAATTTTAACAACTTTGGGGGTTAAATTGAAAACTCAAAAACTTTAGGGGTTGAATTGAAAGTTTTAGAAACTTTGGGGGCAGAATTGAAAATTTCAGAAACATAAGAGGATTGAATCAAAAATTTCAGATACTTGGGGTACCAAACTGTTATTTGGCAAAAGGAACACAGTGTCGCGCACTGTAGCGATGAACAGTAATGCTGAACCTTTTTTTTAATAGATTGAGACTACGACGACGATCATGCATTTGTCTCGAAAAATTATTGTCGATTCCCTAGCGAACTTCGACAATTGGATGGAGGCCAAAAAAATAGGGTAGGAAAGAATTGGGTGAAATCAAAAGATATCAGGAATTTTGGCTCTGATACCATTATGATGTAGGACAGGGTAGGAAGAAGGAATAAGGTATACCTATCTTTGCAGAGTATCGATAAAGAAACATACAAAAAAACACACAACTTTAATCTCAAATCAATATATTCAACAATCTCCCAAATAACGAAGTATTACACTGCTTAAATAGAAAACTCAATACTTGGGGACCAAGTAAAAATCCTAATTCAAAAAGGAAACAATCTCCTAAACAAAACTCTCCTAATTAAAATCTATTATCACAATTAAGAATTTCTTAATTAAAATCTACTACTCCCTCTGTCCCATAATATATGATGTTTTAGGTGATTTTATTTGTCCCAAATTATTTGATGTTTTAAAAAATCTAGGAGCATTAATTACAATCTTTCCAAAATTACCCCTCATTACTCCTTCAATACGCAGATGCTTTTAACTCTTTCTCTCTCCTTATTAACACAAAAATAACTCCTAATGTTGTATGAGATAAGTATGACAAAGGGTATTATAGACAAATGATACTATATTTAATGTTATACAATCATTTCCTTAATGGTTGTGCCAAACTCTAAAACATCATATATTATGGGATGAAGGGAGTCCCATAATTAAAACTTCTAGAATATCCTACTAAAATAATTACATTAATAATCCAACATTTATCACTAAATAATAATACAAAATTAATAATAAACTTCTTGAATTTCTTCTTCTGTGTCACATCAGGTTGCTTGATTTGAAGATGTTTTATTAGCTTTCTAATGATTTTGCTGTCAAAACCTAACTTGACTTGTCATGATTAGATTTAATAGATTTTTGTGTATAGAAATTGCAGATATAATTTTATATCTTGCTTCTGTGTATAAAACTAGGTATATCCGACATTATTGCACACTTGCACCTATAATAACAAACTCCAGTTAGCCCAACAGATTGCAGAACTGCTAATTAGAATATGAACTTAATTGCAGGAAGGGGTCTCGTCTTGGACATGATTCTCTTGTTGATGGACTGCTAAAAGACGGGTTGTGGGATGTTTATAATGATTATGGAATGGGAGTTTGTGCTGAAATATGTGCTGAGCAACATGGAGTGTCAAGAGAGGAACAGGTATTGTTATGAATGCACCTAATGATCTTGTTTTCCTGGAAGCCAAAAAGATATAATAGAGCTCATCTCATACCTTGCTATTAGATTACCTATATTTATGCATTTTATTTTTTTCTAAATAAATGCACATAGGTCTAATAATGTTGCAACATTTTGGCTTGGAAGTCCTCAAAAAAAATACTTCTATGTTCCTCCAAAGTCTTTGGTGAACTTTTGCTTATAATGCAAATATGCAATAGTTCTCTGTTAGTTGTTTTTATAAGAACAAATGCTATATTTTCTCTTGGCATGTGGGATTTGTGTACTTCTAGTTAGTCCGTACTTCATTTACTTTTGATGACAAAAAAAATTATCGCTATTTGCAGTACTTCAATTGTTTGGACTCTATGAGGATCAAGTACTGTAGAATATTGATTGTCATAGCTAATTTAGTTACCTCTTTTGGGTGATTTATGCAGGATAACTATGCTATTCAGAGCTTTGAGCGTGGTATCGCTGCTCAAAATAGTGGTGCTTTTGCATGGGAAATAGTACCAGTAAGCATTTAGTTTACTATAGGAGACTTGTGCAATTTATTTCAGGCCACCAGTATAAATTATAATCTTGGTGCCACGCAGGTTGAAGTTTCTGGGGGAAGAGGAAAGCCATCAACAATTGTTGACAAGGATGAAGGTCTAGGAAAGGTGAAACATTGCTATGATTATGTATTTATGTTAATTGTTGTATCTGTATGCGTTTACTGTGCCCTGTGTAGATTTTTCCTTAATTTTATTTCCGGAGTGTAGATGAATGTTATTGAAAATGGATCTGCTGTTGTAGTTTTAGTGAGAAAGTGAAAAGCTTTATCTTCAGCAGTGTCACTAATTCTTTATATACTCATAAGAATGAAAAGCAGAGAACAAAAGGGTGTTGAGGGGTAGAATAGATTACTAGGTTAGGGCATGGATGTGTGTGCATTACTTGTTACAGAATAAAAAGGAACAGAATTAGGAATTTTTAATTCTAGAAAATTCCTTTGATAGGATGAGTAAATGTTCATTCTTCTTATTTCAAAAACTTCTCTTGCGTTTAGTTTTGTTTTCCCCTTTATTTTCGTGACTTTTATTTTGACTTTGCATCTCACTTGAATGTTTGTTTATGACTAATTCTCGTGTCTTTGCAGTTCGATGCTGCTAAGCTGAGGAAGCTCCGACCAAGTTTCAAGGAGACTGGTGGCACCGTCACTGCGGGCAATGCTTCTAGTATTAGGTCTATATTTTCTTCTCAAATTTTATTCGTTGTTGGTTTATTTGATTTTATCTATGGTTATGAACAAGGCTAGTGTTCCCTCCATGAAGAATAACTCAACCTACAATGAATTTTGATGTCATCCTTCGAATATAAAATCTTTCATATACTTGCTCTTCGAGTTATCTAATTATATTTAATCTGAATTGCTATTGTAGTTGGTAGAGGTTACTATTAACTATGCTTTCTAGTGTTCCTAATATTGTGTGATGGTGTTACTATCCTATCTTTTTAGATGCCATGCTCACACTTCTATGATTGTGCCACAAAGGATACTGTTGGTGTGAAAAATTTTGTTCCCTCTGTTTTCGATTCATTGGAATAGTACCATATCTCTTGTTTTTATTTAAGTCTTACAAAAAATTGTAACCCAGCTATTCACTGAAAGGTAAAATTGTTCTTTTTTATCAGTGATGGTGGTGCTGCACTAGTCTTAGTCAGTGGAGAGACTGCGGTTAAGCTTGGGCTACAAGTACTTGCAAAGATTTCGGGATACGGTGATGCTGCACAGGTACTTTCTGATAATATATGAAGCTGACACTACTAATCCACTGTAAAAGGAATATAGTTACCACTATTGTTTATACACTTATTCATGATCTGCATCGTGCAGTCACCAGAGTTATTTACAACTTCTCCAGCCCTTGCGATACCAAAAGCTATTTCAAGTGCTGGCATAGAGGCTTCTCAAGTTGATTTCTATGAAATTAATGAAGCCTTTGCGGTAAGCTTTCAAGCTGAGTTCATTTGTAGTAGGTCACATTTAGATTTGTAAATGATTTTCCCCATAATATATTATCATGTGGTGCATGCAGGTTGTGGCTCTTGCAAATCAGAAATTGCTTGGCCTTAATCCAGTAAGTTTTATATGCCAATCTCCCCCTCCCCCCTCCCCCCTCTCCCCTCTCCCCTCTCCTCCCCCCCCCCCCCCGGGTGCATGCATTATGTGTGGGTTTCTCTTTTTACACTTCATTTAAATGTTTTCATTCTGCAACCTTCATTCATGTTTTGAGTTGCATTTAGGAACTTTTACACTCAATTCTAAGTTTCTTTTGCTGAGGAGTCCTTCCCGTCTCTAATATCCTCCATTGTTTTGCTTGCAGGAAAAGGTTAACATACATGGTGGAGCTGTATCTTTAGGTCATCCTCTAGGTTGCAGCGGAGCCCGTATATTGGTTACTCTTTTGGGGGTATGTTTTACTAAACACTGATTAACACAAAGTTTACTGGACAACTGATGTGCTTAGATGTCAATATTAAGAGTATGCATTCTTAATTTATCGAATAAATGGTTTAATGTTTCAGGTATTGAGGCAGAAGAATGGGAAATATGGAGTTGGTGGTGTGTGCAATGGGGGAGGGGGTGCATCAGCAGTTGTCGTAGAGCTTGTCTAATCCTTTTTACTAGGTAACTACAAAGAGAAAAATTTAATAGATAAAATTGAAATCATATTTATATTGGTGATTCGAGATGCTAGAGAACATCATTTCCACTCAAGTTACAAGGATGAAAAGGTAGTCACTCCTCCTCCCCTCTTCTTTAGGGGAGGAAATATCACATGCGCGAGAAAGTTGTATTTTCTTAAGGAACTTGACATTCACCCAATGAACTATACTGCAGAGCAGGTGATAGCTTATAGGTGTTTGAATGTACACTAGGAACATGACCACAAATCTTATAACATAAACCAATTGTCTTCATTAGGAAGGCGGAACCATGAGATTTAGTGGTTCTTTTAGTTTTGATGCACAGTTTGAATACCATCTGTATTTGATCATGGTTTTTATTCCTGGAAAATGCTGGTCTTTATTTCAACTATGCTTAAACGGGTAGTGAGTTGATTTTGATACTTTTTTATATGGTCCACCTTACAAGAATATAGGCAACCATTTTCAGTCAGATATTCAAAAGTTTTGGAAGGATATGTGATCAAATCTAGTTCTGTTTGCTTGGTTTAGCTTTATATAGCTAGCTAATAATCAACTGATAGTTGTCTTTTACTGCAGGCTAATTACAGATCTATGGGACAGTTATGATGAAGACTTGGTACTTGGTAGTTTCATTACTCCAGAAGTGTTTTTTTACCTTTTCCATTTTTGTTGTTTTCTCAACCAATAAAGAATAGTGTATTTAAGGTTCCAGAGGAATAATATTAGTCTCTCTCTCTCTCTCTCTCATTTGCCTTATACGAGTGTGAGTGGCCTGAGAAAATTTCTTTCTACTTTATTATGGCTACATGGGTAATCTTTTTAAGTCACTTTGCAACTCTTGTTGGTCCAAGAATTCAACCTGTTTGTTTAATTTTAACGACATTCAAGGTTAGCGTAACTGACCACTCAGGTCAATAGAATTGGTTGATGGTTTACGTAAGCTTATGTGCCGTTTGAGTTGGAATTTTGAATGGTAATGGACATTTGTGCTGTTGTTTTAGTTGGAAATTTGAATACATTTGAACGAACATACGACTCTTTTGCTAAATTCAGAAAGATGTAATGCTATTGTGTTTTTGTGAGGATTGAGTCGATCATCCACTTTGTTGGTAACGAAACTGGACAAATTGAAACCAAGTTTTGAAAATAACAAATATTATTTTTAAAAAAAGGGTTAAATTGGCTCTCTAGGGAAAGTATTATTTTTTTAGTTTCTTCTTCTTTCTATTTTCCTTCACTTTCCATGTGTGAACTCTGAGCTCCATATCCAGCCCAATTCAGCTGCAAAATATTATTCCAGAAAGACAGAAATGCAAAGAAGAAGAAGAAGAAAATGAGGTGGTCGTCCACAAAACAAAAGCCAGCTAGCTAATTCAAAAGCACCGGAGAGTAAACTCGGAGATCTGAGTTACTAAATTTTGGATTTGAAAATGTCTTTAACTTCTAAATTATAGTTTAATTTTTGAAAGTAAATTTTCGAAATCTTAGAATAATCTCAGACATTTACATTGCAACTTTGAAGTAGTCGTATTTAATTTCCTGGAAACTTTAAATAATATTCTGTCCACCTAATGACGCAAATTGTTTTTATTTATTTATTTTTCTGAAGCCTTATTTTGAGAGTACAATATAACCTTTTTACAATTTTAGCCCTTATGCTAAAATCTCATCGACTCCAATGAAACACATTATTCTTAAAATTAACCTTTTTACAATTCTTCAAATTAGGATTTTCTTTTAAAATTTTTACAACAATAAAATTGTGTGTTATTTTGGCCATTTACAGAAAATAAATCAACAAGTCTTAATATCCTGAAGGAAGGAGCACCCATTTGTGTCCATCCACTTAAATTTTAATAAATATATTCTTTTATTTAATTTTAAAATTAATTAATATTAAATAAGAGATTAGATGTCAAAATTTAAATGAAGGGACGCAATACATAGAATTTGGGGACAGAGATCTGCTCTCCCCACGCCAACCCCTTGGTTTGACTGCTAATTTTGACACTAGCGGAAGTAAAACTAACAACGTAACGCCGTTTAGTGTAGACCGGACCCCACACCAGCCATCACATGGCGTGCCCACCTGGTCTATTGCCCACTCCCAACCCAGTTGTACACCTCTCCTCTCTCTCTCTCTCTCTCTCTCTCTCTCTCTCTCTTCCTTTTGCTGAGAGAGTGAGTTTTTGATTTTGAAAGACGGAGGAGAAGAAGGATTTCAGTTCATAAACTTCCTGCAATTTCATGGCGGTATTTAATTAATCTCTCTCTGTTATATAATGCATACATATGTATGTAACGGTTATATGTTGTATATTTTGTTCTTTACAAATATTGCCCATCTCTTATATGGTTTAGCTATTTATTTGGTCAATTCGATTTTACACTGTTTGTTGTTACTTAACTTTATGTTCCCTGTGAAATTCATGGATATGTATGTAAGTTTTTCCTTTCATATATCTACTTTTGGTTCTGCAGCTAGTAGTTTGTATTCAGTGTTTGGCATTGGTTTTTATTTGGACAAACTTGTGTGCTTTCTATTTAATTCTAGGTTTTAGGTATTAGATAGAATCATACTGAATTCATGAGTTTCTCCTAAACTTTAATTATGGTCACTGAATGATGTTGGCTGGTATTTGTTCTTTCTTGTGGGTTTGTTAGATAGAGCTGTAGAAAAGCTTTTCTCTCATTGGAAATTAAAATGAAGAAAAGGAGTCCAACAACTTCCGTGTATTTTGATACCATCAGTAATAAAACTTCCTTGTGATTATTGATTTTACTATCTTAATACCATCAATAATAACACTTATTGGTCTATCGATTACATCCAAAGAAAACTTGTCTGCATTTATATATTTTTGGGGAACTTTTGATGTTAGACAGGACTTGGCATTGGCTAAACCTAGATGATGAAAAAGATTCAACTAGCCAAGCCCAAGTGGTATGGTTTGAGCTTCAGTGAATTCTGCTGAGTAGAGAAACAGATTATTATGAAAAATTAATTATTTTGTTTGTGTGACCTGATAGTGTGACTTTCAAAATACTTCTAATTTTGGGTTTAATTAAAGTGTTAAAATTGTCGCCATTCATTTGGGTAGACTAAAAAGATTTATTATTGCAGCCTTGCAGGTACTTACTGTAGTCGTTTGACACATATAGCAACTTACTGTTACAATCTGAGTTTGAATCTTGTTTAAGTGTGGTTGGCAACTTTGTATTATATGATCAATAAGATTTCTTGATTCAATTAGAAGGATGTTGTACACCTTAAACTTCTAAAACAATCCTCTGAAGAATAGTTGACAGTCTAATTAATTTTGGATTGAATTAGAGTAAAGATTGATGCGGAACACAATTTAGTACTCTAAGGGACCAGACATTCCATGTTGCTTCCAGGCACCAAAAATTTGTTTCATAATCATGTTCTTTTCTATGGAATTTGAAGAGATAACTTATTACTTTTGAATGGTTCAATTACACATCTGAATCAGAACTCTGCAACATGAAGCATGCATGAGTAATTTTACCTTCTTGGCTCATATTCCCAATCTTCTGTGTACCATGCACTTTTTTCAGTGTTGGGTTTCTATCTAAACAGTTGGTCACTGGTGGCTTGCTTGTTACACTTCTATTATAGTATTCTACTTTTTATTTAGATTGTACATCAAAACGTGGAATTTAATAAATGAGCGCGTACATGATGGAATCTTGCAACTGCCTAAGTTCACAACATTTAGGTAACAACTTTTTGCATCAAATTGAATTCGATGCTCTCTTTCTCCCTACCCCTTGTAATGAGAATGTTTCTCATTTTTGTCGTCAATTCCTGCCCCTGCCTGCAAGCACAGGCTGGATGTCTTTTTTTCCCCTGATAACTGACATGCACTTACTAGATGTTTATTTTTATCGGTCTTAAGTCTGTTGTTTATCTTTTCAAGACGGATGTTTAACTGTTCAAGTGTTCCTATTTCTGAAACGCCCATGTTCCTTCGATCTAATTATATGGCAGTCTTGGGCATTATTCAGAGTTTCCCTTCCTTACCAGTAATTTTACTTCTATTACTGTGCAACACCCTTGGTCAATAAATTAATTGCTGCTTTGTCAGAGAGCTCTACAGTACTCGATTTGTAGTCATTTCCCCTTTGTATAAGAACTTTTTATATATAAGAAATCTTGTAAACTTATCTTTCTGGATGTTTTCTTGAAAGCTTACCATAATTTCCTCTGGTGGGTGAAGCATATGTAGAACAAATGGTTCTCCCACATACCTGAATTTCACTGTAATCTTTCGCTCCTAACATGTTACATTATGAGTAAGGATGAAATTTTCTAGATTTGCAGTGTCTACAATAGTTGACGTAGTTGGATTAGTGCTACTTCTGTACATACACGTGAAACTATAAATTTCCTCCTTTCTGTCTTTAGACAGCAGTGAGAATTCTTAAGCTAAAACTTTTACTTCAGGAAAAAGGTCTACCATTGCCAAAGTTTGGTGAATGGGATGTCAATGACCCAGCATCGGCTGAGGGATTCACTGTGATCTTTAACAAGGCTCGGAATGAGAAAAGAACAGGTGGCAAAGCTGATTCACCACAAAAAGACAACTCCACATTCAAGCATAGAACAACTCTTGGAAAGCCTCCATCTGTAAGATACAATCAATATATTAATTTATTTGGCTTGATCTTTGAAACTCCATCTGTATGATTATTTTTTTAAAAAAGTTTTGCAATTATCCTTAGCTAAATGAATGCTTTGATGTGTCAAGAAAGAGCCGATTGCATAAATTTTTCATTAGTTTTAATATGAAAATTTTGCAGATGTACTTGGTTTTCTTATTCATATCTTCCACATAATACATACATGCAGACCACTTCGGTCCATGTAAATTACTGATATCCTAATAATGCATATCCTTGATATAGTGAATTGTCCTTTTACTATGTCTGGAGCTTCTGAAAATTCCTAAAAGTTGTACAATAACAACATTTTCTCTTTTTTCTCAGCTCAAAATCATTTTTAAAATTTGTTTTTGTACCCATTGAAATCATTTAGAAACTGTTAGAAATCATTGTAGCCATTGAAATAAGTTGGGAAAATAATTGTTGACGGAACAACTAGTTTCTTCAATGCCACCTTTAAGTTTGATGCATTAGCTTCATTTTGATCTTATCAATGTTTATTTGCAGAAAAAGTGGTTTTGCTGTATGCAATCTGCTTCTGCAGAATCGTGAAAGTACAAGAGAGAATTACTCGTCTAGCTATGCCACATGATGTATTCCAGAAGACTGGAGCTGCAGCCAAGCTGTGATGGATCATCCTGGATTCATTCTGTTGTGCGAAATATTATATTTGGTGTGGTGGTTTTCAATATTATATTGGGTTTCGTGTCGTGTCGGTAGTTATTTATTTTTTTGATACTTGACAATATGTTGCAATGATGTTAAGTTTTATATGGATGAAATGGCTTTGATTATTGTTATTTTACCTATATACTTGAACAAAAAAAATGTTGACTTTAGTGAAGACTTGATTAAAGGCATTTCTCAATGTTATGGGCCTTATGACTAGTAGTTGAAAATTTAAAGCTTGTGGCTTTAAACTAATTAAGCTATGTAAGAGAGAGCAAAAGGTGGAGTGAGTTAAGATCTAAACTGTGGATGTTCAAACTGGAGAAGACTAGCACCGATTAGTGCTGCTGATTCAAAGATTGCCTTGTGGATTGCTCTCCTGCACGACCCATCCCATGGGTAAAAGGACAAAGTCCAAGGTTAATAACCAATGCTCTTCAAACTGGATTTCCTCTAACTTGGAAATCTGTTCCAATAAGGGATTGAAATGCTCTGCAAAAATTTAGATAGATAGATAGATCATCTACTTTCATACTACTTAATTTACTTCCAAAAAAAGGATTAACATAAACAGGAGATTGGAAAAATTAATTACCACAAGATCAACACCCTCCTCGCCGTAATGCCATGGCGCATCGGTCTTAATAACAACAAAAGAGACATGAACATTGTCCCTGTCCCCTTCATATGAGAGAGCCACTCTTCTCTATCAATCACAAACCTAATTCCTACTACTCCTTCCTTGTACCATTATTGATAATATTTGATATTGATAAAACACCCACCATTACCATTACCACTACCAATACCATCATCATTATTTTTTACCCCTTTCCCCATCGCCAATATAATATTTATATTAACACCACACAATTCATACATACATACATACAACCATATTATTTGTGAAAATATTTTGTCATGATATAATGCAGGCTAAATGTATAGTGTTGAGAATATTTGTTACCCAACTTATAATAGGTAGGGGGGGAAGCCAATAATGTTTTTCAGCTCATATAAAAATGACAACTTAATGTTCAAACAATATTATTATCATCCATATGTGTATGTATGAGTATTAGTAAGATTGATTGCTTATTTTATTTTTTGTGAATACTACTCCTGGGTATGAATCAATGTTTTAAGTCTCCAATTTTAATTAGGAAATTGATGTATTAATTCACAGATCGTACTTTACAACTTTTAAACCCTAGCTAGCAAAATTGTATTGAATATATATTATTTACTCTCTCTCTCACTCACTCACTCAGAACAACTCTCATGCCTCTTGCACAAGAAGCATTATTTAGATTAACAAAAAATATGATATATCAACAAGAAAATAAAAGAATATTTTTCATACGAGTATAAAAACTTTCTTTATATCCATATAAATTTTAATTAAAGACCAGTTTAAAACTATATTCCACTAGGAAGTAACAACTAGTCGTCCGTCCTCTTTGTCAAAATTGTAGAGAATTTGGCGAGTTTCAATTAAAATAATAATAACCCATCATGACATGGTCACCTAGAATCGAATAGAATAATACAAAAAGTGATTAAACTGGAATACACCCTATGCAACATAATCACAAACATAATATATACATGACCCTCGCTCGTACTTACCTTGAAGTCTTGGGTAATACTAATATGTTATACTACAACACAACCATGCAAAAATTCACAAGAGTTTTAAATGAGGTGAGGGGAGGTGAGGGGAGGGGAGGGGAGGGGAGGGGAGGGGAGGCATTCGAAAAAGATTCAGCCCACCTAATTTGACAAACCAAGTCTGTCTTTCCATACTTTGTATTATCTCAGAAAAAGTCAGCTTGATGTCTGAAAATCGACTCATGTAGCATCAACATGGTAACAACAAACAAGTATTCCCTCTGTTCCTAAAAGATTGTCGTTTTAGAAGAAAAAATTTATTCCAAAAAGTTTATCGCTTACAACTTTCAAGGAGAATAAATTTACTTTTCTATATTATCCCTACCTTCTCTCATTGTCCCAAGAAATTCCCTTCCTTGTATTAATAGTTTTCAACTGGGTAGTGATGGAATTTCAAACAAATTTTACTTGGTAAATGATACTTTCTTAATACATGTGTCAAAACTTTAAACGACAATATTTTAGGACCGAAGTTAGTAGTATATAAGATACCTCCTTCATGCACAAGTACAACACTCTACAACAAATATGAAACATGTCCCCATCCTACATGCAACTACAATAGTAGCAAAAATACACTCTGCCTCTCGCACCTTAAGGTTTACCCGAGTCTAGCTACCTGCGTGACCCATGAAGCTCTGATATGTCTTGGTCAGCAAAAACTCAGATCCATTTTTGTTTGTTCGCAAACTTAAGGCACTTTACTTCGACAAACCTGCACTTGCTTTAAATATAAAAGGGAAAAGATCATGTGAATATATGTTTATATTAGTATCATCCAGAAGACCAAACACAAGAAAACATAAAGGTTAAGCAGCTTGGAACAGACAAGCTCTTGTTTATTATTATTGTATTACTTTGTGAGTAATTATATATATTCTTTCATAGCTAGTCAGTGAAGTAATCCCCAAAACATCAGCGGATAAAATATTCAGTTACTACACAATAATCAATAGTAAGCAGTACAATGGATACTCTCAAGGGTTCACTCAAGTTATTATTGATAGAAATATAAATTAAGAGAATCATTTAAGCTTGCATTTTTTTTGATGAAATGGAACACCCAGCTACAATCATTAGAGCCACAATGCTTACAAAGTTTATATCACACATTTAGTTCTGAACAGAATTCAGATCAGGGACGAAACCAGTATTTGTTTTTTTTTTTGGGGGGGGGGGGGGAAGAATTTTTTTAACAACATAATATATATTCAGAGAAATAACTTCATCACACCACAACATTTTCAATACATTTTTCAGGATCACGCTTTAAATAATTAATATCCCATTCTTTACTTTTAATTCTTGGTGATTTTAGTGAACGTTGTTCTTGTTCAGAAGTAAGCAGAGATGTTTAAACATTAGGCTCAAAAGTAAGCAGAGATATGTGAACATCTTTCTCTTGAAAAATTAATCAATAATATGTGATTTTACCATGATTCTATTTAAACAAAAAGTAAAAAATTCAATTAACTACACTACAAGAATGACTTAATCAATATTATTGGACCATTTATTGAACTTTTTAATAATAAAATTTTCATAAATTTGCAATCAAATAAGTAAGGTTTTAGTTGGTTACCGGAAAACAAATTGGATATGCAATTGGAATTAACATATATAATATTATGATCACTCATTAAACTTTTAAAAATTAAAATATCAAGTTTCATAAAATAAACAAAGAATAAAAAAAAATTAAATAAGGGTTTAAGTTGGTTACCTGGATATAAATGTATCATTCAATTGGAATAACACATATACAATATTATGCTCCAATTATACAAACTTAGAATTATAATAAATTTAATAATGATACATTTTCAAACCTTGGGGTGGACCTTATAAATTTTTCAAACCTTGGAGGGGGGGGCGTGGTCCCCTCCAGTCTTATGCTAGTTTCGTCCCTGATTCAGATCACATAAATTGAGAGTTGCTAACTTTTAATACAAAATTGGAAATTTGTAAATTACCTCGATGCATGAGCCATCCCCAACAGATCTTTTGCTTACAACAAAGCTAAAATGCATGGAAAGTACATGAGCCCTTCTTCACCTCTGCATCTAACCTCTCGTGAAGTTGTCGTTGATGTTCAAGAAAGTCCATAAACAAATTCCTTAGTCCCTCGGCTCTAGTGTATTCTCCTGATCCTAAACGAACCACCTTTAATTTGTTCTCAATGATTTCAGTCTGCAATTTGTAATATAAGAAGTCAAGGGCAAACACAATCATGATACGTACAAAATTAAATACTACACATAATCCAAAAGAATATATCTCACCTACATCCAATTTCACAAAACTATGCTTATGTAAGACCCCGAATTTTATGAAATAAAAGTATTCAATTTTCTTTATAATTATTATTCTAATCAGTAAATAGTTAAATTGATAAAAGGTTGAGTAATGTGTAAATTATGAAAGTGTGTCGGTGAATATTCGTTCTGTCGAGAATATTAGGTAAAAGTATGACAGCGCTGAAATAGCCAATCATTAGTGGACCTCAGAACGAAAAAATTGTCGGATGCAGAAAACAACATAAATAATCTTTTTAATAAAAATTGTCAACGGTACTATCACTTTCAACTGTTTAAATACCCGGTTATAAAAGTACAGTATCACCGTATTATAGTGACACGACATTCCACAGTATCACACGGTATTACACAGTACTTCATATTATTGATTCAATAATTGTTATAGTAACAATTGCATAGTATTTCATATTATTGAACTCAATAATTGCCACAATAGTAAATACACATTATTTCATATTATTATAATTGACACGACATAATAACTCATATTATGTGATATGATATTATTAGACCAATAAATATTGACAATATCTAGAAAGTTCTGTCAATGGAATGAGTTATTTAATTGTGCGCCATTTATACGGAAGGCCCCCTCTTTCCTAGGAACGATCTGGTTGTCAATATTGTAAGTCTATAATAATTATACTCAGAAAAAATTAGTGAGCACCAGTCCACTGTAGCAAGCACATGGATTTAGAGATGTCACAATAATTGTCACAACATCTCATATTATTGAACCAATAATGGATATCGTAGCAAGGGTAGTAATGAAAAGTTGAATAAATGGAAGTCACGAGTATTATTTAGTTAGGCCGACTCATTATTTGAAGAACATTAATATCCGTGATATTAATACATTAAGCCAATAATGTAAAAAACAGATAATATAATGATAATGAAATTATCTTTTTGAATAAATATTAATAATGGATTATTTTTTTTGAATAAATAATGATAATAAAATAATCTTTTTGATAATGGATTTATCTTTTTGAATAAATATTGATAGTGGATTATATTTTTTGAATAAAGTAAAGATAATGGATAAAAATGGGTATTTATTATGTTTAAAGTAAAGATAATGGATGAAAATGGATAATTATTATGCTTAAAGATAATGATAATGGATGAATAATATATTTATAAAATGTAGGATATTTTGGCTATAAATAAGAAGGCTTAACATAAGGAAATTCATAACTTCCTTGCTTATACTTTCTTCCACTCTCTAAAATTTTATTAGTGTAAGTTCTCTCTAAGTGTATTAGCCTATCTTGAGTATTTGTGAAGATCAGTAAGAGTAAGAGTATTGTTCAAGTAAGTCTTTCTATAAAAGTTGGTTAAACACCCACGCAAATCACACGGTGTTTATAATTCTTCTTTTAGAAATGTTATTTTGAAAAACTTCCTTTGGAAATTTTATTTTGAAACTTATTATGTACACTACACAAATTTATAGTCACTTTTGATAATTTCATAATATACAAGTTAGTGTATACAATATATGACAGTTACTAATTAAAGTATAAATATATTTAGGTTGATAAACTTCATAAAAAGCATCATCCAATCACTTGTTAATTGAGGTAAGGGATATCATTTTCTTCCATACAACTAAATCTAAAGTAAGTAGTGCTTCTATAATTCCTAAAATGATTAAAAGATCATTTGAGATTTGCAGTTCATCTAATATCATTTCACTTGAACTTTTTATTTACATGAACCTTCGTATTAATTTTAAATCGTTATCTTGAAATATGAATCTTGAATATCATTCTTGAATTTGAATCCACGTTTTGGTTTTCATGTTGACAATTTGGACATTATTGGACTCTTACAAATTAAATGTCAAATTTCAAATGTTTATTCTTTTATCTTATTATTCTTACAACTTCTGTTCGTCCTTTATATCATTGCTATTAAAATCAAGTTATTATGAATATATTTGGCCTGAGTGCAAAGATAATATGATTGGTGAAAGTCTTTGGCCTGGGTGCGAAGACGATATAATTGTTGATTGTTTGGTCTGTATGGCAAGGACATGTGGTGAAAAGTTCTATTTGGCCTGTAGTGCAAAGATGAATTGTTGATTGGCATGAGCATAATCATTGGTGTTATATTTGAATATCTTTGGCCAGTAGTGCAAAGATGAACTATTGAGTTGCATGATTATGATCAAGAACTATTGACCGGTGTTACAGGGATAAAATATTGATGATGAACTTTTAAATTGGAGAAGATTGTGAACATTATGATCTATTTACTCTCCTAATTGATTGTTATTTTCACTGTAGTTGTTGATCTAAAATTTATTGTCCATTATATTCTCTCTTCAATGTTAAAGACTAAGGATAATCTATACTTTATTATCTTAGTCATGATATTCTTTACTGGGCTATTTGACATCACCCTTTTCTTTTTGTTTCATTCTTCTCAGGAAATGAGAGAGTAGCTGGGACTAGCCAGGGTGTAGACTGTAGAGTGATGGTCCGAGATAGTTTCTATAGTTGTCTTCACCTTGTTGTAAAATAGTGTGACAATAAATATTGACGACTTGTAATATGTGTTGTCGTATCTTATACGGCATTGTAATAATTTGAGTGAGGATATTGTCGTATTATCTACAACACTGTATTAAGAGAACGTATGGTTGTGATATGTATTTTGGCGATCCAAATTGGGTTATGTGAACCCTATTTTGGGGCCGTCACAGCTTCTATTATTCTGTCTGTAATAGATACTAAATCAACAATATCTTTTCAATGTCTAGCAGGTACTTATGTTAGGTAAAGTGTTTAACCTAGAAAAGTCTTTGTCATTCTTCAAAACTATGCATTTAGGAATGAGTTGTTGCACCACTGAATGACGTATTGCGATCCAACGGGAATTGAGGATACTTTTTCTTTAGGGTATTCGGTAATTTTCCCTATTCAAGCCATATTTGCTAGGATTTACCAAAAGCACATATCCCTCTATTGGGAACTGAACCTTACACACAGCAGGAAATACACCTGAGCTTCAAAGCTAGTGATCCCCAATCATAAGCCTAAGTAACCAACACTCTTGTTCACTTTACAGACAACTAGTTTTGAAAGAAATTCTAAATGCTTGAATTTTTATCAAATGACTCGTTTAACTGTAAACTCAAATTAGCAGTTCCCTGAGAAATTAAGGTCAGTATAAGAAAGATTTTTTTGCACCAATTCCGAGTTTTGGAAAGTCAAAGCACATGAAAGCAGTGAGAGCTTGGCCCATAATCTTTCCAAAACAAGACGCTGAGATATTAGTCCTTTGTCAATTTCTTTGCATATTGGCTTCTATCTTCTAACTGATGATAATATTACTCAGTCAAGTATTCAAACTGAAGAACTCTCTCGTATAAGATTTCTCAGTTCTTGCTCATAAAATTAGATTAACATGTAATTGGTAGTAAACAGATCCACAGATATGTATCATGCTCATCAAGATCTCTTGTAGTATCTAATTGCAATGCAACAGAAAAAAAATATTATAATACTGCAAGCTGGATTAGATTACCTGAGATTTAGGCATTAAGCACCCAATAGTTGTTCTAAAAGTTCCACACCTTAGTCTCTTTTCGGTTATGATCCATGGCCTGCAGAAAATAAATGAGAAATATAAATGATAACCAGGCATTGAACAACCAAAAAACGACATCTTATCAAGAAACAATAACCTGCAAGTTCTAAATACTTGCAGTGAACAAGTAACTAATTATTTTCTTATAACTGACATATAGAATTTGCTAGTTATGGTATCTGGCATACTACATATATTATTTACACATATCTCTCTAAATTTACAATTATATTCGTTTGTAGTATTCAAACTAATCAATAATTGAACGAACTAACTCAAGAGGCATCTTTTATAACATAGGTTCTGAAAGCAGAAGGTGATAAAGTCCAGGGACATTATAAGAAAAAAGGTAGGAGAAGAAATGCATTAATAACTATGAACATCATAAGGAAAATAAAACATTATAGCAACACTCGCCAAAAATATTATTTTATCGGCCACATTGTAATATTGCTACATCGAATACCTATGTAAGCAGTGTATGTATGGTTGTGCATGGTTGTGCGCATGTGGCAGAAGTGCAAGACAATAAGACAAATGAGAGATAAAGACCACCAGCAATAGAGAGACTTTCCACACGAGTTGAGGTTCTCAGCATATTTATAGGATTATATATATCTACTAACCAGTCTTAGCCCAGTTGCGTTGTACATTGAAATTAAGACTAACAATGAACCATGAAGCTATGAAAAACATCACTACTGTTTGTCTGCCGACTCTTTCTCTATAATCACCATAATATTAAAGAATTTGCCGTCGCTGAAGCATATTCCATTCCGAATGCTAAGTTTGCATGACTAAGTGAAAAGGAGACTGTTCTCAACCAACATTCAAAACATGAACTTGCACAAAGTTCCGGCTGTACATGGTTATAATCCAATGCATAAATTAGCAAAAAATACACATAAACTTATGTTCCATGATAATGAATTGAGAAAGAAACTAACAGATTTAGGAAGCATTTAAGTATTCATGCACAATTGTAAGGCGTACCTTCCTGTCGAGGATATGATAATGTGGTCAGGATTGACTAAAAACTCATATATCTGTTTAAGTTTTGCTTGGGAATCCAACACAATGGCTCCTCTTGTATATGATTCTTCTGACAAACTTGGGAAGACATACGCTTGAGCTGAAATAGAAGTTTGTTTGTGAATGAATTCCATGATTGATGTTGGGGACAAATCTTTCTCCAAATTGTCAATCATTACGTAATGGTGACTGCCAGTTTCTTCGATGCTATTCATGCAGACTCCTCCTATATCTTGATCTTGATCACCATGTTTAACACATTTGACAGATCTCCCTGCAATTAAAAAAAAAACTTTAAACTAGAAATGGATAAGCAAAAGGAACTTACAATTCATCATGTTTTAGCATAGTATTAACTGTCAACTAATTTCATTCAAGGGATAACCTTCATTTGTCTGTACTGTACCCAAGAACTTCCTGGAATGCTCCATATCCTAAAACAAGAAGAAATCCCTCAAACACTTGAAGATAACACATGCAATGGTAATTGAATATTATACAAAAGTTTTGCACATAGTAACTTGCCTGTAATCCATCCTTTGGTGAAATTGATTTCCGCTTTCCTGAAGGACATGTTGGTCCAGATAGAGAAACCTCAGAAACTGAACTAGATCTGAGCAAAGCCTTTTTTATTCTCTCCTTTGCCAAGTTTGAAAAGGAGGCCAATGTAGAATTGGGAGGGGAAGTAGATCGGACTATGCAAATATCTGCAATATTTGTAGGTGAAAGATGACCCTCATTGGGACCATGTAGCCAGGACAGCACAAACGTGCATAGACACTCCTCTTCTATCTTCTCAAACAAATGATCCTTATAGTCCACCTATCAAATCCAGGAAGAACAATAATACGTAAGAGGAAAATAACCAGCAACTCTAAATTCTTTCTTACAAGCCCACAATATCAGGCCTATCATTTAAAGTAAATTCGTGCTGCACACATTGTGGGATTACTAACAAATATCTACTGTATAGCGCGTTATAAATATGAAACATTAGCAACATCTAAAGTTAAGTCTATGCTCAGTTAATGAGAGAAATTACAAATTCTACATTAATAAAGGAACTATTTTGCATGTAAGAGCACTACGCCACTACCATTAGATTAAGTTTTTCCTTTCTTATATTCTCCAGAATCAAGAAAATGGAACTATAAACAAAATGAAACACATTCATGCTTCTTTTCTTTTTGTTTACTCAGCAGCAAGAATTCATTCAGGGTATAACAACTATACAAGCACTCCCCAGTCCCCTCCCACCCTTACCACCAAAAACTTTCTTTAAAAATGAATTCACACATCTAATAGCTATATTGATGTCTTTGGTATTAAAAGAAACTAATTAATATTAATTCAACAACAGTTATCGAAAATAATAACAATCAAAAACATATCCAAATACTTAATTAATCTTCGGTAATTTATCTTCAACACAAAAATCGATTCATAAATAAATAAAATAGCCAAATCGAGCTTTAGAATAGTCACAGCGTCGACAATGGCGTCGTAGAAGCGGAGGTCGCCGCCATCTTTAGACAACAAACAGGCACAAACCCTCATCCCTTCCCTGATTCTGTAGCATTCGCTGTCCTGTAGCTGTTCCGATAGCGGCCGGAACCTCTGGCAGAACTCGTCGACGGCTTCGATAGTCGTGAAATCGCCGGCATAGTAACTCTCATGAGGGAAATTTTGGTATTTCACGGTGAGCGTCTCGCCGTTAAGAATCACCCCGACGCTATACCAAGCACTATCATCCGCACATTGGAATTCGTGGTCGTAAACATCGCCGGAGCCGGAATTCATCTTCGTTTAGGGGTTTCGTATCGTCACCGCGAAATGAATGCAGATACAGAGTATGTTTTAGGTACATACACAAGGTAGACAACTTGGTGGAGATGCGAGAAGAAAGTGACACGTGGCGTGCTGCCAATATATTAATATTAAGAGCAATTCTACGCAGAAAGGATTATTGGAACGGTTTATTGGACAGGTTTCAATTTTATTTAGGAACAATTATATTTTCTATTATATTTTTAAAAATTATTACAACAATAGTGCACTCATAAAATATTTACATAATTAATGTATTTTAAGTTTTATTTACAAAATTAGTGCATGCTCTTCCTTTTAGTTTAGCTGAGTGTTTTAATTTAACACTTTCTCTCTTCTCCCTTCTATCCCCCGACAGCCTACGTGAAAGCTCGCATTAATCCTGATAAGAACCAAGGAAATAAGGAAGCTAATAAGAAATTCGCCAAGATTAATAATGATAAATTAATGCTCAAAATTTGATTTTGATTCTTTCATATATTATCTGGTAATTGAGTTGATTCCTTTTTACGTGAGGAATTTGATTTTGAGATCTGAAGTTTGAATGAAATGGGTGGCTTGAATTTGAGATCTGAAGTTTGAATGAAATTCATGGACCTTATTTCTTTTGCTTTAATTTATAATATATACAAAGTTTACTTGAATCTGAAAAGAAAGATTGGTAGTACAATATGGACATTACAATTTTTTCATAGTACAGTTGGTAGCCAAACATTCAAACCAAAGTAACCAATACAGTATTATTAGGTTACTAATTTATTTTTAAAAAATCTACTATAGATTTTTTTATTTAATAGTGAAATTGGTAGCTAAAACTTTATACAAATGTAACCAATTCAGTTTTATTGAGTTACCAATTAATTAAAAATAATATATTGTAGATTTTTTTTTCATAATGAAGTTGGTAGCTAAACCTTAATACAAAGGTAACCAATTCAGTTTTATTGGGTTACCATTTAATTATAAAAAAATTATTATAAATTTTTTTTCATAGTGCAGTTGGTAGCTAAATTTTAATACAAATGTAACCAACAAAAACAAAAATGGTTACCAACAGAACTGAAATTTCTCTTGGTTATCCACAAAAACTAAAATGGTTACCTTTGTATAAATGTTTGACTACCAACTGCACTAAAATTTATCTTCTTCTCCTTTTAATTTCTGGATTGTTGTGGCGATAATGGATGAGGAAATCGGCGTCCATGGCGGCGACGGCGAAGGAGGTGGACGAAAAAAAAGAAGAAGAAGCGGAGGTGTTGAAGCAATAAACTAGTAGCTAAAATGAGGAGATCGACGTCCATGACGGCTACATCTTCAAGATCTATAGATCTACAACTTCAAGGTGTTGCGGCGGCGACGACGAAGGAAGAGGACCGCCGCCGAAGGAGACTTACAAGATCTACATCTTCAAGGTGTTGAAGCGGCGGTGGCGACGACGACGACGAAGGAGGACGAAGAGGAGGAGAAAGGAGACGGTAAGGGATAGAAAGATAATGAGCGGATGAGTGTTTCCCTAAATTAAGGACATTAATATTGTAAATAAATATGAGAATAATATTTTTGTAATTATTTTGGTGATGCACTAATAGTGTAATTACTTATTAAATGTTGTATATTATTGTAAAGGACCTTTTATTTATTTATTTTTGTTTTGTTAGTGACTCTTAAAAAATATATAGTATTTATTTTAATACTATATTTTATAAAAATTACTATTAGAATAAACACTATATGTTTTTTGGGAGTCACTAGTAAAAAAAAAATTTGAAAATGTCCAATAAAAATATCTGCCAAGACTTATCTTAATATTAATATTAATTATAGATTATGTTATTGTCAATGTATTTTATCACAGTATATAAAAGAATTTTTTTATTTTTTTTAATGGCACATATTCACATGTTTGAAATGAAAATAAGATGTACTCCTACCCCGATACATGTTTATTTTTAAACTTTTTAAATGATAACATATATTCCTTCCTTCTCTTTAAAAAAGATGATTAAAGATATATAAAAAAATTAATATATATATATCAAATTTTTTTCTTATAATATTATCCTTATTTACTCAATTTGAAAATAGCACTTACTGTTATAAATATTATTTCATCCGTCTAGTCTAATAAGCACAAGCACAAGCACAAGCACAAGCACAAGCACAAGAACAAGATGAATTTGAAAGGAAAATGCCCAAACACTTGTTGGTATCTGATCTTAATGAAAATGAAACAAACTTTCCCAACCAACAAACCACCCTTGGGCTCAATAAACTTTTAAAAGTAATAATATACTTTTACTAACAAGTATACTTAAAACTGGATGATGTGGATTGTAAACCACACAACATTATTGAAGGGTGGGGGAAGAACAGGAAAGGAATACAAAACTGACAAAGAACCACTCTTGCAACAAACTTAACAAGCTATATCTTTCCCAAAAAGTTCGGTTATACCCTTCGTTGGATTCTTCTGTTTCACAATCGACTCCCCAACCAATACCTGCAAGGAGGGCAGAAGCGTATATCCGACCAAGTTAGCAGCCAGTCAGAATATTCTTATTCTAAAAAGTAATGGGATCAAAGTATTATAGCCAGGTCAACATGTTAACGATAAGGGTATTTGATGCCGATAATTATTTTTAAAAAAATGTGATCAAGAAAACAAAATTATACAACCAACACTAAATGGCCAGTGAATGAAACAGTTCCATCTTCCACTTAGGAATATGTAATAAAAATGCAACTTAAGAAGCCAAGGATAAATAAGCTTTACCGCTTTGACACCAGCTTCTTGTACATATGCAATATCATGAGGAGTAAAAATTCCAGACTCCCCGACCACCTAATAAACAAGAGAAATCAAAAGATTAAGGTTCATTGGAGCAGAGAAGGGAATATGCATTTCTCCATGAGAAACACTAGAACTGATAAATGGTTAGGTTCGCATTTAATGGCTTATTAAATAGTTACTTACAGCTTACAAGGCAATTAAGAAGATCACTTACAATGATGTCTTTTTGACGAATCCTTTTCCCACGCTCTCCTTGAAGAAGCTTTTTTGTGTTACTAACATCAACCTTAAATGTTTCTGCACACAAGCAAAGTAAACTTGCTGACCAAAAAATTACATTGATTAAAGTTACACGGCTATTCGTGAAGGATAGTATGTTTTTTTAATATCTAGCTAGAACTAATCCAACCCACCCCATCTATGCTGATTCATGCCTTCTACTATAAGCTCCCAAGCACTTTGCCAGGGTTACAGAAAGTAAGTTGTACTTGTAGTTTAAGAAAATTAGTGGAAAATATTCTAACACACAGTTATGTCTGAATTATCCGTATTTAAATAAATGCATCTCCGGGAATCGTATAGATAATTCAAATCACTATTATTTACCAGTTAAAACTATTGAATTTTTAACTATAAAGTATATATTATAAGATCAGCATACCAATGAGCAAAATTTAACTGTTCTGTAGGGGGTTTCAAGTTCAAAAAAGTACCAAGGTCACGGTTGTTGATGCCAATAAGTTCAATCCCTTCTATTTCAAGGACACGATCCATTTCCCTCTCATTATGTACCTTAATAACAAAGAGCAGAAGAAAAAACAACAAAAGTGATGATGAGTGTTATTTTCGTATAGAAGCTAACAATGTTATCATAGTAAAAGAACAGAGGCGGACATGGTTATTTAGTCCGTTGCAAAATATTTGAAGTCCTTCATGAGTGCAGAAAGCAAACAAATGAAAAGCTTTTGCTATGACAAGATTTTCCTTTAAATCATTAGGGGGAGAGAGAGAGAGAGAACGGGGCATGCAGATGCCATGCCTCTACAGAAATTCACAGCTTTGTGCCTCGAGACATACATTTCTCTCATTAAGTTGAACTAAAAGAACCGGTCACACTAAATACAATTTCACATACATATACGAGATCAAAAGAAAAAAGGATGCCTATCAATGTAGACTCAAACTTTAGCTACAGGTCTATAAAGTATAAACTCTAACCCATAAATCACATCTCATGCCATAAAAATAAGTATAATGGTTCAAAAGCTATTGGTTGTACACAAAAGAGATAAAATTGAATTCATGAACCTTTTCGTTTTTACTTAATCCAAAAGATAGAGAGAGAGAGAGAGGTAACATCGAAAAAAGCATAATTCAAACCTCAACAAGTGCTGCCAACCCAAGATTCTTGCAAATCTTAGACATATATCTGATATCAAGATCGGGTAAAACGCCAGCAATTAACAGAATCGCATCTGCACCTTTACTCCGAGCATAATAGATTTGCCACGCATCTATAATAAAATCTTTGCATAATAGAGGGCACTGCATACTTAAGTTGTGTCAGAAGCATACACTGAAGAGAGTTTTTACACAAAAATGCTAAAATTGTTGTTTTTGAGTTGTAGAGAAAACATTCTAGGAAAAGATTACCTTTACTCCAGCATTCCTTATGTTCTCCAGATTTTCAAAGCCTCCCTTGATTCATAAAACATCAAAGAAGTAAAAAACATTAGCAGCAGGAAATAGTTTGGGCTTCAATATTCAACACGAATACATAAAACCCGGAGCAATCAAGTCAAGATAGGACGAAATGCTGAAATCTTTAACTTTACCTGAAAATACTTCTTTTCTGTCAAAACGCTAAGACATGCTGCTCCACCTTTCTCATAAGCCTTGGCAATTTCAACCTATCAGGAGAAATATTCAGAAAATTGATATAAATATATATATATATAGAGAGAGAGAGAGAACAGTTTAGTTTTGATTTGCTTGTATTTGTTGAATGGCATTCTGGTAAAGAATGTATATATTGACCGATAATGACATTTTGTACAAGCAGTCATCCCTAGAAGGTGAGAGATTAAGGAATCATCTAATAATTAAGTATTACATCTTCTCTCGATTCCTCAAGTGATTAAATTTTTACACTGATTAGCCCATTCTCAATTGTGGTTATAGTTAATATCTAGCACAAGGATTTATTACCAAGAAACCAGTGGTGGAAAATAAGTGAGTGGGGTAGTGATTCTTAGTTATCACACCCTAATATGTTAAGGAATTCATTAAATCAAACCTATGAGAAAAAGGATAAAGATAATCATAACACGGAGTAGGAAAAACAATCACATTGAGACAAGGGAGGATAATGATAATGCAGAGAGGAGGTCGGAGGCAGTCCACCATTAAGCAGAAAAACTTACATTCATATTGAACTAAGTTGCGGTGATTAGGATTACGAATTGAAAAGGCTTCATCTGTGTTATTGGACTAAAGTTTATGCCAGATGTCCCTTTAACAGTTTAACCAGTGATGGACATTGTTGTTATTATTAAAGACTATAACTGGTAGTAGAATACAGATCGACTGAAATGAAAGACCAACAATATCAATATACAGGAAAATGCATATTATTAGCCATGAAAGTAGTTGTGATAAAACTTAAAACACCAATGTCCTAAACTTTCTACAAATGACATCATACCGTACGGCATTTTTCATCATATGCATGATCGATATCTCTCTATGACTTGCATGGTAAAATTTCTTTATATATTTCACTTGATATCTGAAAGTTATTCATTAGAAAAGTTAATCACAACAAATAAACCTTTTCAGACCCTAAAAATAATAGACATGCAACACATGCATAGATAACCTAAATGAAGATGTACACATAGATTAACCAAAATATAAACTGCGAACGTACTGGATCAAAATCTTCTCTTAAAACTCCTCTACTAGGTGAAGCCTTTTTCACTTCAGCAATTAGCCCGGGCAATCCAGTTCGCAAATGTGATGCTTTCAGCGCTCCCATAAAATCTCTAGCAGGAGGGGTGTTCTCAAGAGCCCTTGCCACCACTGCAAGAGGTCTTTTCTCTTTCATCTGAAAATGAACCTTATAAATACTAATGCAAATAATCAATATGCATAAAAGGGAAGAAAAAAGAAGAAAGGACCGCCACTAGAAAAAGAAGTGAAGAGGAGATAAGAACAAGAACCTGTTTTCAGAAAGCTAAGGAAGAGAATACCTGTGACACTTCCACATCTTTGTTCCATATAATTTCCTCCAGTATGTTACGAGGAGTGTTGCCCTCATTCTGTAAACGGAACTCGAACTGACCTACATAATGCTGAGGAGGTCCTGTTGGGGGTCGCCTTCTTATTCTTATACCCTGAGTAGCAGCTAGTTCATCTTGGAATCTCCCAAGTTCCCACTCCTTGATTTTCAGTGCATCTCCTTCAGAATCACTACCTGGGGAAACTATTTCTGATCCATCTTTCAACTCAGACTGCATTTAAAATAAAATTTTATTTTAATTAGTTTTTACAGTCTTTCATGACGATCAATTCAACTAAATTGCACCTTATTATCCAACAAATGTAGTTGATGTAATAATACTTCAAGAACAAAAGGGAAGTAGACTTCGATGAATTCGTATTTGCCGAGGAAATAAACCTTTAACTAAACTTATTTTCATCCTATGAAAGTTTCACTTTTTCCAATATTTTAGGGTCCATATGCTTTAGAAGTTGGATAGCTAGCCAAAGGGACATTTAATGGCAATTTGCTTATAAGTTCAAATGTTAGCTATGGAGCATACTTAATGGCCATTTTACTGTTAATAGTTTACAGATGATATTCCTTATCTATAACTTCTTTTCAAGATGCAAAACAAGTAAAAATTACTTTTAGGAAAGCAAACTATTCTTGTTATGGCTTTCTAGTTAGAACCTAAAATTGCTTGATAACCAAGGTTGCTGGCCAACTGACCCAAATCCTAACAGGCAAGCAGTAACTTTGGGAATGCCCTTCAACAACGAGTCTATATAGTGTAATTAACTATTCAAATAGCTGAAAACACATCTATAATCCCCAAAAGTAAAATTGTACTGTAATGATCATATAACAAAAGTTACTCCAGTGTAAGCAGTGGCGGACCCAAGCACAGGGCAGCGGGAGCAACTGCCCGAAATTTTAGGAGGTTAGGGGGTCAACATAAAAAAAAATTATTTGAGGGGGTGTTAAATGAAATTGTTATGTTTGATTCTCCCCCGTCCCTTAATATAAGTCGTTTTAGAATTGTATACAAGTATTAAGGAAATAATTGTATAGCATTAAATATAATATCTATTGTCTATATTGTCCTTGTATTGAAAAAAGAGTGTTATTTATTGGACAAAAAATAGTGAGAGAACCAAAGTTATATCTAATACTTAGGGTAATATTAAAAATTAAACGATTAATGATTACTTGAAATCCTCAAACGACTTATATTAAGGGATAAAAATTATCTAAAACGACTTATATTAAAAAAACTATTAGAATACTTATAGTTAAAGTCTAAAAACAAGGGATAATGGGAATAATGAGATTGATCTTAGCACCTTTCTCAAATAATTTTTTTTCACTTTTTCATTTGGTCCATTTTTTTTCTTTTCATTTTTTCTTTTTTCACAAATGATAAACATAGGTTGAATTGAAGATATACTAAAAATTACTATTTAAATATATTTGTTTCCATTTATAAAAAAAATTGTGCTTTTTATTGTTTTAAAATATTTTTAGTTGATTTAAGTATTAAAAAATATAAATAAATAATTATATTTTGATTTAAAATGTCAACTAAGATACACATGATTATATTTTGTGAAATGATATTTTTTTTCTCTTTAATATTTTTTTTTTAAATTTCCCCCCACTGAATTGTGAGAGGCTGGATCCGCCCCTGAGTGTAAGAATGATGAAACCTTTCACATAATAATCAAATCAAACACTCAAAAAGCTATTTGAAACAACGAACAAAGTGTTTCATAAGCTGCATCCATATGTGTATATACATATATATATATATATATATATATATATATATATATATATATACATAAAATGGAGAAAAGGAAAGAAGAAATAAAATGAAAGACCTGTTGAGCTCGAATACGGCTGGGAACAGAGAGCTTATTAGTATTATTGCTTCTGGGTTCGCCCGTTAAAGCTCCAGGGATATAATTAATTGACCTTCAAAATGTGATTGCTCCGAATGCCGTCGGTCTGTGAAGACTCTGATTCAGGTACGACAACGGAACCCTAATACCAATTGGGTTTTCTCTCATCGAAATCACGCCTTCCATCCCTTTTCAATTCAGTTCAAAATCAGCAAGCACTCTGAATTTGTCGGAGTCGGACTGAGGATTATTGGATATTAAAATTGTTGCGGTGTATTATACTGCCGTTTAATAAAGGAGTCCGTTAGATTTGAAGTCAACTTAGGAAATTTATACCCAAATTAATACACGAGTTTATCCAATAATATTCCCAAATGATTTTTGATATCTACTCGTAATCATGAGCATAGGTCCCACCTTGCTCATACATTTGCACCTTTATTTGATGAGTAATGTTAAGCGGACATACGAATGACAGGAAAATTGGACAGGTTTTTTAATTTATTTTTTTTTTTTTTATTTTGTGATTTTTAAAAAATATATATTAATATTTATTTTAATAGAAATTTTTATAAAATATAATATTTAGATATAATTTGGATACATATATAAAAATAGGATGTTAAAAAATATTATTATAAAAATATTATATTTTATAAAAAAATTTGTTAAAATAAATACTATATATTTTTTTAGAGTCACAAAATAATAATAAAAATAAAAAATAAAAAATTTGACCGATCTAATTCCCCTGTCACATTCCCTGTTCGGCAAGATTTATTGTTATTTGAGACATGAAAATAATAATGATCGTACATAAAAGGTAATTATAATTATCCAATATATTTTTTTTATTTTTTTTGTAACTTTATTAAATTATAATTACGAAACTTATAAATAGGGATTAGTAGAATTATAGAAAAACCTTGGTTATTGCACATATTTTTAAAAAAATATTATTAATAATATTTATTCACGTAACTGACAATCAAATAATTGATTTAAACATTCGTAATATATACTACTTCATTCCATAATAATTGACTTTTTAGAAGAAGAAAAATATGTTCCAATTTATTTGTTGTTTACAACTTTTTAAGAGAATAAATTATTTAATTTTCTATATCACCCCTAACTTCTTTCATTATCTCAAAAAAAAATTCTCTGTTGTATTAATAATTTTCAACTTTCCATAAAGGAGTAGTGATGTAATTTCATATAAATTTTAATTCTTAAATGATATTATTAAATAATTTTTTAATTTATATACATAAAACTAAAACGACTATTATTATAGTATCATTTTCTTTATATTATTACTATGATATGGGGAAGTAAAATGCAATATTGACATGGCAAATTGTCATGTTTTAATTCTCATGATTTGAGGTGGTGCATTAATGAAGATTTGTGTCCATATTTAGATAATTAAATATAAGAAAATGATATCTACACTTTAGATTATTCATTATTGCTTCATGTAAAATAAATATTTTCCATTTTGGGCTTACAATGGAGTTAAATATAATTATTTAATTTATATTTTGCAATTATTATAAATTTATAGACAATATCTTGGCATTAATTAAAAAAGTTAATTTAACAGTTTAGTCCCTTAAACAATAAAACGCTTATTTTATTTTAAAAACAGTCACTTTTGGAAGTCAGGTCCAACTTAATCTATTATATAAAACAGAGCGGAGAGAGAAAATACATAAATGTTACATCAAAATACACGTCAGCAGCTCTCTCTCTCTCTTGTCCTCCTTATTCAAATTTCGAACCCACACACACAGATCTCTTATTCCTCATCTTTACTACATCAAATACCTACTGTGAGGCCACAATCCTGATGACTTTAGTTGGACATGGATTCGTCTCCGACTGAAGCTATAAAGTCGCCGATGATGATTGACATGAATTCAAAACGAAACACGTAACAACTCCGACTGAAGCTATAGAGTCACCGCCGATGATGGAAGCTATGAGTCGCACACGTAACTCACTTTTGGGGCTAATCAAAGAAGTTGATTGAAGTTTCTGGGACTAATTTGAAGGTATTTTTAATGATCTGAAAATGGGTTTGAAACCCGCTTTGAATTCGCGATTGTTGGGGGTAAACAGGTAACATTTTTTTTTATTTGGGCTTTTTTTACCCGTAATTCTGTATCAAGAGGACGTTTGTGCCAGCTTTGAATATGAGGTTGTGGCGATTAGACCAAGTGAGCAGTCTGTAGTGAAGAAGGAGATGGCAGATGGGTTATAGGTTTCTGCTGCATTTGAAGAGCCCTATGGAATAAGGAGGACTTATTGTCTTGAAATGAACTCTTTTTTAGAGTAATGTGACGGGTGGATGAGGTAATTTCTTATTTGTAAGCTATTTTCAATCCAGATGATTGAGCCTACCAAGGGGATATGTGTACATATACCATGAATTTGACTAACTGAATCCACTTAATTTATTAAGCTTCAACTGATATTATATGGGTTATAAATTGGTTATATTTTTTCTAATTTAATTGTTTTTGTGGATCCTGTACTGTTGTGTCTATAAGTACACTTTTTATGCGATTTGGGCTTTGGAGATTTTTACATTCTTCTTGGAAATTGGATATGTCCTGTTGTTATGCATAAATCATTTGTTAACTCCACATTGAGTACTTAGTTTCACATGATGTTGCTCACTTGATCAATTAAAATTCTGTAACATTTACATACTTCTAATCAGTTGAGCAATCTTAGATTGTTTTACTTACTGTAAATTGCATGCTGAGCTTGGCTCAAGTCTTAGAAGAATATTAGGTCAGCATGAAGGTTATGTTCTGTGATGTCTGGAAGGACTGCTAAACTTGCGAGTGTTGAGCCTGTAGTGAGTATGGTGATCCTTAATGAAGGTTATTTTATGAGTTTAACTAGCAAACACCTCGAAGATCAGCACAAACAAATCTGAGAGCCCTTTTGCATATAATATATTTTAGAATAACAGAAATCATTTGTAGCTGGAAGTCATGGCTTGTGCATTTCCTCAAACTGTCTTTAGCATTTGTTGAGAATGTGATATCTATGGTGTGTCTTTGATAATTAATCTTGCCGAGTGGTTAGGTCATTTAATATCTTGACAAGCTGCTAATATTTGAGAGTTTGAGTATGCAGTTTAGCTGTGATTCAGAAATATGGTATGGAATGATGGTTTTTTTGGTGGTTTGGATATGTATTGATGATTGTAAGTTTTGTAGATAAGTTTAGAATTTTTCGGATATCTATTTTTAAAGGAAATTTTGCCAAAATTTCGTGAAATTAGTACCGACTAGCTCGATGTTTTGGTGGTTGAATATGTATTGATGATTGAGTATGTATGTCTTTAGATAATGTAATATTTTTTAAATTTTAATTTAATTTTTTGTTACACCGTGCCTTCAGGCACGGGTTATCGCTAGTTCTTAATAAAATACACTATATACTTTTAAGAAATTGATATTTCCACCTATTATATTAAAATGATATTTACACATAAATTATCTCTCATGTTGAGATGAGACCCATTCACTATTTATGTGACGTGACAATTACCTACTTTTATCGATTACAGGCTATTATAGAAAATAAAAAATTATTCCATTTCAATTTCGGAATAAAATACAATCAAACAAAATAGAGTGCAAAAAGAAAATATCAAATAATAATAATAATATGAATATCAAATCGTTTGACTCACAAACCAAAAGGTATATAATTAAATTACCTTAAAAATAATAATAATTTATGAGATTAAATAATCGACAAATCATAAAATAAAATAATCAAAAATATTAATAAACTATTACAAATAATCGTATCTCACCCATTATTTTAATTTTTACAAACAAAGGTAGTCGCCTAAAGTTCAGCCTCTTTCCAAATGATGTATTTGACAACAAGAACATCAAATTCGTTTAATACAAGTAAAAACAAAAATCAAATTATCCCAAACAGACAATAATATTAACAATAGCAACTCAACCTAATACTCCTTGATCATCATTTAGGAGAAATGGTGCCTATCAGTGAGATGCAAATCTGCTATAATAAGAATTTATCCAGTGGAAAGTAGAGCATAACTAAAGCAAACATATAAATTAAAAAGTTGCTTCACTGGTATAACTTTTGGAGCTCATCCTTAAACTTAGCCTTCACTTGTTCCCTCTTCAACTTGAGAGCTGCAGTAACTAAACCAGACTCCGGGGTCCACAAATCCGGTATCAACTTAATCTTTGCAGGAAGTTCAAACTTGTCCAACTTTGCGGATTTTGCTTCCTGCATGGTTGGAAAAATAACTAGGTCTTCATGCCTCAACAATAAATTTAAAGTTCCATATACCACACATGTTTTCATATCCCCTATACTAAAAGTTTAAATCCCTTTATATGGTTATAAATGCATTAACTCACAAAGTTGGACAGCTAGACAAAGCTGGGTTTTGTAAGTTACTAAAAATATAGTTCATTCGAGATTGAACGCTCCTGGATTAGGCATGAATCATAAGTAGTTAAAACGGTGCACAGTTTCCCATGAACTAATGACATCAAATGAAGCAAGGCTTGTCTAGGCAGCAACAGGAACTCTGCAACACCACACAAATACATGTCTACAATGGATGGTGTAAGATTTGGTGAGCAGTTAAGTCCTATAGCCACTACATGCTATGGATCGGCTCCCAAATATATGTTTAAGGGTATATATCTGCATATTACATTTCTTTTAAACATGGTTTAAACTTTAAACTCCAGTTCATCGTGGTATTTTAGTATGATTTTCTTGGATTAGAAATAATGACAAACCTTAGAAAGGGATTGTTGGACCTCATTTACAGCTTCATTCTTGTTACACAACTCAGAAAAGTTCTTGAACTCGATGCCAGTTTCTTGGGCCCACTTCTCGAGGACCTGATGCTAGGGGACTACTAGTGCTACACAATAGTTGTACAAGGGATCTGCATATACCATGATATTTTCGACATAGTTGCTAGACATCAAGGCTGCCTCAACCTGCAATTAAGCATCAATCCAATTCCAAACCGAGTACAAATTCAAAGACAAATTAGCCCCCCAACCCCCTTCTCTTTCCTAAAAGATATGAATTAATTAACGAAACAAGATTAGTGATATTGACTTTTGCCATATTATGTATATAACATTGAAATAAGTCAGAACAATTGACATAATTATCAGCCGAAAAAACTAACCAGAAGACGATGAAAACACTCCAGAGATTAGGACAGGGACAAACTAAATCAAGACATATTAGGTAAGGTTCAAATGCACACCTTCCCAAGGGAGATATACTCTCCATGTTGAAGTTTAACAATATCCTTCTTCCTATCAATTATATCAAGGCATCCATCAGGATGAAACCTTCCAATGTCACCAGTGTAGAACCAGCGCATGCCCCTCTCATCAACCTGTGTGGCAGAGTTACTAGGGGCAGTATTAACAAGTTGTAATAAAAGCAAACACATTCACACATACATATGATTAGATATTACCTTGTAAACCTCATTTGTTTTTGCATCGTTGTTAAAATAACCATCAGTTACACAGCCTCCACTAACTACAACCTCTCCTCGAGGCATTGGTTTGTCAGATGTCAAATACCCACCTTCATCCCAAGAAACAAGCTGCAATATAAATTGAAGATATTCATAAGAGAAGTGGGTCTAATTAAATTCTATGATAAACAACAGTATTGCCCATGCTTTAAACCAATAACAGGACAAGGCTGAAAATAACAAAGCATATGGAAGCATAAACTGTAAGTCCTTTTTTCCCTATACAGATGAGCATTAAAATTTTAAGATGGCTTTGATAACTGTCTAATCAAATTTGATAAACCTAAGATTCTACGAAGAAAAGTATATTAATACTAAAAAAAACACCTAGCAAGAGAATGACAAGTATGTGCTATTCTACACTAGCCATTTAGATTTAAAAGAAATCCGTTGTGCATGTGGATTTAAAATGGTTTATTTTGAAATATGCTTATGGAAATATTTTACTCGTAATTACAGTAAAATAATTAAATACTGTTAATTATAAGAGTCGTGTAAAGGACGGTTAATATAATGGTTACATCAATGTCACTATACACTCTGATCTTAAGAGTTTAAAATTTTCTGTGAAATTATGTTAAATGGACTCTGGTAACGAATCTATGCTGGTATGGTGCATGTCTGAAATTCATCAAGTATCCATATTCATTTTATTCATTTTTATTCATTTTCTAACATTTATTCATTTTCTAACATTATTATTTTATTTCTTTGGGTATATGGTGCTCTGTATGACATGCAGAGTTCAAAGTAAGAATATCACTCATTTAAACTTTAAAGCAACTATTGAACAAAAGGATGCAGGATAGTGTTGTGTATAACTCTATGGTGTACCTAAATTAATGGGAAAGATATAAACTTTTTGGGGGGTAGGGACTATGCTATGGGAAGTGTAAAGCACATTCCACATCCTATTAACATTTTGGAGATTATACATAAGTCTGCACAATGTTGAACTGATTCAATTTTCAAGACATGTTGCACCAACCAGCTCAAGATTCTAAAATAATATAGTAAATGATTAGGTAATAATATTCACTTTTCAAAAAAATAATTAAATTAATAATACTACGAAACAATTATAGGAATCCAAAATGAAACTGAGAAACTTGGTCCATATGTGCTTTCATCCCACGGAAAAGTGGATCATTTGCCGTGTAACAATACAATGAAGAGATTTTCTGTTTTTCTTAAGTATATAAAAAAGAGTAAGGTGCAGTATGCTGTTACTGTTCACTTAGAAGACTGCCAAGTATAAATCAATTCTATATGTATCAAATACTTCCATAGAATGAACACTTATCTGGTGGAAAGTAAGCTGTGATTGACCTTTAAAACCCGACCATCTTTGACATTCAAATGTTCTACTTACCTTAACAAAGCAGCAAGGAAGAGGCGGGCCAACACGCCCAACAGATATATGTCATCAAACTCGGAAAAGGCAGCTCCAGCACATGTTTCTGTCAGACCATATCCTTGAACAACAGGAGCCCTGGTGAACAACATTGTGCACAAAAAAACTACTGTAAAAATCAAATGTACACAAGAAATATATGAAAGATGTGAGCAACTCCGGAGATCAATAAAACTAGCATGTGGAGTTTAATAACTAAACTAGAAGCAGAAATTCTCACAAGCGGCATCATATAAATTAAATATATCAAAAGGTAAAACAAAGCAAGCCGGGGAAAAAACTACACAAAAAACACAATATGTCAAGCTGTATTCATTTCATTTATCACTGCAGTTATTTTAAGTGTCATAAGCATTATATATGCCAACAAATATAACCCAAAATGAGGTATAATTATTTCTAATGTGTGCAGATTGTGGAACACATACCCCATGCAGATGTTAACAAAACGTTGTGTATCTCAATATAAAGGGGCTCCACCACAGAGCATAAAACGGATGTCTCCTCCAAGTACAGATCTTATCTTTTTGAAAATGATTAAATCCCACAATAGTGCCTCTAGTCCCCAAGCTCCAAACCAGCTTCCTTCTAGGGCTGCAACTCGACGCTTATAGGCAATATCGAAAAGTTTTTCAGCAAGACCTCCCTTCTCCCCAACCTAACATATGTTCAAAACAAAAGACAAACAAATAATATTTTATCTTATCCTAAGGTAAAATGCATCAAAATAAGAGTAATAATATCAAATGCGACAGTGAATTTAAACAATCCAGTTAAACCTTCTTCAAAACTCCATCTCGAACACGATCCAAAATGGCTGGAACTGCAGCCATTAGAGTAGGTTTTAACACAGAAGCATCTCCCATGGTTCCTTTTTTGATTTTGTTAGATGTGTCTGTTAAAGTCAATGTTGAGCCATAACCAATTGATACGCCTGCACAGAACATCACAATCTGGACAAATAAAGTGTTTAAGTACAACATATCTTCACTGAATCCTATTCAAAAAAGCTCAAATCTGATGTTACCTCAGCTTCCAACTCAAAAACATGAGCCAGTGGTAAGTACGCCAAATAGACATCATTGCTTCCAAGTTTTGGGATCACTGTCACAACTGCAGCAGCACAGGCTACAAGGTTTCTATGAGTCATCATAACTCCCTAGATTATAAACACAGAGCATGTTAGACGAAACTGCATATTGAAACTAGTGAAAAAAAGGTAAGCTTGTGTGGTTGTAGAAGGAAAACAGAAACCAGGTCTTAAAAGTCATTTTCCGTTATGTCAGCTGCACTCAACTTATAGATATATTCATTCAACTGAAAGCCTCATCCCAACTAATTTGTGTTGATGCATGACTAAGTGCCCCTTCCCCTTCTCGTATGGATATTTAGTTATATATTATTATTATAAAAGTAAGGGTATTGTCGGTTTTACATTTGTACTTTCCCTTTTTCCCCAAGTCAAACTATTCTCATCCCATCAAAAAACAATAGGAAAATTTTGAAATGTGTGAATTGGGTTGAATCAAACCTTTGGAAGACCTGTACTACCACTTGTATACATGATGACTGCAATATCTGTCTTGATTGGAAGTTGAGGACGAACAGAGTTATACTTCCCAAGTTTCTCAACTTCAGAAAAAGATGAAACAGTCCAATTGCTCATATCTTTAAAAAGATTAGGATCAACAACGGTATCACCATCTTCAAAATAAATTATATTCTTTATAGTTTGTAGCCTCGAAATTACTACAGGCAATCTTTTCAATTGCTTGGAATCGCATATCAAAGTCGATACTTGAGTCTGTTGAAAAATATAGCAATAGCCAATAAGTAATGTTGTGCATAATCCAGGTCCTAACATCTTACAAAATTAGCCTCAAAAGATACAAAAATAGAATAAGAAGCAACAAAATGCTTTGCAATAAAAGTGTGTTCCAACCTCATTAAGTGAGTGAATTAGGGCCTCTTCACCTAACGAAGCATAGATGGTAACAACGGTTATATTCTGCCGGAAGCAACCCTGCAGTTGAAATAAAAGTGAAGCCAGTGCCACCTCCCCACAACCAATATAAATCTCAAATATCAAATACAACAAAGAAGGTTACCTGAAATGATATGAACCACTCTGGCCGGCTTTCAGAAAAGATGGCAGCACTAGTATCCATATCATGACCTAATTTATCAAGTCCAGATGCAAAGTTGCGAGCACGATCGAATATTTCCCCATAAGTTTCCCATTGATACTCCCCAAGATGAAGCTTCTCAAACTTCCTCCCACTACTATCTGTGATGAACTCCTTACCAACTATCTTTCTTGTTCCAAGACGCCGTAATTGTGAATGCTTCTTGCAAGACTGCTCAAATAGAGCTGCCATAGTAGTGGCCCCTTCCCAAGGAACTTCAAGTAATTCGGTTGTTCGAGCATTGCGTATTGCATAACCTGGCTCACCTCCAACTTCAGCTTCAACTCCTCTCTGCTTCGGCTTTTTTCTCCGCATAAATATGGTGGATAATAAAGGTACAAGTATGGCAACAAGAATAGCACCTAGAATTCCATACAATTTATTCTCTTTGAAAGCCATCAAGTAATCACCAATTTCTGTTTTACCCATCAAAGGTAAGTTGAAACGATTTCCCTCATATTCATTCATTCTGTGATCCTATGTGTTCCTATATGTCAACAAAAATCATTTCTTTGCGGAACAGGCCAATTAGACACCAAACATAAATAACACAGATTATTGACGTAGTCTGAAACAACTCATCATGGTACATCAAAAATTAAAAATCATTATAAGGGAAAAAAAGTAGTTTTAAAGCTCTACTGTTTATGAACTCTCTTTATAGACTTAAAACATGTCTGTCAAGTTATATACTCGGTAAATACTAAGCCAAAGTAATGCTGTTGTTTCAAATTACAAAATTTGACGAAACAAACCGCCCTAATAGTTGTATATTTGCATAGTATTTTGAGTTTCAGATTGAAATAAAAAAATATGATGATTGCTGCAAGGTTTTCTTATTTCCTTTTGTTCTTTTATAGTTTCTTCTCATTCCGGGCTAGACACTAAAACAACCAAAAAGCCAATAAGCTAAGCTTCATGTTGTTATGACCAACTGAGTATAATAAATGAGAGAATTTTCACAAATTTAATTAAATTTCTATTTATTTTAAGGGAGTAATTACAAACATAAAAAAGATAAGCATATCTTTATAATTCTAACAAGAAAATAATCCAGAGAGCAGTATGAAGTCATGTTAAAAAAAACAGCAAAATAAATGGATCAAATTTCAGTTTATGACACACACACTTGCAATAAATAAGAAAGAATAAAGCTCAATTACTGCTATATGTATACTATGGAGGGGTGTGTGTGTGTAGGCGTGATTAAGCTGATCAATATCAACCCTAACATACATAATTAGAATCCAATAATTGGAAATAAATTAAAAGGTTAAGGGAAGAACTCTCACCTAGGAATTAAAATAAATAGAGTATTTGGAAAGAAAGGAAACAAATTCAAGCAAAATTTCCTCATGAGTCAAAAAAACAGAAATAATGGGATGTGAAAATTAGGAATAATTATACCTTCATATTCTGTGTTTGTTTGTCTTGTTCCTCTCTCTCTGCTCTGCTCTGCTCTGCTCTTTAAAGTCGAAAAAGCAAAAATAAAAATACTCTGTAGTTCAAGTGCTGGTTTATATAGGAAAATATATTATAAAAAAAATATCTAGGCATATGGGCAAAAAGGTAACTGACTACAATCATTAGATCTTTATCATCTCAGTTTGTATTTGTAATAGTAGTACCCTTCCTTCCAAAGATTAATATGGATTTTTTTAAAATTACTAAATATATTATAAATTTATTAATTTAATTTATATCAATATAATTATAAATATTATAAATTATTTAATAAATAATGTTGGGTATAAGATTTATTATTTTTAAATTTAAATAAATTATGTCAATTTTAAATTTAAAAATATTTTAAATTAATTTTTTAAAAGTTAGTATTAATTTTATAATTGACATCTTTGTCATTTCATTCTTTTTATTAATGATATCAAAGTCATTTTATTATCAAATAAAATAGGGCTAAATACACTTTCATGACATCAAGTATCATCATATTTATGATAAAAATTTTGGGCTTATAATTTACTATATAAAGTACCTAATTGCATACAATGTAGCCTCTAATTTCATAATCCAGCTAAATTGGCTGGAATATCTAATTTTTCGGCCAGACAGGTTTCTGTATACTATTTCACCGTATAGAAATACAGTCTGACTTATTTTATCAGTATAAAATTTGTATAAATACTTATTCTGACTTATTAAATCTGTATAAATTCTTATAAATAATTATTATATGTTAAATTATTAAAATTAAATATTGATACAAAGATTACCAAATATAATTTTTTTTTAAATTAAAAAAAGATTTAGTTACCAAAAAACCCAATAAACTTTTAAACATATAAATTATATTTGGCAAAACTAAGTAATATTTATCCCACTGTACTTGATACCTTTTATGGAATAACTGACTGAATTTTTTAAAAATTTATCGTTTTTATTTAAACAAGTAATATTATACATATATTTAATCATTCACAACTAATTAACTCAAACAAATATATATAAAAAAATAACACAACTGATTAATGTCAAATGAGTTGATTAACTCTGTGACGCCCCCAAAATAGGTATACATCACCCATCTTGAGTCGTCAAATACATGGTACAAAATTCAAATACAACTTATGTGAGACCCCGAATTTTATGAAATAAAAGTATTCAATTTTTCTATTTTGGTAAATAGTTAAATTGATAAAAGTTTAAACTTAAGGGTAATATGTGAAAATTTTGCAAAGTAAGCAAATTGATATAAAATATACTTTTTGTCGGGGAATATCCGTACGACGGTACAATCGTTGGTGGACCCCACAATAGAATTATTGTCGAATTAAGAAAACAACAAAAATATTTTTATGAAAATAACGGCGGAAGTTTTACCGTTAAAACTGTTGAACTATTCGGTAGTAAAAGTACAGTAATACGCGTGGTTGAATAGTAGCACACGGTATTGATTATTGATACTTATGTGAGAAGTCACTCAGTTTTGTTCAATTATTGCTACAGTAATTGCTGCATAGTATCTCACGTTATTTGATTCAATTATTGTCGATATTTTATATATTATTAAATCAATAATTAAGACGACGGAGTTATTAATATTATTATTTGCAATATTAATGATGTCTAGAAGTTCTGTCAATGAGAAGTTTGGTTACCTAATTGCGCGCCAATAGGAAGAAATTCTTATTGGAAAGCTCCCTCTTTCCTGGGAACGACCTGGTCGATTAGTATTGTGAATTATAATAATGGTGATAAAGTTTATTTTATTATTATAATAAATGTAATAAAACAGAATTTTTTTTATATAAAACAAAATACTTTTTATAAAGTTTTGTTTTATTTGATTTTAAATAGAATATATTATATTTTATTATGCATAGTGTTTGCATAGTAAAATCTTTTTATATAAAACAGAATACTTTTATAAAGTTATTTGTTTTATTAGATTATAAATAGAATATATTATATTTTATTATGCATAGTGCCTGCATAGTGCCTGCATAGTGTTTGCATAGTAAAATCTTTTTTATATAAACCAGAATACTTTTATAAAGCTATTCGTTTTATTAGACTATAAATAGAATATATAATATTCTACTATGCATAGTATTTGTATAGTACCTGCATAGTATTTGTATAGTAAATTCTTTTTATATAAAACATAATACTTTTATAAAGTTATTCGTTTTATTAGATTATAAATAGAATATATTATATTTTATTTAAAAGATTTTGTTTTATTAGAATATTTTATTAATACTGCATAGTAAATTAATATGGACCATCCGTTTAAAAGTCTCACAGTTTAAAGCTGAGTCTCACAGTTTGTATACCTATTGTTGACCTATCAATCAATATATATCTGGAATCAAATATTCATCTTTGCACTACAGGCCAAAGATATTCATCAGTTGGTCATGTTCATCTAAACACCTGTTCATCTTTGCACTACGGGCCAAAAATATTCTTCAGAAATCATTCATTTTTCACTACAGGCCAAAGATATTCAATAATATCAACATTTAAGACTGAGGATGATGAAAAATATTTTTAAAGAAATGAATCCAGTGAAACAAAATGACAAGGATTAAGGATTCGTACTTTGTTTTATCCATGTCCAAAAATACCTCAAAAATAATCATAGTGGTGTAAAATTCAAGAATGATCAAAATATGTATACAATCAAAGCTAGTATCCACAATAGATATTTTAGACGAAAAGGGAAAATTTTCATTTTTCGATGAATAGTGTCGTATACGTGCATAGTGTCGTATACGTGAATAGTAACTCCGACACAAAAAATTCTAAATTTGATTAAAAGTTCAGATCAATACTTCGGCATAATGATATTAGAAGAAATAATATCATTTTAAAAAAATAATATCCCTTACCTCGGAAAGACAGTACTTCTAACTGGAATACTTGATATAGGCTATAACTTGAACTTGCACCGTATAGCAATACTCAAAGTATACTCAAAATACTCACAAGAATACGCTCGATAATATAGAGAGAGAAAAAACTTCAATTTCTGGTGTGATTTTCAATTCTAACCTAAACACCCTATTTATAGGAAAATGCTTAGAACACCAAAGCAGAAAATTTATTAAAATATATTATTAATAATAAATTTCATACGCCTCCTTGGAAAATCAGATTTCTAACATATCCCACATGCTCATCTTCTAGAAAAAGTGAGAAAAACGTTTTTATTAAAAAAAAATATTTAAAACTTCCAAAAATTAATTATTTCGGAGCTTCTAAACTTCAATAATTCACAATAAATAGCCCTTTTATCAGAAAAATTGAATCTTGCGAGTTTTTATAGAAAATTCAATTCTCTACAACTTTGCAGAATAACGTTTTTCCAAATTGCAAACAAAAATTGACCGAAATCCATAAACGGACGATTTTACAAGCTATAATCAAATTTCGGTCAATAATTGTGTCCACCTACACACAAAATATGTGTTAAACATTTAATGCCACAAAAATACTCTTCCTCCTCATATACTCATATATCCCACATTCATTATAAAAATATCACCGTTAATATATTATTAAAATAATAAATTATTTTATCAGAAAAAGATAAAATATTAATTTTCAACAATTGTCACATTAAAAATTTTCTCCATCTATATCCACATAAAATTAATATTTTCCTCATCATATGAATCAATAATTAATTATTCACAAATAATATTACAGAATCACAATATTGACAACCAGGCAGTTCCCAGAAAAGAGGGGGCTTTCCAATAAGGATCTCTCCTTACTGGCACGCAATTAGGTGACCAAACCTCTCATTAGACAGAACTTTCTAGACATTGCCAATAATGTTATCTAATAATATTATTCAGATAATATGAATTATTGATTCGATAATGAAAAATACTGTGTAATGACAATTATTGAAATAACAACAATATAAAATATCAACGCAGCAATTATTAAATCAATAAAATAAAATATTGAACAGTAATTACTGTAACCATTATTGATTAGTGCCTTCTTACGTAAGAATCAATAATTAGTGCAATACCATGTGCTACTGTATTTTAACCACCGAGTATTTTAACAGTATTAACGGTAACAGCTACACTGTTATTTTTAAACAACTTATATTTGTTGTTTTCTTCATCCAATCGCTTTCCGTTATGGTGCACACGCATGGCTGCGCCGTCGTACGAATATTCCCCGACAGTACGAATATTTCCCGACAACAATGAATATTTTATAACCACTTGCTTATTTTGAAATATTTGCGTATTTTACCCATAACTATCCACATTAATCAAATCAACCCTTACTATTTCAAAATAATAAATAGAGAAAATTAAATTTCATTAATAATAAGTTGGGGTCTTACATATTCCATGTGATTTGGCTTAGAGAACCCTAGTAACGAAGTTATGGCAATTTTCACGTAATTAGACGTTAAACGTCGAAAACGTTGAATTCCGGATTGGGGGTCAAAAGTTGTCGTGAGACTTGAAAACGTTGGTTTTCAATGTCAACACGTGAGATAGGGTGATTAAGAGTTGTGGGTTCAAGAATCGTTGGATTCTAACTTAAAACGAAGAAAACAAGCATTGAATGCTCTTTAACGTTTACGAACGTCTAAAAATGAACTTAATGGTGAATTTTGAGTTATAGGATTTGAAAGTGTCGAATTCTTATATGAACGCGTAGATTATGTTATTTATGACGTGTAGGCTTTTGAAAGGACCAAATCGGGCTTATAACGAAGAAGTTATGGCCCCGAGAATTTCATAAAATTTTTGAAAATTATTGAAGTTCTGCAACTTAGGTCTGGCGCCGTGGCGCCAGACATAGTACAAATTACCGCACCGCAGTGCCGGGACAGTAAAATTGAGCACTGCTAAATGGTGCCGCAGCGTCAGTGTTCCGCACCGCAGCGCCGAGTCGAGGGCCTTGCCACTGCTAACTGGCGTCGTAGTGCCAGTCTAGTACTATGAGGGTCGTGTCGCGGCGTGAGTGGTGAACCTTAGACAATGACTTAGGTTTTGAACCTCATTTGTCCGGGGACCTAAAGGGATGATGTTTGTACACTTCATAAGTGTATTAAAGTTATTCCTATACTACCTATACTAAGGTATATGGTATGAAACTTAGGAATATTATGCATGTTAGTAAGTTAACATCGATGAACAAAGTTGATACTTTATCAATAATGTTTGAGTCCGGTTAATAAATGACAGTTGAGTAATAAACCGGGACGAAGGGTAATAAGTCTTGTTGACTTTAGTAAATGATATTAAGTTAACAAAGACATATAAGAGAAAGAAGCTTGTAGGAACAATTTGAATAGTTGTTTGATAGCTAATTACAGTGTGCTATGTGAATATATCATGTAGATTCTGTAAAGGCTGTGGTCAGTTGAGTAAATTATTTGAAGACGCTGAAAGACAAGTTTTCTTAACGCTTGTCTAACTTTCATGTTACCCAAGTTTTATGTGATTCGTTGAACTGAATTGCAAGACTTATTTTAAAGAAAGGGTCGATGCCAGATTTTAACTCGGCTAGACTATTTGTAATATATAGATTGATTATTATTCATGTCATTTTATATAGAAATGTTAATGCTATCCTATGCCAAGTAATTGGTACGGACGTGAAGGTAAGGTTTGTCTATGAACAAACAAAAGTATTTTTCATCGATTATTCGATAGGCACGCGAGTTTGCCAAAAGTATTAAACGTAAATACGTTTAATGAATGAGTGTTGATCAACATAGAGTACAATAGGCTGATTACCTAGAAGTGCTCGTAAGTTATCTGATGAACGGCCTTAGTGCCGTGGACTCCTTTTCAAGTATGAAAACTGAAAGTTACTGTTCATGGTCTAACGACCAGTTCAGAATTCCTAATCTATTTTATACTTTGGGAATTGATGTTATGAACTGTTAAAGTATTATTGATTCATAATACCTCATAACTATTGTTTAGTTATGTCAGAATTGTTATATGATTCACGAATGTGGTATTACTGTTATCCTTGATTAAACTTGATAAGCTGTCATGCTCACTTCTTACGTGAATTATATAACTGCAGTTAAGGATGAACGTATTGTGAATGCCAAACGAGATAAGGGCAAAGCTAAGATGGATGTTTAGCCGTTATGTAATAGTTTAGAAAGTTTGTATGTATTATACATTATGAACAATGAACTATGTAACCGGTTTATGAACCTGGGAAGGATTGTATGTAAGACCCCAGTTTTTATAAATAAAGATGAATTTTTTATAATTATTATTTTTGAATATTATGGAATAAATTTGATATAATGTTATAGTTGTGGGTAATATTTATAAATTTTGCAAAGTACGCAAGTTGTTATAAAATATTCGTTTGGTCGGGAAATATTCTTTTTGTCGGGGAATATTCGTACGACGGCACAATCATTGGTGGACCCCACAACGGAAGTATTGTCGTAGTTAGAAAACGACAAAATTATCTTTCTATAAAAATAACGGCGGAGGTGTTACCGTTAAAACTGTTGAACTACTGGGTAGTAAAAGTACAGTAATACGCGTGGTTGCATAGTTGATGTGATAAAAATATGTACTGCAAGTGCACAGTGTCGAATTGAAGAACTGGCAAGTACAGGTCGAACCCACAGAGACTAGATTAATTTTAATGTTTCCTTAATATTTATTTTAGGCGAATTAGAAATAAAGATTGAGAATTAATTAACTAGAATATGAAAACAATTAACGAGAATGCAATCTAGGAATCTGAATCCACTAAATAATAAACATAACATATAATTCAATCTCTTTTATTTTTATAACTCAAATTATGATTTTGATCTCCCTTCCCTTTAATTTAGTAATTTACAATTAACGTGGGCAAGCATAGACTATGAAAATTTAAGGATTAACTATAACCCATCAAAACTTTTTTGAGCAAGCATGGATTATGAAAAACTCATATCTTAACAATAATCTATCAAAACCTCTTAATTAATTTAAAATCACATAAGAACTATAAAACGAATGTATTTCAATAACGAAACATGAAGGCGAAATCAATTAAACATAAAAGCATAAATAATAGAAGGGATAAAAAATATTATTACGAATAATTATTTAATTTCATCTTCATCCTAGATTAAAGAAATTAACTAGACATGAAAATAAATAAATTAACTAAAATAAAGAAGAAGTAGAAGATTGAAAATAAATAAGAAAACTCCCTTATTCACGATCCTCCAACAAGCGTTGAAACATAATTTAATTTACTCCTACTCCTAACCTAAAATAATACAATACTTAATTCCCTCCTTCTCTCTAAAACAAGAGGCCTATTTATAGGGAAAATAACTTTGAACCCTAATTTAGATTCATTGAACTTGGACACTTTGATCATTCCCTTTCCATGTAGAATTCAACTTCCTAGTAGCAATCAACTTCAAAAAGATCTTCTAGATAGACTTTTCTTTCTCTTGTTGGATTTGAATTGCACTAAGATTGTTCCACCTCTTTCCTTCTCCTTGTCAGATTCTTCTTGGACATTCCTTATATGAATAAGAGCATTAAATATAGCTTGATCACCAAGATTTTGACTTTATTGCAACAACTATTAAATCCTACAAAATAAAATAAAACATATTAATTTAATAAACTAATATAATTAAAAGGACAAAATTAGGGATAATTAAATGTATGAATTACGTTTCTATCAAATACCCCCATACCTAGCTTTTGCTCGTCCTCGAGTAAAATAAATAAAAAAAATAAAAATAAAACAAAAATTACAATACCCCATTTTCGTAGGAAACACGATTGCACTTAGCATGTGCAACAAGCCTTTAAACCCCAAGGTTACCCCAAGTGGACGAGTTGTGTCTCGTGAGGGTTTGCAGTGAATATACCCACAAAATTTAAAAATATTTTTGGGTTCAACAAATTATGAAATTGAAAGAAAACTTCTAAATATTTATGGGCATTATACATAAGCAAGATTAAATTCAAAATCACACTTTCACCTTATCAAAAATACTCGATCTTCATTTTAGACACCATCCTTCATTAAATCAATTTCATGTAATGCATGCATGTGTATGTGATGTAACTCTTAGTAGGGATTTTTATCATGAAAATCAAGCAAACTCTTTTTTTCTTTGTCTTTCTTTTTTTCCTTTTTTTTCTCCATTTTTTTTATTCTTGACTTGTGCAATGTCTCATTTTCTTAGGCTTTTCAGAGTTACCCATGTAGAGCGAGCGTTGGACCAATGACTCCCAAACCAGATGGCTTTAGGGCACTAGGTGTAGAGACACCTCTAAGAATTTACTAACTCGAGTAACAAAGGCCACAAAATTAGACTAGTCAAGCTGCTTTTATCCATCATACTTTTCAGCGTGAATATCGATGTTTCTCGAGGCTTGGATACCCAGTTATTTCGTTTAATGGACATTGAAGCAGTTATTTATTTATTTATTTTTTTCTCTTTTCTTTTTTTTTTCAACTTTTCTCAACTTCATTTTTTTCATTCTTTCTTCTTCTCTTTTTTTTTTTTTTTTGAAATTACTCGAATCATGGTTTATACCCCACAACTAAGAATTAGTGCAAACGTGAAGTGCAAAAATGTTTGTTAAATCAATTTTAAATCCAGATGGTGTTTTGAACTAAGATTTCATATTTTATCAAAAATTCAAGAGTTCTAAATCTTTCAATCTCACTCATGCGCTTTGCTCCATAAACACTTATTAGAATTAATTCAATTCATAAAAAGTCAAACAATTTTTTTTTAATTTTTTTGTGTTTTTTTTTTCGTAAAAAGAAAAAAAATCTAATACAAACAAACTTCCCCATACCTAAATCATGCATTGTCCTCAATGTATGCAAATGAAGAAAAGAGAACAAAGATATGAAAGAATTGTACCTTGTATGCGGGGCATTTGTTCTGCAAGAAGATGTGGTGAGAAAGAAAACAAATGTACATATCTACAAATTTTATAAATCCTAAAAATTATGTGACTAAAAATGAATGTTACAAATGGATAAGTGAGTGTGAACTTTTCATTATTTTCAGGAGGTCTAGGAAATTGAAAATAGTCAGAATTTTCATCACAGTTATGCTTCAAGGTTACCTCAAGAAGACTTTCATTAACATGTTCAAATGATGGAAGAGTTGGTTCAAATACATGTTCTAGTTTAGTTGACTTATTTGTAGTGGATCTCAACAGCTCATTGACCTTATCTAAATATTCAGATTCATTCCAATTTTGGTCAAGGTGATTTAAGAAAAAATCAATTGGATCTTTTTCAATCAAGAGTCTATTTTCATTTATTTCTTGGGTAATTGACAACTCTTGTATCATGTTTACTTTAATGGGTTGGTCCAAAAAATTACTAGGTGGTTTTTTAGGAATAAGTCTTTCAGGGTATAGAGCTTTAGGCTTATAAACTTTTTCAACCGACTCATCAAATGCAACATGATCAATTTTAGGCATAGACTCATAATTTGTAGACTCCTCAAATACGCTTGACTCAAATTGTGTATAATTGAATATAAAATTTCTATTTTCCTCATCATTTTCACAACCATCAAGATTTTCAAAATTAACCTCAGAGTTACTAGAAAATTCACCCACCTCTTGTTCATTTATTATGGTGGCTAATCGACTCATTTGAATTTCTAAGCGAGAAATGGCTTGGGTAGTGCTTTGCATGAAATTATTGAAATTATTATGAGATTTCATTAAAGTTTCTATGCTCTTCTCTAAAACGTTAAGTCTCTTCTCACTTTCATTTGATAATTCTTGTGGATATTGAGGTTCTGGATCCGAATATGGATATAAACATGAAAATGGATAAGGATTTTCATAAGTTGAAAAAAATTGATTTACTTGGTGCGGATTAAAATTTTCAGAGGATTCTTGATTCCAAGCAAAATTATTATTCCAACTATAATAAAAATCCATTTTTCCACAAATCACAAAACAAATAGACAACTAACCACGAAAGTCGCACAAAAAAAAAATATATAAAAAAAAACTAAACTACTATATATATATATATATATTTAAAAAAAATATGGAGATACGAAGTACCGAAGAAAGAGCAACAACAAAATCTTTATCTTTTCGCTTCTTCGATCCGCTTCAATAATCCTGGAAAAAAAAAATTAGAAGAGGAAAAAAAAACTAATTCGAATAAATAAAAATTAAGGAATATATAAAAATTAATTCTAGTCCCCGGCAACGGCGCCAAAAACTTGATGTGATAAAAATATGTACTGCAAGTGCACAGTGTCGAATTGAAGAACTGGCAAGTACAGGTCGAACCCACAGAGACTAGATTAATTTTAATGTTTCCTTAATATTTATTTTAGGCGAATTAGAAATAAAGATTGAGAATTAATTAACTAGAATATGAAAACAATTAACGAGAATGCAATCTAGGAATCTGAATCCACTAAATAATAAACATAACATATAATTCAATCTCTTTTATTTTTATAACTCAAATTATGATTTTGATCTCCCTTCCCTTTAATTTAGTAATTTACAATTAACGTGGGCAAGCATAGACTATGAAAATTTAAGGATTAACTATAACCCATCAAAACTTCTTTGAGCAAGCATGGATTATGAAAAACTCATATCTTAACAATAATCTATCAAAACCTCTTAATTAATTTAAAATCACATAAGAACTATAAAACGAATGTATTTCAATAACGAAACATGAAGGCGAAATCAATTAAACATAAAAGCATAAATAATAGAAGGGATAAAAAATATTATTACGAATAATTATTTAATTTCATCTTCATCCTAGATTAAAGAAATTAACTAGACATGAAAATAAATAAATTAACTAAAATAAAGAAGAAGTAGAAGATTGAAAATAAATAAGAAAACTCCCTTATTCACGATCCTCCAACAAGCGTTGAAACATAATTTAATTTACTCCTACTCCTAACCTAAAATAATACAATACTTAATTCCCTCCTTCTCTCTAAAACAAGAGGCCTATTTATAGGGAAAATAACTTTGAACCCTAATTTAGATTCATTGAACTTGGACACTTTGATCATTCCCTTTCCATGTAGAATTCAACTTCCTAGTAGCAATCAACTTCAAAAAGATCTTCTAGATAGACTTTTCTTTCTCTTGTTGGATTTGAATTGCACTAAGATTGTTCCACCTCTTTCCTTCTCCTTGTCAGATTCTTCTTGGACATTCCTTATATGAATAAGAGCATTAAATATAGCTTGATCACCAAGATTTTGACTTTATTGCAACAACTATTAAATCCTACAAAATAAAATAAAACATATTAATTTAATAAACTAATATAATTAAAAGGACAAAATTAGGGATAATTAAATGTATGAATTACGTTTCTATCAAATACCCCCATACCTAGCTTTTGCTCGTCCTCGAGTAAAATAAATAAAAAAAATAAAAATAAAACAAAAATTACAATACCCCATTTTCGTAGGAAACACGATTGCACTTAGCATGTGCAACAAGCCTTTAAACCCCAAGGTTACCCCAAGTGGACGAGTTGTGTCTCGTGAGGGTTTGCAGTGAATATACCCACAAAATTTAAAAATATTTTTGGGTTCAACAAATTATGAAATTGAAAGAAAACTTCTAAATATTTATGGGCATTATACATAAGCAAGATTAAATTCAAAATCACACTTTCACCTTATCAAAAATACTCGATCTTCATTTTAGACACCATCCTTCATTAAATCAATTTCATGTAATGCATGCATGTGTATGTGATGTAACTCTTAGTAGGGATTTTTATCATGAAAATCAAGCAAACTCTTTTTTTCTTTGTCTTTCTTTTTTTCCTTTTTTTTCTCCATTTTTTTTATTCTTGACTTGTGCAATGTCTCATTTTCTCAGGCTTTTCAGAGTTACCCATGTAGAGCGAGCGTTGGACCAATGACTCCCAAACCAGATGGCTTTAGGGCACTAGGTGTAGAGACACCTCTAAGAATTTACTAACTCGAGTAACAAAGGCCACAAAATTAGACTAGTCAAGCTGCTTTTATCCATCATACTTTTCAGCGTGAATATCGATGCTTCTCGAGGCTTGGATACCCAGTTATTTCGTTTAATGGACATTGAAGCAGTTATTTATTTCTTTTTTTTTTTTTCTCTTTTCTTTTTTTTTTCAACTTTTCTCAACTTCATTTTTTTCATTCTTTCTTCTTCTCTTTTTTTTTTTTTTTTTTGAAATTACTCGAATCATGGTTTATACCCCACAACTAAGAATTAGTGCAAACGTGAAGTGCAAAAATGTTTGTTAAATCAATTTTAAATCCAGATGGTGTTTTGAACTAAGATTTCATATTTTATCAAAAATTCAAGAGTTCTAAATCTTTCAATCTCACTCATGCGCTTTGCTCCATAAACACTTATTAGAATTAATTCAATTCATAAAAAGTCAAACAATTTTTTTTTAATTTTTTTGTGTTTTTTTTTTCGTAAAAAGAAAAAAAAATCTAATACAAACAAACTTCCCCATACCTAAATCATGCATTGTCCTCAATGTATGCAAATGAAGAAAAGAGAACAAAGATATGAAAGAATTGTACCTTGTATGCGGGGCATTTGTTCTGCAAGAAGATGTGGTGAGAAAGAAAACAAATGTACATATCTACAAATTTTATAAATCCTAAAAATTATGTGACTAAAAATGAATGTTACAAATGGATAAGTGAGTGTGAACTTTTCATTATTTTCAGGAGGTCTAGGAAATTGAAAATAGTCAGAATTTTCATCACAGTTATGCTTCAAGGTTACCTCAAGAAGACTTTCATTAACATGTTCAAATGATGGAAGAGTTGGTTCAAATACATGTTCTAGTTTAGTTGACTTATTTGTAGTGGATCTCAACAGCTCATTGACCTTATCTAAATATTCAGATTCATTCCAATTTTGGTCAAGGTGATTTAAGAAAAAATCAATTGGATCTTTTTCAATCAAGAGTCTATTTTCATTTATTTCTTGGGTAATTGACAACTCTTGTATCATGTTTACTTTAATGGGTTGGTCCAAAAAATTACTAGGTGGTTTTTTAGGAATAAGTCTTTCAGGGTATAGAGCTTTAGGCTTATAAACTTTTTCAACCGACTCATCAAATGCAACATGATCAATTTTAGGCATAGACTCATAATTTGTAGACTCCTCAAATACGCTTGACTCAAATTGTGTATAATTGAATATAAAATTTCTATTTTCCTCATCATTTTCACAACCATCAAGATTTTCAAAATTAACCTCAGAGTTACTAGAAAATTCACCCACCTCTTGTTCATTTATTATGGTGGCTAATCGACTCATTTGAATTTCTAAGCGAGAAATGGCTTGGGTAGTGCTTTGCATGAAATTATTGAAATTATTATGAGATTTCATTAAAGTTTCTATGCTCTTCTCTAAAACGTTAAGTCTCTTCTCACTTTCATTTGATAATTCTTGTGGATATTGAGGTTCTGGATCCGAATATGGATATAAACATGAAAATGGATAAGGATTTTCATAAGTTGAAAAAAATTGATTTACTTGGTGCGGATTAAAATTTTCAGAGGATTCTTGATTCCAAGCAAAATTATTATTCCAACTATAATAAAAATCCATTTTTCCACAAATCACAAAACAAATAGACAACTAACCACGAAAGTCGCACAAAAAAAAAATATATAAAAAAAAACTAAACTACTATATATATATATATATATTTAAAAAAAATATGGAGATACGAAGTACCGAAGAAAGAGCAACAACAAAATCTTTATCTTTTCGCTTCTTCGATCCGCTTCAATAATCCTGGAAAAAAAAAATTAGAAGAGGAAAAAAAAACTAATTCGAATAAATAAAAATTAAGGAATATATAAAAATTAATTCTAGTCCCCGGCAACGGCGCCAAAAACTTGATGTGATAAAAATATGTACTGCAAGTGCACAGTGTCGAATTGAAGAACTGGCAAGTACAGGTCGAACCCACAGAGACTAGATTAATTTTAATGTTTCCTTAATATTTATTTTAGGCGAATTAGAAATAAAGATTGAGAATTAATTAACTAGAATATGAAAACAATTAACGAGAATGCAATCTAGGAATCTGAATCCACTAAATAATAAACATAACATATAATTCAATCTCTTTATTTTTATAACTCAAATTATGATTTTGATCTCCCTTCCCTTTAATTTAGTAATTTACAATTAACGTGGGCAAGCATAGACTATGAAAATTTAAGGATTAACTATAACCCATCAAAACTTCTTTGAGCAAGCATGGATTATGAAAAACTCATATCTTAACAATAATCTATCAAAACCTCTTAATTAATTTAAAATCACATAAGAACTATAAAACGAATGTATTTCAATAACGAAACATGAAGGCGAAATCAATTAAACATAAAAGCATAAATAATAGAAGGGATAAAAAATATTATTACGAATAATTATTTAATTTCATCTTCATCCTAGATTAAAGAAATTAACTAGACATGAAAATAAATAAATTAACTAAAATAAAGAAGAAGTAGAAGATTGAAAATAAATAAGAAAACTCCCTTATTCACGATCCTCCAACAAGCGTTGAAACATAATTTAATTTACTCCTACTCCTAACCTAAAATAATACAATACTTAATTCCCTCCTTCTCTCTAAAACAAGAGGCCTATTTATAGGGAAAATAACTTTGAACCTTAATTTAGATTCATTGAACTTGGACACTTTGATCATTCCCTTTCCATGTAGAATTCAACTTCCTAGTAGCAATCAACTTCAAAAAGATCTTCTAGATAGACTTTTCTTTCTCTTGTTGGATTTGAATTGCACTAAGATTGTTCCACCTCTTTCCTTCTCCTTGTCAGATTCTTCTTGGACATTCCTTATATGAATAAGAGCATTAAATATAGCTTGATCACCAAGATTTTGACTTTATTGCAACAACTATTAAATCCTACAAAATAAAATAAAACATATTAATTTAATAAACTAATATAATTAAAAGGACAAAATTAGGGATAATTAAATGTATGAATTACGTTTCTATCAAATACCCCCATACCTAGCTTTTGCTCGTCCTCGAGTAAAATAAATAAAAAAATAAAAATAAAACAAAAATTACAATACCCCATTTTCGTAGGAAACACGATTGCACTTAGCATGTGCAACAAGCCTTTAAACCCCAAGGTTACCCCAAGTGGACGAGTTGTGTCTCGTGAGGGTTTGCAGTGAATATACCCACAAAATTTAAAAATATTTTTGGGTTCAACAAATTATGAAATTGAAAGAAAACTTCTAAATATTTATGGGCATTATACATAAGCAAGATTAAATTCAAAATCACACTTTCACCTTATCAAAAATACTCGATCTTCATTTTAGACACCATCCTTCATTAAATCAATTTCATGTAATGCATGCATGTGTATGTGATGTAACTCTTAGTAGGGATTTTTATCATGAAAATCAAGCAAACTCTTTTTTTCTTTGTCTTTCTTTTTTTCCTTTTTTTTCTCCATTTTTTTTATTCTTGACTTGTGCAATGTCTCATTTTCTTAGGCTTTTCAGAGTTACCCATGTAGAGCGAGCGTTGGACCAATGACTCCCAAACCAGATGGCTTTAGGGCACTAGGTGTAGAGACACCTCTAAGAATTTACTAACTCGAGTAACAAAGGCCACAAAATTAGACTAGTCAAGCTGCTTTTATCCATCATACTTTTCAGCGTGAATATCGATGCTTCTCGAGGCTTGGATACCCAGTTATTTCGTTTAATGGACATTGAAGCAGTTATTTATTTCTTTTTTTTTTTTTCTCTTTTCTTTTTTTTTTCAACTTTTCTCAACTTCATTTTTTTCATTCTTTCTTCTTCTCTTTTTTTTTTTTTTTTTTGAAATTACTCGAATCATGGTTTATACCCCACAACTAAGAATTAGTGCAAACGTGAAGTGCAAAAATGTTTGTTAAATCAATTTTAAATCCAGATGGTGTTTTGAACTAAGATTTCATATTTTATCAAAAATTCAAGAGTTCTAAATCTTTCAATCTCACTCATGCGCTTTGCTCCATAAACACTTATTAGAATTAATTCAATTCATAAAAAGTCAAACAATTTTTTTTTAATTTTTTTGTGTTTTTTTTTTCGTAAAAAGAAAAAAAATCTAATACAAACAAACTTCCCCATACCTAAATCATGCATTGTCCTCAATGTATGCAAATGAAGAAAAGAGAACAAAGATATGAAAGAATTGTACCTTGTATGCGGGGCATTTGTTCTGCAAGAAGATGTGGTGAGAAAGAAAACAAATGTACATATCTACAAATTTTATAAATCCTAAAAATTATGTGACTAAAAATGAATGTTACAAATGGATAAGTGAGTGTGAACTTTTCATTATTTTCAGGAGGTCTAGGAAATTGAAAATAGTCAGAATTTTCATCACAGTTATGCTTTAAGGTTACCTCAAGAAGACTTTCATTAACATGTTCAAATGATGGAAGAGTTGGTTCAAATACATGTTCTAGTTTAGTTGACTTATTTGTAGTGGATCTCAACAGCTCATTGACCTTATCTAAATATTCAGATTCATTCCAATTTTGGTCAAGGTGATTTAAGAAAAAATCAATTGGATCTTTTTCAATCAAGAGTCTATTTTCATTTATTTCTTGGGTAATTGACAACTCTTGTATCATGTTTACTTTAATGGGTTGGTCCAAAAAATTACTAGGTGGTTTTTTAGGAATAAGTCTTTCAGGGTATAGAGCTTTAGGCTTATAAACTTTTTCAACCGACTCATCAAATGCAACATGATCAATTTTAGGCATAGACTCATAATTTGTAGACTCCTCAAATACGCTTGACTCAAATTGTGTATAATTGAATATAAAATTTCTATTTTCCTCATCATTTTCACAACCATCAAGATTTTCAAAATTAACCTCAGAGTTACTAGAAAATTCACCCACCTCTTGTTCATTTATTATGGTGGCTAATCGACTCATTTGAATTTCTAAGCGAGAAATGGCTTGGGTAGTGCTTTGCATGAAATTATTGAAATTATTATGAGATTTCATTAAAGTTTCTATGCTCTTCTCTAAAACGTTAAGTCTCTTCTCACTTTCATTTGATAATTCTTGTGGATATTGAGGTTCTGGATCCGAATATGGATATAAACATGAAAATGGATAAGGATTTTCATAAGTTGAAAAAAATTGATTTACTTGGTGCGGATTAAAATTTTCAGAGGATTCTTGATTCCAAGCAAAATTATTATTCCAACTATAATAAAAATCCATTTTTCCACAAATCACAAAACAAATAGACAACTAACCACGAAAGTCGCACAAAAAAAAAATATATAAAAAAAAACTAAACTACTATATATATATATATATATTTAAAAAAAATATGGAGATACGAAGTACCGAAGAAAGAGCAACAACAAAATCTTTATCTTTTCGCTTCTTCGATCCGCTTCAATAATCCTGGAAAAAAAAAATTAGAAGAGGAAAAAAAAACTAATTCGAATAAATAAAAATTAAGGAATATATAAAAATTAATTCTAGTCCCCGGCAACGGCGCCAAAAACTTGATGTGATAAAAATATGTACTGCAAGTGCACAGTGTCGAATTGAAGAACTGGCAAGTACAGGTCGAACCCACAGAGACTAGATTAATTTTAATGTTTCCTTAATATTTATTTTAGGCGAATTAGAAATAAAGATTGAGAATTAATTAACTAGAATATGAAAACAATTAACGAGAATGCAATCTAGGAATCTGAATCCACTAAATAATAAACATAACATATAATTCAATCTCTTTTATTTTTATAACTCAAATTATGATTTTGATCTCCCTTCCCTTTAATTTAGTAATTTACAATTAACGTGGGCAAGCATAGACTATGAAAATTTAAGGATTAACTATAACCCATCAAAACTTCTTTGAGCAAGCATGGATTATGAAAAACTCATATCTTAACAATAATCTATCAAAACCTCTTAATTAATTTAAAATCACATAAGAACTATAAAACGAATGTATTTCAATAACGAAACATGAAGGCGAAATCAATTAAACATAAAAGCATAAATAATAGAAGGGATAAAAAATATTATTACGAATAATTATTTAATTTCATCTTCATCCTAGATTAAAGAAATTAACTAGACATGAAAATAAATAAATTAACTAAAATAAAGAAGAAGTAGAAGATTGAAAATAAATAAGAAAACTCCCTTATTCACGATCCTCCAACAAGCGTTGAAACATAATTTAATTTACTCCTACTCCTAACCTAAAATAATACAATACTTAATTCCCTCCTTCTCTCTAAAACAAGAGGCCTATTTATAGGGAAAATAACTTTGAACCCTAATTTAGATTCATTGAACTTGGACACTTTGATCATTCCCTTTCCATGTAGAATTCAACTTCCTAGTAGCAATCAACTTCAAAAAGATCTTCTAGATAGACTTTTCTTTCTCTTGTTGGATTTGAATTGCACTAAGATTGTTCCACCTCTTTCCTTCTCCTTGTCAGATTCTTCTTGGACATTCCTTATATGAATAAGAGCATTAAATATAGCTTGATCACCAAGATTTTGACTTTATTGCAACAACTATTAAATCCTACAAAATAAAATAAAACATATTAATTTAATAAACTAATATAATTAAAAGGACAAAATTAGGGATAATTAAATGTATGAATTACGTTTCTATCAATAGTAGCACACAGTATTGATTATTGATGCTTACGTGAGAAGTAATTCAGCTATACTCAATTATTGCTACAGTAATTGCTGCATCATATCTCTTATATTATTGATTCAATTATTGTCACAGTATCATCTGTATAATATGTTGTATTATTAAATCAATAATTGAGACGACAAGTTATAAATGATTAATAATTGTTGAAAGATTAATTATGTGTTGATTAAAAATAAATTAATTTATGGTAATATTTATTCAATCCTTAATGTATATAAAAGTCTGTTATGAGACGTTTGTGGTAAGTTTGGTTATTTTATGGGGCCCCATATGTCATCATCTAAGAGTCTCATTCGTCAATAGTAATTACCTTCGTCAATAGTAATTATTTTCGTCAATAGTAATTATTTTCGTCAATAGTAATTACCTTCGTCAATAGTAATTACCTTTGTCAATAGTAATTACCTTCGTAAATAGTAATTACCTTTACCAGACGTCAAACCAATTGTCGTTTCACATTATAGGCGTCGAATCAATTGTCGTTTCACATTGCAGGCGTCAAACCACTTTTCTTTTCACACCACCAGTCGTCAAGCCACTTGCCTTTTCACATGGCAAGTGCTAAGCTAGAAATCTTCTATAAATAGAGGCCTAGTGCTTCATTATTTTTCACGAATTCATTCATGCTATAGAGAGAGAAAGTATAGAGAGAATAAGAGAGAAAGAAAAAGAGTATTCGGTTACTACACTACTGCAGTATTCAATCTCCTAATAAGGTAAGTGGTGTTATTCTTTCTTCTTGAAGAGAACTTATGTTATTCCATTCTTTGTTATTCTGTTGGAATAACCTGTAAAAGTGGCATACCCTATACATGACCTGTATACGCGGTATACCCTATACTTGGTGAAATCCTTATGTTATTCCATTCATTATTATTCTGTTGGAATAACCTGTATACGCGGAATACCCTATACTTGGTGACATCCATTTACTATTCTGTCTTTATATTTTTGTCGGAATATCCTGTCTGTGCTATACGCCGGACCTGGTTCCATTTACTATTCCGTCTTTACATTTCTGTAGGAATATCCTGTCTGTGCTATACGCCGGACCTGGTTCCATCATTTACTATTCCGCATTTATTATTCTGTTGGAACATCCTGTCGGTGAATTTCACCTGACCTGGTTCCGTTATTATTATTCTGTTGGAATAACCTGTCTGTGCGGTCTCTATCACATGCATGGTGATATCTTTTGTTATTGTATTCGGTATTACTCAGTTGATTAAAATACTGACTTCTATACTCCATGAAATTAGTGGAATATCTTTGATATTTGCGCTTCATCCAGTATCCTTTCATGAAAATATTCTTCTGATCATTCTTGAACTTTACTCTACAAAACAGTGTCATGTTGACAATTTGGACGTTAATAATTTCTGGATAAAATAATTCTTGAACTTGTTTTATTGAATTCTTATATCATTGTCATCATCCTCATGTTTATATTTTGTTAAAAGTCATATGTGGCCTGTAGTGCATAGATGGACTTGGTATGATTATGACCAGGGGTTATTCGGTGTAATCATGACCGTAATATTACAAATGATGTAAAAATTAAAAATCCTCATTGGCCCGTAGTGCATTGATGGACATTTGTTAGCATGATCATGATCATTAATGAATACACAAATATTCTTGGCCCGTAGTGCATGAATAATTATGATCGTGATACTAAAGAATATCCTTGGCCGTAGTGCAGGGGTGATTCGATGATGTAGAATATTTATTAAGCTGAGTCTCAGCTATAACAGTGATGAAAAACCTTTTAAATCATAAAAGATAGTAGATTTTATTTTCTACTTGACTCTTTTAATGGATTGCTTGATCCGCTGCTGTTAAACTTGATGTTATTATATTTTATCAGTTTAACACTGTTGAAGGCTAATGATAATTTATTCTGCATTATCTTAGTCATAATATTTCTTACTGGGCTAGTTGAGCTCACCCTTTCTTTCACTGTTCTCTTCAGGAAATGAGAATATATCTAGGACGAGTCGGGGAACGGAGTAATGGTCCAGCGGATAGCATTAGTAGTCCTCACTATTCTGTGAAATAGTGCGATAATAATTGTAATGAGGACTCCTTTTGAGTTTGTATAATCTCTAGTAGACAATATTTGTATTCAAACTCACAGTTTATATTTTGTCGTATTGTACACGACAGTTGTATTAGTAAGTTGTATTTGAATTCTGTACCATGTATCTGGCGACCCAAGATGGGTGATGTATACCTAATTTTGGGGCGTCACATTGTACTTTGGTTGTAATAAAAGATAGTAAATACATTCATTTTGTTGTATTTCAATGGAATGATTGTATGAATGTTAGTACAATGGAGCACCATATGTCAGGTTAGAAGATACCCGAATTTGGGGGCGTCACACGTCACATAAGCGTTGCGGCAAGAGTTGTCGTCTAAGGTGGCTAAATTATCTAAGGCCAGATATTAAGCATGGATCTTTTACTCCTGAAGAAGACACCATTATTTTCAATCTCTATAGTTGAAGATTGCATTAAAAATAAATAGTTGTTGTAGTTAAGTTGGTTTAAACTTTTATTTATTTATTTATAAGTCATGTGTTCAAACCTCACAATCCACAAGTATCAACATTTTATTTTTTTAAAAAAAAGAAGTCACGGGCCACAGGCCATGTTTGCCAGGTCTACGTTTGTTATTCATGTGAGGAGAGCCTTGTGGAAATATCAATTCCCTTTCATTTTTCTTTGGCATTTTATTATCTTCATGAAATTGATTAATTTCTTTTCTTTTTTTCTCTATGTGAGAGTTTTATTATCTTCTCTTAGGAGATTTTTTTTAGAGATTATTTTCTTGGTTGGAATAATATTTTTCATTGTACTAATTATTAAAGAAAGATATTAAACGGGCTTGGCATTTTATTGTTCATATTGAATAATCGCTCAGATCTGTATATTTTGACTATTTTTTCAATGAAGTTTTAATGTATTTTAAGTACTTTTATATTCATAAACTGTTATTACGATTGATCATTTTTCTGATTTGATATCTGTGTTTTTTAAGAGAGATTTTTATTTTTATTTTCTAAGGGAAATAATGTTTCATCAAATTCATTACACCCATAAAACATAAATTTAACCAGCTTATCAACAATTAACTTCTATATTTAAACTTTAAACGAAAATAATTAACAAAAAGTAAATGTAGAAAACAGACATCCTATTGGAGCCTCTTGTTGTGTGGGGACAAGCGCATGGCCCACAAACTTCCTTGTTTACTACTCCAAAAAGTCTAGGGCAAATGCAATGCAAAAAACTAGTACTTGCAAATGCAAAAAACTTGTACACTTGCCAAATTTGTCGCACGACCCATTTACACTACAGACATTATGACACCGTGGAAAAATGAATTAGTATTGGAGCATATTATTTTACCTTTAGTCCTTTTACTTTATTTATTTATTAATCACTACTCTCTCTCTCACTATATATATATAGGGAGCCCTTCCATAGCAACCGGTTGCTGTGAGTACTGTGCAACACCCTCTTTTTGTACCGTTGATCAACTTATTGGAAGGCTGAGATTGGAATATATTAATACCAAACCGTGAGAAGCTCTGCCGGTTTCTATTTAAATAAGAGGGACCCACATTTTAACATATTGTCAGTCTAGTTAAACAAAATGAATATTTAATATTAAAATATTTCGACCGGTACAAGTTGTACCGGCCTATTCCTTTTTTTTACGCATTGATGCTTTATCAGTTTTTAATCAAATACAAAGAGATTGCACATAATATTAAAATATTAAAATATTTAAAAATATTCCGGCCGGTACAAGTTGTACCGGCCTACTTCTTTTTTTTAACACATTCATGATTTCTCACTTTTTAATCAAATATAAAGATATTGCACAAAATTTATTTTAACTTATAAATATAATGTTAAAAATAAATATTAGTAATATAAAAATAAATATAATTATATTATAAATAAATAAATATATAAATATAAATATTATTTTTAATATTAATATATTAAAAATAAATATAATAAATATATAATTATGCAAGATATATAATTATAATATTAATAATTATGCAAGATGTAATAAAATATTTAAAAATATTCCGGCCGGTACAAGTTGTACCGGCCTACTCTTTTTTTTTTTAACACATTCATGTTTTCTCACTTTTTAATCAAATATAAAGATATTGCACAAAATTTATTTTAACTTACAAATATAATGTTAAAAATAAATATTAGTAATATAAAAATAAATATAATTATATTATAAATAAATAAATATATAAATATAAATATTATTTTTAATATTAATATATTAAAAAAATATATAATAAATATATAATTATGCAAGATATATAATTATATTATTAATAATTATGCAAGATGTAATAAAACATTTAAAAATATTTATATTTATATATTTATTTATTTATAATATAATTATATTTATTTTTATATTACTAATATTTATTTTTAACATTATATTTATAAGTTAAAATAAATTTTGTGCAATATCTTTATATTTGATTAAAAAGTGAGAAATCATGAATGTGTTAAAAAAAAAAAGTAGGCCGGTACAACTTGTACCGGCCGGAATATTTTTAAATATTTTAATATTATGTGCAATCTCTTTGTATTTGATTAAAAACTGATAAAGCATCAATGCGTAAAAAAAGGAATAGGCCGGTACAACTTGTACCGGTCGAAATATTTTAATATTAAATATTCATTTTGTTTAACTAGACTGACAATATGTTAAAATGTGGGTCCCTCTTATTTAAATAGAAACCGGCAGAGCTTCTCACGGTTTGGTATTAATATATCCCAATCTCAGCCTTCCAATAAGTTGATCAACGGTACAAAAAGAGGGTGTTGCACAGTACTCACAGCAACCGGTTGCTATGGAAGGGCTCCCATATATATATATATATATATATATATATATATACTAGCTGGGTCCCGTGCCTCCGGCACTGTATAGACAATATAATTTATCTCAAACTTTGAACGACCAAAATAATTTATTGAGTGAGCGGAAAATTTAAAGTCATTTGTATTTTATTAAATTATTATTAGATTATTAGATAGATAGATGTATTTTATTAGATAGATGTATGAACGGTGGAATTTATCTCAAATTTTGGACGGTCCAGATGATTTATTAAGTGAGCGGGAAATTCAAAATCATTTGTATTTTATTAGATAGATTATTAGATAGATAGATGTATTTTATTAGATAGATGTATGAACGGTGGGATTTATCTCAAACTTTGGACGGCCCAGATGATTTATTAAGTGAGCGGGAAATTCAAAATTATTTGTATTTTATTAGATAGATAGATGTATTTTATTAGATAGATGTATGAACGGTGGGATTTATCTCAAATTTTGGACGGTCCAGATGATTTATTAAGTGAGCGGGAAATTCAAAATCATTTGTATTTTATTAGATAGATTATTAGATAGATAGATGTATTTTATTAGATAGATGTATGAACGGTGGGATTTATCTCAAACTTTGGACGGCCCAGATGATTTATTAAGTGAGCCGAAAATTCAAAATTATTTGTATTTTATTAGATAGATTATTAGATAGATAGATGTATTTTATTAGATAGATGTATGAACGGTGAGATTTATCTCAAACTTTGGACGGCCCAGATGATTTATTGAGTGAGCGGTAAATTCAAAATTATTTGTATTTTATTAGATAGACTAGCTGGGTCCCGTGCCTCCGGCACTGTATGGACAATATGATTTATCTCAAACTTTGAACGATCAAAATAATTTATTGAGTGAGCGGAAAATTTAAAGTCATTTGTATTTTATTAAATTATTATTAGATTATTAGATAGATAGATGTATTTTATTAGATAGATGTATGAACGGTGGGATTTATCTCAAACTTTAAACGGCCCAGATGATTCATTGAGTGAGCGGGAAATTCAAAACCATTTGTATTTTATTAGATAGATTTATCTCAAACTTTGGACGGCCCAGATGATTTATTGAGTGAGCGGTAAATTCAAAATCATTTGTATTTTATTAGATAGACTAGCTGGGTCCCGTGCCTCCGGCACTGTATGGACAATATGATTTATCTCAAACTTTGAACGATCAAAATAATTTATTGAGTGAGCGGAAAATTTAAAGTCATTTGTATTTTATTAAATTATTATTAGATTATTAGATAGATATATGTATTTTATTAGATAGATGTATGAACGGTGGGATTTATCTCAAACTTTAGACGGCCCAGATGATTCATTGAGTGAGCGGGAAATTCAAAACCATTTGTATTTTATTAGATAGATTATTAGATAGATAGATGTATTTTATTAGATAGATAGATGTATGAACGGTAGGATTTATCTCAAACTTTAGACGGCCCAGATGATTTATTGAGTGAGCGAAAAATTTAAAATCATTTATATTTTATTAAATAGATGTATGATATAATATTATAAAATTCAAAAATCAGTGTTGGACACGTGAAAAAGGGGAGTAATGAATGAACATATTAATTATGTAGGATAAATATTGCAATATGTAGAGGACAAATATCATGTAATTATGTTATGTACTTTAATTTAGTATATTTAATTGATTAATTGATTAATTGATTGATTGATTAATCACTTCTATTTTTCCGTAAAAAAATCAACATCATATCATAATAATAGTAGTAGTTTTATACAACTTTATATCAAATAGAAATTTATATACTCTCACAATTATATATATATTTTTTGCGTTTGAGTTGTTAAATAAAGCAAATGATGTATTTTTGGAAAATATGTTTAAATAATTTTTTTAATAAGATAGGTGAATATTTAACTTGTCATAATTAATTTTGGCTAGAATTTAAGTTCAAAATAATAAAATATACATAATGTTATTAATAAAAATAATGATAAGATAATTATGTAATTATTTAATGAGTGTATTTAAAGTTAAATTTGACTATGGCAAATTACGTATTCTTTTTTTTTTAATTATTTGAGACCACCTTAAGTAGTAAATTAATAAAATGAATATGGGAAAAACCAAAAAGACCACACTCCAACAACAAAACACTAGTCTCCATATTTGCTCTCTCCCTCCTCTCTTTCTCTCCCGGTTTCTCTCTCTATTCCTCTGCTTCTCTCTCCACAAACTTGGAAAATTAGATCAATTCAAAACCTCCCCAAAGTCTTTTATTCTTTATATCTTCGTCACCCCATTTCTCCAATTGAATCGAACTCCATCTCTTCACCTTCAAATCATTCTGTATCCCTCTATAATTTGTTATACAGACATTATATTCATATACTCAGATATATATACATACAGCTAGATTGTAAAGATGAGCAGCGGAGGAGGCAGGGTTTCAATTCCAAGCAGTATGAAGAAGATGATCCAGAACATAAAGGAGATCGCGGGCAGCCACAGTGATGAGGAGATATATATAATGCTCAAGGAATGTAATATGGATCCCAACGAGACCACCCAGAAGCTCCTTCTCCAGGGTTTGTTCTCTATTTCCATCTATATGCTGTTTGTTTTTGATCTTGATTTCCACATGTTATGTTGATCTATGTTTTCATTTGAGGATTTGGTTTTGAGTGTTTTGGTTGTGTCTATGTTGTTATTTATATTTTGCTTATAGTAAGTTGAGTTGGGGTTTTCATAGGTTCACTGTTGTTATTTTCTGAAAGCTGACCTTTTTCCACAGCTATATCAGGAAAACCCCTTTTGGTTTTATTATAAGAAGTGGGTTTCAAGGCTATAAAAGTGTGAATTATTTGGGCTTTTTCTTTGATATTGAATAGCAAGATTAAGATCTTGCTGATTTTACATTGATGCTAATGATGTTTTTTCTCGATAGTGTATATATGGAGTATTGTTACTGAGTCCTGCATTCCAGTGTCGTGGTTGTATATTTTGGGCAAAATTTTCCCTTTTTGTTATAAAATGACAACTGATTGATTTTATGTTCGCAGATACATTTCATGAAGTCAGAAGGAAACGTGATCGGAAAAAGGAGGTAAGGTTCTTCTATGAGTCATAAGAAAAGAATCTATACTGATTTATGCACCAAGTTATACAACAACTGTGTACTTATAAAAAGAAAAGTTGTTTGACCAATGTGTATCAAATAACATGAGAAAACTGATAAAAAGTCGTGGAATATTCCTGAATAAGGTGCTAGACATTCATGTTCCATAATCATGTTACAACAATCAGGCTAATAACATGTGTTTCTTATGTTTTTCTAGCTAAGCTGTTCCTTTATCTTTGCATGTATATACAATCATGAATTGTGAAGAGTTGGTTATTCTATTGGTTTTTTTAACAGTTCACGGGTTCATATTTTTTTTGTTTTTCCCTTATTGGCTTTTAAACACCTTAAAATTTTCATGGACTAGTTCTCTCTTAGTCTATCTTGTAATCCACTTTGTCTGCTCTAGCAGTACTGCAAATAGTTCAATGTTTGTATTTTTGCAGAATGTGAACAAGGATTCTGCAGAGTCAAGGTGGAAACCTGGCATGCAGGGGCGAGGGAATAGAGGTGGTCGTGGGAACTATCCATCTCGTTACGCATCTCATGGTAATTTACTGTTTTGATTCCCTTACTTACAATCCTATAAATTTGGTTGCCTTTCCAACTTGTGGAATTGGGTTATGTTGCTTTTTACGTGTCATGTTTTTGCCAACTTTTTATAAGTATATTTAGCATTTACATTGGTATTTTTGGGCTGTACCATCTGCTTTTTCTTTCAGGAGGAAGTGCACCTCTCTCTTTTGGTTAGCTTTGTTTTAAAATGCGGTCTTTTATGGCTACTATGATTTCCAAATGGAATAGAGCTGATCTAATTGTGCATGGCTATTAATTAATATATCATTGCATGCACACCCACTCTGCTAATTTTGTTACATGTATTTGTTTTGTCAGATGCTGGTGGTGGTCGGAACTCTGCCTCTGGAAAAGAAAATGGAACCAATCAAGTTCCAGAGGAGAGTGTTGGCGTCTCAACACAGCCTAACTCTCACGATATCAAGAATAAAGAAGCATCTGCTGCAAGGTGCTGCTCTTTCAATTATGATGTTTACATTAAATTGCATTTTAGTATAAAACCTGTTGGCTGAACTTGTTCAAGTCTTCTTTTGTCAATAATAAATAGATAGTTTTAATATTATATGAATTCTCATAAGCTATGCTTTCTTTTTTCATTTTCCCCCCTTCAAATTGTTTGCAGCTCTACAACTGTCATTACTGATGGTCCTGTCGGTATATCTTCTGAGAATACTAGTGTTGTACAAGCTGGCCATTGGTCTGCAGGAGGTGGGAATAACCAGTCTTTGGCTGCAGCCGCAGCCACTGACGTTACTAAATTGGAGGGTCCACCAGCACTTAATTCCCCAGTTAAGGCAAACAAAGCCTCTGGCTCCACTATTGCTTTTGTAGGTGGGGAAGCACATGGGCAGCTCATGCAAACCTCCAGCATCATCCCCACTTCTAGGACTTCAGCACCTTCTCCAGGAGTCTACTTCTCTGCTTCTGATCCTGTTTTAGTGTCATCTCAGGATTCACGGCTCCTTGGTGCCGTGGGCAGAATTAGACATGAGGTGGGAAGCCAGCAAATTCCTACTGAGCAGATTCCTGTGGTCCCTGCTGAGAGCCAATTAATTACCGGTAGGGCTTATCTGATCAAGGAGTATTTTTATCTTGTGATGCAGTAAACTTACATTCATAATACTGAAATAGAAGTTTATCAGATTTTTATTTTTTCATAATTTTTATTTTTTTTAATTATTGAAATAACAGTTTCCTCCGAGGTTGGAAGCTCCTTCATGCAAGGAAAGATGGCAAACAAATCCCAGTTGGTTTCCAAGAATAAGCTTTCAGAATCTTTACAATCTGCACCTTCTACTCATGGTGGCCCTTCTGTTAGTAGACCTTCATCAAGTTACAATAGCCGGTCACCACAAGTTATTGGCCCTCAGAAAGGTAGTGGTTGAAATAAGTTGTAACAAATTAAGATTAATTTCTATTTTCACCCAAACATTATTCAGGTTCTAGTATGTAAAGATATATTATGAGAGATTAGTCTTCACGAGTTCATGTTGTCCACCCCTCCCAGCACCTGCGTTGGTGGGAGTGGGATGAAGATAGCTATGCATCCTATGTGTTGGTCCTTTTACCTTTAGCAGTAAAAGTGACATTAACCTCTATATTTCCATTTATATAGCTCTAACATAATTATGGGTAGTGTATGGAAATGCTTTAACTGATAAAGGGATATGAACAAAACCAGCAATGTGAAAATGTTAATGACTATTTGTTTACCTATAGAATTATATTGCTAGTCAAATTCATGTATCAACTTTGCTTTAGTTGCGTTTGGTTGACATGTTGAGGGCCGTTAAGTAACTTGAATAGCATTGTTGTTCAACAGTGGGTCCTAGTAAGGAGTGGAAACCAAAGCCAACAAGCTCTAATCTTACTCAAGGGCCTGGGACAGTTGTTTTATCTGATGTTCCTGCAGTTCCAGTTGAAGCTAAAACCCATTCACAGCTAGCAGCAATTGCACTTGATTCAAAGGAAACGATTTCTGATCTGGATAAAAAGCTAGAGCAGTCGCACATTTCAGATAGTCAACATGTTATTATTCCAAATCATCTTCATGTCCCAGAAATTGAAAAGCTCGGGTTTTGCTTTGGAAGTTTTGATGCTAATTTCAACTTAAACACTAGCTATTCAAGTGGTCCTGAAAATGAAAAGAGCCCACCCTCTGAAACATCTGAGGGTATTGAAGAAACTGTGGAGCAGTCAAGGTTTGTGAAAAAATCCTTTCTTTTAATTTCAGTTTCTGCTGAATATTTATTTCTGGATAAGATATCATATGTTTTCCCACCTTCAATGGGTTAGAAAAATTTGCTTTTTTGATAGAAGTTACCCATGAAGAAATAACCTATAAGGACTGCAAACCTTTTTTGGATTGTGATGTGATACAAGTCTTAGATTCTATGTCTTCCCCTGCCTTAGAAGAGGCTTTTGTTGCAGTGTCTCTTTTACACTTTCACAAGGTTCAGAGGTCATCAAGAATTTTTTTGTAATACAATATTCAGTAATTGCCTTTCCACAATATTCATTAGTCACATTATAATTTCAGCAATCAGAATGCATTGACGACCGCTGAAGGAGATTATACTGATTATCCCCCATCATCTTCACATGTACCTGAAAGTTTGATGTCTGGTGATGGTCATGTCTCTTCCAGTGTTGTCCCGGTGTACAGTGAATCCAAGCAAGAGACTGACTTGCCACCTGAAGGTCATCAATATTCAGTGGTACATACCTCTCCTAACTACAGTTATGGTATCATGCCACCGATGGTAGGGGGAGGCCCGATTGCACCCATTGAAAGTACAGAGTCTCAAGCACGCGATGTTTCTCGCCTTCCAAACTTTGTTGTAAGTCCTTAATTCTCGGGTCTTCTGTAGTCTAGGAATAATAAGTTTTTACTTTTAAGTTTCTGGATATCTTCAACTTGTTCAAGGCTGGTTAGATTGCACAATCTCTTGATTATGACTAAGTTCTCATATTTGGCTTTTGAGTTATCTAGATTATAATAAATTTTATCCTATAACACAAATAACTCTTTAGTTTTAGTTTACTTACAGAAAATTTATTTATGTATGCAGGTGCAGCAACCTTTCGACCCAACTAGCTACTATACTCAATTTTATCGATCTGCTGCTGATAGTGATGGTCGCATTTCACCATTCCATTCTGCTGGAATTTCAGCAAAGTACAATGGAAATGTGTCAATGTTATCATCACAGGCTTCTCAGTCCTCTCAAGAGGTCTGTTTGTATTATGATCTTCTGAGCTCATTTACTTTCTCCTACTCCTTGGCCTTCTCTTTAATACTAAGAGTTTGCAATTTTTCCAATTCAGAAATTATCAATACTTTTTTATCATCCTTCTGGCATTAGGCACCATAAAGTTTTAACTAACCCTAGTTAAGCTGCATTGTATACCATGATCTTCTCCTTACCTCTTGAAGTTCCAACTCTCCGAAGCTTTACATTGCGAAAGTTCATAGCATTATGAATTGAAAATTACACTGTTCTTGGACTGCTGTTGGTGTTCAAAATCTATTAATATTTTCATATTAAAAGTTTGGTAGAATTATATTAAAATATGTTAAAATTCAATAGCTTAGCGAAGCAATGCTTGTTAATGTTCCCCAGAAAATCTTTAGAAGATGCTTAAATATCATGCTGAGAGTTGAGACATATTTTACACCTTAAATCCTCTGCCCAGCCTGGACTTCGTTCATTACACTGCCAAAGATAATGATTACATATGTTCCATGGTCCAAGGGATTATGACTGAAATTCAATTTTTATGATTTTACTTTTTTTTTGGTTGATGATAAGTATGAGTGACTTTGAACTTTCAATTGGCTGACCAACTCACCAAAGTAATTGGAGTTCAGGTCTGGGGCTACAATAAGGATTATGACTTTGTGGAGTTTGGTTGTTGAACAGTGTTTGGTAAAAGTTTTGTATGATATTGGTAAATTGCTTGGTCCATTCTTCGTAATTTTAATTAGAGTTGCAAAACTTGGAGGTTGAAGCAACTATTATTTCTTTGAACATTTATAGAATTATAAAAGCAGATTGTGATATAACAAATAAGAATTCCCAACTAGAACAAAGCTTTCTTCATGCAATCCCAAATTTAGGAAAAAAGACTAGTTGCTATATAACATTGTTTTGTATCCCTTCTGGTTTTAGTTCTTTCTGAATTAGCAGGTGTATGCGGCAGAATAATATATTGAACTTTTCAAATCGATGGACATCACTGTTGAGATTGAAATCTAAACTTGCAGTAATACTAAAATCAACAATACCCAATTGATTATTACAGTAGTAGACAAAATCATGGCAGATGAATCATTGACTTGTGGTGGATCACCTTAGCATCAATTTATAGTCTTAAATTACACCATCTTTCTCACTGTAAGGTGACTAGAATTCTTTTGTATCACTTGTTTTGTCTTGCCACCCTTACATGACATCATGCTAAACTGGCATTTCTTTTGGTTATATGTAAAAGGGGGATTTTTTTTGGTCATAATGTTTTGTAGCTTCTATATTAATCCTGATTCCATATGACTTTTGTCTCAGTTTTTTATCCATATCATTAATAAACTTGCTTTCAAATTGCAGGCCGGAAACTCTTTACTTTTGTCTAGTACGGGTCCAACTCCACTTGTGACTCAAGCTGCTGGGGTTGTGCAGAGCTCAATAGCTGTTACTCAGCAGCCACTCCCTGTCTTTAGACAACCAGCTGGAATGCATTTACCTCACTATCCTACAAACTATATTCCCTACGGTCACTACTTCTCCCCATTTTATGTTCCTCCTCCGGCTATTCACCAATTTTTAAGCAACGGTACATTCCCGCCACAGCCTCAAGCTGGCAGTGTCTATCCAGCTCCACCAGTGGCAACCACCAAATATTCACTATCCCAATACAAACCAGGAAGTAATATAGGCAACTCGACTCACATGGGAGTTTCTGGCAACTATGGACCATATGGCTCCTCCCCTACCGGTTTTAATCCCAATTCAGTAACAACAACAGGAAACTCAACTTCTAATGAGGATCTTGTTGCGTCCCAGTTCAAGGAAAATAATGTCTACATTACAGGGCAGCAGGTCAGTTTTCATAAGTTTTCACATAATTATCTTATCTATCTCTTGAAAATAGAGTTTGTTACAGTTTTCTTTAGGTTTGTGCATGCATTGTCATTGTGGAGTTTGATATCATGGTTTAATCCCCTGATACTTTTTCAAGACAGAGTTACTATGTTAACAAAAGGAACTTGCTATAAAATTATATTTAAGGACCAAAGTTCCATGTTTTCTTGAATAGAACAAAAGTTAGGAGTAACCAAATGACCCCTATTGCTTAATTATTAATTTTTGTTTGCTATTTGTTGTTTTACACAACGTTAATTGGGCTCACGTCTTGACCCCAAGGTACGCACAACTTTTGATATTTTTCTAGTATTTCAAAATTCTGAAGTCTGAACCTGTAACTTACCTTCCTTTCCTATTCAGCACATGATTAGTACTACAAGTACACACCATTTATTTATATTCAATGAGAGATTTGGGCAGATATTTGTGGCCAAAGATGGAGTTCAATATCTTAGCCTAAAATCCTAAGTTGTTGAAAGATGAGATTCCTAGTTCCTTTAAGGGTTTCAATTAATTATTTTGGAGGACATAAATAGAAAGGTATATGATGCCATCAAAGACTGTTAATTTCTGAATGTTAATAGCAGAGAAATTCATTTCTCTCTTTGAGACGTCAAAAGGGATTTACTAATCACCATACAGGTCTTGTCCTTTTTCCTTCTTGTTTTTACCTCATTAAAGTTGTTCACACAAAATTGGGGGTGTGGCTTATTTTAAGTAATTAGTTTTTGTATTATATAGATATCAAACAATTTTATTTTGCTACACCAACAGTTATATGGGTAACCAGTAAGTATGTCGAATTGAGGTCGTCTTATATGATGAGAGTGTTGAAGGAACTTGAGCTTAAATAAACCATTATTTGCAGGTTATTAACAGATTTTCAAATTTCAAGGATGGAGGATTTGCAGGTTTAGATGGTTCAATTTGTAGGAAGTTCTTTATCGATGCTGATATGTAGCTTCCATTCGTTTGTAAATTGAGGTGGAAGATGTCTAATCAATGGATAGTTGATTGGGTGATCCAAGGAGGGAAGAGGATAATGTACAGGAGAGGTTGTTATTTACTGATAAAGGTCCCAATTATTAGGACCCTCTTGAATGTTAAAATCCCTCTTGACGTCGATTCTATTTGGGCTCCATTAGATCATGTCACTCTTTATAAGGCTCCTAGTACATTCATGCATCTTGTTGGTAGGCAAAGCTAATTACTGGATTATAATTCAAGTTATATTCCTCGTAGAATAGTCCTAAATCCCTTCTTTTCGTACACCTCACTCTGTTGGGAGTAGGAACCCTTAGTTAATTCTTTCTTCCCTTATTGGAAACAAACTGATTTTCAACTCATTTGAACATTTTTTTGTGATTTGTGGGTGAATGTTTCAGTTTAAAGTATTTAAATACAAGAGTTTCATGGAGGTGGTAATATTCCTACGAGAATAGAATGAAATCCCATCTTTTTGCACACCTCAACCCGTAGGAAGTAGGAACCGTAGTTATTCTTTTTTCCCTGTTTGAAACAGAATGGTTTGCATCTCATTCAAGCTTTTTGTTTGAATGTTTTCAACTAAAACTACTTGGATAGAAGCGTTTTACAGAGGTGGTAGGAACCGTAGTTATTCTTTTTTCCCTGTTTGAAACAGAATGGTTTGCATCTCATTCAAGCTTTTTTATGATTTTTGTTTGAATGTTTTCAACTAAAACTACTTGGATAGAAGCGTTTTACAGAGGTGGTAAAATTTTACTATATTTCTGTAGAGTGAAGGCTCTGGCGTATGGATTGCTGCTCCTGGTAGAGATATTTCTAGCTTGCAGGCTAGTTCCTTCTACAATCTTCCTCAAGCACAGATGGCTTTCACCGCAACCCAGGCTGGCCATGGCAGCTTTGCTGGCATATATCACCCTGCACAACCGGTGACAGCAGCATCTGTTCATCCGCTTCTACAACAATCTCAGACCATTGCTGGAGCTGTTGACATGGCTGAACTAACAGCAAGTGTTTATCAGCCATCACAGCCTGCTCCAATTAACTGGCCTAATAACTATTAAAAAAGGAGTGATTTATTTTTGGAAACAGGCAATACAAGAAACAGAATTTCCAATCCTGGATTAAGGGTGATATCGTGCAAGGCTAGTTGAAGGAATATCAAGAAAGATAAAACATCGGCTGGAACGGAGTGTAAATTTGTAGGAAGCTGAAATTTGGTAGTGTCTTTTGGTTTGCTTGGGCTGAGGAGGACATAGAAGGTGACAACGGTTATTGACTATTCAAGTTAAGTGAGGCAGGAATGTGCAGGTCTTATCTTTCTTGCTGCTTCTGCTGCTGATATGTGTTTTTACAAATTTTTATTTTAACAATCTCGAGCTGCCCTTAAGTGAATTTCATTTACTTTATATTTTTCCCCCCTTTTATATTTTTGTTTCAAGGTTTAGGACTAGAAAGTTTTTTAGGATTTTAGAGGGTTTTCCAATTTCTTGTTTTCCCGTTGTACTGCCTGCCCTGCCCTGCCCTGCCGTGCCGTGCCGCAGTCTTAGATGTAAAGAGTGATTTTTGATAGCAAGAAAGGTTGTATTGAGTTAGTTGTTGTAACCTTTAATGGTATAAAACGGCATTCAATTGTTTCAATTGCCATTTTATGGCCCCGCGGAGGACTGCTGGGACAAAGCTTGCTGGCGAGGTCTATATAATATATTTTTTTTTATTAAATTACGATCAAATGTTTGTGTGGAATATTCATTTAGTTGCTGCTAAACAACAATACCATGGGCCTGCAACGGACTTTCCTTAGTCCACCTAGATCTTATCGTACATTTCTTTATCCATACTGATACTAGGTGGTAGTATGTGGAAGATAATTTTAAACTCCCTCGTCTTTGCCGCTCATCAAATCTATAAACAACCAAACTCTTTGCCTACTCAACTGCCCAACTATAGTTTTGTAGCCTGGCTGCTACTATAACATGCTGGACAAACTCTTAGTCTTTGGCTCCCGGAAACGTAAACCTCCATTTGGAAGCCTTGTTCCCTTGAACATAGTCCGCCACCCCCGGATTCCGGTGGCGGAGGAGAAGAAATCATCATCCGCCTTGAGGATCATCCATGTCGGTGGCACCACCGAGTGCTACTACATGGCTGTCCCGGCATCCCGGATTATGGAAAAGTACCCTTCTTTTATCCTAGCTAGGCCGGAGATTTTCCGGAGGCCGTGGGATTCGGTTGTCCAGGCGGACGAAATCCTTGTCCCGGGGCAAAAATTCTTGGTTGTTCCGCTTCGTACTGTGAAGAAGCTGAGGCGGAGAATTAGGAAACCCAACTTGGCCTTTGTGTCGGGATCCGATGAGCTAGTTTCTAAACGTCGTCAGCAGGAGGAGGAAGGGGGGGATGCTAGTAAATCAAGTATCCGTAAGGCCAAAAATAAAGTTGGAAATCATCATCATCGTGTGAGTTTCGTAGGCGTGGTGGATAGTAGTAATTCGGTGTCAAAAAGTAATTCTGGTAGGGTGAGGAACGCATTGACGACGACATGGGAGCCATCGCTTACTGTGATTGCAGAGAGTCATGAATGATTGGATGAAGTTCATTTCATTTTGATTTTTGAATTAGCCATAAGCCATAAGTCATAAGCCATAAGCCATTGTTTTGTTTGAAATCTATTTATTTGTCTAGTAATAATGTGGAGTGTAATGCTATTGCTAATAATAATATTAAGCTAGCTGACTTAAAGAGATCAAATGTAAGGTCAAAAGTATTGTTTTTGGTTCTAAATAAATAAATTATGTATGAAATAAGTTGATTTTAAATAAAAAAAAAATTGGACTACTAAACACTCTGAATATTTAATTTTTAATTTTCTTCTTATTTACACGTTTGTTGACCAAATTTGGCCCCTTCAATAATGCAAACCAATCAAATACTCATCGTATAAGCCAAAAGCAAGGCTCTTATTAAGATAGATAGTAGTCAATACAATCTCGTACATGAGGAAAGCAAAACAAAATAATTGAAGGGACAAGACAAATTAGCCTAACTAGTGGTTCTTTCATAAAAATTGAATAAATTTAATTTTTTTTTATAATTGACATGTCTAAAATATCTAAATAACAAATTTTTATTATTTTACTCTTTTAAAAAAATTCAAAATTATTATAAATTTATATAATATTACTTAATATAATAGTTAATATTGTAAAAAAAAAATTTCATTCAGCCCATTCAGCCAAAAAAATGACACTGAACCATTCAGCCCAAATCGTCTGAATGGCTGACCGATTCAGCCATTCAGACAATTTTTTTTCTTCAAAACAAACGCACTTAATGACTGACCAATTTAATCAATTAGTCATTCAATCCTAAATAAACAGACGTGACTTTTCAACTGTATTTTCTGCTTCACCCAGGAAAGAAGGATACATAAACCTCAATTCTCTATCATTTACTAGTATTTATTATATGTTATTTAGGGCTGAACAAGGAATTAATTTGAAATTGAAATCGCACTAAAAATTGTACAAATCGTACCAATTAAAACCCTTCCAATGATTCTAATGTATGTGGCGGTTTTAGTTAGGATGAAAAATCAAGTTTACGGTATTGATTTGGTTACTAGCCAAAACTGCACGCATAAAACCGAAATCAAATCGCACAATGAAAATTAATTAATTATACAATACTATTACAGGAGAAATGTTTCATTTAACCTCGTGTAGCGAACCTCTCATGAAAATTAAGCTATTAATTTTGAATTTAGATGGTATCAATCTACTTGATCACCATCACCATACAAATCTCATACAATTATCCCTTAATTGTAGAAAATTATTGGACTACACAGTGCTTGAGCATATTTATGTATATATACTTCATAAATTATATATATATATATATATATTTGGATTCAATATCTTTTATGGTTAAAAGAATTGAAGTTATTGGAATTAGACAAATTATGAGTAAAACGAGGGATAAAAACTCCAGTGCCTTTGCTTTGATCTCTTTTACAACTTTAATATTGTGTGATGCTAAATTGTTAATTTAAATTGCATATGATTTTGTTGTTTCAATTGATTTTGGAACCGAAACTGCACCAAATGAAACCGCACCGCACGATTCAAAATCGCAGCGCACTAATCACAAGCGGTTTCATGTGCGATTTTGCATTTGTCAAACCGCACCTAAGCGGTTTCGTTTACGGTTTGAACATCAAACCGCACCATGCTCACCCATAAATTATTATTGAGTAAGAAATAATGTAACATTTGAATAATTATATTATTTGTAATTTATTTAATAATTATATTTTAATTTTTTTTGAGAAACTATTTTAAGATTCCAATCCGTCCACTAATAATAACTTACTAATGGGCCGGCTTGTTTTTTCCATTATTATTTAATTTAAGGGTAATGTATGGTGTCTCAAAATCTAAACATCTAAGACCTATAACAATAAATAAATATTTTAATATCATTTTCCTTATAAACCAATTACAAATTATAATGGACCAATGTAAAATATAATAACAACACTTCATTTATTATGTTAGAAAAGTCATAAATCACCTTGTGGGGAAAAAATCAAATTAAATAGTAATCAAAATACCAACCCCTAGTATATATATATAACTGTATGTAATGTTTAACAGATATGGAAGAGATTGTAAATGGGACCATTGATGATGGAGAAGGAAGAGGAGATATGGAATCAGAAAAAGCAAACCCTAATCGAACAAGTTGCAGATAGGCTTATTCATGGCGAAGACCTAAAAACTAAAATACAGGCTGCCAGAGAAATCAGAAAGCTCGTCAGAAATTCCTCCTCCGTCAAAGCTCAATCCAAGTTTGCAGCCGCCGGCGTTATTCAGCCACTCGTCTTCATGCTTGGCTCCGACAATCTCGATGCTCGTGAAACTTCTCTTCTCGCTCTCCTCAATCTTGCGGCCCGAAATGAACGGTCAGTCAGTCACTATTTAGGAATTTTCTGTCTGTCCACACTCTGTATTCTATATTCTATATTCTGTATGCATATAAGCTTAATTTCTCAAGTATGAATGTGCATAAGATTGATTGGGATTTACTATGTTTGCGTGCTGATAAATTTTAGGATATCTAGGAAATAAATAAATAATTTCAGAATGCTATAATAATCCTTTTAAGGGTTCGAAGAGAAGATCTAATTATTAAATCAATTAGATACCGTGGCTCAGATGGGACACTTTCTTTAGATTTCTCATTATGTTATGTAGTAGTTCTTGAACATTCAAGGGGTTTACCTGGATGTAAATTCACTGTTGGGTTGAGTTACTTGCACCAACAACCACTCTACTTGAGCTCAACTATTGATAGATTTTCTTGGAAGCTCTTTCAAGATTGGATTCTAAGAATATGAGCAATTATTGTACGTATGTTTCTAAGCTCATTACTGTTGTTATTACCTATTTACTTCTGCAAAAAGTAGGATTGTTAATCTGCTTCCTAAAAAAATCAAAGCTTTAAGACAAACGTGATAAGTATGTTCTTTATTTGTTTATGTTTTAAGCTGAGTTAACAATCACCTATCTTGCTTGTTAATCCTTTACCCTCAATTTGTCTGATTTGTTAAATAAACTTTGAAGCATAGATACTTTGATTAGGTTACCGTTGTAGTATTTGATACATACATTTACATTTAAGGTACATTCAGAACATATGAGATATACTTATGCATATCGAAATGTATAATTTTCACTCGAATAATTGCATTGAACAGTAAGGTGTGTCCTTTTATGGCGGTTGTTTATTTTCTTGTATTTGAATAAAATGAAAAATGATTTTGTGCAATTAATAGTACTCGTTATTATTCAATAGGGTACAGTCAAATAAGTCTAACATGATTTTGTCAGTGTTCTAAAAATCCCCGCTAAGGCGCTAGGCCCCCCTTGGCGCCTCGCCTAGGTGCTAGGCCCCCTGGCACCTCAGCTAGGCCCAAGGCGGCAAAAAAATCCCTCCAAAAAATTAGACGGGGGCCTAGGTGGGGTCTAGGCGAAGAGTTTTTTTAATTTTAATAACTACCTAAACCAGATCTTGATATATTTATTTTTCTAATGATTTACCATATTCATAATACATATTGTAGCTAGGGGTGCTCATCGGTAAAAAAACCGAACCGGTACCGATCTGAAATAACTGAAAAAACAAGAACCGGAACCGGTACCGAATTATCGGTTTCGGTACCGGTTCGGTACAAAAGCGGTACCGGTTTTTTCGGTTCGGTTTTCGGTTATACCGCATGCATGGTAATATTTATAATTATTAATAAATAATAATAATTAAATATTTTTTTTAATATATTAACAATTTTTTTAAAAAATTAAGAAATCATCTACAATTATATATCAATTGAAGGCAGCTGAAGCTAGTCAAGACTCAAGCTACTGTGTGCAGACTTTGGGCAATGTATGAGTTTGGTATCTCTTTTTGGTATATGTCATTATTCATGGAATATTAGATCTAATGTTGAACACAGTGTTAGATCATTTTGGTGCTCTCTTACTTCTTTCGTTTCTCTGTGTTGATTATTATGCACTAATATTAAAATATCATTTGTAAAAAGGGTATGATGCAATGATTTCAAATCTGTGTTCGAAATTCGAATAAGAAAATTGGCATTGGGTGGAATAGCCCATGGGGTTATATACTGAAGCGTAAGGATTAACTTGTCTTGATGTGGGACATCAAAAATTATCTACACATCCCTTCATGTGGAGTAATTGGACTAAAGACTTGGGAAGGTTATATTATGTGTCGTCAATCATATATTGTGATATTGGGGGCAAACATAAAAATAATGTAATATAACATGTTATACACTGTAATGTAACAACTAAAGTATTCATAACATTCAAAACTTCACCTGTTATACACTGTATTCATAACACTCAAAACTTCACCTGTTATACACTGTAATGTAACAACTAAAGTATTCATAACATTCTGCAGCATATTCCCTGTGATAAAGTAATGCTTTACCATCAATTGCCTGGGAAAGAAAACTAAATCAAATAAACTAAAAATGCCAAAGCATGAATAAACAATATTACATATCCAAATTAAATATCTCATAATCAAAGCTGAAACAAGCAGTGCTGCAGTAGCCACTAGCCAATAGGTAGTACAAAGTTCAATCAACCATATTACATATCCAACTAATCAAAGATTAAAAACAAACAACGCACAAGGCACAATTCTCTCAACTATCAAGTCTCCAGTCTCGAACAAATCAACCATATTACATATCCAAGATTGATGCATCTAAATCGCCTGCTGAAAATTTTGCAATTTTTAAAAGACAAATGTGAGCAAATCATAATTTATTAAGAAGAATTTAATCTACTTTACAAAAAAATATATAAACAATACAAAGTGTTACAGTGTTACTGTGATGCACCTTTTTCAATTTCTTCAAGGGATTCCAACTTTTCTTCGATATCAATTGGTTCGTTGCTTCGGTGAAGCCAATCTTGAAAACAAATAATTCCTTGCACCATCCTAGGAGTTAAAGAGCTCCTAAAGGAATCAAGGATGTGTCCTCCTGTGCTAAATGCCGATTCAGAAGCCACGGTAGAAATGGGAATCGCTAAGACATCTCTAGCCATTAATGAAAAAACAGAAAATCTATGAGTGTTGGATCTCCACCAAGCTAAAAGGTTAAATTTTTCATCTTTTCTTTCAACTCGATCCTTTAAATACATTTCTAACTCAGTTTGAACCTCCCCACCTTGAACATCCTCAAACATGTTGTTCAAACAAGCTGTCAATTTTTCTTTTTTTTGACATACTTTCTACTAATGATGAGCCACCACTTCGAGTTACGCTTCCACTCCCACTTGGAGTTTGAGATGAGTGACCTTGGGACAATAAATGATTGAAATTATAATAATTGAACAACTCAAATAATACATCTTTAGCCCCTCTAATCATTTTGATTGCCAAATCACTTTCTTTACCATACATGTGATTAAATACAAACTCGAAAGTGAATTTGTGTCTTGGATCAAGAACCACAGCAATGTATAACAACTTGTTCATTTTATCAACATCCCCCCAATATTTCATTAACTTTGATCTCATCCTCATAACCATTTCTCTCATTTGATAATCATCATCTTTCATTTCTTTCAAAAGACCATCAACTTCCACAAACTCATGAACAAATTCATTGGATGTAACATATAATGTGTCGGAGATTCTAAGTGTTAACTCATAGAAGTGTTTTAAAAACAAAACAATTCTTCTCACATTACCCCAATCCTCCACCGTTGGCCACCCTTCACCTGATATCATTTCTTGTTTAAACAAAGGATCCCTACTCCCAAGCCTATTAAAAGCACGTTCAAAATGTTGAGCAACATTCAACATTGAATAAGTGGAGTTCCATCTAGTAGCAACATCTAGGATTAATGAAGATTTATTTTCAATTTTTTCAAAGTCAACACACTCCTTGAACTTTTTAATCCTAGATGGAGATTGCCTTACCCACCTAATCAATGCCCGAACACGAGCTACCGAAATATTAACCTAATCAATGCCCGAACACGAGCTACCGAAATATTAACGTCTTTCAACCCATCAACTACGACCAAGTTTAAAATATGAGCAACACATCGAACATGAATGAATTTATTCTCACAAACACTGTGTCCCCATACTTGCAATTGATTTTTTAAATAAGATATCGCAACATCATTTGAACCGGCATTATCAACAGTTATAGTAAAAACCCTCTTAATCCCCCATTCTATCAAACAATTCTCAATTGCCATTCCAATGGCCTCACCCTTGTGACTCAAAATTGGAACAAAGTTTATAATTTTTTTTCTCAATCTCCATTTATCATCAATGTAATGAGCTGTCACAACCATATAATTAAGTCTATGCATTGATGTCCATGTGTCAGTTGTAATACGTATCCTTTGAGAAGATGAGTTAAAAATAGATTTTAACTTCTTTTTCTCTTCCATATATATTTTAAAACAATCTCTTGTAATTGTGTAACGTGAAGGAACATTGAACCTAGAACATGCAATGGACACAAAATGTCGAAATCCCTCATTTTCGACAAATTTAAAAGGAAGTTCATCAACTAGAATAATATATGCTAAAGCAGCCCGAGTTAGTTCCACATCAAAATTCCAAAGACAATTATTTGTCGACTCCCCTTCCATGGTATCATCATCATTATTAGCACTTGCAGATTTAAAGTTTAAGATTGCTTGATTTCTTAACTCCACATTTGGGGGGTAAATTTTATATCTCCTATTGTGAGCATTTAGACCACTAGTCCCATTATTTTTTGGACCAACACTTAAAATAGCTCTACAATATTTGCATTTAGCTTTAATTTGACCATTTTGCTTAAATCTTGTATAATGAGCCCAAATTTTTGCACGAGTCTTACCAGCATCAAGTAGCTCAATTTCACCTTCATTCAACTCGTCTTCATCAATATGAATTGGATTTTCAGCATTCGATTCCACGTTGATAGGTGCCTCAGACTGTTGCTCAGCCATTATAACCTACACATGTTAAAACAACCATAATTACTAGAAAGATTGACAAACCATCTTCTCACAGATGTTTAATATATAGGGTGTAGAATTTGGGATTTGGTTCCTGTATTTCCACCAGATGACCCATAAATTAGTGCATAATTAGTAATATCCAAAAAATATTAGTAATTCAACAGCTCACAAATAATATTATTTGGACCCAGGGACACAGAAGCATAATCTCCTTTCAAAACCATCAAAATATTCAAAGACAATAGACGACCGGTTTCATTAATGAAGATGTAGTAAACATTGCGGAGAGACTAGTATTTATGTTGCGAGCAATATTACAAAATAAGGGCTGCAGATTCAATAAATAGTACTATATAACATAATGGTCTATATATATATGTCTTTACACCAACTGGACTACAAGTCATATACATGCAAACATCGTATTTTAATGTGCTGAATGGTGGTTTTTTTTTTCACGGTATAAACTTAACCACCGCTCACCGGCACCGGGGACTGTTCCGAATCTCTTGGACTCGAAAATCGAAACACCTAGTATACTGTATACAGATCTCAGAGTGCAAAAAACTCAAATCAGATATGTACTAGTGTAACTGTGAAAGTATAGTGTATATGATGTATATGATGTGTACAGAACTACAGATCTAACGACTTACCATCGACGCTAGTCGGAGACGTTGGTACTTGGTTGCGTGTTGCGTGCTCGGCGGCCGGCGCTAGCTTAGGTTTGAGAGGGCAGGCCGGCACTCGGCAGGGTGAGCTTTAATGGAGGAGAAGCTTCAATGGAGGAGAAATCATTAGTGAAGAACGGGTAGAAGACTGAAGAAGAAGGGAGAGTGAAGACTGAAATTGAAAGAGTAAAGTAGCTCTGTAGAATTAAATGAGAGAGAGAGACTGATAGAGTAAATAAAGTACTTTAAGTATTAATTACAGAGTTTCGTTTTTTTTTTCGGTTTTTACCGATTTCAAAATTTTTATTACCGCTACCGAAAAGTATAAAAAAACCGAAAAACCGGTACCGAAAAAACCGAAAAAGGTACCGCCGATACCGGTTTCAACCGGTTTAGTAAAAAAAACGAAAAACCGAATTTTTTGAGCACCCCTAATTGTAGCAATCAAATCACAACAAGAAGTGAACAATATCAAGTCAAAATGGATAATTTTATTATAGTTGTAATTTTTTGAATTTGTACCAGCTTCAAATTATATAAATGATAATACTTTGTAATATTTAGTTTAATTCAATATAATTCTTAAATTAATGTTTAGTTTCTTAAGTTTTAATATTGAATTAAATTCTTGAAATTTTAAATTTTATTATTTAATATCAATCTTGTTTATGAATAAAACTCATACGTTAAAAATATGTTTGAACTTTGAACAATTGCATGTTTGTGTTTGAACTTTAACATTAATAATATGGATATGTGTTTGAATTTTAAGCGAATGCCTTTATTATCTTTATTATAGATTGTTTTGTTTTATATTATTTTGTTTGGATAAATGTAAGATAAAATATTAAAATTGTTTAAAATAAAAAATTCTGCCTAGGCCCCACCCAGGCCCAATCTAGGCCCCCTAGGCGCTAGGCCCCCCTCGGCTGCCCGCCTCCCGCCTCCCGCCTCCCGCCTAACGCCTTTTAGAACATTGGATTTTGTTGTGCAACGAATGTCGAATAGTACTCATCAGTTTTCAGCAGGGTGCAATGATTGGAGCTGTCATTACTAAATTGGTTGTCACACCTGCGGTAGTAGTAAGTCTAGGGTTCTCGCTTGGCGCTCTTACATGCCTGTTAACACAGATGTCATATTAAATGCGAATCTTGATTTCTTTAGAGGCTCCTAGCTGTAGGATGAGTTTTGTGTTTAACGCTATAAGGCCCCAGACTGACTTATCCTTTTAAGGAGAGCTCCAGTTTTCTGTCCCTTCTTTTCATGTCACGTTTTATTGTTTTGCCTATCTATTTATATTTTGTTTCTATTTTCATAGCTGGTACTTGCGTCGTTTGGGGATTTGGATTTGGAGGAGTAGAAATCTGAATCTGTGGCATGTTCCTGATATCTCTGATAATTAAAACATATTAAAGCATGAACGTCCTTCCCTGTTAAATTAGTTTTGACTATGTATTTCTTTTCCATGTTTGGCGGCCCATATTAGGTTAATCAACGTTTGACATTTTTGATTGCCTATGCATTTTGGCTTTATCTCATCTAGTCCTTTCCATATGGTCTCTCTCAGGAACAAGGTCACAATAGCTACATCTGGTGCCATCCCTCCTCTTGTGGAGCTCCTGAAATTCCAGAGTGGCAACTTAAGAGAATTAGCAACTGCTGCTATTTTGACACTGTCATCTGCTCCAATCAACAAGCCAACAATAGCATCTTCTGGAGCTGCACCTCTTCTAGTGCAGATCCTTAGCTCTGGAAGTGTTCAGGGAAGAGTTGATGCTGTCACAGCTCTCCACAATCTCTTCACCTGTGAAGAAGACCCTGCTCTGGTTCTTGATGCTAGAGCAGTTCGTCCTCTCATCAACCTCCTCAAAGAATGCAAGAAATACTCCAAGTTTGCTGAGAAAACTACCGCGCTACTTGGAAGCCTTTCAATGTCTGAGGAAGGAAGAACAGCGATCACCGATGCAGATGGTGGGATACTAACCCTAGTAGAGACGGTCGAAGATGGGTCCCTTGTTAGCACCGAACATGCAGTTGGAGCTTTGCTCACATTGTGCAGGAGCTGCAGAGATAAATACCGCGAACTCATTCTCAAAGAAGGTGCAATACCAGGCCTTTTACGGCTAACTGTAGAGGGCACACCTGAAGCTCAGGATCGAGCTCGGACACTTCTCGACTTGCTAAGAGACTCTCCTCCTGAGAAGAGACTAGCTTCCAGTGTTTTGGAGAGAATTGTTTATGACATTGCAGGATCAGATAAAGCTGTTGAAACTGCCAAGAGATTATTGCAAGACATGGTTCAGAGAAGTATGGAGCTCAGCATGAGCCGCATCCAGCTCAGGGCTGCATCTTGTACTCCTTCCGAGGTTCCATCTGTTTGAGGGATTCTTCTTGATTCAAGGAGGTATACAAAAAAGGTCTTGTGGCTGCATCAGCTGCATAACTTTAGTACACTGATAACTGATCAGTACTTTTAGGGCCCTGTGAGGTGATTTTTGTGAGCTTATATTGGGTACTGTTTCAACTTTTATTTAACATGCATGTTGTAAAAGGTTTTTACATGTATATTTTTTTTCTTAATTTTAGCAGTAGAAAGCCAAGGGTGTGCTGATTGGAATATACTACTCCATTTACTCACCGGCTTAGCTGTTATTACCTGCAGATAATGATTGTTTCTTTTGTCTAAGGAGTCAAAAATTCAATATTTGGACATGAAATTGCATTCCGATGGGCCGGACCGGGCAGGGCAGGGGTTTTCTCAGCATGAAATTTATCAAATTATTTTTTAATTTAAGCTTCACAATTTACACAAATGAACGGTCAGAATATAATAATAGATATAGTAAATAGTTGATGATATTCTTAAAAAATAATAATTCAACTATTGAAATTTTGTTAAAAAATTCACATATTTATCAAATAGTAAAAAAATGTCGAATTACTTTTAATTTGGAATAATTATATTACTATTATTATAAATTAATTAATAAGGAGACGGTCCAATTTTAAATCTTAATCAATTAATGTGAACGGTCGGACTTCACACGGCCGAACAAGATTTTTAAACAGAATTGATAGTCCAAATTCACTAGCCCAAATAAGATTTTTAAATAAAATTGATATTTTCATAAATAAAATATAAATAATAAGTCGTTCACAAAATTTGGTTGTAATTGAAAAATGTGGGTTATGTAAGGGTAGGGGTAGGGGGGTAAATCAACTGATTGAATTGTTCAAATTTGGTTTACAAATTTTATCGGATGCGAAATAAGAATTGATTAAAACTCGTTTAGTTACTGAGTGGATCGAGCCCGAACAGTTTAAAATTTTTAAACGAATATGATCAGAAATTCAATAAAAATTATAATTTAAATAATTTATTAAATATTATTTAAATTTAAATTATTTATATTTTGAGTCGAGCAACGAATACAAATCTAAGTCCAAGTGTTTGGCTCTTATTACGACCTTAGCTATACGGGAAAATTCTATGGGGACATTTTTTGTTTGACATTTTTTAGTGACATTTTTTTTGGTTTTTTTTGTAGTACCTCTTAAAAAATGTATAATATTTATTTCAATTGAAATTTTTATAAAAAACAGTATTTTAGGTGTAATTTGAATACACCTAAGAAACAGGGTTGTACAGACTGTACAGACCCTGTTTCTTGTACGTATTCAAATTACACCTAAAACACTGTTTTTTACAAAAATTTCAATTGAAATAAATATTATACATTTTTAAGAGGTACTACAAAAAAAACCAAAAAAAAAAATGTCGCTACAATGTCGCCGTAGGACTCAATAATTTATAAGATTTATTGGAACTAAAATTTTTACAGAATTAAGTGATTTGGATGTCATTTGAATACATATAAAAAAAATGTCTGTGCAGACTATACATACATATTTTTTACATGTATCCAAATGACATCCAAATCACTTTATTCTGTAAAAATTTCAGTTCCAATAAATCTTATAAATTATTTGGGAGACATTACAAAAAAAAAAAACCGGTCGCTAGCAATGTCGCTAGGACCGGTCGGCGTAGAATTTTTGTAAGGAATAAGTATTTCAAAAATTCTATGCCAACCGGTCCTAGCGACCGGGTTTTTTTTTTTTTTTTGTAATGTCTCCTAAATAATTTATAAGATTTATTGGAATTGAAATTTTTATAAAATAAAGTGATTTGGATGTCATTTGGATACATGTAAAAAATATGTCTGTACAATCTGCATAGGCATATTTTTTATATATATCCAAATGACATCCAAATCATTTTATTCGGTAAAAATTTCAGTTCTAATAAATATTATAAATTATTTGGGGAATAATTCTGGGGCGACCGGGGTTTAGGGACATTATTGGCGACCGGGTGATGTGGCTCTGCCACATCAGTATGAGAGAGGAAGAGAAATAAAAAAAAATTCACTCAAACCCAAACAAAGAAAAACCACATCTCACATTGTCAAACACACTCAGTATCTAGCAAACTCTCTCTCTCTCTCTCTCTTTCACGCCTCTCTCATTTTGCCGAACTCCCTGCTTCGCTCGGAACCAGCTTCCTTCTACAACAGGGTTTAGGGACAAAATCACCCAACTTTCAAGGTATCTTCTTCCCATTTCGTGTCCTCCTCCTTCTCCTACCGTTATTCTCTTATACGCCTAAATTCTCAAAACCCTAAAATTTTTGCAAACTCTTGTTTTGGTTGAAATTCTTGTTTTGGGTGAAAACTCTATGACTAAATCAAGGATTCTGCAATGACTACTGACTAATTATTCAAGTAATTTTTGTCCAATGACTTCATTGGTAAAGAAAGCCCTTATTGTGGTTCGTTCTTCTTTATTAGCCCTTACTTTTTTGTTTTGTGCACGACCCCAATATTCTGTTTGATCTTCATGTTATTTGGATGTGGTTATATTGGTTCCCTTCAATTTAGAACTACGGATTCTGAATATGTGCAATGTTGTACTGATCTTCAGGCGAATTATGGCTTTAAAAATATTTTTACTGTCTGAATTGTATTTTTATTGAATCAAGTAGCCTATATTAATGCCGCAGGGGGATTATACTTAAGTTAAGGGATAGTTCCTTTTTTGACATGTTTAAATCAGTTTTTAAAAATTTATTTTTAATAATTGATATGCATGCATTTGTTTTTATTCATTATGTTTATAATTATTATAAACTATTTAAAAAGTATTATTAATAAAAAATTAAAAAAAAGAAGAAGAAGGTAAACTAAGTTAGCCTATTCTGATACTGCTCTGTCATTGTTACCATATACAGAGTCTCAACATCATATACACTTTGTAAACAAAGCTTTTGGGTGACTGAATAAGTTGCCAACTACCATGTTTGCTTCAAGTTCATTAACAAAATTTTACAATAAATAATAAGGGTCTATTACACCAAAAAAATACCAGCAATAATATTACCATGAAGTATATTATGGTAAAATGAAAATTCAATTCAAAAGTACATGAAGTATATTATGCAGTACATTCAGTTTTAGATTTGATTAATTTAGTTCAGCGGTACATAATGTATATTTATGAAAATATGGACAATATATTTGTTTTAAGTTTTTTGGTTTTATGAGTGTAACTTGTACTCTTATTAGTTTTCTGTGCTATAATTTACTATGTACTGGAGCAAATCCTGATTTTGACTTGATTTGCCCTAGTCTATTTTTATGAATCAAAGCTCCATATTATATGTATGTTAATTTAATTTATTGATTCACCATCTTAATTTTTCGGATCAAAATTATAAGTGCATTGATTTAATTTAACTCATTGCTGATCTAAAAACCTTAAATTTTTATTTTTATTTTGTTAGAACAAGCTCTGCCCTTTTTCCTTTCTAAATTGAGTTTTGTATTTCATGAAAAAAACATGGTACTTAATTTGGGATGGATGGTTATTGGAAGTAGAACCATGGACTAGTGCTCTTTCCTTAAGACAAGAAAAAGTCCTAATTACAAGAAAGAAAATGTGGGATGAGGAGGTTACAACAACAATGTAACTCCGTATTCTTAATCAGGTATGTTGTATCAACTTGTTTTTTATTATTATTCTCCTTGAGAAGGGTCTGTTCTATTTGAACCAATATCTCTAACTAATTCTCTATGTAGGACTTTTAAGTCTTATAGGGAAGTCTTGGCTAAAAAGATGTACCATATAGCTACTATTAAAGCTAAGCTAAACATTCAATGCATTATTTGTACCTCATAAACAATCATTTCTTTACGTAATTGATCCTCAACAGAGGCCACAAATTTTTCCTTTCAGTTTCACATACAGAATTGCATGAGGAAGTTGATCGATTGGATTATGGTGATGAGTTTGAAGAATCCGAGGATGACAGAGGCATCTTATATTGTGAACTGGATTATGGTGATGAGTTTGAAGAATCCGAGGATGGCAGAGGCATCTTATATTGTGAACTGGATACTAATAACAGTTCTCCAATACTATAATGAAGATGTCGTGGCTGAATGACATGCAGACACTGTTATTTCAATTAATATAGAAGTCATGTTGCAACTGTTTATGTTGAACAACAGAAAGATCTTGTAGTGAGTTTATACAATGTTCAAATTTTTTGAGAACCACATTATTGTATATAATTAAATATGATGATAATGATTGTTTGTATGTGTTCATGCTCTTCCTCTCAAAATGATACATATAAAATTGAACTAATGGCAGAGACAGGAACATAAAATATTTTGGGTAAAATGCAGAAAACAATGACTTGGTTGATGATATATAAATAACACAAAGATTCTTAAAAATAATCATAGTAGTGATTAAATACATATCAAATACACTCAAATTCATACTATACATTGCTTTAAGTGAAGTTTGTACAACTTAAAACTGCCATGATTTACCAAACCAACGAACTCGAGAAGTTTGCTCATGTTGCTCATAATATTACTTACTCATGTTGTGGCAGCCATTAATCTCAAAGAACTCGAGAAGTTTTAGCTTCTGCAGTCCGAGTGGTAGATAAGATAGCTCATCACAAGAGCAGTGAATGAAGATTTTGGCATGAGAGGATCTTCAAAGATGCAAGATGACGGTTGTTCAAAGATGCAACTCTCCTGGTAAACGCAGCAAGCCTGCATATTCAATATTATTTAGAATTTATCAATTAAGATTGAAAGGATAAACAAACTAATATCTATGGTAAGCAAGTGTCACTGTAGGGGATAATTTTACTCGGAGTCACAGCATAGATGGCCCAAAAGTTCAAACAAGTAAGACAATCCCTACCTGCCCTTTCTACAGGAACATTGAGCTTTTTCCATATAAAGAAGCTACCACAATTTCCTAGTTTGTAGAATGTTAACAAATTAAATTGTAAATGTATTGGATTCTAATAATGAGAAACATTTTGGAACATCCCAGACATCCTTTTTGGAATCTGGGATCAGTGTATCCAACTCATAGAATATAACAAGGTCTGTATATGAAATGGAGCCTTTTGTGTATGTGAGACGCATGTAAAAATGATCTCTTGAAATGCCTGGTAAAAATGATCATCAAGAGGTTGTAAATGAACCAAAATACAAATTTGAAAGACAAATTTGTCTTTAATGATAAATGGTTAGACCTAGTTTATGGTATCATGCAAGGAATCGATAGTTCAGTAGCTAAGATTTTCTTTTTACTTGTTCAATATCCTTAGTCACAAAACACAAAGCTCTACACAAAACGGTATACCATTCTATTAAAGATGCAAAAAAAAAAACCAGTTTTATGATGAAGAACTATTGAACATAATTTATCTACTACATACTGCATTACACATTAATTATTACTAGTTCTAACTCCTAAAGGAACTTAAACTAGGGTTCTCAACATCAAAAGTACTGAAACACAATGACCAAAATTATTTATACACTCAACCATGCCCAATATCTTAACGAAATCAATATTTTAATTCGACAATACTTTCTTTCGAAAATTACAATATACAGCTCAATTTAAATAATAAATGATTAGACAAGGTCATAAGCATTATTGATGAACAAACTGGCCTCCTTTGTCAGTTTCACACATCCTCCACCAGTAGTTTGCTTCTGAGTTTTGGCATGCTCTGTTTGCTTTGTGTTTTCTTCTTGGGCACATGTATCAGATCATGCTGACCATTACAAACAACTACTATTTTCCCTTAGACAGAATAATATTTGCACAACTATTTGAACAAATATCAGTGCATACTGACGTGGTTACTAAAATTGTAAAACAGAGGCTACTTTCAAGAAAAAACCATCAAACAGAATAAGAGTGACCCGTGCACAAAAAAAATAGTAAGGGCTAATAAAGAAGAACGGACCAAATTAGGGCTTTCTTTAACAATGAAGTCTGGACACAAATTACTTGCACAAATAGTCACTAGTCATTGTAGAATCCTTGATTTAGTTATAGATTTTTCACCCAAAACAAGAATTCTAACCAAAACAAGAGTTTGCGTTTTGGGAATTTAGGCGTATAAGAGAGTATACGGTAGGAGAAGGAGGAGGATACGAAATAGGAAGAAGATTATCTTGAAAGGCAGTGATTTTGATTCTCAATCTGTTATAGGAGGAAGCTTGTTCCGGTACGAGCGAAGCAGGAATTCGGCAAAGTGAGAGTGGCATGAGAAAGAGAGAGTTTGCTAGATACCGAGTGTGTTTGCCAAGCTGAGAGCCTGAGATGTAGTTTTTCTTTCTTTGGGTTTGAGTAATTTTTTTTATTTCTCTTCCTCTCTCATACTGATGTGGCAGAGCCACATCACCCGGTCGCCAATAATGTCCCTAAACCCCGGTCGCCCCAGAAATATTGTTATTTGGGAGACATTATAAAAAAAAAAAACCGGTGGCTAGCAATGTCGCTAGGACCGGTCGGCGTAGAAAAGCTCTATTCCTTATAGTTAACCATCATCACATTTGAGTTTTGACTCCCACTTCATTGAAAATTCTGTTAGGGCAAAGCTCACACCACTGTAGAGAGAGAGGGCAAAGCTCACATCACTGTAGAGAGAGAGAACAGAGGGGATGCTGATGAATTCCTCCATTGCTGCTTCTGCATAAATCCTCGAACGTTTAAGGTATGAAGAATCTATAGCTACAGATCCTTGTATATATAATCTTCTCAAATAAGTGCCGTTTTAGTCACAGTTCTTAGCTCAATTTCAGATCTAAGAAAACCCCTAGAATTACATATATCATTGATAGATTTATACCTTCATTGTTGCTAATTTGTTCCACTTTTCTGTAATTCTATCATAATAATAAACCCTAATCTGATTGTAATTGAAAAATGTGGGGTCGGTCTGCATTATCTCGGACCGGGAGTTTCCGTGCGGAGAACTTGGGTCAAAATGCCCTTGCAATGGTCGGAAATCTTTGTTTCAGCATGTTTGTAATTGGAGTTTTGATTTTCACTATAATTGCCGCAACTTATGAACCCGAAGACCCATTGTTTCGTCCCTCAAGCAAGATCACAACTTTCCTCACATCAAACTCAAATGCCACTTTTATATCTGATAGTACTGTTGTTAGGACAGGTGAGGACTTTATGGTCCCGAATCAGACCACATTTGCCGCTTTTATAAATGTTACTGATGTTGATTTGGGGACGCCTGAAAGGGCAGATCTGGATGTTGAACAAGCTGCAACATTTGATTGTGAGGCTGAAATTGGTAAACCCATTGATTGTACTGACCCGGAAGTTTTTCATTTGATGATGACGACTGCTATAGAACAGTTTAAGGATATACATTTTTACCGGTTTGGCAAACCAATTCGCGGGCGGAATGACACCTCTTGCCATATGGCGTGGCGGTTTAGACCAAAGGAAGGCAAGACTGCTGCGTTTTATAAGGATTATCGTAGTTTTGCGATTGCTAGGTCCGATAATTGTAGTCTAAGCGTGGTGAGGATTGGGGACTATCATTCGGGAGGGAATGCCAGGAAGAGGAGGAAGAATCAGAAACCTGGTTTTGAGAAGCCACAACCTAATCAAGAGCAGCAGGGTGTTCTCCTTCCTGTTTTTGGGGAAGCTGCGAATGACACACTTCCTGTGGTTGAATCGGAAGAGTCGTTCAGTCGAGCAAAGTACTTACTTTACACTGGGGGTGGAGAGAAATGCAAGAGCATGGATCATTATCTGTGGAGTTTCATGTGTGCTTTGGGCGAGGCTCAATATTTGAACAGGACACTAGTAATGGATTTGAGTATTTGCTTGTCTTCAGTTTACACTGCCTCAGGTCAAGATGAAGAAGGGAAGGATTTCAGATTTTACTTTGATTTTGAGCATTTAAAGGATTCAGCTTCTGTGTTGGACCAGACTCAATTTTGGGTGGATTGGAACAAATGGCACCAGAAAGATGGATTAGCTCTCTACCTTGTGGAGGACTTTAGGGTCACACCGATGAAGCTAGCTGGGTTGAAGGATACTCTAGTCATGAGGAAGTTTGGCTCAGTGGAGCCAGATAATTACTGGTACAGGGTGTGTGAAGGAGAGGTGGAGTCTGTTATTCTACGGCCCTGGCACATGATATGGAAATCCAAACGGTTGATGGATATAGTGTCGGCAATTGCTACGAAGTTGAATTGGGATTTTGACTCTGTTCATGTTGTTAGAGGGGAGAAGGCAAAAAACAGGGAGCTTTGGCCTAATCTTGCGGCAGATACTTCACCTGAAGCACTCATATCGACCTTGCAAGAGAAAGTTGATGACGGTAGGAACCTGTATATTGCAACAGATGAACCAGACACATCCTTTTTTGATCCTTTAAAGGACAAGTATTCCACTCATTTTCTTGATGAATACAAAGATCTTTGGGATGAAAATAGTGAGTGGTATTCTGAGACGACGAAGCTCAACAGTGGGGTTCCGGTTGAATTTGATGGTTACATGAGGGCATCTGTTGATACGGAAGTTTTCTTGAGGGGAAAAAGGCAGATTGAGACGTTCAATGAACTTACCGGGGACTGTAAGGATGGTGTTAACACCTGCAGTTCGGCCACTTGATCGCTGTACTTGAGGGTTGAGACCCTGATACTGCTAGATATGGAATTCCTCAATGTGTATCGCTAGGTAATACTGCGCTGTTTTTGATAAAAAAAATTTATCTTAGTCGGTAGCTTAGCATTTGTGCAAGTCTTGTATCAAAGATAATAACAATGTTCATTCGCAAGTCATATCTGTGCTTGGTATGCTGTTTCATTTAATTCTCTTGTTCCCACCTGTTTAGCATCTGCTCATGGTTTTTATGCTACATTTGGATTGTAAGAATTTTTTTAGAATCTCAAGTGTATGTTTGGTTGTGGTTGTTAATGAAGAAATGATTTGAATTTTTTTATTTATCCGCCAAAATAATTATCAAACACACTATTTTTCATTCATTTTATTCTTTTAATCCAATGGTAACATCACATACCATTGGAAGCATTTTTGTCTCGTCCAAGAAATGGTTTTAAAATCCCATTTTTATCAGTCGGTGTGGGTGCATTGTGGGATTTTCTAGTTACTCCTTAATACTAATTGCTGCTGTTGTAAATTTTATGGTACGTAACGCGAGAGGTGGTTGAATTGAGCTTTTGTACTCAAATAATAAAATCCCATTTGCGTATATTTGTTAAATCTATACTTGATCCTAGCGGTTTAAAAAATGGGGTCCCATTAGTCAGGATCGAACAAAATTATCAGGCCTAGTCAGTCGTAACTCGTACGTTTGGTGACGATGGGCTGATCAATCCACCTCCCCACCCCCCCAAAATGTTCTTTTGACATATGCAGTAATTTATTTTTACCGGTTAATATTCTATTATTAACCGAAGCAAAATGATGTAATCGAGAGCCTTTGGGTAAGCAAGAGGTGATAGATGTGAAAAACTTGGATCACAAATTTCCTCTAGAAATGAAATGAGTTTTCTATTAAAAGTCAAAAGTTTTTGTGGTTAAAAAGGGTGGATTTATGATAACCTCGTAATCTAAACTGAAAAGACTTAAATTGGGGTACAGATTGTTTCAAGAAATTAACCTCCTAAATTATGCAAAATTATTTTTCTCTTTCTATCTCCTTTCATTCCATCAAGGAAGATTGAAGGAAAGGAGAGGAAAGGAAAATTAACCTTGAAAACAAAAATCATCATCACATTTCGGCTCAGCTCAGGTAATTCTGCACTCTATTTCATAATAATGCCTAGCTAGTCTGATCAATTTATATCTCTAAGGTTGGCACATTGTTTATAGGACCAAGATTTTACTTATTTTATTTTTAAACAGTAGACATGCAGGAGATATATATATATATAATTTTGATGTCTGTTGATGTCATTCAAATATTAGTGAAATTAAAAAATATTTATGAAATCATTAATTACTACAATTTAATAACTCAAATTTCCCTCGGCACCCAGGTAGAAATCTAATGAAAGAATCACTCTGACATGCAAAATGAAAACTCCATGAGGAAGATAATTAGGAAATGTAAATTTCAATTCTTTCATCAGCCTCAGAAATCCCAGATACATACATACATACATACATACATACATACATATAGCTTTTCTAAAAAATGGATAGAAATTAATAGCCTCTTCTTTCGTAGTAGTAGTAGTAGTAGTATATTTAAATTAGTTGATGAATTTTTCAAGGCAGGATTCCTAACAATGGCTGAAGAACCCAGGACGACGACAGAAGTAGTAGCTGAGAAACCAGTGCTGGCGCATGTACGACTGAAGACGACGGATTTTTCATCACAATATCATCCTCCATCAACCGATTTAACCGTACAAAAAGCAAGCAGCTTAAAGTCCAACTGCTTGTGCTCACCAACCACCCATGCTGGTTCTTTCAGGTGCAGGTACCACAGGAACCCACTGTCCCGCAGTAGCCTCTCTGTCGGCTCCAAGCTCTCCGACCTACCCAACGGATTGCACGCTTAGTACCCCAAACTCAAATCAATCCAACGACTCTGAATTATATTATACTCATGTGTAATATGACATAATAATTATTAACATATGGTCTGGGTCTGGGTCTGGGTCTGGGTCTGGTTTCATTCATAAATATTATTATGTACATTTATTTTCTTCTGCTCTTTCACTCTCAACTACTTTTAAATATCATGTCGACTTGTGTATTTTATGGATTGCAGCATATTTTGTAAATCTGTTCCTTAATTGGTTTTTTCTTCTTCTTTTATATATATATATATATATATATATATATATATATATATATCTGTAGTTGTACAATGCTTTTCTTTCTTCTGAAGTTCCTCAACACAAGCATAAAACACTAGAAACATTACATTTATATGTACAATATATATAACTTCTGTTTTCACTAAGACTTCATGAGGCATCTAAAAAAGCTGGCACGAAAATATAGATACAAAACTACGCCAGATCTAGATATAGACTATGTACACACTACTAAGCTGAACAACAGAAACTTGCTCAAGATGCATCTCATCTGGAGCCGCTCACATTGGGCAAGTATCTTCTTCTTCTTCTTCGGGAATCATATGCTTCCTGCAATTAGGGCAGGTGACATTCCGATACTTCAACCACTTTTCCAGGCACAATCTATGGAAAACATGCCCGCAAGATAGGTGGTTAATCACTGCCTCTGGTTTGAAATCTGTCAAGCAAACAGAGCAGTCATGCTCGAGCTGCTTATGGCTTTGAAGTGACTCGTACCGAATAGCTGGTATCCGGCTTCGGAACTCTTCTAAAGAGGTTTCTGGGTAACTTCCACGGTATCCAGACAAGTTTGTGGGGCTCTCACTGCTATATTCTTCCCATGATAAGATATGAATACATACTATGCCAAGGATAAACCCGACTATTTCCTTCATAGTAGAGATGGATTTGGCTGTGTTAACCAGAATTATGCATAGCATTCCGGCATCAGCTGGATTTGGGTATGATGAGAGACCCATCTTTGATTCCAAACCTAAATAGAAGAAGTGGAAGCTTTAAATATTTAGCCAAATGAGATAAAGAATAAAGAGGCAGAAAGAAGAATAGCCACAAATGCAATGAAGTTAGAAATTATTTTGGTGTTTTTGTGTCAGAAAAGTTCAACATTTATAGGAAACCACATAATAGAAAAGGGAAAAAGGGCTTTTCAAAATCTTGTTGTTCTTAAGTTGACGATATTTCAATTATATTAGTTTACCATAAACAACAAGTAAGCACTAGTTAAGTTTGTTTCAGAAAATGTTCTAAACACTACTGTCTGGAGCTTATTTTTTTCTAAATACACAAAGAAGATGATTTCTAATTCTTTGTTGTGTTTTCTAGTCCCGTAAAGCAAGAGAGGTAAGCAGCCACTTCTACCATGTTTTCATAATGAAAACAAAAGAGGCGAAGAAAAATGTTCCTTCAACAAAAGAGGCGAAGAAAAATGTTCCTTCAACAAAAGCAAACTTTGCCTTCTCTGACTATGTTTTGCATGTTTTTTTTTCTTTCAAGTTTATATTTTTCAAAATCAAATGAAGTTTCTTAGAACAACATACATCATAAGTCATAACAAAACAGAAGGACATGTCTTGTGAATAACTGACTGCAACATTAATTTATAGTAGAACAAATTCTCTTATCAAATCAAAAAACCAAGCAATTAGATTACAAACTACCTTGTATGTTGAATCAGAACTGTTGAAGTGCGTAATTAGTTGTAGTGGAATCCTTGAAAAGATCACAAACACAATGTTTCTGCAAAGAAGTTACAATAATCAGTCCAATAAACATACGAAAGAACATGTGTACAACTAAAGATGAACTGGTAAAAAGAGCTTATTGTTTGTTAATATTCCATTTAGCTTGAAATGAGCATATGGAACAGATTGAGTGAAGCAGTACTGTAAGTAATTCCAGGACCTAATGTATGCAAAGACCCAACACTAGAGACCTGGCCTAATTGTATTATATATTTGGTAAAAAAATTAATATAAACTTTGAATAGTTAGAGCTTCTTTATCATCCCAATATGAAGAAGAGATCCAACCCACAAACTTTATTTTCCTTATATTTCAACAACAAAAAAGTAAAAAAGCAATTTCTCCAAATATAGAAACCAATTTATAAATTGAAAAGACTTCTTCTTTCCCACTTCCCCAGCCGTCTTGCTATTCCCATTAATAAACATCCAATACATATACATAAATCAGGGGGTTCATCAAGTTGGAGAAAAAACTGATAAAAAAAATTTGAACAAACACACATCTAAATTTGTAAGAATATCTTCTTCGATGCATATAAAATTCCCAGGCTAAAAACGATTTGAAATGAGAAGATCCAAGTAAAAATCATCAAATGAAACACGCGAATAGGGTCATAATAAAATGATCAAAATCAGCCAAAAGTGGATGTAAAAGTAGACTAAAAAGAGGAAACAGAAGATCAAAATACCAATATTACTGATTGAACATAGAACCCACTACTTATAAACCATAAGCATACACAATTCCAAAGAAAAACAAATTGGGAATTGAGATCTGAAACAGATAAAAAGTCCTTTGCCACTAAAGTACACCAAAAAGGGTAATTTCCAGTTCTGAAGAGCAAAATTAAGCACTACTTTGTGAAACAAACTGCAAAAAGAGCATCATAAGGAGAGACACTTACTGGATTAGCTTCAAAATGGAATAAATGGTAAGAAAGGAAGAATTTGGAGAGAACTGAGAGAGAGATAGAGATTCAGAAAAAGGGGGGGATTTAACAGAAGAAAAGGGAGGTTAGGTTCATAGCATATGATCCCAAGGCAAGGTGAGAGAATGAGACAGAGGCGATAATGGGTTGATGATGATGTTCCCTTTCTACCGGCAAAAAGGGTATTACAAATTTACAATCTCGTTATCGACAATTAAATATTAAACAAAATTTTAAAAATATGTAATTGATATACTAAATTTTTTAAAAATTATTAATTTGATTATTCTGTTAAATTTGTTGGACGGACATCTTTACGTATCTGTGCAAATAAAATAAAAAAATTAAAATTATTATTGATTTGACAAAAGAATAATAAAAAATCAAAAAAATTATTAGAATAATACAAAAGTACAAAATATTTATTAGAATAATACAAAATTATAAAATCAATTTCGAGGTGGCAAAGACCTGATCACAGAGGATTCTTTCTCCGTTGAACAGCGTATCCATGGCGACCTTCAAAGCATTCAACCAATTTTGTATTATGATCTCCAAAACCTCCCAATCCATCCTATGAATCTTACTAGAAATCATTTTGTCAACTCCAAGCTGATATATAGCTTCATCGAAGATCGATTTACGCATAGACTTGTATATTGTGTCACATTTTTTTTTCATAACCGGATGAAATCATACAATTCGCTATCAATTTCAAATCAATCATAGCAATTCTCGAGACAAGTTCCACTTCAGAAATGGAGTCGTCGGCGATTCAAATTTCATCTTCACCGTTATCGTCGTCAAAATCTGACATACTAGACATAGTGGATGCATGCGAGGTGGGAAAGGATCGAACAGAGATAGATTTAGGATCCAGATGAGCTCGCTTAGTGGACAAAATCTGGTAAATCTCCTTCTGGATTCTCTTCATTGCGATTTTCATTAATTTGTTCAGACCCAGACCTGCTAATTAATCTTTGACTTCCTTTTGTGAAATGAATACAATGATCTCATTGATACGAAAATTTTGATATAATATTTGTATTATTTGAAATTTGTTAGGCCATGTCCTTTTTCTTATTGGGCCAGATTTAATGGGCTCCTCTTTTGGGTTGTGATTATTCTTATCCTGGTTGACCCGGATGTTTTGGGCCCAATTATTTATTATTTCACTAAATTCATACAGATTGGATCCGGTCTCGTGGGTCATCTCCATTATTTGAGCTTACTTATCAAATTAGTCCATTATGCATATTTCCCCTTAACCCAGTCTTGACCGGTAATCATTACTCAAAATAATAGTTGACTATTATGTCCGCCACCTTTCTATATGACATTAATGAGGATGGGATTGAGAGGACGGGCGGAGAAAAGGTGTGACAGCAAATATGGAGGCTGAGTGCATGCTTTCGGCAGAAATGACCAGAAATGGGGGAAAAAGATGTCAGGAAGTGATGGGTGGCACGATGAGCCGGAATGAGAGTTTGCATGGAGCTGTGATCATAAGGAGGAGGTAAGTAACAAAATATTACACACACCACCTAATTATTCTCTCATACACTAGATATTATCATCCTCTTGAGTTAACCTTGTGAACACATATATACTTACTCTCACGCCTGAGCTATCCCCCGGCGGTCCGGCCGTCAAGCTTGTGGTGTTTGTTGTGTTTACTGTGCAGGATCAGGTCGTCTTTTGTGATTGGGACGTGGAGAAAGATCCTGGCGTTAACATTGGCGCTAGAAGGAGGGCTCTCTAGTGTCCTGAACATTTTTCAATCACAAACCATATTTGTCCTACGTCAATATTCATGGTGAAGAGTAGAACACCTACACCCGAAGGGCAACCCATGGCAGTCAGTGAATCGACACCGTGAGTGTCTGTCAAGGATTGTTTGGGACCGGCAATAAGTGTTCATGCTAGCACAACGTCCAAGCGATCACATGAAAATTTTCGGCCAAGGGTTATGAACAACGTTAAGCGTAAGCTAGTTTTCCCGATAGAGAAAGGGTCTGACCGTGATCGAAAATGGGTAGAAGGCACCTCGCCTAGAACTCGATATCGAAACGAACAAGACGAAAAAGTTTCACGACTGGCTAAAATGGCAGATGAAGCGGATAGGGCCATGGAAGCACTTCTGAAGCAGCGACAGGATATAACTGAACAAATGGCTCGAATGACAGAAATGAGAGACGAAGAGTTTAGTTACATTTAATCTGAAGAACGTGGTCATCGGAGGGGAAAGGAACCTTCTCATTCAGGGCGAGAATCGCTGGGTCGAATTAGAAAAAGAAGAAAATCCCGAAGCCCTACCCCTCAAGGATCAAAAAGGACATATCGCCCTACTAATTCTAGAGGACAGGGGCAGAGCGAACGAAGAGGTCGATCCAAAGATCGCGCCCCTGAGTACACGACGAAAGCACTTGTTGTTGCCCATTCTCACCATAGCGCCCGGTTTCAGAGGCGAAGTTTATCAAGAGATCATACTCCCGAGAGTCTACTGAGGGTACACCACCCTGTAGACACTCGTCATCGAAAGAGTCCCTCTAATGTTGAAGCATCTATTGAAAGAAACCGGTCTACTCAGAAGAGGAAGGAGTCACCAGAAAAAGAAGCATCATCTCAACCAGAAGGCGTAGAATATCTGGTTAAAGAATTAAAAGAACTTCGGAAGCAGCTTGCCGAAGTACAGAGAATAAAAGATACTCCAGGAAAGAAGGCCTCTCCTTTTTCCGCGGAAATTCTTAAAGAAAAAGCTGATCCCACCAAGAAGTTGCCCCATATCGAGAGTTATGACGGATCGGGGGACCCTTACGACCATAGTCAAGCGTTCGATCGGCTCATGGATTATTATGACTTTAGCGACGCTGCTAAATGCCATACTTTCGTCACAACGCTTAGAAAGGACGCCCGACAGTGGATGGGAACATTGCCCCCTGATTCAATCTCGTCATGGGAAGACATGTGCAGTAAATTTCATGCTCGCTTTGGGAGCAATAAAAGAAGGGGAAAACCGACTGGTTCGTTGGCTCAAGTTCGACAGTTTTCTAACGAGTCTTTAGGCCAGTATGTGAAACGGTTTCGTGAAGCCGTCAGTCAAGTAGCAGACTTGAATGATTTATAAGCTGTGGGACTATTTCAGAATGGACTAGATTTGGTCAAGTCGGAAAAGTTGGTAAAGAAACTAATGTTCAATCACCCGAAGAGTCTCGCCGAAGCCTTTGATAAAACCGAAGGCTATATTGTGGTGGAGGAGGCCATGAGCAGCCTCAAACGACCTTCTTCGGAGCGGCTCAGGGAGACAGATCGGGACAAAACTGATGGAGACCAGAAGAAGAATGAAGGGAGTAGAGACCGTTATGAGAGCGAGTCAAAGAAGTACAATAATTGGAGACAGGGTGGAGGACGTTCGTCCGCGCCGGCCCAGAGAGTGAATAGGATATATACAGCACTCAATGCAGACAGGGTTGTTATCTTGGAACAAATTAAAAATCAACCTATCTTCGAGCCACCTCGAGATAATATCAAGCCCGGAAAAGGTAATCCTCGCAAATATTGTGATTACCATCAGGCTTCGGGTCATGATACGAATGATTGTGCCAGTTTGAAAGACTTCATTGAAAGAAAGGTACAAAGTGGGGTTTTAGTTCAGTATGTGGCTGCCAGAACTAATCAACAATAGAACCAAGGACCTGTCCCAGCGGCCCAACCAGTTCAGCAGGCGTTGCAAGCTTCGGGACAACCTGCAAGGCATGTGATCGATGTCATCACTGGGGGCACTTCTGGCAAATTAATTGGAAAGAAACGCCGAAGCTATTTGGATTCGGTCATGTCAGTGGCGGGATCCTTCCCGAAGACCGATAGACCCTTTCCGAATACGGTGATCTCCTTTACTAATGAAGATTACCCTTTAGAGGTTATCGAACCGCATGAAGGATCGTTAGTGTTAACAGCCCAAGTGGGTTCAGTAGATATGAAACGGATGATGGTGGATAATGGGTCTTCTGTAGATATCCTGTATGCCCACGCTTATCAAAGGATGAATCTGGACGGGCGAAAGATGGAGATAGGACAAGAGGCTCCTCTATACAGTTTTAGTAATGATCCGGTCAAGGTTGCTGGAACCATTGAGCTATCCGTCATCTTCGGAACGGCCCCTCAACAGGTAGAGATTATTTATAAATTTTATGTTGTACATGTAGATTCTGCTTATAATGCTATTTTGGGGAGGCCCACTTTAATTGCTCTACAAGCTGTGACCTCAATACCTCACTTTAAAATCAAATTTCCTACGGCTCATGGGGTTGGCGAGGTGAAAGGGGATTTGGATTTGGCCAGAAGGTGTTACAGAAATGCTGTTATCACTTCAGGAGTAGGAGTGTCGAAGCAGAAGCAAGCCATGACGATAGAAATCGAGCCCTTTACTGAGAGCAGTTCTGAACCATCAGTCATGCCAGCAGAAGAGACAGAGGAGATAGAGCTCATCCCGGGCAAAGTGGATAAGGTAGTAAAGTTAGGTTCGGATCTGCCAGAACCCCTCCGAACAAACCTCATGGAGCTACTGAGGTGTTATGTTGATATCTTCGCATGGGAACCTCAGGACATGCCTGGAGTAAGCCGGGATATCGCTGAGCATCGGCTAGAGGTAGATCCATCAAAGAAACCCGTTCGACAGAAGAGGAGGATCTTTGCGCCCGAACGACAGCGGATCATCGATGAGGAGATTGCAAAATTGCTGGCGGCTGATTTCATCTTTGAGATTGACTACCCGCAGTGGATGGCAAATGTCGTGCTAGTCCAGAAGCAGAATGGTAAATGGCGAGTCTGCATCAACTACACTGATCTAAACAAAGCTTGTCCGAAGGATTTTTACCCGCTGCCCCACATTGATCAACTTATTGATGCCACTTCGGGGCATGCTTTATTAAGTTTTATGAATGCGTTCTCTGGGTATCATCAGATCTCCATGTGTAAAGAGGATATACAGAAGACGGCGTTCATTACGCATCGTTCGGTATATACTTATAAGAAAATGACTTTCGGCCTCATCAATGCCGGAGCCACCTACCAGAGGATGATGAACCATGTCTTCAGATATCAGTTAGGCAGGAATATTGAGGTGTACGTAGACGATATGATTGTCAAAAGCATGTTGGTACGTAAACATTTAGACGATTTAGAGGAGTGCTTTCAGACACTTCGTCATCACAATTTGAGACTAAATCCCACAAAGTGCACCTTCGGTCTGGGGTCTGGCAAATTTTTGGGTTATCTTGTTAGTCAGAGAGGAATTGAAGCCAATCCAGAGAAGATTCAAGCGATCCTGAACATGAAGACTCCTCAGTCATTTAAAGATGTTCAACGTCTGACTGGAAGGATTGCAGCTTTGCGGAGGTTCGTGTCCAAGTCTGCAGAGAGATGTTTGCCGTTTTTTGATACTTTGAAAGGTCCGAAGAATGCAAAGACCTTTCAATGGACTTCAGAGTGCGAAGACGCCTTTCAGAATATCAAGTCTTACTTACCTTCGGCACCCTTGCTGGTAAAGCCCGTTCCTACAGAGCCTCTATATCTGTACTTAGCAGCTAGTTCTTTGGCGGTGGGAGCAGTTTTGGTACGAGAAATGGGGGGCAAGCAGCACCCGGTTTATTATGTAAGTCATGTCCTTCGGGATGCTGAAGCGAGGTACCCAAATATTGAAAAGTTTGCTTTTGCTCTAATAACTACTAGTCGAAAGCTTAGGCAATACTCCCAGGGTAGACTAGTAATAGTATACACAGATCAGCCTTTAAAGAAGGTTATGGGAAGACCAGAGGTATCGGGGAGACTAGCTGCATGGACGATGGAGTTGTCCCAATTTTTTATTGAATATCATCCCCGAACCGCCATTAAAGGACAAGCGTTGGCTGACTTTGTGGTTGAATGTTCGTTTTCTGAAACTGATGAAGTCGTGGCCGAAGATGAAGGGGTTGACAGGACAGTTGCAGTTCTTCAGCAGAAGGAGGGTCTATGGACGCTGTATGCAGATGGGTCTTCTACTACGGACATCAGTGGAGCCGGGATTATTCTGACGAGTCCGGAGGGATTCAAGGTGCAGCAGGCCATCAGATTTCAGTTTAAAGCAACCAATAATGAGGCTGAATATGAGGCAGTACTCGCAGGGTTACGATTAAAAAAGAGTCTTGAAGTACAAAGAATGGTCATCTTCAGTGATTCTCAGTTAGTCGTTAAACAACTCTCTGGAGAATACGAAGCCAGGGGCCCGAGAATGATCAAGTATTTGGCGGAAGTGAAAGAACGACTTCGGTATTTCCAGTCCTATGAGTTTCAAGGGATCGAGCGTAACAAAAATTCAATTGCCGATGCGCTCTCCAAATTAGCCACTACGGATGTTAATACCTTTGATGGGTCGGTTTACTTAGAAATTTTACAACATCCTAGTGTTCATCATGAAGTGGTGATGTGCGTCGACCGAACCAACTGCTGGTTAACTCCATACTTGGAATACTTGGCAGATGGCGTCTTACCTTCGGATTAGATGCTAGCCAAGAAAATCAAGTACAAGAGTGCTAATTATATTCTGATTGATGGAGATCTGTTCCGAAGGGCTTTCTCATCTCCATTAATCAAATGTTTGACTCCATCTGAAGCTGAATATGCTCTGAAAGAGGTGCATGAGGGCATCTGTGGCGATCATATGGCTGCTAAGTTATTAGCCTACAAAGTACTTCGTCAAGGGTACTACTGGCCTACCATTTTCAAAGAAGCAATTAAATACGTCAAGAAGTGTGAAAAATGCCAACTCAATAGTCCGATACCGCATCAACCGCCCGAAGAGCTATATACGATCCTATCTCCCATACCCTTTGCTGTCTGGGGGGGTTGATATACTGGGCCCATTACCAAAAGCAAAAGGTCAAGTTAGTTTTGTCATAGTTTCCATCGATTATATGACCAAATGGGTAGAAGCGAAGCCACTTAGGTCAATAACGGAACAGGAATGCTTGAAATTTTTGAGAGAGTCGGTTGTATTCCGTTTTGGAATTCCTAAAGTGATAATATCGGACAATGGGCGTCAATTTGTGGGATCGAAGTTTGAAGCATTTTTGAAAGAACTAGGGATTCAGCACATAAAGACTTCAGTAGCTCATCCTCAGTCAAACGGACAGGTTGAAGTAACCAACAGAACACTCCTGAATGGGATCAAACGCAGATTGGACGAGGCTAAGGGCAGATGGCCAGAAGAGCTGCTTAGTGTGTTATGGGCTTATCGAACTACTCCGAGGACTACAACGGGGGATTCACCTTTCAGATTGGCCTATGGCACTGATGCCTTAGTCCCAGTTGAAATTGGATCTCCAAGTCTTCGAGTTAGTCAATTCAGAGAAATCTACAATGAAGAAGGCTTGAGAGCTAATCTTGATTTGCTTGAAGAAGTTAGAGAAGCAGCCCTGATCAAATTGGCAGCCTATCAACGCAGAGTAGCCAAACATTATAATAAGGGGGTAAAGCTTCGCAGGTTTGAAGTAGGAGATTTTGTCCTCAGAGAAGTTGAAGCATCTACACCTCAAAATCTGGGAAAATTGATGCCAAACTGGGAAGGGCCATATGAAGTCATTGAAGTGCCAAAGCCAGGGACTTATCAGCTGAAGGCTTTAGATGGGTCAGCAATTAAGAATACTTGGCATGCTGGCAGGCTTAGAAAGTACTTTCAGTAAGAACAATGTCAGTACATCGGAAGTCTGTAAATATTTACATCTTCATCAATAAAAATTCCCTTTTTTCTCTCAAACAAATTTTGTCTCTGTTACAATCTGTTCATTGGTGTTTGGAGGTTCGGGAGGACTCGCTGACCATTCGATGGTAGCCCCTTCGGCAGGAGGTCCTTATGAGTTTGTCAGGCCCTTCGTGGTAGGCAAACGTCATCGGTGTTTGGAGGTTCGGGAGGACTGGCTGACCATTCGATTGTAGCTTCTTCGACAGGTGGTCAATTAAGACATTGTCAGGCCCGTCGTGGTAGACAATTGTCGACACCTAGACCTTGTCAGGCCCTTTGTGGTAGGCAAGTGTCATCTTTAAGACTTTGTCAGGCCCTTTGTGGTAGGCAAATGTCATCTCTCATTTTTTGATCAAGCCTCTCGAGGTGAACAAATTCCTAATGAAGCAGATCTGTCTCAGTCTTCGGTAACTAATAAGCATCCCTTAACTTTATTACCTAAATTTTTTCCAAGTGTTAAGTTCGGGATACCTCATTATTTAACCTCACTTTATCCATTATATGTCATACTTAAATGATAGTAACAACTGAATCCTTGAAGCGATTATGTATATTTTTAGTAGCACTAATATTGAGAGGTTTGCACAAAGAAAATGCAACGAAGTCATAAAGGACGAAATCAAAATTCATTAATATTCGATTTAATTACAGAAACAAATACTTTTTACAAGTCCTACAAATTAAAATAAAATTATCTTCAGCTCGCGGCCTCATTTTCGGAATCTAACAGAGATGGATCTAGTTGAGCAGCCACCATCTTTTCCTTGCCCCTGCTCCGGCATTCCTCATATCCTTCGTAATATACCTTTAAAATCTCTGACCCAAGCTCGTCCGATGTACGAGTCCGCCCGTATTTGATTGATTATATCTTCGGTCAAAGGGGGATCTCGTTCCTGAAGTGTCTTTATCTTACCACGAAGTTTGCGACGCTTGGCCTTCTGAACTTTTTTAATAGATCGAGCCTTCGTCTGAACTTCGTGGAGCTGGGTTGATAATTTTTGGTTGGCTACAACAAGATCCTCTTTGGTAGTCTTCAAGGCTTCGGTCTCAGCAACAAAACGAATATTCAACATATATAATTTTTGTTCGCTGGCTTTTGTCGTCTTCAATTCTTCTCTGACTGAGCTCAACACATCATAAGTTTCTTTCATATCTTCCTTCGTTTGGGCCAATTCCCTTTGAAGACTTTCGCTGGCATGAAGAACAGATTCGCATTCCTCTCTCTCTCGGGCTAGTGTGGCCTTCAGCATGTTGTTCTCCCTCCTCAGAGTCTCCTCATCGGATTCGGCATTTAGGAGCCTGGGACGTAAACGCCCGAAGACTGCATTTGCCTGCATATTTTCAACAGTGTTTAGTCAATTTCAAATATTTTGGCAAATGGATTAACATTTAATTGAGAACACTCTCACTTACCTTGGCCAAATAACTCATGCCTTCATCAAGAAAATTTCCGTTCGTATGATTATCAAATCGGTGATCATCATTTTCCCGAACAAAGGCATCAAAGAGCTGGAAGGGGAAGTTGACGTTGTACCGAGGCCACATGGTCGGCTCCCCAGTGGCTTCATCATGAAAATTTTGTGTTGAAGGCCTTGGGGGGGAAGCCATCTGTTGGTCACGGTGGGGGAAGGATCCGTGTAGATGTTTTCAGGGGAAGGAGATCGAGCCAGAGTAGGATCTCTAACTGGTTGAGTTGCAGGCGTTGGACAAGGATAACTCTCATTTGATCGTCTTCTCTTTCGAGATGGCGCTGCTGCAGGCTCGGTTATTTCTTCTTCGTTTACAGTTGAACTCTCCACAAGGTTTGTTGAAGGTTGAACGTTTGAAGAAGGAACCCTAAGCTCATCGGGGATTAGGGGAATGATTTTGGTTCTCAACTTTTTGATCCGAAGAAGTTGTCTTCGATCATTCACGGGAAGATCCAATAAACTTGTTCGGGCCAATTGTGGGACAGCAGTTGGTGGTATTAAGTCTATATTCGGAGGTATTATATCAACAGTTGGTAGTATTGGATCTACGTTCGGAGGTATTAGATCATCAGTTGGTGGTACCGGATCTATGTTCAGTGGTGTTGGGTCAGCAGTTGATGGTGGACTAGTGGTTGAAGGTATCGGATTAAAAGACGGTTCGGATTCGGAAAGATCTTTGGAGTCTGATGGGATGGAGATTGGCCGAGGTTTTCGGATGGCTCTTTTCTTTCGTCGAAGTTGAAGAACTTTTTCCGGAAGAAGAGGTTCGTCATCTTCTGGTGCGTGGGTTTGAGGCTCCTCAGCTGGTATTTCGGTAGATGGGTTGAATCTGGAGGAAGCATCCGGTTGTGGAGGTTCGGCATCAACATCTACAGATTTTCCGGCATTGTCTTCAGATGGAACTTCATGTTGTAAAGAATCGATGGGGGCTTCTACCGGTTTTCCAGCTAACAAATCTTCTAAGTCTTTCATCTCCGAAAGCGACGATTTGATCAAAGTTACTACAGAAGATTAACAGTTCTACATCAGGATCTATATCAAAAAATTTTCAAATATTCGTAAAATGAATTTGTACTTACATTTGTGGTTATACAACCACGCTTGGTTGGAAAGAAGTCTATAATTCTATTCCTCCCTCGGGAAATTGTCCAGAAGCTCTATTATCTCAGCTTCACGCTCTTCAGAAACATCCCCGAAGTCTGTGGAAATCTTCTCATCTGTGGCCCAGCCCGGTAAGGAAAGGACTTCGGGCCCTTTAACAAAAAACCATCTTTCATGCCATCCTTTGTTGCTTGAAGGGGTATTCACTAGTGAACGTCTCTCGAACTTCTCCCCTGTTTTTGAAGAATGCTTGCTTATGGTTTTAAAACCTTTCTCTCTGGATTGACCAACCTTATATACAGTGAAGAAAAAGTCAAGCGAAGGTTCAACGCCAAGTTCGTAGCACAGAGCTATAAATGCCAAAATATGAATATATGAATTCGACATTAGTTGGGCGAACCCAACACCCAGAAACCCTAATAGGGTCACCACGAAGGCGTACAAAGGGAACCGGATACCTTTCTCCAGAATGGTTGTTGTAACAGCCATCCATCCTTCAGGATGTTGATACATTTTTTCCCCAGACCTGGGAACTCTTATCTGGTGGGTATCCGGAATATGGCAACGAGTTCGAAGCCTTTCCAGATCAGCCTCAATAACCTTCGAGGGGATGTTGGCATGAACGTACAGCTCGTTGTCCCTATAGAATTCAGAAGGACTAGGAGAAAATGTTGTTGTCTGTTTCTTTGTAGTAGTTGCAGCAGCCTGACCAGAGCTCGAAGCATCTTTGCTAGGATTTGGGTCTGGAACAATGGAGCAAATAGGTTTAACTAGCAGGGGACGACCTTGTTCGGAATCTTGGGACGCCATTGTTAACAATTCGCAGAGATTACAAAGAAAGTTCAGTAGATAGGGAGAAAGCTTGAAGGTTCGAAATTCGAATTGGCAGGTAAAATTGTCAAAATTGGAAAAGTTTGTCTTTTATATTGACAGGTACACGGTAATCAAAGGCGGAACAGTAAATTCACGGTAATGATGGTGAATTGGAAAAGGCGCTGCCCGGTTTTGGGTCTAAATATCCTAATCAAAATGGGTTTACATCTGTTGGACTTCCCAGTTCTATCTTTGATATCGATTTGGACCGACTTAATTGGGCTTTGATGAATTTCACTTTGGACCTCTTATAACTTATCACAATTCAATATATCATGGGCCTATATTATTTATAGTCTTCCATTAAACCCCCTGTTTAATAAAAGACTAGGGGGCAATGTTAGGCCATGATCCTTTTCCTTATTGGGCCAGATTTAATGGGCTCCTCTTTTGGGTTGTGATTATTCTTATCCTGGTTGACCCGGATGTTTTGGGCCCAATTATTTATTATTTCACTAAATCCATACAGATTGGATCCGGTCTCGTGGGTCATCTCTATTATTTGGGCTTACTTATCAAATTAGCCCATTATGCATATTTCCCCTTAACCCAGTCTTGACCGGTAATCATTACTCAAAATAATAGTTGACTATTATGTCCGCCACCTTTCTATATGACATTAATGATGATGGGATTGAGAGGACGGGCGGAGAAAATGTGTGACAGCAAATATGGAGGCTGAGTGCATGCTTTCGGCGGAAATGACCAGAAATGGGGGAAAAAGATGTCAGGAAGTGATGGGTGGCACGATGAGCTGGAATGAGAGTTTGCATGGAGCTGTGATCATAAGGAGGAGGTAAGTAACAAAATATTACACACACCACCTAATTATTCTCTCAGACACTAGATATTATCATCCACTTGAGTTAACCTTGTGAACACATATATACTTACTCTCACGCCTGAGCTATTCCCCGGCGGTCCGGCCGTCAAGCTTGTGGTGTTTGTTGTGTTTACTGTGCAGGATCAGGTCGTCTTTTGTGATTGGGACGTGGAGAAAGATCCTGGCGTTAACAAAATTAAAACAAGTGAGTTACGACTCGATTAAAGGTTGAAGATGACAATATTTTGGGGACACTTGATATTTAGAAAATAACTGCTTACTTTCTTTCTTTTTTTGACTTACTAGCTGATTTGGTTTCTTATTTTTTATTTGGCAAAATTAATGATTTGGTCATTGTAATTGATAAATTTTACTTATTATATCACTGTACTTTTTATTTTTTAAATTATCCTATTGAACTAATTATAAATTTATAATTGGGCCAATCTGTTTAAAAAAATTAAACAGGCGTTAATATTTTTATCTATGTGACTCGGAAAAGAAATACAAAAATAAAAAATATTATTATGTGGCAAAAAAAATAGTACTTTTTTTCAAACGTGGCAAGTAAAAAAAACAAAAACAGAAAAATAACATGGACTGTCCTTGGATTAAGCGTTAAAACCCTTTTCCTATTCCTCTTCCATAATTCTGTCGTATTTTTCTTCTCATCACTATGGTTGATCGGAGCACCAACGACGACTTCTGGTAGTGGTCGCGAGTGGTGCTCTTTATCTTGTCCATCCGAGCCAGCCTTGATTCGACACAACGTATAGCTCACCCTCACCACTCAATAGTTCGGCCCGGAGAAGTTCATGTGCCGAAATATCGTTTCCAAATAAATCAACAAAGTTGCAGAGGAAAATATCGTTTAATTTCTTGTCGGAGAAGAGATTGGTGAAATCGAAGTCTTCAACGGAGGCTAAGGAATTGAGGTATGTTAAAACTTTAGAATAAAAATGGTTGTCTTGAAGGTTTTCATTAAATTGGAGAATTTCTTCAAGCTCTTTCAAATTTATTTTTCTATTTTTTTCTATTGGCGACGGTCGAAATCATCAATCAACCGCCATCACCCACCTACATCATAGTAAAAAAACCAAAATTTTCTATCGTGACTGAAATTGAGCAGAGGTTGGAACCCTAATTCTTTTGTAAGTATGTAAATTTTGAAATTGGACTCCTTTAGGATTTTGGAATTCCTTTTTAAATATGAAATTTTAAAAAATTGGACTCAATTGGGGTTTTAAATTTGAGGGAAGTTGGGAATTCCTTTTGAAAATTAATGATTTACCTTTTCATCTCGTCAAATATGATTGCTGGTTATGGATCAAGATCTGAAAAATAAGGTCAAATCAAAACTTAAATTGTTTGTCGTGTTTAGAAGCAGAGTTATCCTCTCTACGGACCATCCGGTACTGAAAAATTCAATTTTGTCATTGCGATGGCGAAATTCTTAAGCTACGACGTGTACAAAGTTGATCTCTTAAGAGTTTCAGACGATTCCAATCTTAAAATACTTTTATTGCAAACCAAAAGGAAGTCAGTATAATCATCCCCTTTAAGTTCATAATTATGTGATGCAGGATGGAAAAGAGATAATAATATGCTAGAGTTATGTCTAGTATCGCCGGAGCCTAGCTGGTGGGTGGTTTGCAAGTTTACCTGCTGGTTGCCGTGTGTGGGTCTATCTTGATTGGGTGATGTCATTTCTTTTATTTTTTATTTTCTGTTTAAAAGTCACGTAAGAAAAAAAAAACAAAATCAATTTAACAGAAGTGAACTGGAATTAATAGACTGGCCCAATTGTAAATTTATAATTAGTTCAATAGAGTAATTTAAAAAATTAAAAGTACAATAATGTAATAAATAAAACTTATCAAATTACTCCATCCACTAACAAGTTTGATTTTTCAAATATTTTAAAATTTAAATTTTATCTAATTTATTTAATTTTTTAATATAAGAAATTTTATAACTAATAGTTTATTTGAATAGAGATTAATCAATATTTTTTTCTATTGAACTAACCTCCAAATTACATTAGCATAATTGAGTTGATTATTTTTTTTGTCCAACTCATTGAAATGAAATTTTTTTCCTTGTTAAACGTACAGACATAAAAAGCAACAAAAATTCATCACACCTAAGTCAAAATCTAGTGTATCCTAAATCAATTAATAAACTGAATTCAAATAATAAAAATTCAAATATTAAATATAAAAATTCAACAAATTATGTTGAATTCAATATAAATATTCATCATATTCAACTAAAACTCAATAACCATCATAAATTCAACATGAATCTTCAGCAAATTCAAATGCCAAAATTTGTTAGTGTTGTTGCTCGGGATAAATAACGTTTTGGTCATTGTATTGGGGTTCGGTTTTCATTGTGGTTACTGAAACTTTTTTTGTTACAATTGAATAACTGTACTTTCAAAAACTTACAAAACGGTCACTCCGTTTGATTTTCCGTCCAAAAAACGGACGGAATGCTGATTGTGCAAGTTGACTCTATTTTTTTGCTGATGTGGCCCGTTATTTTTGCTGATGTGGAGGTTAAAAATTTTCATAAAGAAAATATTACTCACAAGTCTCAAACTCTAGAACTCTTCAAATAAGAAACCTTATATTTCAATAAAAACCATTGTGCCAACTATCTACCATGGTTAAATTTATGTAATACTAATATTTAAACTAAGTAGCATCGTGTGACGCCCCCAAAATTAGGTATACATCACCTATTCTGAGTCGCAAAATACATGGTACAAAAATTTAAATACAACTTAATTATACAACAGTCGTGTAAAATACGACAAAATACATGCTGTGAGTTTTAATACAAATATTGCCATCTAGACAATATCCACACCTAATTTAGTCCTCATTACATTTATTATCACACTATTTTACAGAATAGTTAGGACTACTAATACACTAGTCCCGGCTACGTTCTCCTTTCCTGAAGAGAACAGTGAAAGAAAGGGTGATCTCAACTAGCCCAGTAAGAAATATTATGACTAAGATAATGCAGAATAAAATTATCATTAGTCTTCAACAATGTTAAACTGATAAATATAATAGACATCAAGTTTAACTGCAGTGGAATAAACAATCCATTAAAAGAGTCAAGTAGAGAATAATGTCTACTATCTTTTATGATTTAAAAGGTTTTCATCAATTTTTATAGCTGAGACTCAGCTTAATAAATAAACCACAACATCTGATCATCCCTGTACCACTGTTAAGGATATTCATTAAATCATCAATGGTCATGACTATACCGAATAACCCCTGGTCATAATCATACCAAAAATTATCTATCAATGCATTACAGGCCACTGAGGACTTTTATCACATTATTTATAACATTACAGGTCATGATTATACCGAATGATCCCTGGTCATAATCATACTAAGTCCATCTATGCACATAAGCCAAAGATGACTTTCAACACAATATAAACATGAGGATGATGACAATGATATAAGAATTCAATAAAACAAATTCAAGAATTATTTTATTCAGGAACTAATAACGTCTAAATTGTCAACATGATACTTCTTTGTAAAATAAAATTCAAGAATGCTCAGAAGAATATTTCCATGAAAAGATACTAGATGAAGCGCAAATATCAAGAATATTCCACTAATTTCATGGAGTATAGAAGTTAAAACTTTAACAAACTGAGTATAATAACGAATGAAATAACAAAAGAAATCACCATGCATGCGGTACTTCGCATAGGCAGGTTATTCCAATAGAATAATAAATAATGGAACCAGGTCAAGTGAAATTCACACCGACAGGATATTCTGACAGAATAATAAAGATGGAATAATAAATAATGGAACCAGGTCCGGCGTATAGCACAGACAGGATATTATGACAGAATAATAAAGACAATCACACCAGAAACAAAGTTTTCTCTCTTTCTCTCTCTATATTATCGAGCGTATTCTTGTGAGTATACTTTGAGTGTTGCTATACGGTGCGAGTTTCTGTCAGCACTATACCGAAATTCAGTCAGAAGTACGGTTATTTTGAGGTAAGGGATGTTATTTTCTTCTTAAATGATATTATTTTCTTCAATATCATTATGCCGAAATATTGGTGAACGTTTTTATCAAATTTGGAACTTTTTTGTGCCGGAGTTACTATTCACGTATACGGTACTATTCACGTATACGGCACTATTCACGAATACGGCACTATTCACAGAATTTTTTTTTCTTTTCGTCCAAAATATCTATTGTGGATACTAGCTTTGATTGTATCCATGTTTTGATCATTCTTGAATTTTACACCACTATGATTATTTTTGAGGTATTTTTGGACATGGATAAAACAAAGTACGAATCCTTAATCCTTAATCCTTGTCATTTTGTTTCACTGGATTCGCTTCATTAAAAATATTTTTTTTATCATCTTCAGTCTTAAAGGATGTTATTATTGAATATCTTTGGCCTGTAGTGCAAAGATGAATGACTTCTGATGAATATCTTTGGCCCGTAGTGCAAAGATGAACAGGTGTTTAGATGAACATGACCAACAGATGAATATCCTTGGCCTATAGTGCAAGGATGAATATATGATTCAAGATGTGCATTGATTGATGTTACAGGGATAAAAATACTGTTGATGGACTGTTAAATTCATAGACATTAGTAGATTTCATCCTCTACGTAACTCTTCTATGAATTAATATTTTCCGCTGCGAATATTGATTTAAAACTTGTTGTCTATTGTATTCTATCAGATTTTTTCCTGTTGAAGAGTAACGATAATTTGTTGTATATTATCTTAGTCATAATATTCTTTACTGAGCTAGTTGAGCTCACCCTTTTCCTTTTTGTTCCATTTTTCTTCTCAGGAGACGAGAATATAGCGGGTACGAGTCGGGGTATGAATTGATGGTCCTTGAGAGAGTTGTTTAGTAGTCCTCACCATTTTTTGTAAAATAATATATCAATAATTGTATTGAGGACATAGTTGGGTATGTATATTGTCTAGATGACAATGTTTGTATTCAAACTCACAGTTTATGAGTTGTAAAAGTTGTGGTTGTTTCTGTACCATGTATTTGGCGACTCAAAATGGGTTGGATGGAATGGACCTATTTTGGGGGCGTCACAGTTGGTATCAGAGCTTAGGGATATGATCTCTGGCGGAGATCGGGGAATAGAACTAGGAGGGGAGAGACGAGTAAATCCTTCGCTAGTGTGTTCTACCTAAGCTTATTTATTAGTTGGTCAGTATATAGGGATATTATGTGATATATTGATTTCCTTAATTAACCCTTGTTTTATGACAGTATTTGAGAATGTCGGCTGAGAATATTAACAATGGAAATGAGACCGTGGAGACGCCTGTACTCACCAACGAGGAGAACGTGCAACAGGCTGGCAATGTTCCTCCTATGAACAACACAACTGATCAGACGATGAACGACGCAATGTTTAGAAGCTTTTTGCAGTTCATGCAAAATCAGACGAGGGAGACTCGTGTTCAAAATACAGGAGGAAATGATAACAATTCACGGGTTGTCACAGCCAAGCAGTTCAAAGAGTTGGGACCACCAGAATTTAAGGGAAAGCCAGATCCGATCATGGAGGAGACATGGGTCAAGCAAATTACCAAGATATTCGATGTCTTGGGATGCACGGAGGAACAGAAGGTTCCATTCGCCACCTTTATGTTCCGTGGTGAGGCAGACTACTGGTGGGAGTCTGTGAAGCGTACCCATCCAGCCGCACTCAGCATGTCTTGGGAGACGTTTCAGAAACTATTTAATGACAAATACTTTCCTGAAAGTGTTCGTCATATGAAGGAGGTGGAGTTCATCAGATTAGAACAAAATAACATGACGGTGTCTCAGTACGAGGCAAAGTTTGCAGAGTTATCCAGGTTTGCACCTCATTTGGTGGAGAATGAGGAACGTATGACGCGGATGTTTCTGAGAGGTTTGAAACCCGGCATACGACAATATCTCATCTCTCATAAATTTTCTCTCTATTCAGATGTTGTTAACAGGGCTCAATTGTTGGAGCAAGACAACGAGTACGGTCAACCAAGGTACCACAATCAGGATCATACCGGAGATAGCAGTCAACAAAATAACGATAACCAGTGGAGAAAGAAAAAGACGGACAAAAATGGTAACCACTTCGGTGGTAATCATGGCCATGAAAATAGAAGAAACGACTCAGGAGGAGATTTTAAAAAGAGGAGATTTAACAACGACCATGTGAAGACGACAGTGCCGGCAGCAACTGGTTCTAAGGGAGGAGAAAGACCACCGGTTATATGCTATAAGTGCGGGAAAGAGGGACATATCAGTCCAAACTGCCCACAACAGTTCAAGGTATGCTATAATTGTGGAAAGGAAGGACATATCACTCGAGATTGTACGGTAGCGAAACCTAGTTCAGCGGGGACGGTGACTCAAAAGGCTGTCCCAGAAAAGCCAAAGTCAATGGTTCCTGGAAGAGCGTTTGTTGTGACTGGTCAACATGCGAAGAACCCAAACGAGGTGATCACGGGTAAGCTATTTATAAATTCTTGCGAAGTTTATACCTTACTAGATACCGGTGCTACCCATTCATTTATCTCTCCTACTTGTGCTCAACGTTTAAACTTGACTCTGGAGAAATTAGACTTTGACTTATCTGTGGAAACTCCGTTAGGAGAAACTTTCATCACATCCACTGTTTATAAATCTTGTTTGATTCAAGTTGGCACCATCACCTTACCTGTTGACCTTATCTCTTTAAAGATACTTGCTTTTGATGTGATTTTAGGGATTGATTGGTTAACTACTCATCATGCCAAAATTGATTGTTTTCATAAGGTTGTTAGTTTTCATATTCCTAATCAACCTGTTGTTCGAATTCAGGCAACTAAACCATTAAAATCAATCACTGTCATATCTAATCATAAAGCTATTCGTTTATTGAAAAACGGATGTCAAGCTTTCTTAGCCCATGTTATGGATTTGAATAAAGACACGTCAAAATTGAATAATATTCCTGTTGTTATTGACTTTCCTGACGTATTTCCTGAAGAACTTCCCGGTCTACCCCCAGAACGTGAAGTTAAATTCTTTATTGATCTTGAACCTGGTACAAAGCCCATTTCTAAAACCCCATATCGAATGGCTCCTATTGAACTTCAGGAGTTAAAAGTCCAACTACAGGAGTTATTGGACATCGGTTTCATTCGTCCTAGCACATCTCCTTGGGGTGCTCCTGTTTTATTCGTAAAGAAGAAAGACGGGAGTATGCGACTTTGTATTGACTATCGGGAATTGAACCATGTCACCATTAAGAATAGGTATCCTCTACCTCGTATTGATGACTTGTTTGACCAGTTGCAAGGAGCACAATTCTTTTCAAAAATCGATCTTTGTTCTGGATATCATCAGCTAAAAATTAGAACTGAGGATATTCCAAAGACTGCCTTCAGGACTCGGTATGGGCATTATAAATTCTTAGTCATGTCTTTTGGATTGACTAATGCTCCTGCTGCTTTCATGGATATGATGAACCGAGTATTCAAGGATTATTTGGATCAATTCGTTGTTGTCTTTATTGATGACATCCTCATATATTCCAAAAGCCGTGAAGATCATGAGCACCATTTGAAGCTGGTACTCCAAAGGCTTCGTGAAAACAAGTTATATGCTAAGTTGAAGAAATGCAAGTTCTGGCTTGAGGAAGTAACATTCCTTGGGCACGTGGTGTCAAAAAATGGAGTATCTGTTGACCCGACGAAGATTGAAGCAATACAAAGTTGGGAGCAACCGAAGTCGATCACTGAAGTACGTAGCTTTTTGGGCTTAGCTGGTTATTATCGGAGATTCGTGGAAGGGTTTTCTCGAATTGCTACTCCATTAACTCAGCTAACTCGGAAGGATACAAAATTCGTATGGAGCGAGGAATGCGAGAAGGGTTTTCAAGAGCTTAAGAGGAGACTTATTTCGGCACCTGTTCTAACAATACCATCTGGTTCGGATGGATTTGTTATCTACAGCGATGCTTCGGGCAAAGGGTTAGGATGTGTTCTCATGCAACGTGGGAAAGTCATAGCCTATGCCTCGCGACAACTTAAAGAGTATGAGAGGAATTATCCTACTCATGATCTAGAGTTGGCAGCAGTCGTTTTCGCGCTAAAGATCTGGAGGCACTATCTATACGGGGAGAAAGTGGAGATATATTCAGATCATAAAAGCCTCAAATATTTCTTTACGCAGAAAGAACTCAACATGCGGCAACGACGTTGGCTCGAGTTGTTGAAAGATTACGACCACACTATTCAATACCATCCTGGAAAAGCGAACGTGGTAGCTGACGCATTGAGTAGAAGATCATATGCAGGAATGAGTGCAATGATGTCAAGTATACGCATAGAGCCAACTTTAATAGAAAAAGTTAAGGTTTCTCAAGCCACCGATCCGGAGCTGATGCATATGAAGACGAAAGTACAAGAAGGTGCCATTCCAGAAGCGAGAATTGATGAAGAAGGAATACTTCGAGTCCATTCCAGACTTTGTGTTCCTAACGATCCTGATTTGAAGTACAAGATCATGATGGAGGCACACAATACACCGTTTGCAATTCATCCTGGAAGTACCAAAATGTATCGTGACCTTCGACATACATTTTGGTGGAACAATATGAAAAGAGAGATTGCAAAGTTTATTTCAACGTGTTTAACTTGTCAACGTGTAAAGGCGGAACATCAAGTGCCAAAGGGTCCATTGCAACCACTTGAGATTCTGAAATGGAAGTGGGAACACATTACTATGGATTTCGTTACGGGTCTTCCTACGGTTTCTCAAGGCATCAATGCTATTTGGGTTATTGTTGATAGATTAACCAAGTCTGCTCATTTCTTGCCGATACGGGAGACTTATTCCCTTGAACGTCTTGCTCAAATGTACGTAAATGAGATTGTAAGATTGTATGGCATGCCAGTATCCATAGTTTTGGATCGTGACCCAAGATTTACTTCAAGATTTTGGGTTAGCTTGCAAAAAGCTATGGATACGGAGTTACGATTCAGTTCGGTATACCATCCTCAAACGGACGGACAATCAGAGAGGACTATTCAAACTCTTGAAGATTTATTAAGACTCTGTGTCCTAGACTTCAAGGGCAGTTGGGATAAATATTTACCATTGGTGGAATTCTCCTACAACAACAGTTATCAGGCAAGCATTGGTGTGGCCCCATTTGAAGCATTGTATGGACGAAAGTGTCGCTCTCCAGTATGTTGGGACGAGGTGGGTGAAGCAACATTGTTGGGACCCGAGTTAGTACGTATGACTACGGAGAAGATCCAAAAGATTCGACAACGTATACAAACGGCAAAAGATCGACAAAAGAGTTATGCAGATCTTCATCGAAAGGACGTAGAATTTAGTGTTGGGGATCATGTATTGTTGCGTGTTGCCCCATGGAAGGGAGTTACAAGATTCGGGAAGAGAGAAAAGCTTAATCCACGATTTATTGGTCCATTTCAAATTCTTGATCGAGTAGGTAATGTAGCCTATAGACTCGCGTTACCTCCAAGTATGTCTCGTGTTCATAATATTTTTCATATATCTGTGCTTCGTAAATATGTGAAAGACCCGAACCATATCATTGAGTTAGAACCGGACGAGATAGCCGAAGATTTAACGTATGAGGAGGTACCTGTCAAGATCTTGGATAGAAAGGAGCATGTCCTACGCACGAAGGTAATACCACAAGTTAAAGTTTTGTGGAGGAATCATGCTATAGAGGAAATGACCTGGGAGTTGGAAACGGAAATGAAAGCAAGGTATCCTCACCTTTTCGAAACACCAGGTACGTATGTCAATTTCGAGGACGAAATTTCATAAGGAGGGGAGGTTGTAAGACCCCAAATAATTAATAAATGAAATTTAATTTTCTTTAATTATTATTTTGAATAGTAAGGGTTGATTTGATTAATGAGGATAGTTATGGGCAAAATACGCAAATATTTCAAAATAAGTAAGTGGTTATAAAATATTCATTGTTGTTGGGGAATATTCGTTTGGTCGTGGAATATTCGTACTGTCGGGGAATATTCGTACGACGGCGCAGCCATGTGTGGGCCCCATAACGGAAAGCGATTGGAGGAAGAAAACGACAAATATAAGTTGTTTAAAAATAACGGCGTAGTTGTTAACGTTTACACTGTTGGAATACCCGGTGGTTAAAATACAGTAATACGCGTTGTTGCACAGTAGCACACGGTATTGCACAGTATTTTGAATTATTGATCCTTATGTAAGAAGGCACTACTCAATAATTGCTACAGGAGTTACTGTTCATTACTTTATTGATTCAATAATTGCTGCATTGATATTTATATTATTATTGTTTCAATAATTGTCATTGCACAGTATTTTCCATTATCAGATCAATAATTCATATTATTTGAATAATATTATCAGATAACATTATTGGCAATGTCTAGAAAGTTCTGTCAAGGAGAGGTTTGGTCATCTAATTGCGCGCCAGTAAGGAGAAATCCTTATTGGAAAGCCCCCTCTATCCTGGGAACGGCCTGGTTGTCAGTACTGTGATTCTGTAATATTATTTTTAATAATTAATTATTGATTATTATGATAAAGAAAATATTTATTTTATGTGGATATAGATGGAGAAAATTTTTAATGTGACGATTGTTAAAAATTAATATTTTATCTTTTTTTGATAAAATAATTCATTTAAATATATTATTTTAATAATATATTAACGGTGATATTTTTACAATGAATGTGGGATATATGAGTATTTGAGGAGGAAGAGTATTTTTAAGGCATTAAATGTTTAACATATATTTTGTGTGTCGGTGGACACAATTCTTGACCGAAAATTGATTATAGACTGTAAAATCGCTCGTTTATGGATTTTGGATAATTTCTGTTTGGAATTTGGAAAAATTTTCTTCTGCAAAGTTGTAGAGAATTGAAATTCCTATAGAAAGTCTCGAGATTCGAATTTTCTGACAAAAGGGCTATTTATTGTGAATTATTGAAGTTCCGGAGTTCCGAAATAATTGATTTTTGGAAGTTTTAATTATTATTTTCAACAAAAACGTTTTTCAAAGGTTGGTGGGCATCTTTAACATGTGTTTGATAGCTAAAATCAGATTCCTTGGTGGTTGGCTTGAATGTTTTGTAAATATTAATATTATATTAATTTAGTCTCCTTTGGCGTTCTAACATTTTCCTATAAATAGAGGGCTAAGTTAGAATTAAAAATCACACCAGAAACAAAGTTTTCTCTCTTTCTCTCTCTATATTATCGAGCGTATTCTTGTGAGTATACTTTGAGTGTTGCTATACGGTGCGAGTTTCTGTCAGCACTATACCGAAATTCAGTCAGAAGTACGGTTATTTTGAGGTAAGGGATGTTATTTTCTTCTTAAATGATATTATTTTCTTCAATATCATTATGCCGAAATATTGGTGAACGTTTTTATCAAATTTGGAACTTTTTGTGCCGGAGTTACTATTCACGTATACAGTACTATTCACGTATACGGCACTATTCACGAATACGGCACTATTCACAGAATTTTTTTTTCTTTTCGTCCAAAATATCTATTGTGGATACTAGCTTTGATTGTATCCATGTTTTGATCATTCTTGAATTTTACACCACTATGATTATTTTTGAGGTATTTTTGGACATGGATAAAACAATGTACGAATGCTTAATCCTTAATCCTTGTCATTTTGTTTCACTGGATTCGCTTCTTTAAAAATATTTTTTTTTATCATATTCAGTCTTAAAGGATGTTATTATTGAATATCTTTGGCCTGTAGTGCAAAGATGAATGACTTCTGATGAATATCTTTGACCCGTAGTGCAAAGATGAACAGGTGTTTAGATGAACATGACCAACAGATGAATATCCTTGGCCTGTAGTGCAAGGATGAATATATGATTTAAGATGTGCATTGATTGATGTTACAGGGATAAAAATACTGTTGATGGACTGTTAAATTCATAGACATTAGTAGATTTCATCCTCTACGTAACTCTTCTATGAATTAATATTTTCCGCTGCGAATATTGATTTAAAACTTGTTGTCTATTGTATTCTATCAGATTTTTCCCTGTTGAAGACTAACGATAATTTGTTGTATATTATCTTAGTCATAATATTCTTTACTGAGCTAGTTGAGCTCACCCTTTTCCTTTTTGTTCCATTTTTCTTCTCAGGAGACGAGAATATAGCGGGTACGAGTCGGGGTATGAATTGATGGTCCTTGAGAGAGTTGTTTAGTAGTCCTCACCATTTTTTGTAAAATAATATATCAATAATTGTATTGAGAACATAGTTGGGTATGTATATTGTCTAGATGACAATGTTTGTATTCAAACTCACAGTTTATGGGTTGTAAAAGTTGTGGTTGTTTCTGTATCATGTATTTGGCGACTCAAAATGGGTTGGATGGAATGGACCTATTTTGGGGGCGTCACAACAACACTGGTGGGGAAACATATAAGGTAATGAATATGTGCTTCAGTTTGATTGACATAATATGATGTGCAAGGTTAGAGTGGCAAAGAATGATGTTGTTTTGTATACATGTAGAGTGACACATCTTCAACAATTCTCAATGAAGGAAGTCAAACACAACCACCTATTATTGACCCTAACACCATATTTTTAATCCCCAATGAATATTAACTAAGAGCAGTCAAAGCTACAAACAAAGCATCATCTTCATGGAGAAATAGAAAAATAAACCACATAGGTGATGGTGGCCTTGTAAACATGTCCAACATGCCTTTCAAACCTCCAGGACTGCAGTGGAGAGGTAGAAGCGGCATCACTACCACACATCTTATGACAGATAGGGATGAGAGGATTGGTAGGAGTATCAATGCAAGCAAGTCACAAGGAATTCATCTTAATGGTAGTGGAGATAACTGAACTTTGAATGATGTTGTATTTTTTTTTGGGGAATTTGTCCATTAAACTTATTTTGTAATTATGCTTTTGGAACTAAGAAATATATTTGTAAGTGTTTATGCTCAGTTAAAAGTGAATGTAATGGACATGCTTTTGAAGCCTATATTTTAGAAATATTATTTGGCACTATCTTTTGGTATATGTGTTTTATTCATTATATTAAACTTACTCAACTTATTGAAAACCAGATTATTTGATTAATGTGTTTAACTCCATTGTACCTCACTATTTCCAGACTTCAGGTCAAGGACAATGACATCATACTTTTACTCTCATTGTCTTGTAGTATTTACACTGTCATTTTATCATGGGAACTTATATCAACAATGTTTTACCTGATGTAATATTTACATATGATCATGTAACATATTAAAAGATACTAAAAGATAAACCAAGTTAATTCAACAATTATTTGACATTGATGTAAAAGAAACATTACAAGTCATTCACCTAAACTACCAATTAACAGATAAACCAACTCATTAACACACAAAACTACCAATTAACTAAGCAGTGCTCAAACAAGGACTTCCATTAACAAACAAAATATACACACAAAAGATACCAACAAAACTATGGGAAACTATTTACTTCCATTCACCAAATTCACCATTTTTTACATTACAATTCTCCACACTACCCAATCATCTAACACCATTTTTTACGTAAGTAGCATAAAAGAAATGCAGATAATTATAACTACAAATAACATAGCAATGCACTTCCTATTCAAATAATCTACTTCTTTAATTTGATTCACAGAAGATTCATGCCCATTTAACTTTAGATTCTTTAGCTCCTGAACTAATTCTTTCAATTTAGATGCCCCTTCAACTTGAGGAAATTTATTCAGTTCCTTATTCAATAAAATCTTGTTCTCCCTTTTCAAATCATTTATGACAACCTTTTCCCTATCACACATCTGTGGAACATGCCATACAAAGAACCCATATCCCCTTTCCTGAAACTGAAAAATTAAAATTTTAATAAATTTTTGTTGGTAAAAACCTTTTCCAAACACTAAATCAAACTAAATTATAAGAATTCCAAGTCACTTTGTAGGATTAAAAAACTAAATTAAACTAAACTACAGAACTTACTCAGAATTTTGAGCATGAGAAAAACCTCCTTCCAGGATTTGTTTCGCTCAGTGAGGTCGATATAGGAGCTCTTATCCCACAATAACATAATTACATAGCTTCGTAATCAACATCAATGATGCGTCTTCGAGTAGAGGATGAAGATGACGACGAATAGTGAGCCATGACGATTCTTCGATCAATTTCAGAAATGATGGAAATGATGATTAGGACTGTGTTTTCTTCTCCTCTCTACGACTAAAGAAAAGAAATGGCAGTATTAGGGCTTTGTCTTTCCTTCTCTCCTATTTCTCCTCTCTTATTCTCTACGGTAAGAGATGTCGATTAGGGCTTTTTGCCCTATTTGTAAAAGAAACAGATGTTTTGTCTGAGTATGAAAAAGGCTTTGTTCTGACTTTGTTTGAAGCCTCGTCAGCAAAATAAAGCCACGTCTAAGCAACGTTAGTCTATGTGGCAACTCCATTCGGGCCAGGGGTACAGTCGACCCAAAAAATGTAACGTTATAGCTGTTTTTGGACAAAAAAAGTATAGGGTGCTCGATAGACATAGGGGTAAAAGTCAAGGGCATTTTTAAACCTTTGCCCTTAGAAAAAATAAAGATTAGTTTTGTCCATAAATTTTTAATCCCTCATGATGGGATTATAACAAATAGCTAGACATGGTATTAAATAATCTCTCATATTAAGTCATTTTATAATCTTTAGAGTAATAGTTCAAAGTCCAAATTTAAAAACAAACAAAACACTTGTGATTAAAAGTCATATCACAATTATAATTCTTGCAACCTAACATGGCCTAAGGCTATGTTTGTTTGCAAGAATTATAATCCCAAGACTATTAATCCTAAGATTATAATCTCGGGATTATAATTATAATGTCAAGATTATTAAGTCATTTTATAATACTGAGACTAATAGTGTGACTCCCCCAAAACAGGTATACATCAACCATCTTGGATCGCCAAATACATGGTTCAGAATTCAAATACAAACTTAATTATACAACTGTCGTGCAAAATACGACAAAACATAGCTGAGAGTTTAAACAAGAATATTGCCTTCAAACAATATCCACTCTCGAATAGAGTCCTCATTAAATTTATTTTCACACTATTTTTTAGAATAGTGAAGACTTCTATAACACCATCTCGAACCAGTACTCTGTTCCCCGACTAGTCCCGGCTACGTTCTCATTTCCTGAAGAGAAGAGTGAAAAAAAGGGTGAGCTCAACTAGCCCAGTAAGAAATATTATGACTAAGATAATGCAGAATAAAGTATCCTTAGCCTTCAACAGTATAACAACTGATAGAATATAATAGACAACAAGTTTTAGATCAACAATTGTAGCGGAATAAGCAATCCATTAGAAGAGTCAAGTAGAGCATAAAATCTACTATTTTCTATGATTTAAAAAGTTTTTCATCAAATTTATCGCTGAGACTCAGCTTAGTAAATCAAATCAAATCATCACTGCACCACGACCAAGGATATTCATGTAATCATCAATGGTCATGATTATACCTAATAATCCCTGGTCATAATCATACCAACAACTGTCCATCAATGAACTACAGGCCAATGAGGACTTTTACCACATCATTCGTTACATTACGGTCATGATTATACCGAATAATCCCTGGTCATAATCATACAAAGTCCATCTATGCAAGTAAGCCAAAGATGACTTTCATCACAATATAAGCATGATGATGATGACAATGATATAAGAATTTAATAAAACAAGTTCAAGGATAAATTTTAAAGATTTATAATCTAACTTATCCAAAAATCAATAACGTCCAAATTGTAAACATGATACTGCTTTGTGGAGTAAAATTCAAGAATGCTCATAAGAATATTTCCATGAAAAGATACTGGATGAAGTGCAAATATCCAGGATATTCTACTAATTTCATGGAGTATAGAAGCCAAAACTTTAACCAACTGAGTATAATAGAATATGTGAAACTGCAAATGATTTTTCACCCGCCGCGCGGTAATCTACGTAGACAGATTATTTCCACAATTTAATAAAGAGTGAATACGAAGGATCATTCACCATGCATGTGGTAATCCACATAGACAGGTTATTCCAATAGAATAATAAAGAATGGAATAACAGAAGAATTCACCATGCATGCGGTAGTCCGCGTAGACAAGCTATTCCAACAGAATAATAAAGAATGGAATAACAGAAGAATTAACCAGGCATGCGATAGACCGCACAGACAGGTTATTCCAACAAAATAATAAAGAAGGGAATAACATCAGAATTCACCAGGCATGCGATAGACCGCACAGACAGGTTATTCTAACAGAATAATAAAGAATGAAATAACAACAGAATTCACCAGGCATGCGATAAACTGCACAGATAGGTTATTCCAACAGAATAATAAAGAATGGAGTAACAACAAAATTCACTAGGCATGCGATAGACTGCACAGACAGGTTATTCCAATAGAATAATAAAGAATGGAATAATATAAGAATTTTACCATGTATACGGTAGTTCGTATAGACATGTTATTCCAACATAATACTACCTCCATCCCACGATAAGTGCTTTAGTAGTTATAGAACCCAATTGAATGAATAAAGTATTAACGTAAAATCTATTTTGATAGATTGAATGAATGAAGAGTAATAAATAAAATTTCGAGGATGAAATTCTTAGAAAAATGGGTGAATGTAATATCCCGAGTGTTTATGATAACGATCCTTAGAAAAGGAAATGAATGGGTTAAGGAATATATAATACTCAAATATAATTGAGTCTAAGTAAAGGTAATGAAATAAAACTTACAAGAATTTATTATGAAGAATAATGGGAGTAGGAAATATAAAACCTATGTTAAGGTAATGTGTTGAAGTTATTCAACGAAGAGATTTGGTAAGAAGCCTGAAGAAGGCAGGGTTTCGGTGATTCCAAGGATGGAATCCTTATAAGGTGGAAAGAATGTAACAATCCAGAATTTTATTTATAATTTCAAATATTTATTAAATTAAGTAAATATTTTAATTGATGTATTTGTTGTTTAGTAGATATTTGTTGGATTATTTATTAGTAAGTAAATAATTCGTGAGTTATTAATTAAGATAAAAGAGTGAAGAATGTGACGATTTGATTATTTGAGTTGTGATTCTAGGGACAGAATCCTTGTAAGGAGGGAAGGATGTAACGATCCGGAATTTTAAATTATAATATTAAATATTTATTAATATATAAATATTTATTTGATGTGTTTTATTGTTGAAATTGATGAAATAAATATTTTATTGATGTAATGGTTGCTAGTAAATATTTATGAATCTAAATTCATTAGATAATATTCTAAATTAAATTAATTTATAATTTAGAGAGTTGTAATAGAACATGAGATGTTATATTGTTGTTTTAATTTAATAATTTAAGGTGGTATATTAAGTTATTAAATAAAATTATAATGAAATTATAATTTTGTGATATTTGGTTAAGTGGAAAATTTATTTAGTATGTGGTAATTAGTTAATTTAATTAAGATTGGATATGGAAATCCAAGTAAGCAATGTGGGACAATAAACTATATTATAAATGACTTATGAAAATAAATTAAAGGAGTTTTAATTGGGTTTTACCAAACAAAGCCTTAGAGCTTTTAAAATTCTTATTTTAATCTTGTTTTACCAAACAAGGTTTAAGGAATGATTAAGTCATTATTTTAAAATGATTTAGCCAAACAAGCCTTATGGCTTTTGATTTTCAAAAAATAAAATAAAATTTTAACTGATATCAGTTACATATATAATTATATTATATAATTTATATCTATTATATTATACGTTATATGTTTCTATGTACGTAAGTTAGAGAAGAGAGAATATAGAGAAGAAGAAGAAGAAGAAGAAGAAGAAGAAGAAGAAGAAGAAGAAGAAGAAGAAGAAGAAGAAGAAGAAGAAGAAGAAGAAGAAGAAGAAGAAGGATTAGTCAAGCCATGTTTATCCTCTATCAAGGTTAAAGAAGATTCAAAGTTAGAATCAATTCTAAAACCTCAAATCTCTATTCTTGAGTTTTCTATAAAAGCTATTTGGTTGTATGATTTGATAAATTATTGAATAAATATGTTTATGCGTTGGTATAACCCATTTTATAACATCAAAAGTGGTTTTTAGGGTGATCAAGAAGAAATTGAGTTTTATAGATATTTGTACATTAGGGTTTGTTTTGGAATCAAAAATTGCTGATGAATTCATGATATAATCTGAAATTGATTATATATGTTGTTAGTATGATGAAAAACAAAAACAACCCAAGTTGAATGAGTCAAAACGGATGTAAAACGAATTCATAGTGAAGAATTTCGCTATGAACGTCAAAAGAAGAAGAAATAATAGAAATAGTGAAATTAAAGGTTATAATCCTTGATGTTTATGTGGTTAGAAACGCGTTAGAAAATATTAGATTATATTTCTGTAAACCTATTACACATTAGATAGGTTAGTATGGTTGTTAGAAAGGAGTTTGTAGGCCTAATTTGGCTTTCCCTAGAGTTACAGAACATAAAATCCCAAATCGTAGCAGGGACCCCCGCCCCGACTGGCCCCCCTAGTGCAAAAACCCCCGCCCCGGCCGGGGGGGGGGGGGGTCTACCTAGCCAATTTTGGAAAAAAAATCTTACAGGACATGTTTTATTAAAACAACCATAACTTTTTCATACGAACTCCGATTGAGGTGATTCAAGATGATCCAGAACGAGGACGAATAGAACTACAACTTTTGTTCTTTAAGTTTTTCAATTTGAGATCGTTAGGAAGGGTAAAAACAGTCATCTTTGTGACTATTACGTAATCGGAGGCAATTGGAGGGCGTCGGGCATGTACGTATGCTAGTGTAGTGCTCTTGGCGATAAAAGATGTTGTTATAAATTATAAAACATGAATGTTAGTAAATATATTGATGTTTAACATTAATATAATAATGTATTAGATAAGCTATAGAAGCATAGTAAGCATGCACAAGGGAGGCAAATCGGGTGTGTGACGAATAAACGTCGAAACGTCGTGACACGTGTTAATGAACGTAAAAAGTGTTTTAAGTCAAATGAAATAGATATTATAAAATATGAAATGGGTTTAATATAAAACCAATAATGATACCTAGCAAGATTTAAACACTTGAATGAATTTTGAATATTACATAAGTCGAAAAGTTAACATAATCTAATTTAACATTGTGTGCTAACTAATAGGAAAGATTATGAGATGTGGAGTAAAGTTTACATTACAATTACTATGTGTTATTATGTGACTAATAATTGATGTGTATGATTATATAATTGTGTGGGGCACGTGAAGTACAGATAACTATAAGCTGTTAAACGTTTATTGGTAAACAACGATCAAGGCAAGTCTTTCAGTTCTTATTTGCTATGTGAATTTGATTGTTTTAAATCTTTATTGCAAAGAGCATGATGTGTTATATATATGTTGAATGTATGAAAGGTTAAAGTCAATTTATGACTACGTTGTTTGACTAAAGCATGTTGATTGAGTAAGGAACTCAATCTTTATAATTGTTATATAAATTGTAGCATGTATGTTATGTTAGTCCGATGTTTATGAGATATATGTTGATCATGTTATTATGTGCTACGTGATGCATGAAAACTGTTAGATTTTGTTGGGCTGTCGAGCTCAACCATGCAAATAACCACTTTTGCAAGTTAAAGATTTAAGGTAAGGATATGTGCTATGTGAACTATAGAGATCCATATTCACGAAGATTGCTTATGTTTTATGGGAAATGTATTTAATATTTTTGTTGATCGATTTCGCAATCAATGAATACGTGCAAGTGTACACGGTCAACAAGTAATAAAGTGAAAGTAGAGTATCATTCCCACGAGGAATTATTTAATAAAAATTACCAAATACTAACTCTTAACCAAATCAATTTTATAAAAACAACTGTAAATTGTGAATTTTATAATTAAGAAAATTAAATTAATCAATTAAAACTAGATTACTCTAAAATTAATTCAAATAAATAAAGATTAAGATTCTAATATCCCCAATTATGAACTATAAATCAATTATCCAATTATCCCAATTATTATGCCTATTGAATTGTTAACAGGAATTCTCAAATATAAAAAGCCCTTTCTCAAGTGATCATTTGCCTTCTATTTAATCCAAGTTAATTTTGTTATATCCCTATGCAAAACAATTGAATTAAACTCACTACAATCCCAATTCCTTATGTGTTACATGCGACAAATAGATATTCTCATTCTAATCACAAACCTAATTATTCACTGTGCAAATAACTAAGTCACATGATATCATGCCCAGTTCTAACCGTAGAATTCCTTTCCCAATTCCTTCTAGAGTAACAAGGTAATTACTGATCAGATAATTAATCAATAAGTATAAGGCAAGATAAACAACTCACTTTGACACAAATAATTGGAATAAATTAAATAACTAATTTATAGCCATAAAAAGTTTAATTGAAATCTTAATAAAAGAGTTAGTTCATAATTAATGAATTAATACCAAGAATCCACAACTGAATAGATATTAAAAGATAAAAGTATGATAAGAGAAAAGAATAGAATCTGTTGTCAGCAAATCTGATGCTCCCCTCTTGCTCTTGCTCTTGATCTCCAGTGTTCTTCAAGTTGCTTCAATCTCCAATGGCTAATTAAGAACTAGGGTTTAGATTCTAATCTAATGGAGTGTTTAATCTAGTCTAATCTATGTATTCTCCCCCTATTTTATGTCTTACATCATGTACTTATAGGTTACAAGTCCAATTTTTAGATTAGGAACAAACTCAATCCAATTTAGAGTCAAAAAGGTGTCAAAATTCGCCCAAAACGCGTCCAGGCCGCACCAAACTCCTCCCTTAGCGCCCCAGCACTGGGCACAGCGCTCAAACCCTGCTCTCCAGTGCCTCGGCGCTGGGCATAGGCCAAAAATGGGCACTAAGTTCTGACATTTTTTGCTCCAACGTCCTTTGGGAAAATGACCATAACTTCTTTGTCCGAACTCCGATTTTGATGATTCAAGATGATACGGAAAGAGGAAAAGTAGATCTACAAATTTCATTCTTTCAGTTTTTCAAAATAAGGTCTGAAGAAATACTCAAATTGGCTCTGAAGTAACTGCTGTGTAAATGGCAAGCCAAAAACGCGAATCTAGCCACCCCAAACGTCGATCCAAGTAAATTTTGTCCTAATTCCTACAAAATAATGTAAAACATACATGAATAGACATAAACACATAAAAACTATTCTAAAAAACTTGAGAACAATAATAAATTAAGCCCGAATGTATCCAATTCATGGGTATATTACCCATTCATCAATTTTGAATGTAACATGTGGTTGAATTATAAGTTAAGTTATCCGATGTATATGGATACCTATTTATGATGTAAGACTTTGTATAGTTATTTTGTTGTAGCGATTCACGATATAAATTTGAATCGAAGAGATGTAATGTAAAGGTTGCGATTTAGGACAATAAAGAAGAAAATGTATAAAAGTTTTAGTTATTCCAAAATTTTTCAATGGTTGTATTATCGTTTAACAATGTAAAATTAGAGGTTGAATGCATTATTAATGATCGAAGTCGAGAATTAAATTGTATGATTTTTGGGGGCGTTACAATATTGATCGTTGGTGACTCTACGGTCTCATGTGCTTCATTGCTTATCTCAACATTTTCGGATGCCATTTTCAAACATTGCCACAAAACAAGGGTTAATTAACATATCACATATTATCCCTATACTCCGACCGACCAATTAAATACCAAATAACTTATGTAGGTCATACCAGTGAAGTAATTCCCCGTCTCTCCCCTCCTAGTTCTTGTCTCACATCTCAGCCAAGGATCATATCCCTAAGCTTTGATACCAACTGTGATGCCCCCAAAATAGGTATACATCACCCATCTTGGGTTGCCAGATACATGGTTCAGAATTCAAATACAAACTTAATTATACAACTGTCGTACACAATACGACAAAACATAACTGAGAGTTTAAACAAGAATATTGCCTTCTAAACAATATCCACTCTCAAACAGAGTCCTCATTACATTTATTATCACACTATTTTATATAATAGTGAGGACTTCTATAACACAATCTCGGACCATCACTCCGTTCCCCGACTAGTCCTGACTACGTTCTCTTTTCCTGAAGAGAACAATGAAAAAAGGGTGAGCTCAACTAGCCTAGTAAGAAATATTATGACTAAGATAATGCAGAATAAATTATCCTTAGCCTTCAACAGTATAACAACTGATAAAATATAATAGACAACAAGTTTTAGATCAACAACTGCAGTGAAATAAGCAATCCATTAGAAGAGTCAAGTAAAGCATAAAATCTACTATCTTCTATGATTTAAAAAAATTTTCATCAACTTTATCACTGAGACTCAGCTTAATAAATAAAATCAAATCATCCCTGCACTATGGCCAAGGATATTCATGTAATCATCAATGGTCATGTTTATACCAAATAATCCCTGGTCATATTCATACCAACAATTGTTCATCAATGAACTACAGGTGTGACGCCCCCAAAATTAGGTATACATCACCCATCTTGGGTCGCCAGATAAATGATATAAAATTCAAATACAAACTAATAATACAGCAGTCGTGTAGAATACGACAAAACATATGTTGTGAGTTTTAATACATATATTGTCATCTAGACAGTATACAAACTCAGAATAAGTCCTCGTTACATTTATTATCGCACTATTTAACAGAATAGTGAGGACTACTAATGCTATCATCTGGACCATCACTCCTTTCCCCGACTAGTCCTGGCTACGTTTTCATTTCCTGAAGAGAACAGTGAAAGAAAGGGTAAGCTCAACTAGCCCAGTAAGAAATATTATGACTAAGATAATGAAGAATAAATTATCGTTAGCCTTCAACAGTGTTAAACTGATATAATATAATAAATACCAAGTTTAACTGCAGCGGAACAAGCAATCCATTAAAAGAGTTAAGTAGAGAATAGAATATACTATCTTCTATGATTTAAAAATGTTTTCATCAATTTTTATCACCTGTATTCACCTGAACCACTAAAGATTATAATTAAGTTCACAATTCATAATATCATGAATTAACAATTCTTTCTTGTCACAAGGCTTAATAGAACGTTTACTCAATATCCTTACCCCAAATGCTGAAGATATTCAAGTGTAATAACAATGATCATACCAATCAGTTGTCTACCTTTGCACTACGTGCCAAAGATATTCAACTATAAAACCAATCGCTGAGACTCAGCTAAATAAATAATCCACATCATTGAATCATCACCGCACTACGTGCCAAGGACATTCGTTAGTATCACCAACGGTCATGATCATGTCATACACCTGTCCATCTTTGCACTACGGGTCAAAGCTATCAAATAACAGATCATCTTTGCACTTCAGGCCAAAGATATTCAACAACATATCATCAATGCATTACATGCCAAAGACATACAACTATAAAACCTATAACCAAAAGTACAATAAAGAATGGAATAATAAAATAATTTCACCATGCATGCGGTACTTCGCATAGACAGGTTATTCCAATAGAATAATAATAACCCTTTCGAATATTGAGCGAAAATAATATTCCTTATGAATATTGAATGAAAATAATATTCCTTACGAATATTAAACGAATATAATGAATATTGAACTATAATAATATTCATATGAATATGAAAAATAATTTCTCTTTAGAATAAAAAATAATAATAATCCTTACGAGTATTGAAAGAAAATCGTTCTATTCATGAATACGAAAGGAATAACACCTCTTACCTCAAAGAAACCGTACTTCGGACTGAAATAATTGATATGGTACTGAAGGAACTTGCACCGTATAGCAACACTCAAAGTATTCAAATACTCACAAGAATATGCTCGATAATATAGAAAGAGAAAGAGAGAAAACTTGTTTCTGGTGTGATTTTCAATTCTAACTTAGCCATCTATTTATAGGAAAATGGAATGCATAGTAACTAATCCATGAACGGTCCTTATTGATTTACTTTAATCTGTCGGTCCATATTTATAGAAAAAATCTTTAAAATAAAATATAATATATTCTATTTATAGAATAACTTTAATAAAATATTCTATTTTATATAAAAAGATTTTACTATACAAAATACTATGCACAATAGAATATAATATATTCTATTTATAGAATAACTTTAATAAAGTATTCTGTTTTATATAAAAAGATGTTTCTGTTTTATTACGTTAATAATACGAATAAAACAAAACTTCATCATCGCTATAATAATTCATATTATTAATCGACAATAATGGAATCAAACTGAGTGACTTCTCACATAAATATCAATAATCAATATATACCGTGTGCTACTATGCAACCACGCGTATTATTGTACTTTTACTACCGAGTAGTTCAACAGTATTAACGGTAAAACTTCCGCCGTTATTTTCAATAAAATATTTTTTTCGTTTTCTCAATCCGATAATAATTCTGTTATAGGATCCACCAATAATTGTAACGTCGTACGAATACTCTCCGACACAAAGAATATTCCCTGACCAATCGAATATAATATAACAACTTGCATACTTTGAAAAATTTATAAATACTACCCACAACTATAACATTATATTAAATCCACACCATAATATTAAAAAAAATTATTTCGAGAAAATTAATTCTTTATTCATAAAATCTGGGGTTTCACAATCTCCCCTCCTTATAGAATTTCGCCCTCGAAATTAGGGTACGTACCTGGTATGATAAAGAGGTGAGGATACCTTGAATACCTTTATCGTTGAAAATATTAAATTCATCTTTGTAATCCGGCCAAAGATATACAACTGTAAAACCAATAATGCCGAGACTCAGCTTAATAGTATCACGACCATGAATTATCCCTGCATTACGGGCCAAGGATAATCGTGTTTTCAATTACGATCATGATTATACCGAACAATCCCTGGTCATAATCATATCAAGTCCATCTATGCACGTAAGCCACAGATGACTTTGAACACATCCATGAATTAATATTTTATTGCTGAGACTCAGCTCAATAATTAATCCACATCGTCGAATCATCCCTGCACTACATGCCAATGATATTCTTTAGTATCACGACCACGAATTATCCATGCACTACGTGCCAAAGATAACCGTGTTTTCAATTACGGTCATGATTATACTGAACAATCCCTGGTCATAATCATACCAAGTCCATCTATGCACGTAAGCCACAGATGACTTTGAACACATCCATGAATTAATATTTCATTACTGAGACTTAGCTCAATAATTAATCCACATCGTCGAATCATCCCTGCACTACAGGCTAAGGATATTCTTTAGTATCACGACCACGAATTATCCATGCACTACGTGCCAAAGATAATCGTGTTTTCAATTACAGTCATGATTATACCGAACAATCCCTGGTCATAATCATACCAAGTCCATCTATGTACGTAAGCCACAGATGACTTTCAATACAATATAAGCATGAGTATAATGATATAAAGAATCAATCAAATGAGATAAAGGATAAATATTAAACATTTATAATATAATTTATCCATGGTTTATGAATATCCCAATGTTATCAATCACTTAATAATCTCATAATCTAATATCATTAATATTATAACAATATTTTAATCACTTCTTAAACTTATAAACAATTTATTTCAATTATTTACGCTTTACCATATAATGCATTTAATCATTCAAAAATGACATACTCATAAGATATCATCACCAATGATCAAATCCCTCATCAAAAAATATGCATATACTCTATATAGGATTCTCTAGCCATAAAATCCTATTTTCCAATTTTGTTACTTCACATAACATATTTAACTCATTTACTCATAACTAGATCATTTTCATGAAAAATACCAAATCAGTTCCAAAAATATTTCTTTTCTGGGATTTAGCATAATATAGTCCTATAATGAAAATATATTTTTCTCGGAATTTTTAAAATTCATTTACTATTTTTCAAAAATCAATTTCTAATTAATTCCTTAAGAAATTAGCTATCTCAAGTTTAACTCCAAAAATTCCCAAATCTTGGAAGGATCTTACACATGTTAATGTGAGCTTCCAGTTTAAATTTCATGGTCATCAGAGTTATAAAACTCCAGTTATAGCGTTTTTAGTCGAAAAAACCTAAATATTGAAATGGTCATAACTTGCTCATTTTAAGTTGGAATGAACTCATTTTTGGACACGAGGTTCTTCATACCAAATACTTTCATATCCTAAAAGGCCTGAATTTTTTCTCACAAATTTAGTGGCCGAAACAGCCCTTACAAAAAAATGGCAGCAACTTTTTTATAATTTTCAGTTTCCGCCTCCTTTGCTAAAATCAGTCCACACGAAAATATACAACACCTTTTTCAGTGATTCCACTTGGATTAGTTAGATAACTCATAGATCTAACTCTAGGACTTGACCACACTCAAAAATTCAAAATATAATAGGAGATATGGTCAATTGAATTTCATGTTACGTTTTTCACCAAAATCTGATTTTCAACTCTTTGTGATTTCTAAGAAACTTTCATGTTTTCACATAATAACTAACATAACTCATCATAACACTTACTAATACTTCATATACCCATGATTTTCATCAATCCTATACTTTTATTATGACTTTCATCGTAATCCACATAAACAGATCCTTTTAGTTGAAGAAATATTTGAGGGTTTTAGAAATGGGTTTTGTACTGGGGTCAATACAAAATTCGATTTCAGGCTCTAGGGGTAGTTTAAGAAGTCTTAAAGAATACGTTAAGAAATTTATTAACAATAAAAATATCATTCAAAACTGTGACTCTCATCCAAGACTTGGATAACACATGAAATGAAGGTTTCTCTTAACGGAGTTTCAACCGATAGGTCAAAGTCTAACTTCTCTATAGTCAAATTTAAACGTTGAACGCAAGCATGAGAGATAAAAGAATGGGTAGAACCGATATCTAATAAGGTATAGAATTCGCAAGAATTTATGATTAACTTATCCGTGATAATTTTATTCAGGTTCCTCGTCGCGAGAAAAAAAACGCTTTCTCTTAAACTACCGGCTTTGGCTTGTCTGGGACATCCTTTGGTATCACTATCCCAGCTAGACTTGACTTCTCCATATGACAAAATTGGGCTAAATGACCTTCTCTTCTTGAAATTTCCACTTCTATTATCTTGGCCATGATTACCAGCGAAGTGGTTACCATTCTTGGTATGATAATTTCCCCCACGATGGTTATTATTGTTCCGATGACCGTTGCCACCAGTATGATTATTATCGTTTTGTTGGTCGTTACCTTTTGGTTGAGATGACTCATTATCATGCTCCAATAACTGAGACCTATTCACACCATCTGAATACAAACACTGTCACAAAACAAGGGTTAATTGACATATCACATATTATCCCTATACTCTGACCGACCAATTAAATTACCAATTAAACTTAGGTAGGTCATACTAGCGAAGGAATTCTCCGTCTCTCCCCTCCTAGTTCTTGTCTCACACCTCAGCCAGGGATCATATCCCTAAGCTTTGATACCAACTGTGACGCCCCCAAAATTAGGTATACATCACCCATCTTGGGTCGCCAGATAAATGGTACAAAATTTAAATACAAACTAATAATACAGCAGTCGTGTAAAATACGACAAAACATATGCTGTGAGTTTTAATACGTATATTGTCATCTAGACAGTATACAAACTCAAATTCAGTCCTTGTTACATTTATTGTCACACTATTTAACAGAATAGTGAGGACTACTAATGCTATTATCTGGACCGTCACTCCTTTCCCCGACTAGTTCTGGCTACATTCTCGTTTCCTGAAGAGAACAGTGAAAGAAATGGTGAGCTCAACTAGCCCAATAAGAAATATTATGACTAAGATAATGAAGAATAAATTATCGTTAGCCTTCAACAGTGTTAAACTGATATAATATAATAAATATCAAGTTTAACTGCAGCGGAACAAACACTCCATTAAAAGAGTCAAGTAGAGAATAAAATCTACTATCTTCTATGATTTAAAAATGTTTTCATCAACTTTTATCACCTGAACCACTAAAGATTATAATTAAGTTCACAATTCATAATATCATGAATTAACAATTCCTTCTTGTCACAAGGCTTAATAGAACTTTTACTCAATATCCTTACCCCAAAGGCTGAAGATATTCAAGTGTAATAACAATGATCATACCAATCAGTTGTCTACCTTTGCACTACGTGACAAAGATATTTAACTATAAAACCAATCGCTGAGACTCAGCTAAATAAATAATCCACATCATTGAATCATCCCCGCACTACATGCCAAGGACATTCGTTAGTATCACCAACGGTCATGATCATGTCATACACCTGTCCATCTTTGCACTACGGGTCAAAGCTATCAAATAACAGATCATCTTTGCACTACAGGCCAAAGATATTCAACAACATATCATCAATGCACTACATGCCAAAGACATACAACTGTAACACCAATAACCAATAGTACAATAATGAATGGAATAATAAAAGAATTTCACCATGAATGCGGTACTTCGCACAGACAGGTTATTCCAACAGAATAACAATAACCCTTTCGAATATTGAACGAAAATAATATTCCTTATGAATATTGAATGAAAATAATATTCATTATGAATATTAAACGAATATAATGAATATTGAACGATAATAATATTCATATGAATATGAAAAATAATTTCTCTTCAGAATAAAAAAATAATAATAATCCTTACGAGTATTGAAAGAAAATCGTTCTCTTCATGAATACGAAAGGAATAACACCCCTTACCTCAAAGAAACCGTACTTCGGACAGGAATACTGGATATAGTGCTGAAGGAACTTGCACCATATAGCAATACTCAAAGTATTCAAATACTCACAAGAATACGCTCGATAATATAGAGAGAGAAAGAGAGAAAACTTGTTTCTGGTGTGATTTTCAATTCTAACTTAGCCATCTATTTATAGGAAAATGGAATGCATAGTAACTAATCCATGAACGGTCCAGATTGATTTACTTTAGTCTGACGGTCCATATTTAAAGAAAAAATCTTTTAAATAAAATATAATATATTCTATTTATAGAATAACTTTAATAAAATATTCTATTTTATATAAAAAGATTTTACTATACAAAACACTATGCACAATAGAATATAATATATTCTATTTATAGAATAACTTTAATAAAGTATTCTGTTTTATATAAAAAGATGTTTCTGTTTTATTACGTTAATAATACGAATAAAACAAAACTTCATCATCGCTATAATAATTCATATTATTAATCGACAATAATGGAATCAAACTGAGTGACTTCTCACATAAATATCAATAATCAATACCGTGTGCTACTATGCAACCACGCGTATTATTGTACTTTTACTACCGAGTAGTTCAACAGTATTAACGGTAAAACTTCCGCCGTTATTTTCAATAAAATATTTTTTTCGTTTTCTCAATCCGACAATAATTCTGTTATGGGGTCCACCAATAATTGTAACGTCGTACGAATACTCTCCGACACAAAGAATATTCCCTGACCAATCGAATATAATATAACAACTTGCATACTTTGAAAAATTTATAAATACTACCCACAACTATAACATTATATTAAATCCACACCATAATATTAAAAAAAATTATTTCGAGAAAATTAATTCTTTATTCATAAAATCTGGGGTTTCACAACAAGCCAATGAGGACTTTTACCACATCATTCATTACATTATAGTCATGATTATACCAAATAATCCCTGGTCATAATCATACCAAGTCCATCTATGCACGTAAGCTAAAGATGACTTTCATCACAATATAAGCATGAGGATGATGACAATGATATAAGAATTCAATAAAACAAGTTCAAGGATAAATTTTAAAGATTTATAATCTAATTTATCCAAAAATTAATAACGTCCAAATTGTCAACATGATACTGCTTTGTGGAGTATAATTCAAGAATGCTCATAAGAATATTTCCATAAAAAGATACTGGATGAAGTGCAAATATCCAGGATATTCTACTAATTTCATGGAGTATAGAAGCCAAAACTTTAACTAACTGAGTATAATAGAATATGTGAAACTATAAATGAATTTTCGCCCACCACGCGGTAATCCACGTAGACAAATCATTTCCACAATTTAATAAAGAATGAATACGAATGATCATTCACCATGCATATGGTAATCCACATAGACAGGTTATTCCAACAGAATAATAAAGAATGGAATAACAGAAGAATTCACCATGCATGCGGTAGTCCTCGTAGACAGGTTATTCCAACAGGATAATAAAGAATGGAATAACAGAAGAATTCACCAGGCATGCGATAGACCGCACAGACAGGTTATTCTAATATAATAATAAAGAATGGAATAACAACGGAATTCACCTGGCATGCGATAGACCGCACAGACAGGTTATTCCAACAGAATAATAAAGAATGGAATAACAAATAGAATTCACCAGGCATGCGATAGACCGCACAGTCAGGTTATTCCAACAGAATAATAAAGAATGGAATAACAGAAGAATTTCACCATATATGTGGTAGTTCGCATAGACAGGTTATTCCAACATAATAATAAAGAATGGAATAACAGAAGAATTTCACCATGTATATGGTAGTCTGCTTATACAAGTTATTCCAACAGAATAATAAGGAATGGAATAACAATAGATCTTTTCATGAATACGAAAGAAAAGAAGACTGGATACTGGAATAGTGAGGTAGCAGACTTCTCTTCTTCTTTCTCTCTATAATAATTGCTCTATAAATTTAGTGAATTGGTGAAAAATGAAGGAAGAATGAGCTTCTATTTATAGGAAAATATAGTTTCGATAATTGCACGTTTTGGGGCTCGAAATATTACAGTACAATACCTTCAACTTTTCTTTCATTTTTAATTTAGTCCTGCAAGTATTATCAAACTTGCACCACCTCCCCTAATAGTAAATAATGTGAATCAATAGTTCAATCATGTGAATCAATAGTTATAATCATGTGAAAATACGAATTACAGTATAGTACCTCCATCTATACCTCCATTTTTAACTTAGTCATGCAAGTATTATCAATCTTGCACCAACTCCCCTAATAGTATAAGAATGTGAATCAATAATAGTACACACATGTGAACAAATAGTTATATAAATATGTGAATTAGTAGCAATTAATTGCTCATTTATCCGATTAATTACCCGATTGGTCAGTATAACTTCCAGACATCAATTATTATCGGGTAGTTCAACAGTTTTAACGGTAACACTTTCGCCGTTATTTTTTAAAAAAGATAATTATGTCATTTTTTTACTACGAAAATACTTTCGTTGTGGGGTCCACCAATGATTGTGTCGTCGTATGGATATTTCCCGACAAAAAGAATATTCCCCGACCAATCGAATATTATATAACAACTTGCTTACTTTGCAAAATTTATAAATACTACCCACAACAATAACATTATATCAAATCCGCACCATAATATTCAAAAAATATTTCGAGAAATTTAAATCTTTATTCATAAAATTAGGGGTCTCACAAATAGTCCCAAATCTAAATTTGAAAACAAACAAGACTCTTGAAATTAATAGTTTTATACCTAGTACTCCCTCTGTTCCTAAAAGATTATCGTTTTAGAAGAAAAAAATTTGTTCTAATTTATTTATCGTTTACAACTTTCTAGGAGAATAAATTATTTACTTTCCTATATCAACCCTACCTTCTCTCATTGTTCTAAGAAATTTTATTCATTGCATTAATAGTTTTCAACTTCTCATAAAAGGGTAGTGATAGAATTTCAAACAAATTTTAATTGTTAAATGATAGTATTAAATGACTTTCTTAATTCATGTGCAAAAACCTTAAACGACAATCTTTTAGAAACAGAAGTGGTGTAATACTTGCAAACAATCATAGTCTAAGTAGTTAATTTTTGTCGTGGTCGTATAGATTTGGTTTTGGGTGACATTTATGGAGCATAAAAGATTGACACAGTCTTGTGTCATATTATATACTCCCTCTGTTCCTAAAAGATTATCGTTTTAGAAGGAATATTTTGTTTAAATTTATTTGTCGTTTACAACTTTTTAGAAGAATAAATATTTATTTTCCTATATCACCCCTACCTTCTCTCATTGTCCCAAGAAATTCTCTTTCTTGTATAAATAGTTTTTAACTTCCCATAAAGGGGTATTGATGGAATATCAAATTAATTTTAATTGTTAAATGATAATATTAAATGACTTTCTTAATTCATGTGCAAAAATCTTAAACGGCAATTTTTTAGGAACGGACATAGTATTAATAAAATAAAATAAAATTAAATTAAATGGTCATTCAATTTATTAAGTAGATGGTCAACCATCACATAAAACTCTGTAGACTAGGTAATTTAGGGACTGTTTGGTTGCAGCTGAATGGCTGAGCGATTCAACCATTCAGTGTGTTTATTTTGGAAAAAAATCGTCTGAATGGGTGAGAACCGGTCAGCTATTCAGACGATTTTGAGCTGATTGGTTTAGTTCAATTTTTTTGACTGGATGGCTGAATGAACTTTTTTTTTCAATATTAACTATTATATCAAGTAATATTAAATAAATTTATAACAGTTTTTTGAATTTTTTTGAAGGGAGAAAATAATAAAAATATGTTTTTTAGATGTTTCAGACATGTCAATTATCAAACAAATTTTTTTATTCAGATTCAAATTCAGCTCATTTAGATTCAGATTCAGATTCATTTTATTTTTATCAAACACCCCCTAAGTGACTGGGCTTAACACTGGATATTGTTTGACACTGGGTATTTGGGCATATTTTTTGTAGGTTGAAGAGTCAATGGCAGTCAAATCAACCCAAGAGCAGTCAAAGTTAGCAAACATATGGTTGCTCTAATGACTGCAAATAAATTTTTTAAAAATAAATTCAATAAGTATATGCGGACAAGGGTTTTGGACCGAAAAAACAAAATGAATTTGTTTCTGCAAATAAATTCATTGTACTGTCCAATTATTATCGAGAACAAATTGATTTTGTTTTACCAATCTAATTTTCCCTTCCAAAACTTATGTCCGTGTAGAAGCACTCAAATAAATTTGGTGGAGTACCCAAGCTACTCATTGTATGAGTGGCTTTTTTCTTTTTCTGTTTTTTTTTCTATTTTTTGAAAAAAAGGGAGGAAGATTTTTATTTTTGTTGTATGCATCCAAGACCATAGTTGTAGTAACAAGCAAAATGGAACAAATCATATTTGTATCCAAATCTCCGTCTTAGTCCAAGAAAAATAACCTGAGAGCTTGCATATCCTAAAAGAGAAGTTAGTGGAAAGGCTAAAAAAACTTAATCAGGGAGGACTGGATTTCTTGTAAATGGGATATTTTTAGTCTATAGAATTAGGTTACACCCACTAAATGTTCATAGAATGGACCCTCATTGGCTGTCATGGACAAAAACATCAACATTATGCCACAAAACAATTTAATTACTAAATGTTTCTTCCACTATTCATTTATCAAAATCTTCAAATAGTCTCTATTATGATTTGTACACTTGTGGTTGTTAGAGATATTGAGAAAAAAAAAACTTCCTTTCATTTTTTATCACATCAAACTCTCATTTCATTATTCAAGAATATTTTTTGGACGCATTGAGATAACACTGAGTACAATATCTTAAAATTATTTCATTTCGTCATTGATTGCATTCCTTCAATCCAAACACCACAAAACATGGTACAAAGAGGATGAGACATAAGATTTGAAAGCTAATTACCATACATTTATCGGTGGCGATACCACAATAGGACTCCTTACCGTGTTCTTTGAATTCTCTTCGATCCAAACAAGTGAACCAAATGTCACAGTTCGATTCTTGTCACCCGTAAACTTTATAGTCATGGTGTAGCTCTGCTTCTCATACAAGGGCGGAGCCAGGAATTTATTTCGTACCGGGCTACCAAGTACCAACATTAGATGGATGGAAAATGTCCTTCACTAGTTGATGTACTTTCTCTTGAATTAAAGAAAAAAAAATAAAGTTTTTTCTCTCTTGCTCCTTGACTTTCCATTATGACTTATTCAAATTGAAAATTCCCAAAACCTAAAAATTCAAAAATTACCTTCAAAGTTCAAATTGAAATTCTCTAAAGTCAAACACTAAATTGGTAGAATCAATTGGCATGAATACGTGCAATAGAATCAATCAATTATACTTATCTTCAACCCTATAAAATATTCTAGCATAACATGCTTGAAATTGGAACACAAAACATAATTAAATAATGCATACATAAATAAGTAAAATATTTATTTCAATGTACCAATTAATTGAATAAGAAAATAAAATAAATTCTGAATTTCAAAACTCAAGAGTGTTCTGTTCTAAATAAGAAACAATGATATCCTTAACATTCAAAAAATAAAGAACAAATTGAATAAAAGAATGATACTCATCAATTGCTAAAAGAAATAAAATACCCATGAACTAGTATACAACTAATATTTATTATTAAAACAATACATACTGGCCTCACACAGAAATTTCACAGAGTCCCTCTCAACTTAGCCGCCAAAGTCACAGAGCAAAGAAAAAGCCACAACTATCTTCTATTTAACAAAATAGAACTGATTTTGAATTTCCCACTCACCCTAATAAATTATCTGGGCCGTCCAAAGTTTGGAATAAATATCACCATCCATATAGTGCCGGAGTCACGGGACATAATTAGTTAATCAACAAAACAGAAAAAAAAACCAATTTAGATAAACCCTCTTATCAACTAATACTATAAAAAAAATTAAAAAATAGCCCAGAAATTCCAAACCCAATTTGAATATGGAAAATTGGGAATTACAAGAAAATGGAGATGAAATGAACCACCAAAAAACCCACCTACAAATACATAACATTTCCAAATTATAAGCCCCAAGGCTATCTTTTTAACTAGATAGATAGCTTCCAAAAGTATCTGCCTTTACTTGCTATCTTCATATGATATCTTCTCCCCGACTCCTTTCTTTGATGCAGCTCTCTTTTTTTTATTCATTTAGGAATTAGGGCATCCTATAAATGCCTTTACATGTACTCTGTCAACAAACTATGTCAACACCAACTTATCCGGTGCAACCGTGACAACTGAACCCTTCGGCGCTGTCACTTTAGCTTTATAAATTGCAGCTCCATCTCCAACATTTGTGACAGTCCTATGAAATGTTTGAACTGAAATTCGACCAATGGTCTGATTAGTATACAAGCTAATAAAAGATGGGTAGTTTAAATCAAAAGATGGGTTCAGGCAACGGTAACTCGATCTTGCTATGGTATAGATTTGGTTTTGGGTGAAATTTATGGAGCAAAGGAGATTAACATAGTCTTGTGGGGTGGCATCATATATAAGACCTGGATTAAGTGCACGATTCGGGTCAACATGGCCTGCTCCCATGGCTAATGGGGCGGCAATTTTGAAACCTGTGCCTATATCTTGGATATGATTTTGGGTATTGTCCAAAGGGTTGGCTGTTGTAACCATGGCGGACCGAATAGCTGCAGGGCTCCATTCTGGGTGCGCGCCTTTTAGTAAAGCCGCGAGACCAGAGGCATGAGGACAAGACATTGATGTTCCTGATATGGGAATGAAGTCGGTAGACAACTGGATATTAGGACCAATGCTGGCTGCAGCATTGTCTGGAATCCATGATGCCAAGACTAATGTCCCTGGTGCCATTATATCGGGTTTTAAAATTCCCGGGAAGCTTGGTGAAGGGCCCCTTGAAGTGTACGAGGCAACTGCTGGTGCAGATTTTGTTCCCACAAAGGTCTGTTGGAACTTAATGCTAGCCGATGGTGTGGAACTAGTTTTGGCGTAACTGATCAGAGCAGGTCTATCTTTGGGGCTAATTACAACACCAGGGTAAGAGAAAGCGTTGGATTCAAATATATCAGGATCATCGGATATAAAGACAGCAGCTGCGGCTTTTGAGTTTGTAATGTAGTCAATTTGTGAGCTAAAGTAGCCTGTGTTATCGCAAATAATGATAGCATAAGGAACACCAGATAACAACTTATCTGAATTGCAAGCAGATATGGTTTTGTTATAGATCAGAGGCAAGTTTTTGATTATGGCTCTTGCAGGGAACAAGGTCCATCCAGTGAGGGCTAACCCATTACCCAGAGTCAAGCTCCCCGTGAACCAACGATCAATTGAACCACCTGCAACAGTTAAAACCCATGGAATTCCATTGTGCAAGTTGCCAAGATATACGCCTTCATTTCCTGCTGAAGAAGAAACAAACACGCCTTTTTCCATTGCACCAAATGAGGCTATAGCTATAGGATCCTCATACAATGGCACGCCATCAAAGCCCATAGATATTGATATCACATCGACGCCATCAGCAACAGCCTGATCCATACCAGCAAGAACATCAGACGTGTATCGTCCTTCATCCCAGAGTACCTTATACATTGCCACTCTAGCACGCGGCGCCATCCCTCTTGCAGTTCCCAAGGCATAACCAAAGTATGACGCCCCGTCCACATAGTTTCCACCAGCTGTCGACGAGGTGTGCGTTCCATGACCCTGAGTGTCTCTGGCAGAATTCATACTTACAGTAATGTTAGGATTCGCAGCAATGACACCCTTATTAAAGTATCTAGCTCCAATGAGCTTTAGATTACACAGTGAAGCATTAAACTCTTGTCCCACCTCACAAGTCCCCTTCCACCTCGAGGGAATTGCTGTCATCCCATCATCCTTGTAGCTTGCGCTCTCAGGCCACACTCCAGTGTCAATAACACCAATGATAACATCTTTCCCATAATTCGAAGCTGGCCATAATCCACTGCCAGAATTGAGAGACAGGAATTCAAAAGTATATGTGGTGTCAAGTGTGGCAGTCCTGTCACTATAAGCTGAGACAAATCCTGGCGACTTTTTTAGCCTTTCCAATTCTTCTTTTGACAACAATGCACTGAAACCATGAAATGCATTATTGTAAGTGTAGACTATTGACGGAGCGAATTGATCATGGCTCAAAGACTTGACCGAATCAATAGTCGAGGAGTACCAATGCTCATGAGTAGCAAAAGCCTTCGGCATGGAAGATTTGTCCATTTGAACAATGTAAGTAGACCTATGATTTGTTGAACTTGAGCTAGCTTGAAAAGCCAACACAAACCATGAAAAGAAGAGAATAATTCCACTATTCAACCCCATTGTTGTTGAGCAATGATTTTTATGTTATGCCACCTTAGTTACTATCTTGTGCATAAATATATGCACGCAAATTAAAGAGGGTAAGAAACCATTTATTGTTATTTTCTAGTTCTCGAAAAGAATCAAATGTTTCCTATTTAGGTGGCCTGTCAAAGCAGCTAGACCGCAAAAGCATCTATTTAAAAGCAAATTTACCCTCTTATCTACTCTATCATTAATACCTTACAAAATTATAGAAATAGATTCTATAAATATGAAATATATGAAATAGATTCTATTTCACATATATGAAATAGATTCTACTTTTAGATATGATATTATATATATATATATATGCATAAATATATGCACGTAAATTAAAGAGGGTAAGAAACCATTTATTGTTATTTTCTAGTTCTCGAAAAGAATCAAATGTTTCCTATTTAGGTGGCCTGTCAAAGCAGCTAGACCGCAAAAGCATCTATTTAAAAGCAAATTTACCCTCTTATCTACTCTATCATTAATACCTTACAAAATTATAGAAATAGATTCTATAAATATGAAATATATGAAATAGATTCTATTTCACATATATGAAATAGATTCTACTTTTAGATATGATATTATATATATATATATGCATAAATATATGCACGTAAATTAAAGAGGGTAAGAAATCATTTATTGTTATTTTCTAGTTCTCGAAAAGAATCAAATGTTTCCTATTTAGGTGGCCTGTCAAAGCAGCTAGACCGCAAAAGCATCTATTTAAAAGCAAATTTACCCTCTTATCTACTCTATCATTAATACCTTACAAAATTATAGAAATAGATTCTATAAATATGAAATATATGAAATAGATTCTATTTCACATATATGAAATAGATTCTACTTTTAGATATATATATATATATATATATATATATGCATAAATATATGCACGTAAATTAAAGAGGGTAAGAAACCATTTATTGTTATTTTCTAGTTCTCGAAAAGAATCAAATGTTTCCTATTTAGGTGGCCTGTCAAAGCAGCTAGACCGCAAAAGCATCTATTTAAAAGCAAATTTACCCTCTTATCTACTCTATCATTAATACCTTACAAAATTATAGAAATAGATTCTATAAATATGAAATATATGAAATAGATTCTATTTCACATATATGAAATAGATTCTACTTTTAGATATGATATTATATATATATATATGCATAAATATATGCACGTAAATTAAAGAGGGTAAGAAACCATTTATTGTTATTTTCTAGTTCTCGAAAAGAATCAAATGTTTCCTATTTAGGTGGCCTGTCAAAGCAGCTAGACCGCAAAAGCATCTATTTAAAAGCAAATTTACCCTCTTATCTACTCTATCATTAATACCTTACAAAATTATAGAAATAGATTCTATAAATATGAAATATATGAAATAGATTCTATTTCACATATATGAAATAGATTCTACTTTTAGATATGATATTATATATATATATATGCATAAATATATGCACGTAAATTAAAGAGGGTAAGAAACCATTTATTGTTATTTTCTAGTTCTCGAAAAGAATCAAATGTTTCCTATTTAGGTGGCCTGTCAAAGCAGCTAGACCGCAAAAACATCTATTTAAAAGCAAATTTACCCTCTTATCTACTCTATCATTAATACCTTACAAAATTATAGAAATAGATTCTATAAATATGAAATATATGAAATAGATTCTATTTCACATATATGAAATAGATTATACTTTTAGATATGATATTATATATATATATGCATAAATATATGCATGTAAATTAAAGAGGGTAAGAAACCATTTATTGTTATTTTCTAGTTCTCGAAAAGAATCAAATGTTTCCTATTTAGGTGGCCTGTCAAAGCAGCTAGACCGCAAAAGCATCTATTTAAAAGCAAATTTACCCTCTTATCTACTCTATCATTAATACCTTACAAAATTATAGAAATAGATTCTATAAATATGAAATATATGAAATAGATTCTATTTCACATATATGAAATAGATTCTACTTTTAGATATGATATTATATATATATATATATATGCATAAATATATGCACGTAAATTAAAGAGGGTAAGAAACCATTTATTGTTATTTTCTAGTTCTCGAAAAGAATCAAATGTTTCCTATTTAGGTGGCCTGTCAAAGCAGCTAGACCGCAAAAACATCTATTTAAAAGCAAATTTACCCTCTTATCTACTCTATCATTAATACCTTACAAAATTATAGAAATAGATTCTATAAATATGAAATATATGAAATAGATTCTATTTCACATATATGAAATAGATTCTACTTTTAGATATGATATTTTATATATATATATATATATATATATATATATATATATATATATATATATATATGCATAAATATATGCACGTAAATTAAAGAGGGTAAGAAACCATTTATTGTTATTTTCTAGTTCTTGAAAAGAATCAAATGTTTCCTATTTAGGTAGCCTGTCAAAGCAGCTAGACCGCAAAAGCATCTATTTAAAAGCAAATTTACCCTCTTATCTACTCTATCATTAATACCTTACAAAATTATAGAAATAGATTCTATAAATATGAAATATATGAAATAGATTCTATTTCACATATATGAAATAGATTCTACTTTTAGATATGATATTATATATATATATATATATATATATATATATATATATATATATATATATGCATAAATATATGCACGTAAATTAAAGAGGGTAAGAAACCATTTATTGTATTTTTCTAGTTCTCGAAAAGAATCAAATGTTTCCTATTTAGGTGGCCTGTCAAAGCAGCTAGACCGCAAAAGCATCTATTTAAAAGCAAATTTACCCTCTTATCTACTCTATCATTAGTACCTTACAAAATTATAGAAATAGATTCTATAAATATGAAATATATGAAATAGATTCTATTTCACATATATGAAATAGATTCTACTTTTAGATATGATATTATATATATATATATATATATATATATATATATATATATATATATATATATATATATATATATGCATAAATATATGCACGTAAATTAAAGAGGGTAAGAAACCATTTATTGTTATTTTCAAGTTCTCGAAAAGAATCAAATGTTTCCTATTTAGGTGGCCTGTCAAAGCAGCTAGACCGCAAAAGCATTTATTTAAAAGCAAATTTACCCTCTTATCTACTCTATCATTAATACCTTACAAAATTATAGAAATAGATTCTATAAATATGAAATATATGAAATAGATTCTATTTCACATATATGAAATAGATTCTACTTTTAGATATGATATTATATATATATATATATGCATAAATATATGCACGTAAATTAAAGAGGGTAAGAAACCATTTATTGTTATTTTCTAGTTCTCGAAAAGAATCAAATGTTTCCTATTTAGGTGGCCTGTCAAAGCAGCTAGACCGCAAAAGCATCTATTTAAAAGCAAATTTACCCTCTTATCTACTCTATCATTAATACCTTACAAAATTATAGAAATAGATTCTATAAATATGAAATATATGAAATAGATTCTATTTCACATATATGAAATAGATTCTACTTTTAGATATGATATTATATATATATATATGCATAAATATATGCACGTAAATTAAAGAGGGTAAGAAATCATTTATTGTTATTTTCTAGTTCTCGAAAAGAATCAAATGTTTCCTATTTAGGTGGCCTGTCAAAGCAGCTAGACCGCAAAAGCATCTATTTAAAAGCAAATTTACCCTCTTATCTACTCTATCATTAATACCTTACAAAATTATAGAAATAGATTCTATAAATATGAAATATATGAAATAGATTCTATTTCACATATATGAAATAGATTCTACTTTTAGATATGATATTATATATATATATATATATATATATATATGCATAAATATATGCACGTAAATTAAAGAGGGTAAGAAACCATTTATTGTATTTTTCTAGTTCTCGAAAAGAATCAAATGTTTCCTATTTAGGTGGCCTGTCAAAGCAGCTAGACCGCAAAAGCATCTATTTAAAAGCAAATTTACCCTTTTATCTACTCTATCATTAGTACCTTACAAAATTATAGAAATAGATTCTATAAATATGAAATATATGAAATAGATTCTATTTCACATATATGAAATAGATTCTACTTTTAGATATGATATTATATATATATATATATATATATATATATATATATATATATATATATATGCATAAATATATGCACGTAAATTAAAGAGGGTAAGAAACTATTTATTGTTATTTTCAAGTTCTCGAAAAGAATCAAATGTTTCCTATTTAGGTGGCCTGTCAAAGCAGCTAGACCGCAAAAGCATTTATTTAAAAGCAAATTTACCCTCTTATCTACTCTATCATTAATACCTTACAAAATTATAGAAATAGATTCTATAAATATGAAATTTATGAAATAGATTCTATTTCACATATATGAAATAGATTCTACTTTTAGATATGATATTATATATATATATATATATATATATATATATATATATATATGCATAAATATATGCACGTAAATTAAAGAGGGTAAGAAACCATTTATTGTTATTTTCTAGTTCTCGAAAAGAATCAAATGTTTCCTATTTAGGTGGCCTGTCAAAGCAGTTAAACCGCAAAAGCATCTATTTAAAAGCAAATTTACCCTCTTATCTACTCTATCATTAATACCTTGCAAAATTATAGAAATAGATTCTATAAATATGAAATAGATTCTATTTCACATATATGAAATAGATTCTACTTTTAGATATGATATTATATATATATATATATATATATATATATATATATGCATAAATATATGCACGTAAATTAAATAGGGTAAGAAACCATTTATTGTTATTTTCTAGTTCTCGAAAAGAATCAAATGTTTCCTATTTAGGTGGCCTGTCAAAGCAGTTAAACCGCAAAAGCATCTATTTAAAAGCAAATTTACCCTCTTATCTACTCTATCATTAATACCTTGCAAAATTATAGAAATAGATTCTATAAATATGAAATAGATTCTATTTCACATATATGAAATAGATTCTACTTTTAGATATGATATTATATATATATATATATATATATATATATATATATATATATATATATATATATATATATATATATGCATAAATATATGCACGTAAATTAAATAGGGTAAGAAACCATTTATTGTTATTTTCTAGTTCTCGAAAAGAATCAAATGTTTCCTATTTAGGTGGCCTGTCAAAGCAGTTAAACCGCAAAAGCATCTATTTAAAAGCAAATTTACCCTCTTATCTACTCTATCATTAATACCTTGCAAAATTATAGAAATAGATTCTATAAATATGAAATAGATTCTATTTCACATATATGAAATAGATTCTACTTTTAGATATGATATTTTTTATATATATATATATATGCATAAATATATGCACGTAAATTAAAGAGGGTAAGAAACCATTTATTGTTATTTTCTAGTTCTTGAAAAGAATCAAATGTTTCCTATTTAGGTGGCCTGTCAAAGCAGTTAGACCGCAAAAGCATCTATTTAAAAGCAAATTTACCCTCTTATCTACTCTATCATTAATACCTTACAAAATTATAGAAATAGATTCTATAAATATGAAATAGATTCTATTTCACATATATGAAATAGATTCTACTTTTAGATATGATATTATATATATATATATATATATATATATATATTTATAGATTATATTAATTATAAAATATATTCCATACCATAAATACAAAATAATTATCCATCTGAAAAACCTCAATTTCTCTCTCTTTCGTTAGATCATTGTCGATAAAATATCAGCATATTAACGTGGATAACCAAATTAATTTCTTCCCTAACCAATTTCTACGAATAAAATATCAGCATAAGCGTGGATGGCCAAATCAATTTCTTCCATGACCAAATTCTACGAAAATAAATGACAAATTTGACTTTATTGTTAACAAGTTTTATGAATATAGGAGAGCTTTCAGAACTAAAAAGTGGTAAACAAACACCACCTAACATAATATACTCAAGTTCATCAATTTGGTTAGTTCTCCATGGATCGGACATATTCATTAAATACCTCATACGTTCTACAATGATTCACACATCAAACAAAATTTATAGTAATTAGAAAATCGTAGCTACTATATCCTGGACTCAAACACATGAGACTCAATACGGCTTGCTTATCGGAGAGCGAGACCCCCAACCACCCCATCGTAATATATGGTCATTAGTCGAACCAGCAAAAATACAAGTTTATCTCAACATTAAGTTACAAATATGAAAATACAAAGTTTGTAGTTAGTGTATTATATTATGAATATCTATGAAAAAATAAAAAAATTCATTTTGTCGTTATATTAGAAATATAACTCTAATTTTCTGTATCAGAGAGTATATGGATTTAGATCAATTAAATAAAGTTATGCTCAAGTTTATGAGGCATAATAGTCAATAATTTTGCATTTGATTGAAGAAAAAAATGGAGAGACAATATAGCCTAGCAAAGAAGTCTTCTAAGAAAAGGTACGTTCATACACACACTCAACTGATAATTGTCTCTCAAGACACTAGACATTTTACATCCTCCATTGTTAACCTTGTGAACACCGATACTGACTCTCACGCCTGAGCTATCCCCCGACGGTCGAAGCCGTCAAGCTTTTGGTGTTTTATCGTGTTTACTGTGCAAGATACAGACGCGTGTTAGTGATTGAGGCGCGTGAAAAGATCTTGGCGTTAACAACTATTTTTTTCAAAAAAAGAAATGACAAATAAAACTAAAAGAAAGAAAAATTATAAAATCATTAATTATCATATTACGACTAGACTTGGTAAGTTTTCAGGATTTCTATATTTGTATGAAATTTCCCTTATCTGTAGCGGTTGGATTTATAGATTTGTATGGATTTTTTATTTTATTTTAATGGAGAATAAAAAATAATTTGTCAAATTTATCCTTACTCAAATAATTTAAATTAATAAAATAATAAAAATATTATTTTTTTTAATACGCATCAGCTTCATATAAAAATATTTTTATAATTTATATAATCTTTTTTTAAATTTTTAAATTTTTAAAAATTATTATTATTGTTATTGTTATTATTATTATTTAAAAATTATTATTATTTGAAATTATTATTATTATTATTATTATTATTTCAAAATTATTAATATTATTATTATTATTATTATTTAAAGATAACAAATTTTACTACTCCACTTTGTTTAAAGATAACATAGAAGAGAAGTGATAAGGCATTTCTGTGCTCCTAATAATCACAAAAAGGGGCCAGCTTGCGTAGTCAAAAAATAGGCATTTCTGTGCTCCACGTAGGCATTTTTGTGCTCCAAGTAATGACTATTTTGTAATTTTTGAGAGTATAATTATTCTATTGTAACAAAAAAATTTCGGTAACCACAATAAAAATCGGACCCTAGTACAGTGACCAAAAAGTATATTATCCCCTTAGAGTATTCTCTACCTTCCTTTGTTTACCCTCAGTGTGGTATTAATTGCCTACTCAAAACCTTTAGAATTTCCAAGAATCAAAATCGCAAGTTCTACAGTTGCCCCGTTAGTTACTCTTGTTTGTTAATTCATATGTAGTTCAGTGTAATTTATGAGGTTTTAAAGGATAAAAAATGTAATACTTTTTGTTATGACAAATACAATAAATCAACACAGAAAGAAAAAGACAATAACACAATATTTTACGTGAAAACTAAAATCGAAAAAAAACCACGGAGAAGACAGAAGAAATCCTTTAAATAAATATCTGAAGAGTACCAGATAAATAGTGAGAATTCTATGAATTCTTAGAATGTTCTGAATCTCTCAGAATGAATTTTCTCCAAAGTCCTAGCACCTATATTTATAGGCCATAGGAAAATCCATAACCAAATACGATTATAAATACTAAATTGAGTATAATTAGAAAAGATAACTTTCCTAAACCAAAACGGATTCTAGGTAATACCTAAATCCAAATCCAATAAGGATTTATGTTATACCCAACAAATCTCCACCTTGACTTGAATCCTCCAAATATTGCACAAACAGTGAACTTTCTCCTCTTCTTAAAATGCACAACTCAAGTGCATGAACACTAACCAAGTATAAGCAATGTTCGAACTTGGTATATGGTAACAACTTCATTAACTGTAAGGTTTTAAGCCCAGAAAAACCCAATGTTGATATTTATTTTATTATTTTAATAATAAAATTTAATTTCATTTTGCATAATTAAATGTGTCATAAATTTTGTCCATAATTATACATTTTATAATTTATGTATATGAAGGGGTGTCATATACAGAAGATATAAATTATATGTTATGTATAATTAAAGAAATATATTGTTCTCAATCTTAGATGGAAATGGACAAACCATTCTAGTAGATTGTAATACACTTGATTGGATGATTTGTCTTAGTCATGTAAAGTGGAGACTTTAATCTAGTGTATTGGTGTATTTTTGAAATACATAGAACTGGATCGTTACGAAAAATTATTTGTTAAATACTGTTATTATAAATATTTTTCAATTACTGTTAGAGTGCAATTACTCTTAATCCTGAGAGAATAATGAACTTAATTTTATAATGTATGTCACTTTAATATATTAAAGAGTGAGATTTTAAATACAATCAATACCTCAATATGTTGGGTGATATATGTTATGAAATTAAGAACATGTATTTTTCAAGATGGAATTCTACAATTAAATTATAATATCCCCTTGATATAATTTATTGGTTGATCACCAGAATCTTGGCCAAGTATTTTAGTAATTCAAATTACTAAAGTATTAATTTAATTTATTAAGTTAATGTGTGATCAAAAGTATATAAATTATGTAGTCAAGGATATAAGCAGTAAACGTAGTGGGTTAACAGTTTTATTCCTATATGCGTTTATGGATATTATTGTAGAGAAGTATTTTTGCAAGATAATAATAGTGGAAGGATTTAATTAATTAATTTTAATTCTATTAATTCTAGAGTGCAATTATAACTATTTAGTGGAATTAGTTATAATTAATACAATTCTAATTGATTAAAGAGTTAATCAGAAATTAGAATTATATTGGAGCTAGAATTGTAGAGTCCTGCTTGATCCCCACTCTAGCCCTTATTAAGATATACTCAAATAGTAGGATAAAATATATCAGATTTTTTTTTCAAATTATCCTGATAAAAATAAGGGTCATAGGGAGGAAGATCAGGAGGGCACGAGGTATGTAATATAATTTATTTAATTTTTGATTATGCTAAATTATGAGAAAGGTCTTGAGATAATAATTTTTAAAAGTAAAAATTATTAATTTATTTGGAAATCGTTTCCTACCATTGCTTTCAGAGCAAACTCATAATTTTCATAAATCATGATTATATTATATTACATACCGAGTTCGCGTATGAATTGTATTCATAATTGTATAGATATTTATTTTTTGTGCTGCATGATATGTGAACAATGGAAAATTGTTGATCATTACGAGACATCTGAATTGTGCTCATGAATAATCTGTTGGTGCTTGTCAATGATATGAAATCTGCTCCTTACTTTCTGATCAGGCGGTTGGACAATTACCGAAAACTTATCTGCTTGTGGCATTTTTTTTGGTTTCAACGATGTTCAGTTCATACAATAATAAGTATTAATATTAGATGGATTCCTATAAGGTACAAAAATGCTCTTGATATTTTTTCCAATGTCTACCGAGCACCCTACACTTATTTTTGGTCCAAAAATACCCTTAACGTTACAATTTTTGGGTCGTTAAACCCTCTATGACGTGGCTGACACGTGTCAATATTTGCTGACATGACAATATTTGTTGATATTTATTTTGTTTATTAATTATTTATTTTGTTAAAATAGTTTAAAATTTTTTTGTTAAAAACAGTTAAAAAAATTTATTTTGTTTAAAAAAAAATTAACAGTTTCAAATTTTTTTTTTGTTAAAAACAGTTAAAAAAATTATTTTGTTTTAAAAAAAAACTTAACAGTTTAAAAAAAAATTTACAAAATTTTTTATTCTGTTTAAACTGTTTAAAAAAAATTTGTTAAAAACTGTTATAAAATTTTTTAAAATTTTTTTGTTAAATTTTTATAAAAAAAATTAACAGTTTAAACAGAATTTTATAACAGTTTAAAATTTTTTTATAACAGTTAAAAAAAAATTATAACAGTTTAAAAAAAAATTATAACAGTTTAAAAAACTGTTAATTTTTTTTTTTGTTAAATTGTTAATTTTTTAAAACTGTTAATTTTTTTTTGTTAAAATGTATTTTTTTTGCTATTACTAATAGCATGTAAGCGCTAAAATTAATAATGGATTATGCTATATATTTTTAAAATACATTTTAACAAAAAAAAAATTAACAGTTTTAAAAAATTAACAGTTTAACAAATTTTTTTAACAGTTTTTAAACTGTTATAATTTTTTTTTTAACAGTTATAATTTTTTTTAAACTGTTATAAAATTCTTTTTAAACTGTTATATTTTTTTATAATTTTTTTTTAAAAAAAAATTAATAAAAAAATTTTAAAAAAATTATAACAGTTTTTAACAAATTTTTTTAAACAGTTTAAACAGAATAAAAAATTTTGTAAATTTTTTTTAAACTGTTACTTTTTTTAAAAAACAAAATACTTTTTTTTAACTGTTTTTAACAATTTTTTTTAAACTGTTAACTTTTTTTTTCTAAACAAAATACATTTTTTAACTGTTTTTAACAAATTTGTTTTTAAACTGTTTTTAACAAAATAAATAATTAATAAACAAAATAAATATCAACAAATATTGCCATGTCAGAAAATATTGACACGTTGCAGCCATGTCATAGAGGGTTTAACACCCGTTTGTCTAGTTGGCAAAGTTGTTAACGGCAGAGGTACAAATGACCCAAAAATTGAAACGTTAGGGGTATTTTTGGATCAAAAAAATGTATAGGGAGCTCGGTAGACATTAGAGAAAATGTCAGATATATTTTTGGACCTTTATCCCGATCCCTACGTAGTTGATTGGTTTGGTACAGTGGTGTATGTTGGATTTTAAGTTATTTTTGGGAGATCAGAGTTCAATCCTTATAAGCAACAATAAATTTTTTTTTTTTTTAAAAATAAAAATAAAAATTGGTAAGCCCAAGGCCCAAACCGTGTGTTCCTTTTAAAATTAAAAATTTCAATTGACGCTGCTAGTGATTGAGCTCCTGTCTTTTCTATTAAAATAATACTCCCTCTGTCCCAAATTAACTGCTCAGTTTTGATTTTTTTAAGTCAAATTGACTATTTTTAGAATTAATAATTAAGCATATATAAATATATTTCTAAAATTATATAAATTAGGATTATTAATAAATTGTATATACTTTATTTTGGTTATAATCTCTTCACCTATATTTTAGCAAAAATAGTAAAAAGATTAGTTTTAAAAATGGTTAATTTGATTTTAAAAAGTCAAAACTGAGCAATTAAATTGGGACGGAGGTAGTAGCATTCTTACCAACTGTGCCAACATATCTAACACGAAAAAATGTAGTTTTTTTATTTGTAATAGATAATTAGTTATCTTATTCACATTTTTAAATATTAGGCCTATTTTCATTTATATTAACATGAATTGGTAGTTAACAATTATAATGTTTAATTGTTGAATTTTTATGATGTTGTAATTGTTAAATGTGAATATGCATGGATCTTAGTTTACATGTTATATGTATTAATATGGGATATTAATATTATTATATAAAAATCCTCGTTTTTATATGAATAAAAAATCAAGTGGGAGAAAGAATTGTATTTCTTACGACCTTCATCATTGGTCCATTATATTGATACATGTATCTAATCTCAAATTTTTGTGAGTTCCCTTCGGAAGATGCATGAATCTAGTTATATTAGATATGAATTTCCTAGTGATAAATTTATTTAAAATTGTATTACAAATTATTTCCCATCGAAATATTTGTATTATAATTTTAGAGAAAATTTAAATGGATGGTATACACTTGACAAAACATAAATAATAGTTCTCCCCATCGGAGTGATACTTATTATTATTGTTTTGGGCTGAATTAAATGGTGAATTATTTTTATTTCATGAGATGTCAAGATATAAAAATAATTGTAATTTTAAATTATTCTTATTTTCCCATCGAAAAGAGAATTATTTGAAATTAAGTTGCCATGTTTATTTTATGTTTGTGTTTGAGGATTACACTTTCATATTATATGCAAAAGTTTATTTTTATGGAATGACCATTTAATTTATGCATATTGTATAATTGTACAGATTACCATGTCGTCATTTAATCCCCTTGCTGTTATCCTTATAGAAAATAAGTTAACTGGACCAAATTATGTGGACTGGAAAAGAAACCTTGACATTGTGTTGACTGCTGAGGACTACAAGTTTGTGCTGACTGAACCTTGTCCAGTTCTTCCAAAAAATGCTACTGTTGCACAAAAGAATAACCATAAGAGGTGGCAAAAGGCAGATGATATGGCTCGTTGCTATATATTGACATCTTTGTCAAATATATTGCAACACCAATATCATTCTACTACCACTGCTAAGGAAATCTTGGATAGCCTTCATGAAATGTTTGCTGACCAGAGTCGTGCTGCACGACAGACTGTGATGAAAACACTTATGAATTCCAAGATGTCTGAGGGATCTTCAGTTCGAGATCATTTTTTAAAAATTATTTCTTCCTTAAACGAACTGGAAATCCTGGGAGTAACAGTTGATGGGGAAACCGAGGTTGACATGTTGTTAGAGACCTTGCCTGATTCTTTCAATCAGTTCAAACTTAATTACACTATGAACAAAATGTCTTTAACCTTACCTGAACTGATGAAGGAACTTCAAGCAACATAGGGTATTCTTCGTGCAAGCGGAAACATTCATATTGCAGAAACTAATACTTTTAAGGGAAATCCTAAGGGCAAGAACCGGAAAAAGAATAATAGTAAGAAAGCTGCAAATGGAAACATTCCTCCATCTGGAGGGGTTGGGAAGAAAGGGGCAGAAGCAAAACCTAAAGGGAAATGTTTTCACTGTGGGGAGAAAGGTCACTGGAAAATGAATTGTTCTACTTACCTAGCCAAGATCAAAAATCAAGGTATGATTGATTGTCTCATTGATCAGTTTGGCAAGATAGGTAAATATCAATCTTTCGTTCATGAAACATGTTTTGTGGGACGTTTTACCGAATCCTGGTGTGTAGATTCGGGAACCACTAATCATGTCTGCAATTCTTTGCAGGGGTTTTAGAAAACCAAAAAGTTGAATGAAGGCGAGATTTATCTACATCTTGATTCTAGCGCAAAAGTAACAGCTATTGCAGTGGGAGTTATGCATCTTAATTTTAATAATGATAGGACTTTAGAATTAGTAAGTTATCTTTATGTTCCATACATTCGTAGAAATTTAATTCCAGTTTCTTGCTTGCTTAAACATTGATATTCTGTTAATTTTGATTCCAAGATTGTTATTTGCAAAAATGGAAATTTCATTTGTTATGGTTCATTGGTAGATAATTTATATATTCTTACTCCAAATTATTATTCATTAATGCAAATCTGAATGTAGTCAACATATACCATTAAAAAGAAGAAACATGACTCTTTTGGATATGGTAAGGTCTATGATGAGTTTTTCTACTCTTCATATTTTTTTTGGGTTATGCACTAGAAACGACAATGTACTTATTGAATCTTGTACCATCAAAGTCTGTTCCTTTAACACCTAAAGAATTATGGAGTGGGCGAAAGCCAATATTACACCATGTACGAATAGGAAAGACAGACTTAGATAAATTAGGTTCAAGAAGTTTGTTTGTTTGAAGGATATCCAAAAGGAACTAAAGGTGGTCTATTTTATAGTCCTTTAGACCAGAAAGTATTTGTTAGCGTAAATGCAGTTTTTCTGGAAGATGACTACATAATGGATCACAAGTCGAGTAGTAAAATTATCTTATAAGAAATGTCAAGTACATCAATTACTCAATCAATTAATCCACCACAAGACTTGGACGATATATTGCTTATTGGTAATGATGTGGGAGTATTATCTAGTGTTAAAATTTGGTTGTCTAGTAATTTTGAGATGAAGGACCTAGGAGAGGCTAATTACATTCTAGGGATCAAGTTTTGGCGTGATAACAAGAATAGAATGTTAGGCCTATTCCGAGCTGCATACATAGATATAATTTTGGCTAGGTTCAACATGCAGAATTCCAAGAAAGGACTACTTCTTATCAGACATGGAATTCCTCTTACTAAGGAGCAGTGTCCTATGACACCTCAAGAGCAAGAGAGCATGAGGACAATCCCTTATGCTTCGGCGGTGGGAAGTCTTATGTACGCAATGTTGTGTACTAGACCAGATATTTGTTTTGCAGTAGGCCTGATCAGCAGATATCAGTCTAACCCTGGATTTGAACATTGGATAGCAGTAAAGCATATACTTAAGTATCTACGGAGAACAAGAGATTATATGCTTGTGATGATCTTGTTACGAAGACCTTGTCTTCTAAAGTTTTTGATTTTCATCTTTAGGGAATGGGTATTAGACATATGGTAAATTGGGTTTTGGGCTAGTGGGAGATTGTAAGGTTTTAAGCCCAAAAAAACCCAATGTTGATATTTATTTTATTATTTTAATAATAAAATTTAATTTCATTTTGCATAATTAAATGTGTCATAAATTTTGTCCATAATTATACATTTTATAATTTATGTATATGAAGGGGTGTCATATACAGAAGACATAAATTATATGTTATGTATAATTAAAGAAATATATTGTTCTCAATCTTAGATGGAAATGGACAAACCATATATTCTAGTAGATTGTAATACACTTGATTGGATGATTTGTCTTCGTCATGTAAAGTGGAGACTTTAATCTAGTGTATTGGTGTGTTTTTGAAATACATAGAACTGGATCGTTACGAAAAATTATTTGTTAAATACTGTTATTATAAATATTTTTCAATTTCTGTTAGAGTGCAATTACTCTTAATTCTGAGAGAATAATGAACTTAATTTTATAATGTATGTCACTTTAATATATTAAAGAGTGAGATTTTAAATACAATCAATACCTCAATATGTTGGGTGATATATGTTATGAAATTAGGAACATGTATTTTTCAAGATGGAATTCTACAATTAAATTATAATATCCCCTTGATATAATTTATTGTTTGATCACCAGAATCTTGGCCAAGTATTTTAGTAATTCAAATTACTAAAGTATTAATTTAATTTATTAAATTAATGTGTGATCAAAAATATATAAATTATGTAGTCAAGGATATAAGCAGTAAACGTAGTGGGTTAACATTTTTATTCCTATATGCATTTATGGATATATATTATTGTAGAGGAGTATTTTTGCAAGATACTAATAGTGGAAGGATTTAATTAATTAATTTTAATTCTATTAATTCTAGAGTGCAATTATAACTATTTAGTGGAATTAGTTATAATTAATACAATTCTAATTGATTAAAGAGTTAATCAGAAGTTAGAATTATATTGGAGCTAGAATTCTAGAGTCCTACTTGATCCCCACTCTAGCCCTTATTAAGATATACTCAAATAGCATGATAAAATATATCAGAAAAGTTTTTCAAATTATCCTGATAAAAATCAGGGAGTTGAGGACTCTGTATATTATATCACTTTGCAGTATTTTGAGCCCACTCTTAGAAAAGTACGTAGTATCAAAATAAGGGTCATAGGGAGGAATATCAGGAAGGAGGAAAAGACTTTCGTCAGAATAAAAATTCTCTATTGTGCTACAACCGAGCACGAGGTATGTAATATAATTTATTTAATTTTTGATTATGCTAAATTATGAGAAAGGTCTTGGGATAATAATTTTTAAAAGTAAAAATTATTAATTTATTTGGAAATCGTTTCCTACAATAATAGAATGTATGTCACTTTAATATATTACATTTTAGGGATCAAGTTTTGGCGTGATCACAAGAATAGAATGTTAGGCCTATCCCAAGCTGCATACATAGATATAATTTTGGCTAGGTTCAACATGCAGAATTCCAAGAAAGGACTACTTCCTATCAGACATGGAATTCCACTTACTAAGGAGCAGTGTCCTAAGACACCTCAAGGGCAAAAGCATGTGAAGACAATCCCTTATGCTTCGGCGGTGGGAAGTCTTATGTATGCAATGTTGTGTACTAGACCAAATATTTGTTTTGCAGTAGGCCTGGTCAGTAGATATCAGTCTAACCCTGGACTTGAACATTGGATAGCAGTAAAGCATATACTTAAGTATCTACGGAGAACAAGAGATTATATGCTTGTTTATTCTAGTGATGATCTTGTTACGAAGACCTTGTCTTTTATAGTTTTTGATTTTCATCTCGAGGGAATGGGTATTAGACATATGGTAGATTGGGTTTAATTTGGGCTAGTGGGAGATTGTAAGGTTTTAAGCCCAGAAAAACCCAATGTTGATATTTATTTTATTATTTTAATAATAAAATTTAATTTCATTTTGCATAATTAAATGTGTCATAAATTTTGTCCATAATTATACATTTTATAATTTATGTATATGAAGGGGTGTCATATACAGAAGACATAAATTATATGTTATGTATAATTAAAGAAATATATTGTTCTCAATCTTAGATGGAAATGGACAAACCATATATTCTAGTAGATTGTAATACACTTGATTGGATGATTTGTCTTAGTCATGTAAAGTGAAGACTTTAATCTAGTGTATTGGTGTATTTTTGAAATACATAGAACTGGATCGTTACGAAAAATTATTTGTTAAATACTGTTATTATAAATAATTTTTCAATTACTATTAGAGTGCAATTACTCTTAATCCTGATAGAATAATGAACTTAATTTTATAATGTATGTCACTTTAATATATTAAAGAGTGAGATTTTAAATACAATCAATACCTCAGTATGTTGGGTGATATATGTTATGAAATTAGGAACATGTAATTTTCAAGATGGAATTCTACAATTAAATTATAATATCCCCTTGATATAATTTATTGGTTGATCACCAGAATCTTGGCCAAGTATTTTAGTTATTCGAATTACTAAATTATTAATTTAATTTGTTAAATTAATGTGTGAACAAAAGTATATAAATTATGTAGTCAAAGATATAAGCAGTAAACGTAGTGGGTTAACAGTTTTATTCCTATATGCGTTTATGGATATTATTGTAGAGGAGTATTTTTGCAAGATACTAATAGTGGAAGGATTTAATTAATTAATTTTAATTTTATTAATTCTAGAGTGCAATTATAACTATTTAGTGGAATTAGTTATAATTAATACAATTCTAATTGATTAAAGAGTTAATCAGAAGTTAGAATTATATTGGAGCTAGAATTCTAGAGTCCTGCTTGATCCCCACTCTAGCCCTTATTAAGATATACTCAAATAGCAGGATAAAATATATCAGAAAAGTTTTTCAAATTATCCTGATAAAAATCAGGGAGTTGAGGATTCTATATATTATATCACTTTGCAGTATTTTGAGTCCACACTCAGAAAAGTACGTAATATCAAAATAAGGGTCATAGGGAGGAAGATCAGGAAGGAGAAAAAGCCTTCATCGGAATAAAAAAATCTCCATTGTGCTACAACTAAGTACGAGGTATGTAATATAATTTATTTAATTTTTGATTATGCTAAATTATGAGAAAGATCTTGGGATAATAATTTTTAAAAATAAAAATTATTAATTTTTTTTTGGAAATCGTTTCCAACAATTGGTATCAAAGCAAACTCATAATTTATTTAATTTTTGATTATGCTAAATTATGAGAAAGATCTTGGGACAATAATTTTTAAAAACAAAATTATTAATTTTTTTTTGGAAATCATTTCCTACAATTGGTATCAAGTTTAATTACAATAGAATCCTAACCAAACAGTGAACTTTCTCCACCTTGACTTGAATCCTCCAAATATTGCACAAACAGTTAACTTTCTCCTCTTCTTAAAATGCACAACTTAAGTGCATGAACACTAACCAAGTATAAGCAATGTTCGAACTTAGTATGTGGTAACAGCTTCATTAACATGTCTGCTGGATTCTCTGCAGTATCAATCTTCAAAATCTTAATGTCACCATATTCAACAATGTCTCAAACAAAATGATACTTGACATCAATATGTTCTCCCCCGGGACAATACTCACAGAAGTCCAACTTTCTTATTTTCTATCCAGACAAAAGACCTCTCTTACTCAAAGCATCTATACATCTTTCACTTATATGTCCTAACCTCATATGCCACAACCTGGTGGTGTCATTTTTGGTAACTGAAGAACAAATTACATCTGAATCTGTAGTTGTAGAACCCTCCAACTTATATAAAGTACCGACCTTGATTCCTTTCATCAACACAAGAGAGCCTCTACTAATCTTCATAACTCCACCTTCAGCTGTGTACTTACACCCGTTTTCATCTAGTGTACCCAAAGATATGAGATTCTTCTTCAAACTTGGAACATGTCTAACATTTGACAATGCCCTGATTAAGCCATTATGCATCTTAATTTTAATTGCACCAATGCCAATTGCTTTACATTTAGAATTATTCCCATCAAAACAATTTCACCATCAAACGATTTATTTGTGGAGAACAAATTACGAGTAATTATAAGACACATATTATAAGAACACCCAGAATCCAAAATCCAGCCACTGCTAAGTCTTTATCTATTATCGACTACTAACAGAAAATCATCATTAACCTTAGCAACACCAGGTTTTCTTGCCCCCTGATTCTTCTGGTCCTGCACATTCTGTCCATTATGAATCTGACCAAGATTGTCTCTTCCCTGTTCTTTATTTTTCAACTTTGGACAATTACGCTTTATATGCTCCTTTGCTTGGAAATAGTTACAACTGAAATTCTCTTTTGAACTTTTCTCAATTGACCTCTTTTTGACAAACAATCCAACACTTTGATCATCACTTTTCCCAAAAGTCATCTCAGAATCTAGTTTTTGTTTACTCATAAGATTCGTCTTAACATGCTCAATTGAGATAATGTCTCTACCATAAGTCATAGTGTCTCTAAAGTGCTTATATGAAGGAGGTAATGAGATTAACAACAATAGGGCTTGATCTTCATCATCAATCTTAACATCAATATTTTGTAACTCAGTTACAATTGAATTAAACTCAGTGATATGAGATTTGATTTGAGTACCTTCTGATATATGTAAGGTATAAGGACGTTGTTTAAGTTTCAATCTATTGGTGAGGGACTTCGTCAAATAGATAGACTCTAATTTCTTCCACAAATCAACTGATGTAGTTTTCGCTAACACCTCCTGCAACACATCATTCGAAAGACACAACTGAATTGACGAAAGTGCTTTAATTTATCATATATCCATAGTTTCCTATTTTAACTTAGACATCTCGCTAGTTTTCTTTCTCTCCTAATTCGTATCAAACATATCTACATGGCTTCATTAGCTTCCCTATAATAGATTTCTTCAAGCCTTGCTGAGTAAGAACATCCTTCATCCGAACCTGCCAAAGACTAAAATTAATATTCACATCGAATGTGTCAATATCAAATTAAGTTGATGAAGTCGAACTCAACACCATAGTATGGCTCGATAATAATCAAGCTCTTGATACCAGTTTGTTATGATAAACTATGGCAAACACAATAAATCAACACAGAAAAATAAAAACAATAACACAAGATTTTACGTGAAAACCCAAATCGAGAAAAAGCCACGGAGAAAGCAGAAGAAATCCACTAAATAAATATCTGAAGAATATAAGATAAAGAGAGAGAATTCGAAGAATTATTAGAATGTTCTGAATCTCTCAGGATGAATTTTCTCCAAAGTCCTAGCACCTATATTTATAGGCCATAGGAAAATCCATAACCAAATAGAATTAGAAATATTAAATTGAGTATAGTTAGAAAAGTTAACTTTTCTAAACCAAAAACGGACTCTAGGTAATAACTAAATCCAAATCCAATAATGATTCATGTTATACCCAACACTTTTATTAAGTGAAAAGATGAAGTGGGGAGGGGAAAACTTTTAAATGTTCCAAAATGCAGTTGAAGGGCGGGATTGTGAAGAAAACCAAGGCAATTAATACTTTCTTCACAATGAGTTGGGTGATAAGTTGCATATATAATACCATATTAATTGATGCCAACTTCTGTTGTTCATGCACCTTGCAATTGTGGTCGAACAATCCTTGCTAGCTCAACTAATGCGGTCAACATATTTGCAATGTCCTTACAAGTATGCTTCAACTCCGCTAACAAGTTACTTTTATAGTAGTTCAAGAAGGCAGCAAGCTTGACCAAAGACGTGCAATGAGAGGATACGAAAAAATATATTTACTTTTCAATTGAAAAAACAAAGTCAATATGAAAGTTTTTCAAATGTAAAGTTGATGTAAATTCTTTTATTTTAGTTGAATATTTAAAAATTACTAAGAACTACTAAATTTTTGTTTTGAAAGAGAGATAACAGACCTATTGGTGGAAGTGATTAAATACTTACCAGATGAATCATCATTCGCTTAAAATGAAAGGTGCAAGTTCAAAACATGACGTTTGTCTACCAACATATGGCAACCATGTTTTCCTTACGATAGTGTTCTGGTGATTTAAATGAATTAAATGAAGCAAACCATGACATACATAGATTCCTAAAGACATATGCACTAGCCTAAAAACAATACAATTTATAGGGGTGAAATATGAATCATTACATCATGCATGATCTGCATATGCATCGGGGCAACTTTACATTATTTTTTTATATGTAGATTAATGGTTCAAAATTTCAACATATTACATTTTTCGTTTAAGAATCATTGTTTCTTTCCTAAAATCACTCAATTTTAGTCATATATTATACTTCACATGATACCTATATAAAAAGAAACAAAATAGATATAATTATTTTTCAAGCAATTGCCTACGCTGCTGGCCAGAGGCCGAACTAGGGGCGGGCGGGGGCATCTGCCCCCGGTAGCAGCAGCGTCCAGGCATAACAAGGGAAGGGGAAGGGGAAGGGGAAGGGGTTCCGGTGAGTTGAGGGCAGGGAGGCGGCCAACCAATCACTGATCCATAATTACCGTCAAGCAGCTTTCTTCAAAATCAAAGCAAGAGAACCGTGAGTTTGTCAATGAGATATGCATGATTTCTGCTCTGCAACACCCACTGTGACGACCCCAAAATAGGTCCATTCCACCCAACCCATTCTGAGTTGTCAAATACATGGTACAGAAACAACTACAACTTTTACAACCCATAAGCTGTGAGTTTGAATACAAATATTATCATCTAGACAATATCCACATGCAAATAAATCCCCATCATAATTATTGATACATAATTTTACAAAAAATGGTGAGGACTACTAAACAACTCTCTCTAGAACCTTCATTCCATACCCCGACTAGTACTCGCTACATTCTCGCCTCCTGAGAAAAATGGAACAACAAGGAAAAGGGTGAGCTCAACTAGCCCAGTAAAGAATATTATGACTAAGATAATATACAACAAATTATCGTTAGTCTTCAACAGGGAAAAATCTGATAGAATACAATAGACAACAAGTTTTAGATCAACAACTGCAGCGGAAACAACAATTCATTAGAAGAGTTAAGTAGAGAATAAAATCTACTAACATCTATGAATTTAAAAGTCCATCATCAATATTTATCCCTGTAACATCAATCAATATATATCTCAAATCAAATCAAATATTCATCTTTGCACTACAGGCCAAAGATATTCATCAGTCGGTCATGTTCATCTAAACACCTGTTCATCTTTGCACTACAGGCCAAAGATATTCATCAATTATTCATGTTCATCTCAACACCTGTACATCTTTGCATTACGAGCCAAAGATATTCATAATAAAATCAACCATCTTTGCACTACAGGCCAAAGATATTCAGTAACACCATCATTTAGGACTGAGGATGATGAAAAATATTTTAAAGAAAACGAATCCAGTGAAACAAAATAACAAGTATTAAGGATTCGTACTTTAAACAATCCGATTTCAAAAATACTTCATAAATAATCATACTGAAGTAAAATTCAAGAATGATCAAAACATAGATCCAATCAAAGCTAGTATCCAGAATAGATATTTTGGACAAAAAGAAGAAATTTCATTTTTCGGTGAATAGTGTCGTATTCGTGAATAGTGCCGTATACGTGAATAGTAACTCCGACACCAAAAGATAGAAATTTCACAAAAAACATCTTCACGCTTCGTGAATAGTACTCGTGAATAGTAACTCGTGAATAGTAACTCATGAATAGTAACTCGTGAATAGTAACTCATGAATAGTAACTCGTGAATAGTAACTCATGAATAGTAACCCCGACATGAAAAAGTTCCAAATTTGATAAAAAGTTCCAACCAATATTTCAGCATCATGATATTGAAGAAATAATATCATTTGAGAAGAAAATAACATCCTTTACCTCGAAAGACAGTACTTCTGGTTGAAACACCGGATATAGGCTATGACTTGAACTTTCACCGTATAGCAATACTCAAAGTATACTCAAAATACTCACAAGAATACGCTCGATAATATAGAGAGAGAAAACTTCAGTTTCTGGTGTGATTTTCAATTCTAACCTAAGCACCTATTTATAGGAAATTGCTTAGAACACCAAAGCAGAAAATTTAATATAATAATAATATATATAATCAAAATTCTCTACGCCCACAAATCTGAACCAAGCCTCAGCCACACATGTTAAATGACTTTCAAAAATGAAAAAAACGTTTTTCTCAAAAACAATATTTTAAACTTCCAAAAATCAATTATTTTGAACTCCGAAACTTTAATAATTCATAATAAATAGCCCTTTTTGCCAGAAAATTCGAATCTCGCGAGTTTTTATAGGAAATTCAATTCTGCACAACTTTGCAGAGGGAAGTTTTTCCAAATTCCAAACAGAAATTGACCGAAATCCACAAACAGGCGATTTTACAGGCTATAATCAAATTTCAGTCAATAAATAGGGTCCACCGACACATAAAACATGCTTTAAATATTTTTGGTAACAAAAATACTCCTCCTCCACATATACTCATATACCCCACATTCATCGTAAAAATATCACCGTTAATATATTATTAAAATAATATATTTAAATGAATTATTTTATCAGAAAAAGATAAAATATTAATTTTCAACAATTGTCACATTAAAAATTTTCTCCATCTATATCCACATAAAATCAATATTTTCCTCATCATATAAATCAATAATTAATTATTCACAAATAATATTACAGAATCACAGTACTAGCAACCAGGCCGTTCCCAGGAAAGAGGGGGCTTTCCAATAAGAATTTCTCCTTACTGGCGCGCAATTAGGTGACCAAACCTCTCCTTAGACTGAACTTTCTAGACATTGCCAATAATGTTATCAAATAATATTATTCAGATAATATGAATTATTGCTTCGATAATGAAAAATACTGTGTAGTGACAATTATTGAAACAACAGTAATATAAAATATCAATGCAGCAATTATTGAATCAATAAAATAAAATACTGAACAGTAATTACTGTAACAATTATTGAGTAGTGCCTTCTTACGTAAGAATCAATAATTGGTGCAATACCGTGTGCTACTGTGCAACAACGCGTATTACTGTGTTTTAACCACCGGGTATTCCAACAGTATTAACGGTAACAACTACGCCGTTATTTATAAACAACTTATATTTGTCGTTTTCTTCATCCAATCGCTTTCCGTTATGGGGCCCACAAAAGACTGCGCCGTCGTACGAATATTCCCCGACAGCAAGAATATTCCACGACCAAACGAATATTCCTCGTCAACAATGAATATTTTATAACCACCTGCTTATTTAAAATATTTGCGCATTTAACCCATAACTAACCACATTAATCAAATTCATCCTTACTATTTCAAAAAAATAAATAAAGGAAATTTCTTTTTATTTAAAAATTTTCGGGGTCTTACACCCACTTCTTGTAAAGTTGTATGGGTCTCTTCCCCTCCCTCGATTTCTCTATAAAATGCAGTAAAAATGTTTTCTTTCTACTTCAACTTTTCTGGTAAATTGATTCATTTTTTTATTTACAGAATTGCAATTCCTAGGGTTTTCGGATCATCTCCAATTCAATTCCTCACGTGGGTTTTGTTATTCTACTCTATTTTTTTTGTTATTCCTCCATAAAGTTTTAATTTATTACATTGATATTTGTTTTCCTGATTACATTGATTATTGTTTTGTTGATATTTTAGCACAGGCGAAACTTATGAGAATGAGATAGGCATGATTATGTAAAATAAGTTTATAGAAATTAGATGAAATATATTTTTTATTGATGTGAAATTGGTTGTGGGTGAAACAACCCGGGTCAAATCCCGAGTCCGGAATAAATCTCGGGTCAAATCCCAAGTCCGAATCGAATCTATCAAAATAAAGCCTCAAACTACTGGCCCAATAGTATCTTCTTGGGTCATCTTAACCCACCACAGGCTCCCAAAAGGTCATGACTTGAAGGTACTATTGGTAGTAACTTATTTTCTTATATGCAGACAAATTTTCCCCATATCTTTCGATGTGGGACTGAGGTGTTACAAACTCCCACAATTAAATTTCTGACGTCCCCGTCAGAACCGATCACACACACGGCCCAAAGATCTTTGCCTCTCTAGCCATTGTGGGATAATACCGGCTGGCTTCGTGTCCCCACCTCCGAACCTTCATCTCTCCATTGTGGGATAATACCACCAGCCTTCGTGTCCCCACCTCCAGCAACCCGATGGATGACCCGACCCGAGCTTTCGAGAGTCGGCTTTGATACCATATGAAACAACCCGGGTCAAATCTCTAGTCCGGAATAAATCTCGGGTCAAATCCCAAGTTCGAATCGAATCTATCAAAATAAGGCCTCAAACTACTGGCCCAATAGTATCTTCTTGGGTCATCTTAGCCCACCACATGCTCCCAAAAGGTCATGACTTGAAGGTACTATTGGTAGTAACTTATTTCCTTATATGCAGACAAATTTCCCCCCTCTCTTTTCTCTTCTCCCTTTTCTCCTTCTCCCTCTTCATTTTTTGTTGTCTCCTGGTCTGCTCGATCGATAGTTTGGTTCTGATATTTAAAAGGATCAGCGACCGCTTTCTGCGACCGCCTGTGATCACTGACTTTTAATGACGTGGGTGTATTAGCGACCGAATCTCGGTCGCAACAAGTGATGCAAGAGGATTTCGGGCCCGATGATTCTTAACTAGTGGACCGACGCAAGAATGACGGGTATCGAGGTCTTCGGGAATGGTTTCAGGTCATTTCGTTTGGATGTTCGGGGTTAGATGGTGTCATGGCTTCGAGAAGGATGTTCGGGATCAAATGACGTCATGACTTCGGGAAGTCGACGAATTGGCTTTATTATTATTATTATTATTATTATTATTATTATCTTTTATAGTCAAAGTATTTTGTTAGGTAATAAATATTTTTTAATAAGTTGTTATTTGTTAGGATTTTATTTCCGTAGTTTTAGGGAGTTTATTAGGATTTTATTTTTATATCTCTAAGAAGATTCTAGAGTGACTTGGAGAGAAAGTTTTATTAAGCTATATAAACCCGGCTTGTGGGTGAAGAGAAGATAAACTTTGATTTTTGATAAATATAATATACACATTAGAGAGATTTCTCTATGTTTTTCGGTGAGTCTCTTGTTCCTTTTATCTGTGAATTTATGTTACCCTAGCCCGCAGGATAATCGCTATCCCGCCCCGAAGTCAGTACTGATGCAGGAGGATTTCAGGCCCAATGATTTTGAGTTGACCGATGATACTTAGCTAGAGGATTGGGGCAAGAATGACGGGAATTGAGGTATTCGGGAATGGTTTCGGTCATTTCGTTCGGATGTTCGGGGTCAGATGGTGTCATGGCTTCAGGATCGGATGGCGTCATGACTTCGGGAAGTCTACAGATTGGCTTTATTATTATTATTATTATTATTATTATTATTATTATTATTATTATTATTATCTTTTATAGTAATATTATTTTATTAGGTAGTAAATTTTTTATAATAAGTTGTTATTTGTTAGGATTTTATTTCCATGTCTCTAAGAAGATTCTAGAGTGACTTGGAGAGAAAGTTTTATTAACCTATATAAACCCGGCTTGTGGGTGAATAGAAGATGAACTTTGATTTTTGATAAATATAATATACACATTAGAGAGATTTCTCTGTGTTTTCCTGTGACGACCCCAAAATAGGTCCATTCCACCCAACCCATTCTGAGTTGTCAAATACATGGTACAGAAACAACTACAACTTTTACAACCCATAAGCTGTGAGTTTGAATACAAATATTATCATCTAGACAATATCCACATGCAAATAAATCCCCATCATAATTATTGATACATAATTTTACAAAAAATGGTGAGGACTACTAAACAACTCTCTCTAGAACCTTCATTCCATACCCCGACTAGTACTCGCTACATTCTCGCCTCCTGAGAAAAATGGAACAACAAGGAAAAGGGTGAGCTCAACTAGCCCAGTAAAGAATATTATGACTAAGATAATATACAACAAATTATCGTTAGTCTTCAACAGGGAAAAATCTGATAGAATACAATAGACAACAAGTTTTAGATCAACAACTGCAGCGGAAACAACAATTCATTAGAAGAGTTAAGTAGAGAATAAAATCTACTAACATCTATGAATTTAAAAGTCCATCATCAATATTTATCCCTGTAACATCAATCAATATATATCTCAAATCAAATCAAATATTCATCTTTGCACTACAGGCCAAAGATATTCATCAGTCGGTCATGTTCATCTAAACACCTGTTCATCTTTGCACTACAGGCCAAAGATATTCATCAATTATTCATGTTCATCTCAACACCTGTACATCTTTGCATTACGAGCCAAAGATATTCATAATAAAATCAACCATCTTTGCACTACAGGCCAAAGATATTCAGTAACACCATCATTTAGGACTGAGGATGATGAAAAATATTTTAAAGAAAACGAATCCAGTGAAACAAAATAACAAGTATTAAGGATTCGTACTTTAAACAATCCGATTTCAAAAATACTTCATAAATAATCATACTGAAGTAAAATTCAAGAATGATCAAAACATAGATCCAATCAAAGCTAGTATCCAGAATAGATATTTTGGACAAAAAGAAGAAATTTCATTTTTCGGTGAATAGTGTCGTATTCGTGAATAGTGCCGTATACGTGAATAGTGCCGTATACGTGAATAGTAACTCCGACACCAAAAGATAGAAATTTCACAAAAAACATCTTCACGCTTCGTGAATAGTACTCGTGAATAGTAACTCGTGAATAGTAACTCATGAATAGTAACTCGTGAATAGTAACTCATGAATAGTAACTCGTGAATAGTAACTCATGAATAGTAACCCCGACATGAAAAAGTTCCAAATTTGATAAAAAGTTCCAACCAATATTTCAGCATCATGATATTGAAGAAATAATATCATTTGAGAAGAAAATAACATCCTTTACCTCGAAAGACAGTACTTCTGGTTGAAACACCGGATATAGGCTATGACTTGAACTTTCACCGTATAGCAATACTCAAAGTATACTCAAAATACTCACAAGAATACGCTCGATAATATAGAGAGAGAAAACTTCAGTTTCTGGTGTGATTTTCAATTCTAACCTAAGCACCTATTTATAGGAAATTGCTTAGAACACCAAAGCAGAAAATTTAATATAATAATAATATATAATCAAAATTCTCTACGCCCACAAATCTGAACCAAGCCTCAGCCACACATGTTAAATGACTTTCAAAAATGAAAAAAAACGTTTTTCTCAAAAACAATATTTTAAACTTCCAAAAATCAATTATTTTGAACTCCGAAACTTCAATAATTCATAATAAATAGCCCTTTTTGCCAGAAAATTCGAATCTCGCGAGTTTTTATAGGAAATTCAATTCTGCACAACTTTGCAGAAGGAAGTTTTTCCAAATTCCAAACAGAAATTGACCGAAATCCACAAACAGGCGATTTTACAGGCTATAATCAAATTTCAGTCAATAAATAGGGTCCACCGACACATAAAACATGCTTTAAATATTTTTGGTAACAAAAATACTCCTCCTCCACATATACTCATATACCCCACATTCATCGTAAAAATATCACCGTTAATATATTATTAAAATAATATATTTAAATGAATTATTTTATCAGAAAAAGATAAAATATTAATTTTCAACAATTGTCACATTAAAAATTTTCTCCATCTATATCCACATAAAATCAATATTTTCCTCATCATATAAATCAATAATTAATTATTCACAAATAATATTACAGAATCACAGTACTAGCAACCAGGCCGTTCCCAGGAAAGAGTGGGCTTTCCAATAAGAATTTCTCCTTACTGGCGCGCAATTAGGTGACCAAACCTCTCCTTAGACAGAACTTTCTAGACATTGCTAATAATGTTATCAAATAATATTATTCAGATAATATGAATTATTGCTTCGATAATGAAAAATACTGTGTAGTGACAATTATTGAAACAACAGTAATATAAAATATCAATGCAGCAATTATTGAATCAATAAAATAAAATACTGAACAGTAATTACTGTAACAATTATTGAGTAGTGCCTTCTTACGTAAGAATCAATAATTGGTGCAATACCGTGTGCTACTGTGCAACAACGCGTATTACTGTGTTTTAACCACCGGGTATTCCAACAGTATTAACGGTAACAACTACGCCGTTATTTATAAACAACTTATATTTGTTGTTTTCTTCATCCAATCGCTTTCCGTTATGGGGCCCACAAAAGACTGCGCCGTCGTACGAATATTCCCCGACAGCAAGAATATTCCACGACCAAACGAATATTCCTCGTCAACAATGAATATTTTATAACCACCTGCTTATTTAAAATATTTGCGCATTTAACCCATAACTAACCACATTAATCAAATTCATCCTTACTATTTCAAAAAAATAAATAAAGGAAATTTCTTTTTATTTAAAAATTTTCGGGGTCTTACATTTCCGGTGAGTCTCTTGTTCCTTTTATCTGTGAATTTATCGGTGAGTCTCAGGCTCGACTCGAATATTTATTACTCGTATTCAATCCGACGTGGATCGAATTATATTCAAACTACTCGTGAACTTCAAATTCAAGTTCAAATTTGAGTCTTCACATAATAACTAGCTTTATAATAAATATAATTATAAATTGAATTTGTTATTTTACGTAGAAATGAGAAAATATATTTACTATTATACACTTTACAAATATAAAATCACAATTAAAATTAAAAACAAAATAAAAAGAAAAATAATTAATTATCCTAATTTGATTTACTTTTGTATATATTATTATAAAAGAATGTATTGAGTATCTAATCGAATCTGTATCAATCGAGTATGTATCGAATCACAATCGAGAATTCAAGTAGTTTGAATTTTAAACTAGTCGAGCATAACTTTACTCAGATTCTACTCATATTTTTATTTGAATTATTTTTTATACTCAGATTATGATCATACTATTAACGAATTCGAGTCTCGCTCTTAGTTTTTCTAGTCGAGTCTGAATCGAGTCTGAACTATTTGGCCTGTTTACAACCTTAAGTATAAATTATTCTCAATATTCGCATATATTTAATGATAATCAATTCTATCAGATTGTTGCAATTTAAAATTTTACACCATCCAATTAATTAGCGTTTGACAACTTTCTATGATTAGAGAAAATCAATGAATTTTTTGATTGTATTAGCAGATTATATAATATAATTTACCATGATTATTGTCAGCACAATCAAATCTCCTTGATTTCTCCCAACCAATCCTTAGAGTATTTACTCCCATTCCGGAAATTTAATCATATAATTAATGAGATAGATACTTGTGTATTAAATAAAATCTTCTTATTTAATTCTTTACATATACGCATGATCCCATCCCAGACCATATAAACTACCTCTAGCTAGCTTATGTAAGGGGAAGTGGGAACACCACAAATTCCAAACATTCCCTATCAAATATTAAACCATGAAACCCTTTGTTATTCTTTTGCACATCCTAGCATCATTTCTCCTTGTCAACACAACAAACTCTCTTAGTCCATTCAATGTTGAATTTGATATCAAAAACTTGCTCCCTTCAAACTCCGGTCCATTAATAATTAACTGCAATTCCCTGTTTGACAATTTAGGAAAACGATCGCTAGCCACCGGAGGAGTTTTCTCGTGGACATTCAATCCATTAACTTTTAATACCACTTTCTATTGTGAATGCCGGTGGAACTCAAAGAATGCATATGTTCAAGTTTATAGTTTTATGGCTCCTCATAAGTGTGAACGCTCAAGCCCTAAACATTCTAATACATGCTACTGGCAAGCTAGGGCAGATGGCTTCTATTTCAACTCCATTAATGATCCAATTTCTGCCGGTTCATGGCAGCGTATGGTTTCCTGGTTAGGATAGTTAGGTAAGGAAAAATGTTGTGTAATGATTGAGGATATGTTGATCCGATGCAATGGTGCAATAAAGAAGATTATTTCATGAATTGACCTTTTTATATATTGTATGAGTTAAAATTTGATACATTGACTGTGTCATTAAAATTGTTAGAATTTGAGCTTAAATGAAGTTTTTAAATATGGGTTTTTAAGCTAGAATTTAAGTGGCTCTCATTAATCATTTGAGATGAGTTCACATATAAATGTGTTCTACTCAATGAGTAGATTAAAATCAAGTATTAGGAAGCTCAAATCCATGAGGTAATGAATAAGAAATTTACTCCCAAAGATCACCACTTGAATAGGATACTAAATATTTGTGGAAAATAAGAGTCCCACATGGATTGAGAATTAAACATCAAATGATTATATATACAATTAGTTTGGACTTGGGTTTAGGACCCAAGGGGCACCTCACTTTTATGAAGGGGAGATGACCTAGCCAAGACTTGGTTACAGATTGCGTAGGAAGTCGGGCACGGGTCGTGGGCCTAGGTTGTGTTGTATATATCTTTTTAAGAAAAAAAATTTCTTTGATTTTAATTTTTCTTAGTTCCGTTAATTTTATTTATTATTAGCTAGTAGGTGAAACTGTGTCGTTTGGGAACAGGGGAACGGACACAGCGTCGCAGTGCTGACATACTGCGAGTCTGACGATGCTGTGCTATTGACACCATCCTGACTAGGGCCACATCAAACGATGAGACAAATCATTTTCAAGAGGAGAGGAATGGTGAGGTCATGCTTAACTTGGGCGTGGATGAGAATCAAGAAGATAAAATTTGGACTGATCTAATTCAAGTGCCAGTTGGACCAATTACAAAGGTTAGAACTAAGAGGTTTAAGAAAGGCCTTAATGGATTGATCTAAGATCCTAGAGCTAAAGCTAACTCAAGGAGACCTAAGGAGGAGGCTAAGGAGTATGAGACACAAGTTTGGATCACTTTTATGAAGGTGAGAGGACCTAGCCAAAACTTGGTTTGGGTTCACCACACGCGCACACCGTCGCCCTCTGAACTGATCGATTGGGCGGGCAGGGCGGGCACGGATTGTGGGTCTAGGCCGTTGTATATATCTTTTTGAGCAAAAATTTCTTTTGATTTTAATTTTTCTTAGTTCCTTTAATTTTATTTATTACTAGTAGGTGAAACTGTGTCGTTTTGGGAATAGGGGAACATACACGACCTCATAGCGCTGACATACTGTGAGTCTGGCGTTGCTACTCTATTAACATGATCCTGGCTAGAGCCGCATTAAACGATGAGACAAATCATTTCTGTAAGTTCCCAACTTTTATGAATAAAGATGAATTTTTCTATAAATATCATTTTTGAATATTAAGGTGTGAATTTGTTATAATGTTATAGTTGTGGGTAATATTTATAAATTTTATAAAGTAAGCAATTGTTATAAAATATTCGATTAGTCGGGGAATATTCGTTTTAACGGGGAATATTCTTAGGACGACACTCAGTTTTGCTCAATTATTACTATAGTAATTGCTGCATAGTATCTCACGTTAATTGATTCAATTATTGTCAATATTTTATATATTATTAAATCAATAATTGAGATGACAATTATTCATATTATTATTTGCATAATTAACAATGTCTAGAAATTTTTGTCGAGAAAAGGGGTTAGGTCATCTAATTGCGCTCCAATAGGGAGAAATCCTTATCGGAAAGCCCCCTCTTTCCTAGGAACGATATGGTTGTTAATATTGCAAGTTATAATAATGATGAATAAATATTGTTAAAAATATTGAGAAGATTTTTATGAAGTGTTTGTTATTTTGTTTATTATTTGGATCCCCACTTACCCATTTTTCAAAATAATTGGTAAAAAGTTATTCAATATAATAAAGGTGGGGCCACATGTGGAAAATGAAAATGGGAGGGGGGAGATTTCAAAGTTCACAGTTGGAGTTGCTGAGTATATATATATATTATTTTATTATGCATAGTATTTGCATAGTGGCTGCATAGTGTTTGCTTATTGGCTATATAGTGTTTGTATAGTAAATTTATGAAAAATCAGTTGTCCGTGAATTCAAAAGTTTTTCATCCGTGATTTTTTTTTCTTAACAGTACCCTTTCCATTCTCATATAAATAGGATGTTTAGTTAGAATTGAAAATCACACAAGAATCAGAGAATTCTTCTTCTATAATATTGAGCTTATTTCTTTTGAGTTTTAGAAAGCTTTGAGTGTAGAAAATAGTATAAGTTTTCTTCAAGAATATCTCTGCTATACCAGTTGGAATACTCTCCTTTTTAAGATAAGGGATGTTATTTTTGTTCAATATTCGTAAGAAATAATATTTTCTTCCATACTCTGTAGTATGTAAGTAATATTATTTCATTTCAGATTTCGAATTCTATACTTTATCTTCTGTTAATTTTTCTTATAAAACAACATGCAATCGTTCGGACATGCATCGATCTTTTGATATTCAAGACCTAACTTATTCACCATTTTTTTACAATAGTAGTAGTTTTCGGGCAATTTTTCACTGACAAACAACATACTCTTAATGGCCCTCAAGAGTGACTCAAAACACTCGTGGCTTATGTTGTGATCAGCCTTGATGTTAAGTAATGTCGCCACTGCAGACAATGTAGTGTGCTTCGTGCAACCATGCCACAACGGTTCTCTACCCTCGTCTAACAACTTAAAGAATGCTTTGGCATCAGAATTCATAGGTTGCTCTTTGCGTTGTTCCCAATCAAAATTCGGCCCTGCAATATCATGAACCATGTAATTCATACGATGGGTACTGCTGCCTAGATTGTCTACTTGTGCAATGCCACTATCTCTTCTCTGCCCATGTGCCCACCAACATTCTTCGTAATTGTTCATGAACCCAGAAATAAGTAAATGATAGTTAATTTACTATGTCTTTGTCCATATAATTTATATTCTTACACTTCAAACAAGGACATCTTATCTTGTTCTGACCATTAACACATTCCGGGTGACTATACGCATAATCTAGAAATACTTGGCAACCAGCTCTAATTTCTACTGTAGCACCTATCTGGCACTTGACTTTCGTCGTCTCATCCAACTATGGTTTGAATAGAGGTCCATGATACCACGGTACCTATGTTGACATGAATTATTGTATTTCCTTATTAGAGATTTACAATTCAGCTCAATGCCACTTGTGATGCTTATGAATACTGTGACGCCCCCAAAATAGGTATACATCACCCATTCTGAGTTGTCAAATACATGGTACAGAATTAACTACAACTTTATTATTACAACATAAAAACTGTGAGTTTAAATACAGATATTGCCATCTAGACAATATCCACATACAAATAAATCCTCATCATAATTATTGATACATTATTTTACAAAAATGGTGAGGACTACTAAACAACTCTCTCTAGAATCATCACTACATCCCCCGACTCGTACTCGCTACATTATCTCCTCCTGAGAAGAAAAATGGAACAAAAAGGAAAAGGGTAAGCTCAACTAGCCCAGTAAAGAATATTATGACTAAGATAATATACAACAAATTATCGTTAGTCTTCAACAGGGAAAAATCTAATAGAATACAATAGACAACAAATTTTAAATCAATATTCGCAGCGGAAAATATTAATTCATAGAAGAGTTACGTAGAGGATGAAATCTACTAATGTCTATGAATTTAACAGTCCATCAATAGTATTTTTATCCCTGTAATATCAATCAATGCACCTCTTGAATCATATATTCATCCTTGCACTACAGGCCAAGGATATTCATCAGTTGGTCATGTTCATCTAAACACCTGTTCATCTTTGCACTACGGGCCAAAGATATTCATCAGAAATCATTCATTTTTGCACTACAGGCCAAAGATATTCAATAATATCATCATTTAAGACTGAGGATGATGAAAAATATTTTTAAAGAACCGAATCTAGTGAAACAAAATGACAAGGATTAAGGATTAAGGATTAAGGATTCGTACTTTGTTTTATCCATGTCCAAAAATACCTCAAAAATAATCATAGTGATGTAAAATTCAAGAATGATCAAAACATGGATACAATCAGGTTAGTATCCACAATAGATATTTTAGACGAAAAGAAAAAAAACAATTTTTTCTGTGAATAGTACCATATTCGTGAATAGTGTCGTATACGTGAATAGTAGTATACGTGAATAGTAACTCCGGCACAAAAAATTTTAAATTTGATAAAAACTTCAGATCAATATTTCAGCATAATGATATTGAAGAAATAATATCATTACAAAAAAAATAATATCCCTTACCTCGAAAGACAGTACTTCTGACTGGAATATTGGATATAGTGCTGAAAGAACTTTCACCGTATAGCAATACTCAAAGTATACTCAAAATACTCACAAGAATACGCTCGATAATATAGAGAGAGAAACTTCAGTTTCTGGTGTGATTTTCAATTCTAACCTAAGCACCCTATTTATAGGAAAATGCTTAGAACACCAAAGCAGAAAATTTAATAAAATATGAATATATATATATATATATATATATATATATATATATATAATTATATATCAAATTCATACGCCCACTTTAGAATTCAGATCCTAGCATTTCCCACATGCCACCTTCTAGAAAAAAAATAAAAAAAATGTTTCTCATAAAATAATTATTTAAAACTTCCAAAAATCAATTATTTCGAAACTCCGGAACTTCAATAATTCATAATAAATTGCCCTTTTATCAGAAAATTCAAATCTCGCGTCTTTCTATAGGAAATTCAATTCTCTACAACTTTACAGAAGAAAATTTTTCCAAATTCCTAACAGAAATTGCCCTAAATCCATAAACGGGCGATTTTACAAGCTATAATCAAATTTCAGTCAATAAATGGGTCCACAGACATGTTTAACATGTTTTAAACATTTATTGCAACAAAAATACTCTTCCTCCTCATATACTCATATATCCCACATTCATTGTAAAAATATCACCATTATTATATTATTAAAAATATAATAATATATTTAAATGAATTATTTTATCAGAAAAAGATAAAATATTAATTTTTAACAATTGTCACATTAAAAATTTTCTCCATCTATATTCACATAAAATCAATATTTTCCTCATCATATAAATCAATAATTAATTATTCACAGATAATATTACAGAATCATAATACTAACAACCAGACCGTTCCTAGGATAGAGGGGGCTTTCCAATAAGGATTTCTCCTTACTGGCGCGCAATTAGGTGACCAAACCTCTCCTTAGACAGAACTTTCTAGACATTGCCAATAATGTTATCCAATAATATTATTCAGATAATATGAATTATTGCTCCGATAATAAAAAATACTGTATAATGACAATTATTGAAACAACAGTAATATAAAATATCAATGCAGCAATTATTGAATCAATAAAATAAAATAATGAATAGTAATTACTGTAACCATTATTGAGTAGTGCCTTCTTACATAAGAATCAATAATTGGTGCAATACCGTGTGCTACTGTGTGTTAACCACCGGGTATTTTAACAGTATTAACGGTAACAACTACGCTGTTATTTTTAAACAACTTATATTTGTCGTTTTGTTCATCCAATCGCTTTCCGTTATGGGGCCCACATATGGCTGCTCCGTCGTACGAATATTCCCCGACAGTACGAATATTCCACGACCAAACGAATATTCCCCGACAATAATGAATATTTTATAACCACTTGCTTATTTTGAAATATTTGCATATTTTACCCATAACTATCCACATTAATCAAATCAACTCTTACTATTCAAAATAATAATTAGAGGAAATTAAATTTCATTTATTAATTATTTGGGGTCTTACAAATACATATAAATATATATGTACATATATAACATGAGTGTGCATCATATATGATTATTCGGGAATTGAACAAGGATACATGTCATCACATATATTAAACTCAACTGTGAATACGAATGTGTGTGATCCTTGTGTTTTTTTAAGGAAATGTTAGTATAAAATGTTTCTTGCACTCTTGCTCACTTAGTTTCTTAACTTGTTACACACTCCAGAAAAAATGATGTTTAACATTGATGGTAGTATTTCTTCTACTACATCATTAGCAGGTGCTACAGCAGAATCCTTACAGAGTAATTCTACCTTCTAAGTCTTTCAAGGAATGTGTAGTTTCACACCTTTACTCATTATCTCACCTCTTACTAAGAATAATGAAGGTTTTATTGACTTGTAATTAGTTTATCCTTTTGTTGTTTTCAAAATCATTTTTGCCTGCATTAAAGAATTAAGTTTATTTTGAAAAGATGGGGAATATGATTAGTTTGAGATTATTTATTTCTCGTTGGACCGCCATGAATCTAACTTCTTTTCACTCTTTAGTCCTTGATTTTGCAGCTTTATTCATTCAACTTATTGCGTTTCTTAGTTATATCAACACATCCCTCTTTGGACTTAACAGTTTTATGACCTTGCTTGGATTTATTGCTTTAATTCTCTACGTACATCTTTATTTCCATTTTAAAATATTAAAATATTTATTTTATTTTAAAATATTAAAAACTAGGTCGGGTTCAGTCAAAATGGGTTGGGTTGGGGTCAAATGAGGTAGAAGGAACGAAAACGTCAAAAAATGCCACTTTAAGGATCTAATTGACGAACAATGAACTTTAGGGACAACTTTGAAAGTGAGTACCAACTTGGATGGATAGAAGTGTCATTCAGCCACCCATAAAGAGGGGCGATGACTTAGAGTAAGGGATAAAACACTTTTTGGTTACTATACTAGGGTTCGATTTTTATTGTGGTTACCAAAATTTTTTTGTTACAATCGAATAATCGTACTCTCAAAAATTATAAAATGGTCATTACTTAAAATTTTTGTCCGAGAAAACAGACAGAAAAGCTGACTGTGCAAGCTGGCCCCTTTTTTTGCTTACGTGGAGCACAGAAATGCATTATCACTTCTCTTCTATGTTATCTTTAAACAAAGTAGAGTAGTAAAATTTGTTATCTTTAAATAATAATAATAATAATAATAATAATAATAATAATAATTTTGAAATAATAATAATAATAAAAATATTAATAATTTTGAAATAATAATAATTTCAAATAATAATAATAATAATTTTTAGATAAAAATAATAATTCTTTTTTAAAAATTTTAAAAAATATTATATAAATTATAAAAATATTATTTTTAAATACACATTAGCTTCATATAAAAATATTTTTATAATTTATATAATCTTTTTTTAAAATTTTTTGAAATTATTAAAAATTATAGTAATCACTAATTTCTATAGATACGATTTGGAATTTTGGAGTTAATTAATGATGATTTTGTCCAGAATCATTTCACTTGCCTAATCTCTATATTTTTAGATTTAGACAATTCGGCGACCAGGCATGCATCTTCCTATCCAATACTCCGATAATTTATGTACAACTCCAAAATTTTGAGAATTACTTACTTACTTCAAGCTTCATATATGGAGCAATTGAAGAATCATTGTTGAGAGTTGAAGTAAGTTGCAAAAAATTAATAGAATTTGAGAAATATTATAATTCCTAGTTGGGTTTGTTCTTAGTTACTAACTTATGTGAAACACGATACACTAATGATTGTTCGTTTTTATGTGAAACATGATACACTAATGATTTATTTCTTTCTTTAGGCTCGCTTCGATATTGACCTTTCTCAGTCACAAGTGAAGCGTGTTGCAATTGGAATAATGAAGGATAGAAATAGAGGGGAGAGGTGCAAGCTTCACAAGTACTTCAAAACTTTTCCATCAACCGAAGAAGTTAGAAAAAAGCCTCCGAACAACATTGATATTACCAAGTGGAATAAGATGTGCATGTGATTATTGGATATCGACAAAATTTATATTAGATTTATATTATTTGTAGCACCGGCCCTGGGCTAAAGCCCAAGGTGCCCGGGCTTTAGGCCCACTAAAATTAATAAATTTTTAGGCCCCCAATAAGTATTTTTGTTATATATTTATATACCCAAATAAAAGAGTCTAGTTCATATCACTTTAAATTTATAGGCCTACAAAAAAATTACCCAATGTAATAGACCCAAATTTCAATGACATACTTGGTGATAATGTGATATAAAAATGATGCTTTGGAAATATTGAAATAGTTTGTTATTATATTTGATATTCTTTTGTATTTATGCTCTTTTATTCAGAAAAAGTTCTTAGTTTTTTTTATGTCTATTTTAATAGTAATTAGCAAAAGGCCTATTTTTTTGTTGTCGCTTTAAGCCCTTTAAAACTCAGGGCCGGCCCTGATTATTTGTTCAGTGATTTGTTTGTTTATTTTCAGTTTCGCTCAAAAGTAAACAAGAACAATCGAGCCATTCAACCATTTGTTGTTCATCATTCAGAGAAGGTATATGTATGTATCTATATTATAAAGCAGATGGTTACTTTTGGTGTTAATAATTTGCGAAGCTCCGTCACAAAAGGGAATGCCTAATAACTCTATCAATAACATTAATATTACTTATCCAAATACTTAAATTATATCATTCAAGTGTTCAACTAATATGGGTAAGGACAGTTACTTTTACCCACGTTTAGTTTCAATTGTTGTATTTTAATCTATACTCTTCTATCGCTGCCAAGGAGTTTATGAATTCCTATATTGGCTAAAGAGAGATAATTTATACTCTCTACTATATCTTCCTCTTCTTCCTTATCCCACCAAATGCCATTTTGGAGGTTTTAATCAAGTGTTTTCATATATACCATGTTTTTTTTGTTTTTTTCTTTATTCTTAACGACTTGTTTGGTATTGTACATTATTTATGTTCTTGAATGCTTTTCTCCTATTTTTTCAATTATGTTGGCACCTTACAAATAGAAAGTACAGAAACTGTAATTTTGGGAGGCAAATCAAATCCACATTGAAAATTTTAATGACCCAAGCAATTTGTCAAGAATTAACTATCTATTTGTATTTTAATGTTTACCATTTATTTATCATAGACCACAGTTTAGTTTTAAGGTAATTTTTTGTTTGAATTTTCTTCATGAAGTGTTCAGTACGTGTAGCAAAAATATTTTACTAATTAATTTCTTTTGCAAGTAGGACTGTAATTGCACAAGCATCACGTGTGCCATGAATACTAGTTATCTATAATTATCATTAATTCCAATTATTTAGTTATGGCATAATGCTCATTATTAATTATTCTAATTTGATTTTCAGAAAGCTTGATAAATTTTGTCTAACTAGTCTCTGGAACATTACCGAAGAGCAAACTGAAGCACAATGCACACATGCTAAAGTTTTGAAAAGAACACTATCACACAATTTTATTTTAAGCTTAGTTGTGGAGTAGTGAACTAGGCAAGGAAGTGATTCTGATTTTTGCTTTTTTGTACATTTGAAAAGTATACAAATTTTCTTCATGAGGACCAAATCCAATTACTTCAAGTATTTTAAAATCTGATATTCTTGCTCCAGGAGTGGTTGTTCTAGCAGCAGTTACCCCCAACAATACATCCATTAGAAGAGTAAAATTACATACCATTTCCCCTATTTAACACCTATTTTGAAGTAATTGTTGTATAAATTTGTATTTTTGTGGACATTTTTTTCTTTGTAGTACGAAATTTTCTTGATTGGAATAATATTGGTGTTGGTGAACAGGGCCATCACTTACTAAAATAGGCTTACAATTGATATCTTCTTTCAGGGTTATTTTTATCAGCACACACTATTTTTGGATCAATTAATTAGGTATATGTCACAGTGATATTTTTCTCAGCATACTATTTTTGCATCAATTAATTAGGTACCTATCTTGGTAAAAATATTACAAGTATGGGCATCATGTTAGAGACAGTAGAAATGTAAAATAATTTTAAAAAAATATTAAATATAGTAAAAGATTCATCATAAACTCAGTCTATTTAAATAAATGTGTTTATTCTTTTAGTTATATACACATCTAATAAGAAAGGAATATAGTCTGTCAGAGGAATTTCTATATATTCTTATAAGAAATTCTTATAAGAAAGGGTATGCATGTAAACTGAAAGGAATATAGTCTGTCAGAGGAATTTCTATATATTCTTATAAGAAATATAGTAGCATGTAGCTAACTAGCTATAGCATTGAAATGAAGTGGGATAGTTATTTCAACTTGCAGATTTTTCCTACTTATATAGTGGAGTCCTATATATATATATATATATATATATATATATATATATATATATATATATATATATATTTGTGGGGATTTATGCTCATGATTTTGAATGATAACAAATTTTTATTTGATTTTTCTGTCAATAAGTTTGACAGAAACCGAATTAAATAAATAAGAATGGATACATCACATGGAGAGGCATTATGGCATATCTAAATTTGGTATTGTTCTCTTTTCTACGTATTCTGACCATACTAAATTTATTTCGCTACAGCATACAAGTTTTCAACAAATCTAGAGACTAAAATGGTAAGCATATTATAGTGACTGATGGTTTCCACTTTCCCTTTTTGATATCATATCAATAATATCATAATGTTTATTTTATATATTTTAGATTTATAATATCAAGTTTAATTTTTTATATTCAATTTGACATACTTTTAAATTTAAAATTAATCTCATATGATATTAATAAAAACTTACTTACATGATGTATTATTTTTAAGAATACCAAACTTATATTGAATTGATTTCAATTTTTTTAAATGTGATTTTGATATTTCTACATAGTCAGTATTCTCTCACGAGAGAGTAGGGTGGGTCTCACCTTTATGTGAGAAGAGTAAATGTAGAAATATCAAAATTACATACCATTTCCCCTATTTAACACCTATTTTGAAGTAATTGTTGTATAAATTTGTATTTTTGTGGAATTTTTTTTCTTTGTAGTACGAAATTTTCTTGATTGGAATAATATTGGTGTTGGTGAACAGGGCCATCACTTACTAAAATAGGCTTACAATTGATATCTTTTTTCAGGGTTATTTTTATCAGCACATACTATTTTTGGATCAATTAATTGGGTATATGTCACAGTGATATTTTTCTCAGCATACTATTTTTGCATCAATTAATTAGGTACCTATCTTGGTAAAAATATTATAAGTATGGGCATCATGTTAGAGACAGTAGAAATGTAAAATAATTTAAAAAAAATATTAAATATAGTAAAAGATTCATCATAAACTCAGTCTATTTAAATAAATGTGTTTATTCTTTTAGTTATATACACATCCAATAAGAAAGGAATATAGTCTGTCAGAGGAATTTCTATATATTCTTATAAGAAATTCTTATAAGAAAGGGTATGCATGTAAACTGAAAGAAATATAGTCTGTCAGAGGAATTTCTATATATTTCCATGCATTGTTAGTATGTTTTTCTTTTGTTTCTTTCTCAAAGTTGTTAAACAAAGAAATAAAATAAAACACGTACGAGGGAATATATATTTGACTGTTAAGGATGAAATCTGTGTCCACCTATTTCAAAATCTGTGTCCACCATGTGACTCGATCTTAATTAATAATGGAGTTTGGTGCAACATACTACCATGAGGAATTTAGGCACGTCCAGCAAACTATCTAATCTAGGTAAATAGTAGTATCAGACAGTGAGCAGAATGTTGAGTGGAATCAATGCTAGCCGGCCTTCTTCAATTACCAACTTATACATGTGATCAATTCAATTCTTCCTTTCTGGCCATGTATTTAAATAAATGTGTTTATTCTTTTAGTTATATACACATATCCAATAAATGAGTTATTAAATATATGCTGGGCTGTCCAAGTAAAACGCGCAAACTCAGTCCAAATTTAATGCCCGGACAGATGTTACTTGATTTATCATTAACAGTTAAGAGCCTACGAGACTATTAACGAAATATCAAATTGTATATGCTCATGTAATTTAAGCAACAAATGAGTATTAATGATAAGGCAATTGATATTTTTATATGAATTTTTTATATTTTTATGTAATTTTTTGATATTTTTCCATAAATATTGTCGCTATAGATTTATAGCAACGGTAATTATATTTAACCCAACCCTAATTTGACTCAATCCCAATTATTAATATTTTAAAACAAAATAATTATTTTAAAATATTAATTATATTTAATATAATTAAATATAATTAATATTTAATAACAGACTCTGAAAATATTAATTATATTTAATATAATTAATTATTTCAAAATAATTGTTCCTTAAACCCTTCCCTCCAAGGCTCCAACAGACTCTGAAAATCTCATTAAATGCACCTCCACCCTTTCCCCTTACCCATTCACAGTTACAGTTACAGGCGGCCAGGCCCCTCCACCTCTCTCATCTCCCAAAACCCCCAACCTCCATCATCATCATTTGTTCTCTTTACCTAGCTTACTACCTCCCATCACTCATCATCATTCATGATAGGGGTTATCGTGAAATTAATTTTAATCAATTAATTAATATAATATTAACACGTAGACAAAAATAAATCTCTCTACATTTAATATTATATTGATAAATTAATAAACTTATCATAAATTTTAATTTCATGATAATCAGATCCATCATTCATATAGCTATAGTTATTTATTTGTATATGATAAAAATAGAAGGTATATATTTTTTTAAATCTTAGACTAGAGGGTGAAAATTTGTCCAAATGTATCTTACATTATACTCTCTCCGTTCCTAAAAGATGGTCATTTTAGAAGAAAAAATTTGTTTCAAAAAATTTGTCATTTACAACTTTCGAAGAGAATGAATTATTTACTTTCCTATATTACCCCTACATTCTCTCATTGTCCCAAGAAATTATCTCCCTTGTATCAATAGTTTTCAATTCTCTCATTGTGAAACAAATTTTATTTAGTAAATGACACTTACTTAATCCATGTGCCAAAACCTTAAATAACAATCTTTTAAGAACAGAGAGAATACTAAACATAAAAACCCCTTCTACTTCTCAAAATACGTGGAGAATTTAATTGTTAAATATTATATTAAATAGATTTAGTATACTCGATATTGTATACAAATAAGTATCAACAAACTTGTATTCAACAGAGATCACTGATATATAAGTTCGATATTTTAAATGATCAAATAATAAACAACTCATATTCGATTCGTATAAATGTTTGAATATCAAAATGAAAAACTTGACACAACATTATTCAAAAGTTAAAATAGAAAACTTCAAATACTGCACCATAGAATGAACCAAACTTACCACAAACATCTCATAATAGACTTCTTATATACATTAAAGATTGAATAAATATTACCACAAAATATTTTATTTTTAATCAACACATAATTAATCTTTCAACAATATAAGAGATCTGATGCAGCAATTATTGTAACAATAATTGATATAACTGAGTTACTTCTTACGTAAGCATCAATAATCAATACCATGTGCTACTATGCAACCACACGTATTACTGTACTTTTACTACCGAGTAGTTCAACAGTTTTAACTGTAAAACTTCCGCCGTTATTTCCATAAAAATATTTTTGTCGTTTTCTCAATCCGACAATAATTCCGTTGTGGGATCCACTAATAATTGTAACGTCGTACGGATATTCCCCGACAAAAAGAATATTCCCGGACCAAACGAATATAATATGACAACTTAATTGCATATTTTGTAAAATTTATAAATACTACCCACAACTATAACATTATATCAAATCCACACCATAATATTAAAAAAAATTATTTAGAGAAATTTAAATATTTATTCATAAAATCTAGGGTCTCACACCATCCGTTCCTTAATATAAGTCGTTTTAGAGAAATATTTTTGTTTCTTAATATAAGTCGTTTTAAAATTTCAAGTAAGCATTAATTGCATAGTTTCCAATATTATCCCAAGTATTAAATGTAACTTTGGTTCTCTCACTTTTTCTATCCAATAAATAACAATCTCTTCTTCCAATACAAGGGTAAAATAGACAATTGATATTATAGTTAATGCTATACAATCATTTCCTTAATACTTGTGCACAACTCTAAAACGACATGTATTAAAGAACAGAGGAAGTATCGAATTTAATCTTTTATATTTAATTTGACATACTTTTAAATTTAAAATTAATATGATATGATATTATTACATTTTAGTTAATACTACTATGACTATTAATAAAAACTTATCTAAAAAATAATACTCATTCCAAGATGTATTAATTATACTTAAGAATACCAAACTTATATTGAATTAATTTTGATTTTTTTAAAAGCTAATTTTATATATTATAAATTTATATTAATATAAATTAATTTAATTTTAGGCATTATAATTACGTAAAGACCAATAGAGTCATGGGAGTTGTAAGACATCAATTTTTTGTCTTTAACAAATTTTTTCTGGTTACTTAGTGGTGGTAAAAGAGTTGTAAATTATTTAAAACTTACTATTACTATCTAGTTATATAAAATTAAATAAATTACATCAATTTTGAGTTTTTAAAGGCCATATTGACAGTTAAAATTTTAACTTGACTTTATATTTGGGACAAATTAAGGGAGAGTATAAAGTAGGGCTCCACATGAAAGTGAATTTCATTAACATACTTCTTCACACCAGGAAATAGGAATGAAAGTCCTATATATATATATATATATATATATATATATATATATATATATATATATATATATATATATATATATATAGGACTTTAATGACCTTAATTATGAAACCGAATTAAATAAATAGGAATGGATACATCACAAGGAGAGGCATTATGGCATATCTAAATTTGGTATTGTTCTCTGTTGTACGTATTCTGCCATGCTAAATTTATTTTGCTACAGCATACAAGTTTTCAACAAATCTAGAGACTAAAATGGTAAGCATATTATAGTGACTGATGGTTTCCACTTTCCTTTTTTGATATCATATCAATAACATCATAGTGTTTATTTTATATATTTTAGATTTATAATATCAAGTTTAATCTTTTATATTCAATTTGACATACTTTTAAATTTAAAATTAATCTCATATGATATTAATAAAAACTTACTTACATGATGTATTATTTTTAAGAATATCAAACTTATATTGAATTAATTTTGATTTTTTTACATGTGATTTTGATATTTCTATATAGTCGGTATTCTTCTCACAAGAGAGTAGGGTGGGTCCCACCTTTATGTGAGAGGAGTAGATGTAAAAATATCAAAATTACATACCATTTCCCCTATTTAACATGAATTTTGAAGTAATTGTTGTATAAATTTGTATTTTTGTGGACATTTTTTTCTTTGTAGTACGAAATTTTCTTGATTGGAATAATATTGGTGTTGGTGAACAGGGCCATCACTTACTAAAATAGGCTTACAATTGATATCTTTTTTCAGGGTTATTTTTATCAGCACATACTATTTTTGGATCAATTAATTAGGTATATGTCACAGTGATATTTTTCTCAGCATACTATTTTTGCATCAATTAATTAGGTACCTATCTTGGTAAAAAATATTACAAGTATGGGCATCATGTTAGAGACAGTAGAAATTAATGTAAAATAATTTTAAAAAAAATATTAAATATAGTAAAAGATTCATCATAAACTCAGTCTATTTAAATAAATGTGTTTATTCTTTTAGTTATATACACATATCCAATAAATGAGTTATTAAATATAGAGTGGTTCTACACGGACAGGAGATAGACAGGAAAATTGGACCGGTTTTCCAATTTTTTTTTTTTTTTTTTTTTTTTTTTTTTTTTGGTGACTCTTAAAAAATGTATAGTATTTATTCCAATAGGAATTTTTATAAAATATAGTGTTTTGGGTGTAATTTGGATACATATACAAATACAGGGTTATACAGTCTGTATAACCCTGTATTTGTATATGTATCCAAATTACACCCAAAACACTATATTTTATAAAAATTCCTATTGGAATAAATACTATACATTTTTTAAGAGTCACCAAAAAAAAAAAAAAAAAAAAAAAAAAAAAAATTGGACCTGTCCAATATTCCTGTCCAAATTTCCTGTCTGCCAAGAGTTTCCCTTAAATATAGGAAAACTCTACGCAGACAGGAATATTGGACCGGAATATTGGACAGGTCGAGTTTTTTTTTTTTTTTTTTTTTTTTTTTTTTTTTTGGTGACTCTCAAAAAATGTATAGTATTTATTTCAATAAGAATTTTTATAAAATATAGTGTTTTGGGTGTAATTTGGATACATATATAAATACAGGGTTATACAGACTGTATAACCCTGTATTTGTATATGTATCCAAATTACACCCAAAACACTATATTTTATAAAAATTCCTATTGGAATAAATACTATACATTTTTTGAGAGTCACCAAAAAAAAAAAAAAAAAAAAAAAAAAAAAAAAAATAGACCTGTCCAATATTCCGGTCTAATATTCCTGTCCCCATAGAAGGACTCTTAAATATATGCTGGGCTGTCCAAGTAAAACGCGCAAACTCAGTACAAATTTAATGCCCGGACAGATGTTACTTGATTTATCATTAACAGTTAAGAGCCTACAAGACTATTAACGAAAGGCAATTGATATTTTTACATGAATTTTTTATATTTTTATGAAATTTTTTAATATTTTTTCATAAAAATTGTTGCTATAGATTTATAGCAACGGTAATTATATTTAACCCAACCCTAATTTGACTCAATCCCAATTATTAATATTTTAAAACAAAATAATTATTTTAAAATATTAATTATATTTAATATTTAAATAAAGTATTCTTTAAAAAAATTATTATTTCTAAAATAATAATTACTCTTAATATAATATTATAAAATAAAATAATAATAATCACTATTTTTAATATTTTATTTTAAAATAATAATTATTTGTTATATTTAAAATAAAATATTATTTTTAAGAAGTTATAAAATAATTATTATTTTAAGGAAAAAATATTTGAAATTTTATTTTTTCACAAATGAGTAAAGTTTAATAAAATATAGTTTCAAAAAAATTAAATATGAAAATAAAACTATATTTTAAAAAAAATTAGATTTTTTATGTAAAAATTTATTTTCCAAAAGAAAACGTTAATATTTTTACCATTATTATATGTATTCTTAATATTAGAATTTTTAAAAATAAAAACTAAAAATAGAGAATAAAATACAAAAAACAGTAAAAGATAATTCAATTTTTTTTAAAAAAAAATTAAAAAGTTTTAAAAATAATTATTATTTTCAGGAAAAAAATTAGTAAAATTTTTCATTTTTTAAAAAAATGAGTAAAGTTTTATAAAATATATATTCAAAATAATCAAACTTTATTTTCATAAAACAAAATAATTTTTTTTAAAGTTGTGTAAATGTTTATAAAAATAATTAAGATTTTAAAAAAAAATTAACTTTATTTTTTTTGAATCTATATTTTATGAAACTTTACTCATTTTAAAAAAAATACAAGTTTCTAATAGCTTTTCCTTAAAATAATAATTATTTTGAAAACTTTTTAAAAATAATATTTCATTTTAAATATAAAAATTATTAATTATTTTAAAAAGAATATTTTATTCTAAAATATTAAAAATAATTATTATTTTCAAATTATTTTAAGAAAATATTTATTTTAAAATATTAAATAAATTAGTATTTAATTTTTATAAAATAATTTTTTTAAAAATTAATAATTATTTTAAATAAATACTTTATTTTAAAATATTAAATGTAATTATTATTTTAATTTTTTTAAAAAATAATTATTTTGTTTTAAAATATTAAAAATTGGGGTTAGCTCAAACTTGGTCGAGTTAGGTAAAAATTTGGTCAAAATGAGTCGGGTTGGGATCAAATCGGGTAGGAGGAACGGAAACGCCAAAAAATATCACTTAAAGTACATAATTGACGAAAATTGAACTTTTGGGACGACTTTGAAAGTGAGTGGCCACTTGGAGGGACAGAAGTGTCATTCAACCGTTTTAGAATTATCCACAAGTATTAAGGAAATGATTTTATAATATTAAATATAATATCAATTGTCTTTATTGTCCTTGTATTGGAAAAGAAGTATTATTTATTGGGCAAAAAATAGTGAGAGAACCCAAGATATATTTTATACTTGGGGTAATATTAAAAACTAAGCAACTAATGCTTATTTAAATTTCTCAAATGACTTATATTAAGAGACAAAAATATTTATATTAAGGGATGGAGGGAGTACAAAACAAAATACAATTATCAAACATAAGAAAGTAAAAGACTTGTAATATTTAGTGTTTTTCAAAAACAAAGAAAACTTATGGTGATATCTTATAGAATCATGAAAATTTATGTATGGGTTATAAAACTTTAGCAAAGTATAGAAATATACTCTTATAATTGCTGTATAAATTTAAAGAGAATAAGCAAGAGAAAAGAGAGATAAATTCTTCAGAGAAAATTCTTATTTCTCTACAAGAGAAAAGAGAGATAATTATTGATTTCCACTAACATTAATAATTCCAACACAATAGAACTATCAATTTCATCTTTAATCAACACGAACTTATTCATCATTAATATTATAATTCACAATATTTAACAATCAGGTCGTTCTCAGGAAAGAGGGGGCTTTTCGATAAGGATTTCTCCTTATTGGGGCGCAATTAGGTGACCAAACCTCTCCTTGACAGAACTTCTAGACATTATCAATATTGCAAATAATAATATGAATAACTTTGTCATCTCAATTATTGATTTAATAATATAACATATTATACAGATGATACTGTGACAAAAATTGAATCAATAATATGAGAGATATGATGCAACAATTAATGTAGCAATAATTAAGTATAACTAAGTGACTTCTTACGTAAGCATCAATAATCAATACCACGTGCTACTATGCAACCATGCGTATTACTATACTTTTACTACCGGGTAGTTCAACAGTTTTAACGGTAACACTTTTGCCGTTATTTTTATTAAAAGATAATTCTGTCATTTTCTTACTACGACAATACTTCCGTTGTGGGGTCCACCAATGATTGTGTCGTCGTACGGATATTCCCTGACCAATCGAATATTATATAACAACTTGCTTACTTTATAAAATTTATAAATACTACCCACAACTATAACATTATATCAAATCCACATCATAATATTCAAAAAAATATTTTGAGAAATTTAAATCTTTATTCATAAAATTTGGGGTCTCACAAATACTCCCAAATCTAAATTTGAAAACAAATAAGACACTTGAAATTAATAGTTTATACCTAGTACTTCCATTGTTCCTAAAAGATTGTCGTTTTAGAAGAAAAAAATTGTTCCAATTTATTTATCGTTTACAACTTTCTAGGAGAATACATTATTTACTTTCCTATATCAACCTTACCTTCTCTCATTGTTCCAAGAAATTTTCTTCATTGCATTAATAGTTTTCAACTTCTCATAAAAGGATAGTGATGGAATTTCAAACAAATTTTAATTGTTAAATAATAGTATTAAATGACTTTCATAATTCATGTGCAAAAACATTAAATGACAATCTTTTAGAAATAGAGGTGGTGTAATACTTGCAAACAAACATAGTCTAAGTAGCTAATTTTTGTCGTGGTCGTATAGATTTGGTTTTGGGTGACATTCATGGAGCATAAAAGATTGACACAGTCTTGTGTCATATTATATACTCCCTCTGTTCCTAAAAGATTATCGTTTTAGAAGTAAAATTTTGTTTCAATTTATTAGTCGTTTACAACTTTTTAGGAGAATAAATTATTTACTTTCCTATATCACCCCTACCTTCTCTCATTGTCCCAAGAAATTCTCTTTCTTGTATAAATAGTTTTTAACTTCCTATAAAGGGGTGTTGATGGAATTTTAAATAAATTTTAATTATTAAATGATAGTATTAAATGACTTTTTTAATCCATGTGCAAAAATCTTAAACGACAATTTTTAGGAACGGAGATAGTATTAATAAAAAAAATTAAATTAAATTAAATGGTCATTCAATTTATTAAGTAGATGGTCAACCATCTGTTAATTAGGAAGAAGGCCAACCATCACATAAAACTCTGTAGACTAGGTAATTTAGGGACTATTTGATTGCAGCTGAATGGCTGAGTGATTCAGCCATTCAGTGCGTTTATTTTGGAAAAAAATCGTCTGAATGGGTGAACCGGTCAGCCATTCAGAAGATTTTGAGCTGATTGGTTAAGTCCAATTGTTTTGACTGGATGGCTGAATGAACTTTTTTTTACAATATTAACTATTATATTAAGTAATATTAAATAAATTTACAACAGTTTTTTGAATTTTTTTGAAGGGAGAAAATAATAAAAATATGTTATTCAGATGTTTCAGACATATCAATTATCAAATAAATTTTTTCATTCAGATTCAGATTCATTTTATTTTTATCAAACACCCCGTAAGTGACTGGGCTTAACACTGGATATTGTTTGACACTGGGTATTTGGGCATATTTTTTGTAGGATCAAGAGTCAATGGCAGTCAAATCAACCCGAGAGCAGTCAAAGTTAGCAAACATATGGTTGCTCTAATGACTGTAAATATTTTTTTAAAAAAAATAAATTCAATAAGTATATGCAGACAAGGGTTTTGGACAGAAAAATTGAACCAAAAAAACAAAATGAATTTGTTCCCGGGAATAAATTCATTGTACTATCCAATTATTATCGAGAATAAATTGATTTTGTTCTACCAATCTAATTTTCCCGTCCAAAACTTTTGTCCGCGTAGAAGCACTCAAATAAATTTGGTGGAGTACCCAAGCCACTCATTGTATGAGTGGCTTTTTTCTTTTTCTGCTTTTTTTTCTATTTTTTGAAAAATAGGGAGGAAGATTTTTATTTTTGTTGTATGCATCCATGACAATAGTTGTAGTAACAAGCAAAATGGAACAAATCATATTTGTATCCAAATCTCCATCATAGTACAAGAAAAATAATCTGAGAGCTTGCATATCCTAAAAGAGAAGTTAATGGAAAGGCTAAAAAAAACTTAATCAGGGAAGACTGGATTTCTTGTAAATGGGATATTTTTAGTCTATAGAATTAGGTTACACCCACTAAATGTTCATAGAATGGACCCTCATTGGCTGTCATGGACAAAAACATAAACATTATGCCACAAAACAATTTAATAACTTGATTTGTTCACTTGTGGTTGTTAGAGATATAAAGCAAAAAAAAACTACCTTCCATTTTTTATCACATCAAACTGTCATTTCTTTATTCAAGAATATTTATTCTTTCGGATGCATTATGATGGTCCAATATTACAATTTAAGATAGCACTGAGTACAATATCTTAAAATCATTTCATTCCATCATTAATTGCATTCCTTCAATCCAAACACAACAAAACATGGTACAAAGCGGATGAGACATAAGATTTGAAAGCTAATTACCATACATTTATCGGTGGCGATACCACAATAGGACTCCTTACCTTGTTCTTTGAATTCTCTTTGATCCAAACAAGTGAACCAAATGTCACAGTTCGATTTTTGTCACCCGTAAACTTTATAGTGATGGTGTAGCTCTGCTTCTCATATGTTTTCCAAAACACCAACTTATCTGGTGCATCCGTGACAACTGAACCCTTCGGCGCTGTCACTTTAGCTTTATAAATTGCAGCTCCATCTCCAACATTTGTGACAGTCCTATGAAATGTTTGAACTAAAATTTGACCAATGGTCTGATTAGTATACAAGCTAATAAAAGATGGGTAGTTTAAATCCGAAGATGGGTTCAGGCAACGGTAACTCAATCTTGCTATGGTATAGATTTGGTTTTGGGTGAAATTTATGGAGCAAAGGAGATTAAAATAGTCTTGTGGGGTGGCATCATATATAAGACCTGGATTAAGTGCACGATTCGGGTCAACATGGCCTGCTCCCATGGCTAATGGGGTGGCAATTTTGAAACCTGTGCCTATATCTTGGATATGATTTTGGGTATTGTCCAAAGGGTTGGCTGTTGTAACCATGGCGGACTGAATAGCTGCAGGGCTCCATTCTGGGTGCGCGCCTTTTAGTAAAGCCGCGAGACCAGAGGCATGAGGACAAGACATTGATGTTCCTGATATGGGAATGAAGTCGGTAGACAACTGGATATTAGGACCAATGCTGGTTGCAGCATCGTCTGGAATCCATGATGCCAAGACTAATGTCCCTGGTGCCATTATATCGAGTTTTAAAATTCCCGGGAAGCTTGGTGAAGGGCCCCTTGAAGTGTACGAGGCAACTGCTGGTGCAGATTTTGTTCCCATAAAGGTCTGTTGGAACTTGATGCTAGGCTGCTAGCCGATGGTGTGGAACTAGTTTTGGCGTAACTGATCAGAGCAGGTCTATCTTTGGGGCTAATTACAACACCAGGGTAAGAGAAAGTGTTGGATTCAAATATATCAGGATCATCAGATATAAAGACAACAGCTGCGGCTTTTGAGTTTATAATGTAGTAAATTTGTGAGCTAAAGTAGCCTGTGTTATCGTAAATAATGATAGCATAAGGAACACCAATAACAACTTATCTGAATTGCAAGCAGATATGGTTTTGTTATAGATCAGAGGCAAGTTTTTGATTATGGCTCTTGCAGGGAACAAGGTCCATCCAGTGAGGGTTAACCCATTACCCAGAGTCAAGCTCCCCGCGAACCAACGATCAATTGAACCAGCTGCAATAGTTAAAACCCATGGAATTCCATTGTGCAAGTTGCCAAGATGTACGCCTTCATTTCCTGCTGAAGAAGAAACAAACACGCCTTTCTCCATTGCACCAAATAAGGCTATAGCTATAGGATCCTCATATAACGGCACGCCATCAAAGCCTATAGATATTGATATCACATCGACACCATCAGCAACAACCTGATCCATACCAGCAAGAACATCAGACGCGTATCGTCCTTCATCCCAGAGTACCTTATACATTGCCACTCTAGCACGCGACGCTATACCTCTTGCAGTTCCCAAGGCTAACCAAAGTACGATGCCCCGTCCGCATAGTTTCCACCAGTTGTCAACGAGGTGTGGGTCCCATGACCCTGAGTGTCTCTGGCAGAGTTCATACTAACAGTAATGTTAGGATTCGTAGCAATGACACCCTTCTAATGTTGACCTGAATCATGCACTTAATCCAGGTCTTATATATGATGCCACCCCACAAGACTATGTTAATCTCCTTTGCTCCATAAATTTCACCCAAAACCAAATCTATACCATAGCAAGATCGAGTTACCGTTGCCTGAACCCATCTTCAGATTTAAACTACCCATCTTTTATTAGCTTGTATACTAATCAGACCATTGGCAGAATTTCAGTTCAAACATTTCATAGGACTGTCACAAATGTTGGAGATGGAGCAACAATTTATAAAGCTAAAGTGACAGCGTCGAAGGGTTCGGTTGTCACGGTTGCACCGGATAAATTGGTGTTTTGGAAAACATATGAGAAGCAGAGCTACACCATGACTATAAAGTTTACGGGTGACAAGAATCGAACTGTGACATTTGGTTCACTTGTTTGGATCGAAGAGAATTCAAAGAACACGGTAAGGAGTCCTATTGTAGTATCGCCACCGATAAATGTATGGTAATTAGCTTTCAAATCTTATGTCTCATCCTCTTTGTACCATGTTTTGATGTGTTTGGATTGAAGGAATGCAATCAATGACGAAATGAAATGATTTTAAGATATTGTACTCAGTGTTATCTTAAATTATAATATTGGACCATCCTAATGCGTCCAAAAGAATAATTCTTGAATAAAGAAATGAGAGTTTGATGTGATAAAAAATGGAAGTAAGTTTTTTTTCCTCAATATCTCTAACAACCACAAGTGCACAAGAGACTATTCGAAGATTTTGATAAATGAATAGTGGAAGAAACATTTAGTAATTAAATTATTTTGTTGCATAATGTTGATGTTTTTGTCCATGACAGCCAGTGAAGGTCCATTCTATGAACATTTAGTGGGTGTAACCTAATTCTATAGACTAAAAATATCCCATTTACAAGAAATCCAGTCCTCCCTGATTAAGATTTTTTTAGCCTTTCCACTAACTTCTCTTTTAGGATATGCAAGCTCTCAGGTTATTTTTCTTGGACTAAGATGGAGATTTGGATACAAATATGATTTGTTCCATTTGGCTTGTTACTACAACTATTGTCTAGGATGCATACAACAAAAATAAAAATCTTCCTCCCTATTTTTCAAAAAATAGAAAAAAAATATAAAAAGAAAAAAGCCACTCATACAATGAGTAGCTTGGGTACTCCACCAAATTTATTTGAGTGCTTCTACGCGGACAGAAGTTTTGGACGGGAAAATTAGATTGGTAGAACAAAATCACGGGAAAATTAGATTGGTAGAACAAAATCAATTTGTTCTCGATAATAATTGGATAGTACAATGAATTTATTCGCGGGAACAAATTCATTTTGTTTTTTCGGTCCAATTTTTCAGTCCAAAACCCTTGTCCGCTTATACTTATTGAATTTATTTTTAAAAAAATTTATTTGCAGTCATTAGAGCAACCACATGTTTGCTAACTTTGACTGCTCTCGAGTTGATTTGACTACCATTTACTCTTGAACCTACAAAAAATATGCCCAAATACCCAGTGTCAAACAATATCCAGTGTTAAGCCCAGTCACTTAGGGGTGTTTGATAAAAATAAAATGAATCTAAATCTAAATGAGATGAATCTGAATGAATTTTTTTTTTGAGAATTGACATGTCTGAAACATCTGAATAACATATTTTTATTATTTTCTCCCTTCAAAAAAATTCAAAAACTGTTGTAAATTTATTTAATATTACTTAATAAATAGTTAATATTGTAAAAAAAGTTCATTCAGCCATTCAGTCAAAAAAATTGAACTAAACCAATCAGCTCAAAATTGTATGAATGGCTGACCGGTTCACCCATTCAGACGATTTTTTTCCAAAATAAACGCACTGAATGGCTAAATCGCTCAGCCATTCAGCAGTAATCAAACATTCCCTAAATTACCTAGTTTACAAAGTTTTATGTGATGGTTGACCATCTTCCTAATTAGTTGATGGTTGACCATCTACTTAATAAATTGAATGACCATTTAATTTTATTTTATTTTATTAATACTATCTCCGTTCCTAAAAAATTATCGTTTAATATTTTTGCACATGGATTAAGAAAGTCATTTAATACTATCATTTAACAATTAAAATTTATTTAAAATTCCATCAATACCCCTTTATGGGAAGTTGAAAACTATTTATACAAGAAAAAGAATTTTTTGGGACAATGAGAGAATGTATGGGTGATATAGGAAAATAAATAATTAATTCTCCTAAAAAGTTGTAAACGACAAATAAATTGAAATAAAATTTTTCTTCTAAAACGATAATCTTTTAGAAACAGAGGGAGTATATAATATGACACAAGACTGTCAATCTTTTATGCTCCATAAATGTCACCCAAAACCAAATCTATACGACCACGACAAAAATTAGCTACTTAGACTATGTTTGTTTTCAAGTATTACATCACCTCTGTTTCTAAAATATTGTCGTTTAAGGTTTTTGCACATGAATTAAGAAAGTTATTTAATACAATCATTTAACAATTAAAATTTGTTTAAAATTCTATCACTACCCTTTTATGAACAGTTGAAAACTATTAATGCAATGAAGAAAATTTCTTGGAACAATGAGAGAAGGTAGGGTTGATATAGGAAAGTAAATAATTTATTCTCCTAGAAAGTTGTAAACGATAAATAAATTGGAAGAAATTTTTTCTTCTAAAACGACAATCTTTTAGGAACAGATGGAGTACTAGGTATAAAACTATTAATTTCAAGTGTCTTGTTTGTTTTCAAATTTAGATTTGGGACTATTTGTGAGACCCCAAATTTAATGAATAAAGATTTAAATTTTTCGAAATATTTTTTTAAATATTATGGTGTGGATTTGATATAATGTTATAGTTGTGGGTAGTATTTATAAATTTTGCAAAGTAAACAAGTTGTTATATAATATTCGATTGGTCGGGGAATATTCTTTTTGTCGGGAAATATCCGTACGACGACACAATCATTAGTGGACCCCACAACGAAAGTATTGTCGTAGTGACAAAATGACATAATTATCATTTTATAAAAATAACGGCGAAAGTGTTGCCGTTAAAACTGTTGAACTACTCGATAGTAAAAGTACAGTAATATGCATGGTTGCATAGTAGCACACAGTATTGATTATTGATGCTTACATAAGAAGTCACTCAGTTATACTCAATTATTGCTACAATAATTGTTGCATCATATCTCTCATATTATTGATTCAATTATTGTCACAGTATCATCTGTATAATATGTTATATTATTAAATTAATAAATAAGACAGAAAAGTTATTCATATTATTATTTGCAATATTAACAATGTCTAGAAGTTTTGTCAATGAGAGGTTTGGTCACCTAATTGCGCGCCAATAAGGAGAAATCCTTATCGGAAAGCCCCCTCTTTCCTGGGAACAACCTGGTTGTTAAATATTTTGAATTATAATATTTATGATGAATAATTTCGTGTTGATTAAAGCTGAAATTGATAGTTCCATTGTGTTAGAATTATTAGTGTTTGTGGAAATTGACATTTATTTCGATAATAATTGATGTCTGAAAGTTATACTGACTAATCGGGTAATTAATCGGATAAATAAGCAATTAATTGCTATTGATTCACATGATTATAACTATTTGTTCACATGTGTATACTATTGATTCACATTCTTGTACTATTAGGGAAGGTGGTCCAAGATTGATAATACTTGCATGACTAAGTTAAAAATGGAGGTATAGATGGAGGTACTATACTGTAATTCATATTTTCACATGTATAGAACTTTTGATTCACATGATTTACTATTAGGGGAGGTGGTGCAAGTTTGATAATACTTGCAGGGCTAAATTAAAAATGAAGGAAAAGAGGAAGGTATTATACTGTAATATTTCGAGCCCCAAAATGTGTAATTATCGAAATTATATTTTTCTATAAATAGAAGCTCATTCTTCCTTCATTTCTCACCAATTCACTAAAGCTATAGAGCAATTATTATAGAGAGAAATTATAGATAGAAAGAAGAAGAGAAGTCTACTACCTCACTATTCCAGTATCCAGTCTTCTTTTGAGGTAAGGGGTATTATTTCTTTCGTATTTATGAAGAGAGCTATTGTTATTCCATTCCTTATTATTCTGTTGGAATAACCTGTATACGCGAACTACCGTATACATGGTGAAATTCTTCTGTTATTCCATTCTTAATTATTATGTTGGAATAACCTGTCTATGTGAAGTACTGCATACATGGTGAAAATTTTCTATTATTCCATCCTTTATTATTATGTTGGAATAACCTGTCTATGCGAACTACCGCATGCATTGTGAAATTTTTCTGTTATTCCATTCTTTATTATTCTGTTGGAATAACCTGTCTGTGCGGTCTATCGCATGCCTAGTGAATTCTATTGTTATTCTATTCTTTATTATTCTGTTGGAATAACCTGTCTACGCGGTCTATCGCATGCCTGGTGAATTCTGCTGTTATTTCATTCTTTATTATTTTGTTAGAATAACATGTCTGTGCAGTCTATCGCATGCCTGGTGAATTCTTCTATTATTCCATTCTTTATTATTCTGTTGGAATAACCTGTCTACGCGGACTACCGCATGCATGATGAATTCTTCTGTTATTCCATTCTTTATTATTCTGTTGGAATAAGCTGTCTATGTGGATTACCACATGCATGGTGAATGATCCTTCATATTCATTCATTATTAAATTATGAAAATGATCCGTCTACGTGGATTACCGCGTAGCGGGCAAAAATTCATTTGCAGTTCACATATTCTATTATACTCATTTGGTTAAAGTTTTGGCTTCTATACTCCATGAAATTAGTAGAATATCCTGGATATTTGCGCTTCATCCAGTATCTTTTCATGGAAATATTCTTATGAGCATTCTTGAATTTTACTCCATAAAGCAGTATCATGTCGACAATTTGGACGTTATTGATTTTTGGATAAATTAGATTATAAATCTTTAAAATTTATCCTTGAATTTATTTTATTGAATTCTTATATCATTGTCATCATCCTCATGCTAATATTGTGATAAAAGTCATCTTTGGCTTACGTGCATAAATGGACTTGGTATGATTATGACCAGGGATTATTCGGTATAATCATGACCGTTATGTAACGAATGATGTGGTAAAAGTCCTCATTAGCCTGTAGTTCATTGATGGATAGTTGTTGGTATGATAATGACCAGGGATTATTTGGTATAATCATGACCATTAATGATTACATGATTATCCTAGGCCGAGGTGCAAGGATGATTTGATTTTATTTATTAAACAGAGTCTCAACGATACAGTTGATGAAAAAAATTTTAAATCATAGAAGATAGTAGATTTTATGCTCTACTTGACTCTTCTAATGGATTGCTTATTCCACTGCAGTTGTTGATCTAAAACTTGTTGTCTATTATATTCTATCAGTTGTTATACTGTTGAAGGCTAAGGATAATTTATTCTGCATTATCTTAGTCATAATATTTCTTACTGGGCTAGTTGAGCTCACCCTTTCTTTCACTGTTCTCTTCAGGAAATGAGAACGTAGCCAGGGCTAGTCGGGGAACGGAGTGATGGTCCGAGATGGTTTTATAGAAGTCCTCACTATTCTATAAAATAGTGTGACAATAAATGTAATGAACTCTATTCGAGAGTGGATATTGTTTAGAAGGCAATATTCTTGTTTAAACTCTCAGCTATGTTTTTGTCGTATTTTGCACGACAGTTGTATAATTAAGTTTGTATTTGAATTTTGAACCATGTATCTGGCAACCCAAGATGGGTGATGTATACCTATTTTGGGGACATCACAGTTGGTATCAAAGCTTAGGGATATGATCTCTGGCTGAGATGTGAGACAAGAACTAGGAGGGGAAAAACGGGGAATTCCTTTGCTAGTATGACCTACCTAAGTTATTTGGTATTTAATTGGTCGGTCGGAGTATATGGATAATATGTGATATGTTAATTAACCCTTATTTTGTGGCAGTGTTTGAAAATGTCATCCAAAAATGTTGAGATAAGCAATGAAGCACATGAGACCGTTGAGTCACCAACGATCAATACCCAGGATAATGTGCAACAGGAAGACAATAATCCTCAGGTAAACAACAACACCGATCAGATGATGAACGATGGGATGTTCACAGGCTTTATGCAATTTATGCAACATCAGGTGAGAGAGACTCCTGTTCAAAATATAGGTAGAAATAATAGCAACCCATGGTCGGGCACCGCTAAGCAGTTCAAGGAGCTGAGACCACCAGAGTTTTTGGGAAAGCCAGAACCACTTAAGGCGGAGACGTGGTTAAAGTAAATCACCAAGATATTTGATGTCTTGGGATGCTCCGAGGAGCAAAAGGTTCCCTTTGCCACTTTTATGTTGCGTGAAGAGGCAGATTACTGGTGGGAATCTGTAAAACGTACCCAGCCTGACGCACTCAAGATGTCTTGGGAGAAGTTCCAAGAGCTGTTCAACGACAAGTACTTTCTCGAAAGTATTCGTCATATGAAGGAGGTGGAGTTTATCAAGTTGGAGCAAAAAAATATGACCGTGTCGCAATACGAGGCTAAATTTGTGGAGTTATTCCGGTTTGCATCCCATTTGGTCGATAATGAGGAGCGAATGACGCGAATGTTTCTAAGAGGATTGAAACCCGAAATACGTCAATACCTCATTTCTCACAAATTGTGTTTGTATTCAGATGTAGTGAATAGAGCTCAGTTATTGGAGCGCGATAATGAGTCAGCCCAACAAAAGGATAACGAACAACAACACGATAATAATCGTACCGGTGGCAACGGCCATCGGAACAATGATAACCATCGTGGGGGAAATTATCATGCCAATAATGGTAACCACTTCGGTGGTAATAATAGCCAAGATAATAGGAATGGAAATTTCAAGAAGAGAAGGTTCAACAATGATGGAAAGACAGCAGCACCAACACCCATTTTCAAGGAAGGAGAAAGACCACCAATTGTATGCTTCAAATGCGGAGAGGAGGGACATATCAGTCCAAACTACATGATGCAGTCCAAAGCATGTTACAATTGTGGAAAAGAAAGTCACCTAGCCCAATTTTGTCGTGCACCAAAGTCAAGTCCAACTGGGACGGTGGCACCAAAGGCGGATACGGACAAAACAAAGTCGGTGGTTTCAGGGAAAGTGTTTTTCGTGACTTCTCAAAAAGTGAGTAACCCGAACGAATTTAGCACAGGTTAGTTAATTATAAATTCTTATGAAATCTATACCTTATTAGATACTGGTTCTACCCATTATTTTATCTCTCTTGCTTGAGCTCAACATTTAAATTTGACCGCAGAAAAGTTAGACTTTGACTTATTGGTTGAAATTTCGTTAGTAGAAACCTTCGTTACCTCCACTGTTTATAAATCTTGTTGATTCAAATCGACACTTTCACGTTACCAGTCGATCTTATCTCTTTGAAAATACTTGCCCTTGATGTGATTTTAGGAATCGATTGGTTAACTATTCATCATGCCAAAATTGATTATTTTTGTAAGGTTGTTAGCTTTCATATTCCTAACCAACCTATTATACGAATTCAAGCAATCAAACCACTAAAGTCAATCACTGTTATATTAATCCATAAGTAAAGAGCCCTGAGCTTTTCGCTGGTGACTTCCTTGTGTGGAATGCACCGAAGCCAGACTTTTTGTAGGAGAAGCTATGAATGAAGATGGCAAGTTGATAGGTATCAATGTGATGTACTATCCAAGTCTTGGATGAGAGTCACATTTTTTGTTTTCTATCGTTAATAAATTTCCTAACGTATTCCTGAAGACTTCCTAGCCTACCCCAGAGTGTGAAATCAAATTTTGTATTGACCCCAGTACAAAAATCCATTTCGTATAACTTACAAATGATAAAGATAGAGTTAAAGACTCTAGGGACTCACGTGAAGATAATGAATATACGATTAGAATTGACTTTGGTCGATAATGTTAAAGCCACTCAAGCTACAGACCCGGAGCTGATGAATGTGAAGAAGAAGGTTCAAGAAGGCATTATTCTAGAAGCAAGAGACGATGAAGAGAGAAAATCTCAACCCTTAATTTAATTGGCCCATTTGAAATCCTCGATCGAGTAGGAACTGTGGCCTATAGACTCATTTTACCGCCAAGTATGTCGCGTGTTCATAACATTTTTTTTACGTATCGATGTTACGTAAATATGTGGATGACTCGAACCACATTATTAGATTAGAACTAGACGAGATAGCAGAAGATTTAACGTATGAGGAGATACGTGTTAAAATCTTGGATAAGAAGGATCATATTCAACACTCAAAGGTTATACCTTAAGAGTTAGAATCTGAAATGAAATCAATGTATCCTCATCTTTTCGGCATACCAGGTACGTACATAAATTACGATGGCAAAATTTCATGAGGGGACTATTTGTGAGACCCCAAATTTTATGAATAAATATTTAAATTTCTCAAAATATTTTTTTGAATATTATGGTGTGGATTTGATATAATGTTATAGTTGTGGGTAGTATTTATAAATTTTGCAAAGTAAACGAGTTGTTATATAATATTCGATTGGTCGGGGAATATTCTTTTTGTCGGGAAATATCCGTACGACGACACAATCATTGGTGGATCCCACAACAGAAGTATTGTCGTAGTAAAAAAATGACAAAATTATCTTTTTATAAAAATAAAGGCGAAAGTGTTACCGTTAAAACTGTTGAACTACCCGGTAGTAAAAGTACAGTAATACGCGTGGTTGCATAGTAGTACACGGTATTGATTATTGATGTTTACGTTAGAAGTCACTCAGTTATACTCAATTATTGCTACATAATTGCTGCATCATATCTCTCATATTATTGATTCAATTATTGTTACAATATCATCTGTATAATATGTTATATTATTAAATCAATAATTGAGACGATAAAATTATTCATATTATTATTTGCAATATTGACAATGTCTAGAAGTTCTGTTAAGGAGAGGTTTGGTCACCTAATTACGCATCAATAAGAAGAAATACTTATCGAAAAGCCCCCTCTTTCCTGTAAACGGCCTGGTTGTTAAATATTATGAATTATAATATTAATGATGAATAAGTTCATGTTGATTAAAGATAAAATTGATAGTTCCATTGTGTTGGAATTATTAGTGTTAGTGGAAATTGACATTTATCTCGATAATAATTGATGTTCGGAAGTTATACTGACCAATCGGGTAATTAATCGGATAAATGAGAAATTAATTGCTATTGATTCACATGATTATAACTATTTGTTCACATGTATGTAGTATTGATTCACATTCTTGTACTATTAGGGGAGGTGGTGCAAGATTAATAATACTTGCATGACTAAGTTAAAAATGGAGGTATAGATGGAGGTACTATACTGTAATTCGTATTTTCACATGTATAAAACTATTGATTCACATGATTTACTATTAGGGGAGGTGGTGCAAATTTGATAATACTTGCAGGACTAAATTAAAAATGAAGGAAAAGAGGAAGGTATTATACTGTAATATTTTAAGCCCCAAAATATGCAATTATCAAAACTATATTTTTCTATAAATAGAAATTCATTATTTCTTCATTTCTCACCAATTCACTAAAGCTATAGAGCAATTATTATAGAGAGAAATTATATAGAGAAAGAAGAAGAGAAGTCTGCTACTTCACTATTCCAGTATCCAGTCTTCTTTTGAGGTAAGGGGTATTATTTCTTTCGTATTAATGAAGAGAGCTATTGTTATTCCATTCCTTATTATTCTGTTGGAATAACCTGCATACGCGGACTACCGTATACATGATAAAATTCTTCTGTTATTCCATTCTTTATTATTATATTGGAATAACCTGTCTATGCGAAGTATTGCATACATGGTGAAATTCTTCTGTTATTCCATTCTTTATTATTCTGTTGGAATAACCTGTCTGTGCGGTCTATCGCATGCCTGGTGAATTCTTCTGTTATTCTATTCTTTATTATTCTGTTAGAATAACCTGTCTATGCGGACTACCGCATGCATGGTGAGTTTTTCTATTATTCCATTCTTTATTATTCTGTTGGAATAACCTGTCTATGTGGATTACCTCATGCATGGTGAATGATCCTTCGTATTCATTTTTTATTAAATTATAGAAATGATCTGTCTACGTGGATTACCGCGTGGCGGGCGAAAATCCATTTGTAGTTTCACATATTCTATTATACTCAGTTGGTTCAAGTTTTGGTTTCTATACTCCATGAAATTAGTAGAATATCATGGATATTTGCACTTCATCCAGTATCTTTTCATGGAAATATTCTTATGAGCATTCTTGAATTTTACTCCACAAAGCAGTATCATGTTGACAATTTGGACGTTATTGATTTTTGGATAAATTAGATTATAAATCTTTAAAATTTATCCTTGAACTTGTTTTAGTGAATTCTTATATCATTGTCATCATCATCATGCTTATATTGCGATGAAAGTCATCTTTGGCTTACGTGCATAGATGGACTTGGTATGATTATGACCAGGAATTATTCGGCATAATCATGATCGTAATGTAACGAATGCTATGGTAAAAGTCCTCATTGGCTTGTAGTTCATTGATGGACAGTTGTTGGTATGATTATATCCAGGGATTATTTGGTATAACCATGACCATTGATAATTACATGAATATTCTTGGCCGTGGTGTAGGGATGATTTGATTTTAAATCATAGAAGTCCTCACTATTCTATAAAATAGTGTGACAATAAATGTAATGAGGACTCTATTCGAGAGTGGATATTGTTTAGAAGGCAATATTCTTGTTTAAACTCTCAACTATGTTTTGTCGTATTTTGCACGACTGTTGTATAATTAAGTTTGTATTTGAATTCTGAACCATGTATTTGGCGACCCAAGATGGGTGACGTATACCTGTTTTGGGGGCGTCACACTATTAGTCTCAGTATTATAAAATGACTTAATAATCTTGATATTATAATTATAATCTCGAGATTATAATCTTAGGATTAGTAGTCTTGGGATTATAATTCTTGCAAACAAACATAGCCTTAGGCTATGTTTGTTTGCAAGAATTATATTTGTGATATGACTTTTAATCACAAGTGTTTTGTTTGTTTTTAAATTTGGACTTTCAACTATTACTCTAAGGATTATAAAATGACTTAATATGAGAGATTATTTAATACCATGTCTAGCTAGGTGTTATAATCCTATCATGAGGGATTAAAAATTTATGAACAAAACTAATCTTTATTTTTTCAAAGGGCAAAGGTTTAAAAATGCCCCTGACTTTTACCCCGATGTCTACCGAGCACCCTATACTTTTTTTTGTCCAAAAACAGCTATAACGTTACATTTTTTGGGTCGACCGTACCCCTGGCCCGAACGGAGTTGCCACATAGACTAACGTTGCTCAGACGTGGCCTTATTTTGCTGACGAGGCTTCAAACAAAGTCAAAACAAAGCCTTTTTCAAACTCTGACAAAACATCCGTTCCTTTTACAAAAAGGGCAAAAAGCCCTAATCGACATCTCTTACCGTAGAGAATAAGAGATGAGAAATAGGAGAGAAGGAGAGGCGAAGCCCTAATCCTGCCATTTCTTTTCTTTAGTCGTAGAGAGGAGAAGAAAACACAGTCCTAATCATCATTTCCATCATTTTTGAAATTGATCGAAGAATCGTCATGGCTCACTATTCGTCGTCATCTTCATCCTCTGCTCGAAGACGCACCATTGATGTTGATTACGAAGCTATGTCGTTGTGTTATTGTGGGATAAGAGCTCCTATGTCGACCTCACTGACCGAAACAAATCCTGAAAGGAGGTTTTTCTCATGCTCAAAATTCTAAGTAAGTTATGTAACTTAGTTTAATTTAGTTCTGTAATCCTACAAAGTGACTTGAAATTCTTATAATTTAGTTTGATTTAGTGTTTGGAAAAGGTTTTTACCTATAAAATTTCTTAAAATTTTAATTTTTTGGTTTCAGGAAAGGGGATGTGGGTTCTTTGTATGGCATGATCCACAGATGTGTGATAGGGAAAAGGATTTCATAAATGATTTGAAAAGGGAGAATAAGATTTTACTGAATAAGGAATTGAATAAATTTCCTCAAGTTGAAGGGGCATCTGAATTGAAAGAATTGGTTCAAGAGCTAAAGAATCTAAAGTCAAATGGGCATGAATCTTCTGTGAATCAAATTAAAGAAGTAGATTATTTGAATAGGAAGTGCATTGCTATGTTATTTGTAGTTACAATTATCTGCATTTCTTTTATGCTACTTAGGTAGAAAAATGGTGTAAGATGATTGGGTAGTGTGGGGAATTGTAAAGTAATTCAGTTTGAAATGTGAAGTTAACTTAATGTAATTGGTAAATTTGGTGAATAGAAGTCAATAGTTTCCAATAGTTTTGTTGGTATCTTTTGTGTGTATATTTTGTTTGTTAATAGAAGTCCTTGTTTGAGCGCGCACTGCTTGGTTAATTGGTAGTTTCGTGTGTTAATGAGTTGGTTTATCTGTTAATTGGTAGTTTAGGTGAATGCTTTGTAATGTTTCTTTTACATCAATGTCAAATAATTGTTGAATCAACTTGGTTTATCTTTTAGTATCTTTTAATATGTTACATGATCACATGTAAATATTACATCAGGTAAAACATTGTTGATATAAGTTCCCATGATAAAATGACAGTGTAAATACTACAAGACAATGAGAGTAACAATATGATGCCATTGTCCTTGACCTGAAGTCTGGAAATAGTGAGGTACAATGGAGTTAAACACATTAATCAAATAATTGGGTTGTCAATAAGTTGAGTAAGTTTAATATAATGAACAAAACACATATACCAAAAGATAATGCCAAATAATATTTCTAAAATATAGGCTTCAAAAGCATGTCCATTACATTCACTTTTAACTGAGCATAAACACTTACAAATATATTTCTCAGTTCCAAAAAGCATAATTACAAAATAAGTTTAATGGACAAATCCCAAAAAAAAAACACAACATCATTCGAAGTTCAGTTATCTCCACTACCATTAGGATGAATTCCTTGTGACTTGCTTGCATTTATGCTCCTACCAATCCTCTCATCCCTATCTGTCATAAGATGTGTGGTATTGATGCCACTTCTACCTCTCCACTGCAGTCTTGGAGGTTTAAAAGGCATGTTGGACATGTTTACAGGGCCACCATCACCTTTGTGGTTTATTTTTCTACTTCTCCCTGAAGATGATGCTTTGTTTGTAGCTTTGACTGCTCTTAGTTAATCTTCATTGGGGATTGAAAATCTGGTGTTAGGGTCAACAATAGGTGGCTGTGTTTGACTTCCTTCATTGAGAATTGTTGAAGATGTGTCACTCTGCATGTATACAAAACAACATCATTCTTTGCCACTCTAACCTTGCACATCATATTATGTCAATCAAACTGAAACACATATTCATTACCTTATATGTTACCCCACTAGTGTTGTCATTATATAACAACCCAAATCCTTCACCTTGATTGGATTGCTTCATGGAATGAGCTTTTGCAGCAGCTTGAACTTGTAATTTAGAAGGTATTGGCCTTGAAGTAGGAGATGCATGACTGGCTGACTGTGCATTAAACCCTAGGCAACAAGAACATAGTAGAATGTTTTAGCATGGCTGACTGTGCATAAATCAACTATAATTATACAAGGCATAGCCTTGCATATCATACATGGGTTAGCTTAACAAGGAGGTGAGATTGATGGGCCACCTTGTGCCTATGTGTGCATTATAGATCCATTTTGGGATTGAGCAGGGACTGAACATCCTGTTATGATTGGCTTGCATTGATAGGTTTAGACTGAGCTGGGACTCACCTTCCTCCTTTTGATTGGTTTTGATTCTGCTATAGAGCAAATGTGGTCACCAATACACTATTATGAAACATAATTAATATATATGACATTATTAACTTAGATACATAATTAACTTAGAGACATTACCTTTGAACAGCTTGCTTTGTTGTGTCCTTGTTGCTTACACATACTGCATGTAACTGAATTGCCTTTCCTAGATAGTTTTGTCACTTTATTTGTAGGTCTGACCTCAGTTTCCTATCTTCTTCTCTTAATCTTAGGCCTTCCCCTGTTCTTTTCAACCTTTGGTGGCTCAATAGGTTTATATTTGTCCATTTTGTAGAATCTCTTCCCTCTCACTGACATAATCTTGTACTTATAAACAGCTTAGTATACATCTTTGTGGTACCACTTTGAAATATAGTTCATTGGTTCCTGCTTGCTGCGAACTAGAGCACATATAGCATGTTGGTAAGGGATTCCACTGATATCCCATGCCCTATATGCGCAAGAGTTAATATTGTGTATCCTTTTGAGTCAGTTGAGTTAACGGAGTAGCGATTCAAGAAAATCCTTCCATGAATCTCCGATAATAACCAGCTAAGCCCAGAAAGCTACTTACTTCGGTCACTGACTTAGGTTGCTCCCTTCTTTGAATTGCTTCAATCTTCGCTAAGTCAACAGATATTTCGTGATTTGATATCACGTGCCTAAGTAATGCTACTTCCTCAAGTCAGAACTTGCATTTCTTCAACTTGGCGTATAGCTTGTTTTCACGAAGCTTTTGGAGTATCAGCCTCAAGTGTTGCTCATGATCTTCACGGATTTTGGATTAAATGAGAATGTCATCAATAAAGACAACCACGAAATGATCCAATATTCCTTAAATACTCGGTTCATCATATCCATGAAGGCAGCAAGAGCATTAGTCAATCCAAAAGACATGACTTGGAATTCATAATGCCCGTACCGAGTTCTGAAAGAAGTCTTTGGAATGTCATCAGTTTTAATCTTTAATTGATGATATTCGGAATGAAGATCGATCTTTGAAAAGAATTTAGCGCTTTGCAACCGGTCAAACAGGTCGTCAATATGAGGCAAAGGTTACCTATTTTTTACGGTGACATGATTCAACTCCCGATAATCAATATAAATTCGCATAATTCCATCTTTCTTCTTTACGAATAGAACAGGAGCATCCCAAGGAGACGTACTAGGACGAATGAAATCGATGTCTAACAATTCCTGCAGTTGAGTTTTTAACTCCTGAAGTTCAATAGGAGTCATTCGATATGAAGCTTTGGAAATGGGTTTTGTACCGGGTTCAAGGCCGATACAAAATTTGATTTCACGCTCTGGGGGTAGGCCAGGAAGTTCTTCAGGGAATATGTCAGGAAATTTATTAACAATAGAAATATCATTCAAATCTGACGTATTTTTATTTAAATCCGTGACATGAGCTAAGAAAGCTTGACATTAGTTTTTCAATAAATGAATATCTTTATGGTTTGATATGACAGTGATTGACTTTAGTGGTTTGGTTGCTTGAATTCACATAATAGGTTGGTTAGGAATATGAAAGCTAACAACCTTACGAAAATAATTAATTTTTGCATGATGAGACCAATCAATCCCTAAAATCTCATCAAATGCAAGTATTTTCAAAGAGATAATATCGACAAGTAATGTGAGGTTGCCTATTTGAATCAAACAAGATTTATAAACAATGGATGTAATGAAGGTTTCTCCCAATGGAGTTTCAACAGATAAGTTAAAGTCTAATTTCTCTGGAGTTAAATTAAAACATTAAGCGCAAGTAGGAGAAATAAAAGAATGGGTAGAACCGGTATCAAATAAGGTATAGACTTCACAAGAGTTTATGATTAGCTTACCCGTGATAACCTCGTTTGGGTTCCTCACTTTTTAAGAGGTCATAACAAATGCTCTCCCTTGAACTACCAGCTTTGACTTGTCTGGGACGGCATTTGGTGCCTCCATCCCAACTGGACTTGATTTCACTACATGACAAAATTAGGCTAGGTGACATTCTCTTCCGAAATTATAACATACTTTGGAGTGCATCGTGCATTTTGGACTGATGTGTCCCTCCCCTCCGCATTTGAAGCATACGATCGGTGGTCGTTCTCCTTCCTTGAAAATGGGTGTTGATGATGCTGTCTTTCCATCATTGTTGAACCTTCTCTTCTTGAAATTTCCACTTCTATTATCTTGGCCATGATTACCACCGAAGTGATTACCATTTTTGGCATGTTGATTTCCTCCACATTTTTTGTTACCTCTTCGAGGATTGCTACCACTGGTATTATCGATTTGCCAGATGCTCTCTCTTGGTTGCGTTGACTCATTATCGCGCTCTAATAACTGAGCCCTATTCACAACATCTGAATACAAACAAAGTTTTTGAGAAATGAGGTATTGGCGTATTTCGAGTTTCAAACCTCTTAGAAACATCTGCGTTATATGCTCCTCATTATCTACCAAATGGGATGTAAACTGGGATAACTCCACAAATTTAGCCTCGTACTACGATACGGTCATTTTTTTTTGCTCTAGCTTGATGAACTCCACCTCTTTCATGTGATGAATACTTTCGAAAAAGTACTTGTCGTTGAACAATTCTTAGAACTTCTCCCAAGACATTTTTAGTGCGGTAGGCTGAGTACGTTTTACTGATTCTCACTAGTAATTCGCCTCTCCTCTCAACATGAAGGTGGCAAAGGGAACCTTTTACTCCTCGGAGCATCCCAAGACATTAAATATCTTGGTGATCTACTTTATCCACTTCTTTACCTTAAATGGTTCTAGCTTTCCCAAAAACTCCGATGGTCCTAGCTCCTTGAACTGTTTAGCAGTGACCATCCGAGAGTTGCCAGTGTTTCCACCTGCATTTCGAACAGGAGTCTCTCTCGCCTGATGTTCCATGAATTACATAAAGCCTCTGAATATCCCATCGTTCATCATTTGGTCAGTGTTGTTATTTACATGAGGACTGTTGCCTTCCTGATGCACATTATCCTAGTTATTGATCTGTGGTGACTCAACGGTCTCCTGCGCTCCATTGCTTATCTCAATATTTTTAGATGTCATTTTCAAATACTGTCACAAAAGAAGGGTTAATTGGCATGCCACATATTATCCATATATTGTGACTGACCAATTAAATAACAAATAAAATTAGGTAGATTATAATAGCGAAGGAATTACCTGTCTCTCCCCTCCTAGTTCTAGTCTCACATCTCAGCCAGTAATCATATCCCTAAGCTTTGATACAACCTGTGACCCCCCTAAAATAGGTATACATCACTCATTCTGAGTCGCCAAATACTTGGTACAGAATACATTTATAAACTTAATTATACAACATGAGTTGAGAGTTTTAACACGAATATTATCTTCTAGACAATATCCAAACTCAAATGGGGTCCTCATTACAATTATTATCACATTATTTTATAAAATAGTGAGGACTACTACAGCCACCATCTCGGACCGTCACTCCATTCCCCGACTAGTCCCGGCTACGTTCTCATTTCTTGAAGAGAACAATAAAAGCAAAAGGGTGAGCTCAACTAACCCAGTAAGAAATATTATGACTAAGATAATGCAAAATAAATTATCGTTAGCCTTCAACAATGTTAAACTGATAAAATACAATAAACAATAAGTTTAACTGTAGTGGAACAAGCAATCCATTAGAAGAGTCAAGTAAAGCATGATATCTACTATCTTCTATGATTTAAAAAGTTTATCATCAATTTTATCGCTGAGACTCAGCATAATAAATAACTCACCGCACTAAATTATCTATGCACTACGGCCAAGGATATTAATTAGTATCACATCCACGAATTATTCATGCACTATGGGCCAAATATATTCGTGTTATCAGCAATGTTCATGATCATGATAACACCTGTCCATCAATACACTACGGGCCAATGAGGACTTTTACCACATCATTTGTAATATTACAGGTCATGATTATAGCGAATAATCTCTGGTCATAATCATATCAACCTACAGTCCATCTATGCACTACGGGCCAAAGATTACTTTCATCATAATATAAGAATGAGGATGATGACAATGATATAAGAATTCAATTAAATGAGAGTAAGGATAAATTTTAAAGATTTATAATTCAATTTATCTAGAATTCAATAATGTCCAAATTGTCAACATAAAATTGCTTTGTGGAGTAAAATTCAAGAATAATATTGTATAGAAAAAGATTTGGACAGAAAAGAAATCAATCTTTGTTATGAATAGTACCCCAAGTGAATAGTACCTGGGTGAATAGTATCCCGTGAATAGTACTTCAGGAATAGTACCCCGTGAATAGTACCCCGACATGAAAAGATAAAAAATTATCAAGAATGTTTAGAATAATATATCCGTGAAAAGATACTAAATGAAGCGCAAATTTCAAGGATATTATACTAATTTCAAGGAGTATATAAGCAATACTTAACAAAATGAGTGTAGAATTCGAAATCTGAAATAAAATAATATTACTGACAAACCACAGAGTATGGAAGAAAATATTATTTCATATGAATATTGAACAAAAATAATATCTCTTACCTTAGTAGAAAACTGGATACTGCAATAGTGAAATAGCAGAAGACTCTTCTTCTTTCTCTCTCTATAATTGCTCTTGTGAGTCTTAGTGAATTGGTGAGAATGAAAAAAGAAATGAGCTTCTATTTATAGGAAAACATAGTTTCGATAATTGCACGTTTAGGAGCTCGAATTATTACAGTCTAGTACCTTCATCTTGACCTCTATTTTTAATTTAGTACTTCAAGTATTATCAATCTTGCACAACCTCCCCTAATAGTACATGCATGTGAACCAATAGTTCCATGCATATGAACAAATAGTTATTTGCATGTGAACTAATAGCAATTAATTGTTCATTTATCCGATTAATTACTCGTTTGGTCAATTTAACATCTAGAAATCAACTATTATCGAAATAAATGTCGATTTCCACTAACATGAATAATCCCAACATAATGAAAATATTTTTAACAACATTTATTCATCAATAATATAACTTGCAATATTAACAACCAGGTCATTCCCAGGAAAGAGGGGGCTTTTCGATAAGGATTTCTCTCTATTAGCGCGTAATTAGGTGACCAAACCCCTTTCCTCGACAGAACTTTCTAGACATTATCAATAATACAAATAATAATATGAATAACTTTGTCGTCTCAATTATTGATTTAACAATATAAAATATTATGCAGATAAATCTGTGACAATAATTGAATCAATAATGTGAGATACTGTGCAACAATTACTGTAGCAATAATTGAGTATAATTGAGTGACTTCTCACGTAAGCATCAATAATCAATACCGTGTGCTATTATGTAACCACGCGTATTACTGTACTTTTATGATCGGGTATTTCAACAGTTAACGGTAAAACTGTCACCATTATTTTTATAAAAAGATATTTTTGTCATTTTCTAACACCGGCAGTAATTCTATTTTCGGGTCCACTAATGATTGTGCCGTCGTACGAATATTCTTGCGTACTTTGCAAAATTTATAAAATTACCCACAATTATAACATTATATCAAATCCACACCATAATATTCAAAAATATATTTTGAGAAAAAATAATTTTTATTCATAAAAGTTGGGGTCTTATAGTTTTCCTCCTCAAAATCCGCTTTTCACGATCTAAAATCGCATCGGCTTGCCCTTCACAAGTAAGATCTTCCCAAATTTTATCGAACGGATATTACACCACATGCAACGGATGATAATGGTAACTCCTCAACACCAACACATGGAACACATTATGCACATGAACTAGTTGTGGAGGTAGAGCAAACCGATATGCAACCCCACCAACTCTCTCCAAGAACTTCAAAAAGGCCAATGAAACGTAGATTAAGCTTCCCTTTCAAACCGAACCTTCAAATTACACTTATATTGTGACACCCCCAAAATAGGTCTACACAACCTATTCTAAGTCGCCAAATACATGGTACATAATCCAAATACAAACTTCTTATATACAACTAGTAATTGTCGTGTAAAATACGACAAAACATAAGTTGTGAGTTTCAATATAAATATTGTCTCGTAGACAATATCCAAACTCAAATAAAGTCCTCATTATAATTATTGTCACACTATTTATAGAATAGTGAGGACTACTATAGTAACCATCTTGGACCATCACTCCATTCCCCGACTAGTCCCAGCTATATTCTCATTTTCTGAATAGAACAATGAAAGAAAAGGGTGAACTTAACTAGCCTAGTAAAGAATATTATGACTAAAATAATGTAGAACAAGTTATCATTAGTCCTCGACAAGGAAAAATCTGATAGAATACAATAGATAACAAGTTTTAGATCAACAACTGCAGCGAAAAAAACAATCCATTAAATGAGTCAAGTAGAGCATGGTGTATATTATCTTCTATGATTTAAAAGTTCATCATCAATATTTTATCCCTGTAACATCAATCAATAATTATTTTCAATCAACAAATTATCTATGCACTACGAGCCAAAGATAATCGTTTGTACCACCAATGGTCATGATCATGCCAAACACCTGTACATCTATGCACTACGGGCCAAAGAGGACTTTCACCACAAACCTTTATCTGTAACATTAAAGGTCATAATTATACCAATACACAATTTTTGGTCATAATCATACCAATCAACAGTCCATCTTTGCACTACGGGCCAAAGATTACTTTCACCACAATATAAGAATAAGGATGATGACAATGATATAAATAATGAATCAAGTGAGATCAAGGATAAATATTAGAGATTTATAATTAAATAATCAAAAGTTCAAGAATGTCCAAATTGTCAACATGACCCCCAATTATTGTGGAGTAAAATTTAAGAATGATTTTTAAAATGAAAATTTCAAAGATAATTTGGACAAAGAAAATAAACTAAATTTCGCTGTGAATAGTACTTCGGCATGAATAGTACCCCAGATAAATAGTACTCTGGCATGAATAATACTTCAGATGAATAGTACTATGGTATGAATAGTACCGCGGATGAATAGTATCCCAAAATAAAAAGATTAAAATTTAATAAGAAAATTTAGACCAATATTCCAGTGAAATGATATTAGATGAAGCGCAAACCTCAAGGAATTTTTAATCATTTCAGGAATTATAGAAGAAATACTTACCATAGTAAGTTTAAATTTAGGAATATAAAATGAAATAACATCACTTACATAATATGAAGTATGAAATAAAATGATATTCCTTACGAGTATTGAAAGAAAATAACATCATTTACCTTAATAGGAGACTAGCTCTAATTGGTATAACAGAAAAATCTTGCACTATTAACTACACTAAAAATATCCTTATACTCAAAAAATACGCACAATATTATAGAAAAAGAATTTCTGATATTGTAATGGTGTATTTTTCATCGTCTGAAGATGTATCCTTTATTATGCGAAGTTTAGTAAGCATGCGTCCGTTACTTACAGATTTTTTATCACGGGTTTGCAACTCATCAGTATACAATTTGAAACCTTCAACCAATAAGGGAGTACCCATTAAAATAATTCACACGTTGCCAGGATAAAAATGTTTCCATTAAAGTTTTTTGACCAATCAGATTATCCCTTTGTGAAGGTAACTACCAATATTAAAAGAAAAGAAAGGGTTAGCTAATCAGAGGCTACTCTTTTGTGAAGGGAATACCAATATTAAAAGGAAAAAAAATGTTTAGCCAATCAAAAACTACGCCTTTGTGAAGATAAATCCATCTGCCAAAGTTTAAAAAGAAAGGAAGACGCGTCTCTTGGAAGTTTTGGCAAATTAGGGGCTACTCTTTGTAAAAGAATTCCATATTTTTCAAAGTAAAATAGAACAATACCAATTTATTCATCAATTAGTCATATCTTTTCAATTGTGAAACATTTATTAATATTATTATAGACTCACAATATTGACAACCAAATTATTCCCAAGAAATAGGGGGCTTTCTGATAAGAATTTTTCTTTACTGGCGCGCAATTAGATAATCTAACCCCTTTCCTCAACAAAACTTTCTAAACATTGTCAATAATGCTAACTTATAATAATATCATATCAAATAATATGATTTACTGTGACGTGACAATTATTTATTTAATAATATAAAATATTATGGAGATATTACTGTAACAATTATTGAATCAATAATATGAGATACTATGCAGCAACTGTAAGACCCCAACTTTTATGAATAAAGATGAATTTTCTATAAATAATATTTTTGAATATTATGGAGTGAATTTAATATAATGTTATAGTTATGGATAATATTTATAAATTTTGCAAAGTACACAAGTTGTTATATTATATTCGATTGGTCAGGGAATATTCGTTTTAACAGGGAATATTCGTACGACGGCACGATCATTGGTAAACCCCACAACGAAATTATTGTCGAATTGAAAAAATGACAAAAATATCTTTTATATAAATAACGGCGGAAGTTTTACCGTTAACTGTTGAACTACCCGGTAGTAAAAGTACAATAATATGTGTGGTTGCATAGTAGCACACGGTATTGATTATTGATGCTTACGTGAGAAGTCACTCAGTTTTGCTCAATAATTGTTACAGTAATTACTGTTCAATATTTTATTTTATTGATTTAATAATTGTTGTGTTGATATTTTATATTATTGTTATTTTAATAATTATCACTACATAGTATTTTCCATTATCAAATTAATAATTTATATTATTTGAATAATATTATTAGATAGCATTATTGGCAATGTCTAGAAAGTTCTGTTAAGGAGAGTTTTGGCAACCTAATTGCGCGCCAGTAAGGAGAAATCCTTATCGGAAAGCCCCCTCTTTCTTGGAAATTGTATGGTTGTCATTATTGTGATTCTGTGATATTATTTGTGAATAATTAATTATTGATAAGAAAATATTTATTCGACGCGATTATAAATGATTAATTTATTTATTTTATGTGGTTAGAAATCGGTGTTCTTAAAGCTCTGTTGCGTGAGTTATAATTTTAATCCGACCGTTGGATCATTGTGATTTTTGGATATGTTATACATATATAAGTTAAGTATATGTCCACAAATTTTGAACCGTTAAAATTTAACGCATGATTTGTTATGAATTTTAAAAAGTGTTAAAAATCATCCGTTTGGGGATTTCGGATAATTTTTGTCTGGAATTTGGAAAAACTTAAAGCTACAAAGTTATAAAGAATTCGATTTCATGTGGAATGGACATAAAACTCGTATTTTTCTGATAAAAGGGCTATTTATTATGAATTACTGAAGTTCTGGAAAATAAAATTATTTTTTATTAAAATAAAATTATTAATTCAAGATAATAAATAGAGAAAAAATTCAATTTTATTTATAATAAGTTGGGGTTTTACAGTGGCAATAGTAGCAGGTAAAGCCATAAGGTAGCAGGTCAAGTCTGCTACGGCGTGCTAACATTTTCCTATAAATAGAGGTCTAAATTAGAATTGAAAATCACACCAGAAACATAAGCTTTCTCTCTTTCTCTCTCTATAATATTGAGCGTATTTTGTGAGTATTTAGATACTTTGGGAGTTGCTGTTCAGTACAAGTTTCATTTAGCATCACTTTTTACCTTTCCTACCGAAGTACTGATTCTTTGAGGTAAGAGATATTATTTTCTTCTTAAATGATATTATTTTCTTCAATATCATTATGCCGAAATATTGGTGAACTTTTTAATCAAATTTAGAACTTGTTGTGTCGGGGTTACTATTTACGTATACGGTACTATTCACGTATACGACACTATTCACGAATACGACACTATTCACCGAAAAATGAAAATTTTAATTTTTGTCCAAGATATCTATTTTGGCTACTATCTTTGATTGTATCCATGTTTTAAGCGTTATTTTTGAATTCTAATTCACACTTGGTTATTATGGAGTATTATTGAATTTGGATAAACCAAAATACGAGTCCCTAATATATGTCCTTCTGTCTTATTGGATTCGTTCTCTAAAATATTTTTCATCATCCTCAATCCTTAATGGTGATACTTGATGAATATCTTTGGCCTGTAGTACAAAGATGTATGATTACCTGATGAATATCTTTGGCCCGCAGTGCAAAGATGAACAGGTGTTGAGATGAACATGACCAACTGGTGATACAAATGAATATCTTTAGCCCGTAGTGCAAAGATGATTATTTGATGCAAGATGTATATTGATTGATGTTACAGGGATAAAATATTGATGATGGACTTTTAAATTCATAGATGATAGTAGATTTGATTCTCTACTTAATTCTTCTAATGAATTATTATTTTTGCTGCAGTTGTTGATCTAAAACTTATTGTCGATCATATTCTATCAGATTTTTCCCTGTTGGAGACAAAGGATAATTTGTTGTATATTATCTTAGTCATAATATTCTTTACTGGGCTAGTTGAACTCACCTTTTTCCTTTTTGTTCCATTTTTCTTCTCAGGAGGTGAGAACGTAGCAGGATCGAGTCGGGGTATGGAGTGATGGTTCTAGAAAGATGTTTTAGCAGTCCTCACTATTTTTGTAAAATAGTGTGTCAATAATTATAATGAGGACTTTATTTGGGTGTGGATATTGTCTAGAAAACAATATTGTATTTAAACTCATAGTATGTGTTGTCGTATTTTGCACGACAATTGTAATAATGAAGTTGTAGTTTTCTTTTTGTACCATGTATTTGGCGACTCAAAATGGGTGTTGTATACCTATTTTGGGGGAGTCACAGTTGGCATCAGAGCTTAGGGATATGGTCTCTGGCGGAGATCGAAGAATAGAACTAGGAGGGGGAGAGATGAGTAAATCCTTCGCTAGTGTGTCCTACCTAAGCTTATTTGTTGGTCGGTCATAATATAGGGATGTTATGTGATATGTTAATTTGTTTTATTAACCCTTGTTTTATGGTAGTTTTTTTTAAGAATAGCAGCTGAGAACGTTAACAATGAAGTGTATGAGACTGTGGAAACACTTTTAGTCACCAATCAGGAGAACGTGCAACAGGATGGCAATATTCCTCCTATAAACAACACTAACGAGCAAACGATGAATGATGGGATGTTTAGAAACTTTTTGCAGTTCATGCAAAATCAGACGAGGTAGACTCGTGTACAAAATACGGGTGGAAATGATAGCAACGCGCGGTTTGTCACAGCCAAATAATTCAAGGAGTTGGGACCACCAGAATTATATGGAAAGCCCGATCCGATTAAGGCGGAAACATGGGTCAAGCAAATTACCAAGATATTCTATGTCTTAGGATGCACGGAGGAACAGAAGGTTCCATTTGCCACCTTTATATTCCGTGGTGAGGCATATTACTGGTGGGAGTCCGTGAAGCGTACCCAACCAGCCGCACTCAACATGTCTAGGGAAACATTTTAGAAACTATTCAATGACAAGTATTTTCCTGAAAGTATTCGTCATATGAAAGAGGTAGAGTTTATTAGACTGGAACAGAATAACACGACGGTGTCCTAGTACGAGGCGAAGTTCGCGGAGTTATCCAGGTTTGTACCTTATTTGGTAGAAAATGAGGAACGTATGACGCGGATGTTTCTGAGAGGTCTAAAACCCGATATTCGTCAATACCTTATCTCTCATAAATTTTCTCTGTATTCAGATGTTGTCAACAGGGCTCAGTTATTAGAGCGATATAGTGAGTATGTTCAACCGAGGGACAACAACCAGGGTCATACCGGTGACAGCGGTCATCGGAGCGATGATAACCATCGTGGAGGAAATTATCATGCCAGAAATGGTAACCACTTCGGTGGTAATCATGGCCAAGATAATAGAAGAAATAATTCAAGTGGAAATTTCAAGAAGAGAAGATTTAACGATGAGGGGAAGACGTCGGCACTAGCACCAGCACCAACAACAAATTCTAGGGGAGGAGAACGACCGCCAGTTAGATGCTATAGATGCGGAGAGGAGGGACATATAAGTCCAAACTGTTCACAGCCTTTCAAGGTATGTTTTAGTTGTGGAAAAGACGGTCACATAGCTTGATTTTGTCCTATAGCGAAATCAAGTCCAGCTGAGACGGTGGCACCAAAGGCGGATACGGACAAAACAAAGTCAGCGATTTTTGGAAGATCGTTTGTCGTGACTGCCCAAAATGCGAGGAACCCGAACGAAGGTATCACGCGTTAGTTAATTATAAATTCTTGCGAAATCTATACCTTATTAGATAACGGTTCTACCCATTCTTTTATCTCTCCTGTTTGTGCTCAACGATTAAACTTGACTCCGGAGAAATTAGATTTTGACTTATCTGTGGAGACTCTGTTAGGAGAAAATTTCGTTACATCCACTGTTTATAAATCTTGTTTGATCCAAGTTGGCACCATCATATTACATGTTGATCTTATCTCTTTAAAGATACTTGTTTTTGATGTTATTTTAGGGATTGATTTGTTAACTACTCATTATACCAAAATTGATTATTTTCGTAAGGTTTTTAGTTTTTATATTCCTAAGCAACCTGTTATTCATACTAAAGCAATCAAACCATTGAAGTTAAACACTTTCATATCAAGCCATTAAGCTATTCATTTATTGAAAAATGGATGTCAAGCTTTCTTAGCCCATTTCATGGATTTAAACAAAAATACGTCAGATTTGAATGATATTTCTATTGTTAGTAAATCTCCTGACGTATTTCCTGAAGAATTCCCAGAGTGTGATATTGAATTTTGTATCGACTTTAAACCCGGTACAAAACCCATTTCTAAAATCTTATATCGAATAGCTCCTATTGACTTCAGGAGTTAAAAATCCAAGTACAAGAGTTGGTACTCAAGCCTCTATCTGGTGACTTCCTTTATGGAATACATCGAAGCTAGACTCTCCGTAGGGGACGTCATATTCATACGGTGGTAAACTGATAGGTGCCATTGTGACGTGCTATCCAAGATTGGGATATGAGTCACAGTGTAGAGTAACCTAAGTTAGTAATCGAAATATCTAGCTTTCTAGGCTTAGCTGGTTACTATCAGAGATTCATGGAAGGATTTTTTCGAATAGTTACTCCGTTAACTTAGATGACTCGTAAAGATACAAAATTCGTATGGAGCGAGGAATGTGAGAAGATTTTCCAAGAGCTCAAGAGGCGACTCATTTCGGCACATGTTCTGACCATACCATCCTGAAAAAAAAAAGTGAACGTGGTAGCTGATGTGTTGAGTTGAAGATCATACGCGAGTACGAGTGCGATATTATTGAACACAAAGACCTATTTTGTATAATTTACAAACGATAAAGATAGAGTTAAAGATTCTAGGGACCCGCGCGATAATGTTAAATATACGAGTAGAATCGATTTTAATTGATAAAGTTAAAATCGCTCAAGCTGCACATCAGAGCTGATGAATATAAAGAAGGAGTTATTCTAGAAGTAAGAGTCGATGAAGATAAGAAAGCTCAAACCTTCGATTTATTTGAAATCCTCAATCGAGTAGGAACTGTGGCCTATAAACTCGCCTTAACGCTAAGTATATCACGTGTTCATAAAGTTTTCAGGTATCGATGTTATGTAAATATGTGGACGACCCAAAGCACATTATCGCGTTAGAACCAGACGAGATAGCCGAAGATTTAACGTACGAGGAGGTACATGTCAAGATATTGGATAGGAAAGATTATATCCTACGAACAAAGGTTATATCACAAGTTAAGGTTTTGTGGAGGAATCATGCTATTAAAGAAATGACCTGAAAGTTGGAATCTGAAATGAAAGTGAGGTACCCTCACCTTTTTGAAACACCAGGAACGTACATCAATTTCGAGGACAAAATTTCATAAGGAGGGGAGGTTGTAAGACCCCGAATTTTTTTTATGAATAAAATTAAATTTTTTCTATTTATTATCTTGAAATAATTAGGAGTTAATTTGATATAATGATTTGGTTATGGGTGAAATGTGCAAATTTTGCAAATTTGCAAATGGTTATAAAATATTCATTTGTTGTCGGAGAATATTCGTTTGGTCGTGGAATATTCTTTTTGTTGGGAATATCCGTATGACGGCGCAGTCAATTGTGGGCCCCATAACCGAATAACTGTCGGATGAAGAAAACGACAAAGTTTGAGTTTTATAAATAACGGCGTAATTGTTATCATTAACACTGTTGGAATATCTGGTGGTTAAAATACAGTAATACGTGTGGTTGCACAGTGGCACACGGTATTGCATAGTATTGTTGAATTATTGATTCGTACGTAAGAAGGCACTACTCAATAATTGTCATAGTAGTTACTGTTCAATATTTTATTTTATTGATTCAATAATTGCTGCGTTGATATTTTATATTATTATTGTTTTAATAATTGTCACTGCACAGTATTTCCCATTATCAGATCAATAATTCATATTATTTGAATAATATTATTAGATAACATTATTGGCAATGTCTAGAAAGTTCTGTCTAAGGATAGGTTTGGTCACCTAATTGTGCGCCAGTAAGGAGAAATCCTTATTGAAAAGCCCCCTCTTTCCTGGGAACGACCTGGTTGTCATAATTGTGATTCTGTAATATTGTTTGTGAATAATTAATTATTGATTTATATGATAAGAAAATATTTATTTGATGTGGATATAAATGATGGATTTATGTGGTTATAATTGAAGGATTTAATGTTGAGATGTTTTATCAATATTTTTGTCGGAATGGAGGTATTAAAAATTAAATCAGTATTTTTATGATATATTGCGTGAGTTATAATTTTTAATCTGACCGTTGGATCGTTGTAATTTTTGGATATGTTATACATATATAAGTTGGGTATATGTTCACATATTTTGAACCATTAAAAATGAACGAATAATTTGTTATGAATTTTAAGAGGAGACTGCTTCTAAAATTAGGGTTATAAATGATTTTGGTGGAAAATTCTAGAATTGAGTGGGTCCCTATTGTGGTTGGTGAATAAATGTGCTGAATTGAATTTCAAATGTGGTGGGTGGCAATAGTACCAGGTAAATCCATCAGGTAGCAGGTCAAGTCTGCTATGGCGTGTTAATATTTTCCTATAAATAGAGGGCTAAGTTAGAATTAAAAATCACACCAGAAACATAAACTTTCTCTCTTTCTCTCTCTATATTATTAAGCGTATTTTGTGAGTATTTAGATACTTTGAGAGTTGTTGTTCAGTACAAATTTCATTTAGCATCACTTTCGACCTTTCCTTCCGAAGTACTAATTCTATGAGGTAAGGGATATTATTTTATTCTTAAAGGATATTATTTTCTTCAATATCATTATTCTGAAATATTGGTGAACTTTTTAATCAAATTTGGAACTTGTTGTGTCGGGGTTACTATTCACATATACGGTACTATTCACGTAAACGACACTATTCACGAATACGACATTATTCACCGAAAAATGGAAATTTTCCTTTTTGTCCAAGATATCTATTTTGGCTACTATCTTTGATTGTATCCATGTTTTGAGCGTTATTTTTGAATTCTACTTCACATTTGGTTATTATGGAGTATTATTGAATTTGAATAAACCAAAATACGAGTCCCTAATATATGTCCTTCTGTCTTATTGGATTCGTTCTCTAAAATATTTTTCATCATCCTCAGTCCTTAATGGTGATACTTGATGAATATCTTTGGCCTGTAGTACAAAGATGTATGATTACCTGATGAATATCTTTGGCCCGTAGTGCAAAGATGAACAGGTGTTGAGATGAACATGACCAACTGGTGATACAAATGAATATATTTGGCCCGTAGTGCAAAGATGATTATTTGATGCAATATGTATATTGATTGATGTTACAGAGATAAAATATTGATGATGGACTTTTAAATTCATAGATGATAGTAGATTTGATTATCTACTTAACTCTTCTAATGAATTATTGTTTCCGCTGCAGTAGTTGATCTAAAACTTGTTGTCGATTATATTCTATTAGATTTTTCCCTGTTAAAGACTAAGGATAATTTGTTGTATATTATCTTAGTCATAATATTCTTTACTGGGCTAGTTGAGCTTACCCTTTTCCCTTTTGTTCCATTTTTCTTCTCAGGAGGTGAGAACATAGCAGGATCAAGTCGGGGTATGGAGTGATGGTTCTAGAAAGATGTTTTAGCAGTCCTCACTATTTTTATAAAATAGTGTGTCAATAATTGTAATGAAGACTTTAATTGGGTGTGGATATTGTCTAAAAGACAATATTGTATTTAAACTCATAGTATATGTTGTCGTATTTTGCACGACAATTGTAATAATAAAGTTGTAGTTTTCTTTCTGTACCATGTATTTGGCGACTCCAAATGGGTGTTGTATACCTATTTTGGGGGCATCACAGAGGTGTTTTATCAGTATTTTGTCAGAATGAAGGAATTAAAAATCATCCGTTTGTGGATTTCGGATATTTTTGATTTGGAATTTGGAAAAACTCAAAGCTACAAAGTTGTAGATAAATCGATTTCGTGTGGAATGGACATAAAATTTATATTTTTTTTGATAAACAAGCTATTTTCTATGAATTGTTGAAGTTTCAAAAAATAAAATAATTTTTATTAAAATTATGGATGGGACCCACTTTTATTTTACAACATGTGAGCTGCCAATTTGGTTCAAAGATGGTTGGCCTTGATTTTCAACAAAGTGTGCGTAGAATGAAAAAAATGAAATAATAATATTTTATTATTTTAGTCTCCTTTGGCGTTCTAGCATTTTCCTATAAATAAACGCTTAGGTTAGAATTAAAAATCACACCAAAAATAAGTTTTCTTTCTCTCTAGATTATCGAGCGTATTTTTGTGAGTATTTTAATATTTTGAGAGTTGTTGTTCGGTACAAGTTTCCTTCGATTTTTTATCCGATATTCCGATCAGAATTATCGTTATTTTGAGGTAAGGGATGTTATTTTCTTCTTAAATGATATTATTTTCTTCAATATCATTATGCCGAAATATTGGTGAACTTTTTAATCAAATTTGAAACTTTTTGTGTCGAGGTTACTATTCACGTATACGACACTATTCACGAATACGGCACTATTCACCGAAAAATAAAAAAATTTATTTTTGTCCAAGATGTCTATTTTGGCTACTATCTTTGATTGTATTCATGTTTTGATCGTTATTTTTGAATTCTGCTTCAAAATTTGTTATTATGAAGTATTAGTGATCTTGGATAAACTGTAACACGAATCCCTAATATTTATCCTTCTGTCTCACTGGATTCGTTCTATAAAATATTTTTCATCATCTTCATTCCTTAATGATGATATTATTGAATATCTTTGGCCTGTAGTGCAAAGATGAATGATATATTAACTGATGAATATTTTTGGCCCATAGTGCAAAGATGAACAGGTGTTGAGATGAACATGATCAACTGGTGATACAAATGAATATCTTTGGCATGCGGTGCAAAGATGAATATTCGATTAAAGATGTATATTAATTGTTGTTACAAGGATAAAATATTGATGATGGACTTTTAAATCTTAGAAGATAGTAGAACTCATTCTCTACTTGACTCTTCTAATGGATTGATGTTTCCGCTGCAGAATATTTATCTAAAACTTGTTGTCTATTATATTCTATCAGATTTTTCTCTGTTGAGGACTAACGATAATTTGTTGTATATTATCTTAGTCATAATATTTTTTACTAGGCTAGTTGAGCTCACCCTTTTCCTTTTTGTTCTATTTTTTTCTCAGGAGGTGAGAACATAGCAGGATCTAGTCGGGGTATGGAGTGATGGTTCTAGAAAGATATTTTAGCAGTCTTCACTATTTCTATAAAATAGTGTTTGAATACTTGTAATGAGGACTTATTTGAGTTTGGATATTGTCTAGAAGATAATATTTGTATTTAAACTCACAGTATGTATTGTCGTATTTTGCACGACAATTGTATTATTGAAGTTGTAGTTAACTTTCTGTATCATGTATTTGGCGACTCAGAATGGAAGTTGTATACCTATTTTGGGGACGTCACAATAAGATTGTACAAATATACTGTACAACCTTGCATGTTTTGTATATGTATCCAAATTACACCTAAAATACTAAATTCTATAAAAAAAATTAGTTAAAATAAATACTATATATTTTTTGAGAAGCAATAGAAAAAAATAAAAAATTAGACCGATCGCCAGAGAAGGACTTTGTCTTTAACACTAACTCCATTAACACACTTGTTCCGCTTTCGATTACTCCCTCCGTCCCGAAAAGAATAAACATAAATTAAGAATTTTTTTTTAAAAAATATTCATAGTAATCCCATAAAATTATATTATATGACGAGATCTTTTATTTTTTTTATATTAATAACTTACTAAATAATATATTTTCCCCTTATTTTATGTAACTTAGTTCATTTTTTTAAGGATAAAAAAATTGTATTTTAAATTATTCTTTTGAGAATCGAGGTAGTAGTAATTTTCTCAAAAATAAAAATTAGTGAAATAGTAAGAAAAAAAAAATTAATACGTTCAAAATTAGTGAAATCGTTTAAACCCCAGGTGTTCATTCGAACTTAACCCAAAAGTTAAAGGTGTTTAAGGGCTCTGGAGAGAAGATTAAAATAGATAAGAAAATGCAAAAATTATTTCACAAGAGGGCAAAAGACTATAATTCAGATTAGGAGTAAGCAAAAAATGGATAAAATCGAATTACCGAACCGAACCAAATTATTTTAACCGAATTATTTCGATTTTTCGATTTTTTTTATAATTTCGGTTATATCCGAATTAATACTCGCTATTCGATTTCGGTTCTGATTTTCAAAAAACAAGTTATTCGAATACCCGAATAACCGAACTTTAGGGGGGTGTATTCAATTAGGATTTTTAAAGACTTTTAAAGACTTTAAAAGTTTGGGTGTATTCAATTAAGACATTTAAAGAGTTTATAAAAGTTTAGTAGTATTCATTTACAACTTTTTTAATGTCTTTAAAAGTTAAGTGGTATTGAATTAAGATTTTTACAAAGTCTATAAAATGATTTTGGTATTCAAAAAGTCATAGGCTTTTCAGATTTCTATTAAATGGTAGACTTTGACAGACTTTAGAAGAAGAATTATAACTATCAACCCATATCCAAAGTCTGAGCTCATCTCTAAAGATTTCTAAAGACTTTCAAATAAACACAAAGGTGGATAAAACTAGTTATTAATTGGACTGTCTTTTATTGGGTCAAACTAATTATTTATTTTATATGAGCTAATAAATATTAATATGTGATGGATAAATAATTTGATAAAATTTGGGCCATAAAAATAATTAGATTTATTATAATAATAGAATTAACAAGATATATTAATAAGTAAATAAATAAATCTAATCTGAATTGGTGAGGGAAAAAGCAGTCGTTTCAAAGCTTCCAATAGAAAGAGGAAAGAGATTTGTTCAACAAAGGTGAGATAAAATCATGAAACTCTCATATCAATTGTAAAGATTATGTATATATAATATATGAAAATAGAAAATATATGATGTGTATATGTTACTGTTAATATATGATTATGTATGTATAATATATGAAATTATTGTTAATTTTTGAAAATATATGATCATTAAACACAACCAAGATTATGTATGTGTAAAATAACTTGCACGTAAAATTACTCAATACAATTATTTTGTAGCCAATTTGTTAGCAAGAATAAAACGCGAAGTATTATCTCATTGATACTAACTGAGCTCTAGATTAACCGCGGGGTATGAAAATTTTAATCTAAATTGTATAAGAAGAGAATTAACACAATAATCAGTTTCATCTAAATTATTATTATTAATAAAACATGTTGTCAAAGCTTGTCTCTTGGAACTATATAAACATAAAATTGCTATGATTCGCATGAAGCCATGAACCATAACAACAGGTTTATATATATAGGGAAATTCTTAAATTATTGTTCATATAGGTTCATGAACTATGACTAGTAAAATTCTTGAATTCATGACAACAGGTTTATATATATAGACAAACATACAAAAATAGCTTGGACAAAGCTTTCTTGATTCATCAGCCACGTATTCATCTCAATTTTAAATTTATTATTTTGCAATTTGAGTTTAGAAAATCAAAATCTATCTCTACTTTTAATACAGACATTATACTTCAATTTTAAAAGGGTGTATACGTTAAAAGACAAGACAGTGAACAAAAATATTTGTTTTAAATTTGGTAGAATTGAGGAGAAGACAAGACATGGAAACAAATAAAACTTACAAGAAGGAACAGACTTAAAGTGCCACAAGGTATGTACTTATCTTGTTTGTCATTTTATTTGTTTGATCTTAGATCCTACATTTCATAGTAATTTTTTAAATGACATATAATTAGGCAAATTTTTCTTGGTGGATTGTGGATTTCCAAATCGGCGCCAATTTTTAGCTCCTTTTCGCGGTGTTCGATATCATCTTCAAGATTTTGTTGGCCAGGGTCGTAACCCCGAAAATGCAATCGAGTTGTTCAATCTCCATCATGCTTCCTTAAGGAACGCAATTGAGAGAATATTTGGTATATTTAAATCGAGATTCACAATTTTCAAGTCTGCACCTCCATTTCCTTATAAAACTCAAGCAGAACTTGTACTAGCTTGTGTAAGACTCCACAATTTTTTTCGTAAGGAGTGTCGTTCAGATGAATTTCCTATTGAACTAGATAACGAGTCTTCACTATTTTAATCGTTACCACTCAATCAAGGAGATAATTTGGAACAAGTTTTTGAAACTCAAGAGCAACAACGAGAGAATGCTAATGAATGGATGACTAGTATAGCTTCTGACATGTGGAGAAACGTCGATTATAATAATAACAATGGCCGGTAACGAGAGAATGCTAATGAATGGAGGACTAGTATGCTAAAGTTACTTGTTAGTGGTTTACTCACATGTATGAAGTTTTGCAACTTTTGATCATATAGATTTTCATTGTCATATTATTTTGTGAAATACAAAGTTTGGTATTCCTACTAAAAAGCGTACGCATATGCATAAAGTATAAATAGCTCAATAAAAATTGAGCTTAATTTTTGTATTGCGTCTGTAGTTTCTAAAGTTTTATTGGTATCCGAGTATCCAAATGTATTATGAAATGAGTAGAATAATATGAACACTTTCAACATATATAAAATCTCATGCCACAATAATATAATGAGATGTACTCTAGTTTATGAAAAAAAAGAGAGATATTGTACACAAGGGCTAATTAACAATTAATATAAGTTGCAAGATATATTAGAAGTATACAAAAGTCTATCACAGTCTTGATAAAAAGTTTATAAAAGTTTGTTACTTATTTCATAGAGTCTATAAAAGTCATTTTAAAAGAGTCTTTAAAATCTTTGAAAATCATTAAAATACAAAAATATATCACTTAAAAAAAATCTTTAAAAATCCTAATTGAATACACCCCCTTAATACTTTAAAAAATTAATTTTATAATTTTATCTATTATAACTTTCACCGTAATATTTTCTCCTATTTTGCTTTGCCTTTGCCCTAGCCCGCTCGACCGCTACTACTTTCCCAGTCCCTGAGGCCAGATCTCCACTCTCGATTCCTCAGGACCTCAGCCTCTTGCCCTCTTGCAGTCTTGCATCTCGACTCTCGACTCCTGAGTCTCGACTGTCCCTGTCTCAATCTCCGGCGCGGCTCCGCCTCTCTGTCTGTCTCGCGACTCTCGCCGACTCGCCGTCTCACTGTGGTATGTTCTCGACTTCCTCCCTCTTTTAGTCTAATGTCTACCTGTAAATTTCCTTTTGCCCGTGATTTGGATTTTGGGGGAAAGTGATCATTAAGTGATTTTTTTTTGGAGTTCTGTTGAGAATCTTTATTTACTGGTTTTGGGCCTTTTGGCATAGCTGTAGTAGTAGTATTGTTGCATGTGTACTATATATAAAATTGTTTGTTTAGAATTTATCAATCATCAATTTTTTGGATAATGGAATCAAGTAGTTGTTGGTTGGCGAGAATGTATTGTCCCCTGCTTTTGTTTTGTATATCAATATTCAGCTCCTCCCCTTTGTTGGTTTCATTTAAACTTCTCGGCCAATAACAAAACAAATTGCAGTCTTAGTTCTCCTATTTTTCTATCTTATCACTCCTCTTTCTCTATTCAAACCTGTATAAAAAATTTTACTGGTCAATCACAAATAAAGCATAGCTGTAGTAGTAGTATTGCTGCATGTGTACTATATATAAAATTGTTTGTTTAGAATTTTCATATGCCAGATTGTATTTTTAGATTCTCTCTGTGATGCAAGAGATGATTAGGAAGGAGGTAAGAAATTATTTGTATGAATCATGTTTAGAGAAATTATTTTTTGAGAATCATGTTTTAAGAAATTTTTACTAGGCACTTTATTTGCATATTAGTGTTTCCATCTCACACCCATAATTAAAAAACACTGCAAACTGAATTGAATATTACAGTTGAAATACATGGTGACTTAGGGGTACTTTATTAATGAGAATACTTATTCAGTTTGTTTTGTTTGAACTTAAGTTGATCATTCCTGCTAAACATCCCCTGAAGCTGATTTGATTTGTTTTCAAAATGATCCATCCATACAAGTGTACATAGAAAACAAAGCTGTATCAACAATGTCAGTGGCTCATTTTTACATATAACAGTGACGATATCAAACCATAATGTTTATCAACATTTTATGATTTTGTTGTTGTTCCTTTTATTTGATGGATTGCACTAAATTGGTGCAGTTTTTTTTTTGTTGCAATTTGCAAGTCTTGTAACTTTAGTTTTTCTTTTTGTTGGTTTTGTTTTTTAAACTCTGTTCAATATATCTATATAGATATATTTGAAAGTAGTATTATGTATTTAAGCTGTTTGCCAAATGAAAACTAGTGATAATTAATTTGTAAGTTGTTCTGTTCTCACTCGTTAATTTGATCATAGTGTACTTTATAAGGAGATCGGGCCAAGACAATGGCCGAAGAAACACAGATACAAGAAGCTGGAAATGTCCCAATGAAGAGAAAATTAGGGCACAAAAATGGCAGTAAAGGAAAGAAAAAGTTAAAGGTGTTTAAGGGCTCTGGAGAGAAGGTTAAAATAGATAAGAAAATGCAAAAATTATTTCGCAAAAGGGCAAGAGACTATAATTCAGATGATGATGAGGAACCCGCCCCTGTGATTACACATAGAAAGGAACAGTCACATGGCAAAGAAGAGGTTTTTGATGATGGATCTTCTGATGGAGGAGAGGACCATGGGGATGTTGGTGAGAATATTGAATTTTCTGAAGATGAAAATGGTGAAATTCAGCCTGGGATCACAAAGTTTGCTGAAGGTTGTAAAGCATTCAAAATGGCATTTAAGAAAATCACGAAGAAGAGTGTTTCTGACGATGTATTGGTAAGCCTCTTAATTTTTGTTACTAGCTCTGATCTGTCATCTATATATTTGTATGAAAGTCAATGTCTTTGCAGGGTCCTGTATTATCAGCACACAAGAAGCTTATAGCTGAGAAACTTGCTGATGAAGAAACAGAACGCAAGGTTAAAGGAGAAGCAAAGAAGGAAAAACACATGGTATTTTTTTTCTTATTACCCTGTCTCTCTCTCTCTCTCCAACACCAGGTGCATTTAGGCATGCATTTTGTGGTATTTACTGTTATATTTCTTTCTACGAGAATCAGTTTATCTGTTTTACATTTCTTCTTAACTGAAAAAGGTAGGTGAGAAGGGACATGCGAAGCCTGCTAATTTCTTGGACACACATGAAAAGTTTCTTATAGGAGTTGCTACAAAAGGAGGTAACTGTATTGCCTTTGTATGCTGAAATTTATTTGATAAGGATATCATTTTTTCTATCCTATTTTAGGCTCTCCCAAACTAACTCAGTCTTCACTAATTCCATGTATTTGGCTGGACTTTTAAGTGGTCAAATTATTTAATGCTGTAAGTTGCTGTTTTGATTTGAAGTCATTTTCTTGATATGTCTGCCTTATCCCAGTTACTAGATTTTGATAGATTTTGAACTTACATCTTATTATATCTTATATACAGGTGAACAAGGCACAAAATGCTCAGAAAGGATTGAATCCTTCAAGGTCTAAAGATGCAAAAGGTATGTGGAAGTGTGGATACTGTATAATGCATTACTAAAGAACCTCATTGCCCTTACTTGCTGAGATAGTTCTCTTGTTAAACTTATAATATGATACATGGTCTGAATAGTTTTGTTTATAAATTTCCAACTGCTACTAAAATTGATTTGTATTCTTTTTCTTAGAGCACATATTACATGTGATATTTTTGTTTGTATACATTGAAATTTTGGTACCTTCATGACAAATGTTTCTGAATTTCATTGTAATGGCCAATATCCCGTATTGTAGTCGGCCTTATTATTTTTTTACGACCAACTGGTGTTCAATAACAAGGGTGACTTGATCGTGCTTTGGCTCAATTACATCACAGGGGCATTTAGCTACGAGCATTTAGGATCACATAAAAATCATTAACATTGCTTCTCCCATTTCACTAAACATCCAAATGAGATTATCGCTAACTATTATAGACTAGCAAGAAAATATTATTGTGTACTCTTTTCAGGCCCCATTTATCTATGATCTTTAAATTATTGTTCTCTTTTTGTGATGAGGAACCTACAGCCACTACCTTTTTGGTGTGCAGTGGTTAAACGACCTATTGCGCTTAATACCCCCAAACCTCGCACACGGTAAGTCCACAGTATACTATTGTTGGGTGGTCCCTAAGTAGATCATTATTTAATTGGAGTACTGAACCATGACCTATGCTTTTGAAGATACTTATCACTTGGCTCACTCTATCTATGATCTCTGAATTACAGGACTGAATTACAGGACTACAGATTTCAACTTGTATTTGATTATTTGAAAAGCTTTAGTCAGGAAATTTAACAATTGATTCATATTAATCACAATTGCCCATATGGCGATTTTAATGCTTTAACTAATATATATATATATATATATATATATATATATATTCATAAAACATATACACAATACTTTTCAAGTTTGTCATGTTGGACACCCTTTGTTTGCATCCATATTTCAAATCTTATTAAAAAGGTAGTTGCTTTATTTTTTTTCAATATTGTTCTTTTCGTTTCTTTCTTCCCTATTATTTTGGTGTGTGGGAAGGCAAGTAAGAAAGTGTTATTGTAATTTATTGCATTGTAAGCCACACTCCATTTCACTACATCTTTCTATTGCAAGACTTGAATTTTGTTCTTCCTCCAAAACTGGGAGAGCAGGAGATCACAATTGAATTGCACTGCTTGTGGTCACCATTTCAGCTTTCGAGGCAATCTCTTCAGCTAATTACGTATTTTTTGAAAGCTAATTCCAGTATTTCTGCGCTACTTAATCCACCATTTGTACAAGGAAACCGATCTATAGTTTTTTTGTTTGAACTTTGGAGTTGCTTGTAGAATCGGGTTCTGGTGATTCTTATTTGCTATGGAGTTTGTTTCCTGACAAGTACATTGGCATTTGAGTTGCTATGAATCCAGCTAATTTATTCCTCCATTTCATTGTTGAATCAACACATACTATTCTTTATAGCATTGTTTCAATTCTGAACATAGTGAATATTCTCTTAACCTTGTCAGTAATAAAGAAGCGAAGGAAGGAAGCATTCTTTTCAGAGTTGAGCAAGATGCCATCCCAACCGACAGATACTTCCGCCAAGGTTCTCTTTCTCTTCTCTCTCATTTAGTTGCATATTCCTTGAACTTAACCACAAATTATTTTCAAATATACGCAATCCATCAGTTGGTAAACTGGAGGTATTGGTTTATAAAAATGGCATGTAAATGTGCATGGTGTTCTGCCATTTCCACCTGTACTAATCACTTATTACTTCTTTTTAAATGTAGGTGGATGGTGAGGGTCCTGCATGGGCTCCATTACGTGATAATTACATGCTAACAAATTCTAAGTTTAAGGACTGGGATAAGATGCCGGTAAGGATTACCAAACTTCTCTTGGTGAATGTTCACTATTTCGATCTCTCTTCCTCTGTTATATGCTTGCTACCGGTTCTTTCTTCATGTTGTAATTATTTTTATTAATTTGCATCCAATATGAATGTAGGAGACAACTTTAGCGGCAGATGACTTTGGGATTTCAGCAGCAGACAGTTCTTCCGATGAAGAAGATTAATCTTTTGGGAAGTCTGTAACATTTTTCTTTTGAACGAGTTTTCATTGTGCAGAAAATATCACTATATTTCTGTCATGGGAATGGGTTGTATAATAATATAGTGTAGTCATTATCTCTATAATAGTTACTGCAGGAAATATTATTCGATCCATAAAAGAATTGTAAGAGTAACAATGGCAGTTGATAGCAAGGCCTAATGTAGGTTAGCTTCATTTCATCAAATTTGTGTAGAATTTTGCCGGAGAAAAAACTAACTTGTTTGATTTCTCTTATAAGTCAAATCCCTTAAAGTAATAAATATGTAAGGCTTTTGTCTTAGGGTCTGGTTTTTTACATACTTCAGTCTCCTTGTTTATATTTCTATTTGGTGGCATTGTGTTGCTACAAAAATATAAATACCTGTGTAGTTTATAAGGTACTCCAAGAATTTGGGCCATCTCAATTGGGAAAGTATGATGTTCAAGTTGGATCAGGCAGTGGTAAATAGGCACATAATCTTTGTCGTAAATACACACGCACACTATGCTCTTGGATGCCATAAAGCAGCTTTCACAATATGTAAATGTTCCATTCACGTTAAAATTATAGCTTTCATTAACTGAAATAATTAAAAATGCAATAATTATTAGATGCATGTTCTCTCTTAACTGTTCTGTAATGTTGTGCTATACATGTCAAACAAAAAGGAAAAGGTTACAAACGCAAGCTAAAACCTTCTAGGACACGAAAAGCCCCATTTTTTGCATCCATCATGTTTGGGGCTGCTTCTATACTAATCCTGCATATACACGAGTAATTGAAAAATGAAAATATTACAACAAGAATCTTCATGCCTGACCTCACAGCTGATATGGGCTTACCCGTAGAGCAACACCATTTTCTTCATAGAACTACAGAGCAGGACGAAACTTGAGTTAGTTTTTGTAGACATGGCAAACCCTATGGGCAAAATGTACAGTTCATGAAGGCCAGCATATGTCCAATCCTCTAGGAAAAAAGGTTGACCATCCGAACTTAACTATAAGAACACAAAAAGAACAAATGGGTGCGGCTAAAGAGTGATTACAATTTAGCACGCTATCCTCGTGGTAAAGATCATTCTTTTCTTTCTGGTTATGGGGAATAAGGTTTCTGTCTTTGAGATTCAGCAGTGAAATCAGCTTTATACATCCACCTTTATCTGAAGCCCCTGTAATACAATGTTATATATGTTGTCCACTCCCAAGGAAATAATGCATCAATGTCATCCATTCCCACATAATATTATCGGTGTTGGCATTGATCATTTCTTTCCTAGTGCATATGGTACAGATTTTATTCTCAGAAGCTTCGGGTTTGGCTCAATGGGTCATAATCAAAAGCATCACCAGCCTTGATAAAGCGTCCCTTCACACGCTTTCTTACATCAGCTCGTGCCTTGCGTGTTTCATACCTTACTCTCTTCTCAAATCTACATTTTAAAATAGAAAGAGAGGCAAATATCAATAAAGAGAAGGATATATATAAGCTACATAGCACAAAAGCCCAAGTCCCACACACGAGTGACCTGAAACTCAAAAGTCAAACCTACTAAAAGAAAAATAAACTCGAAATCTCAATCGAATGTACTGATGCACATGTCACAGGTAAAAGAATTGTGGATTGAATTGTAAAGAGGCGGTAGAAAAAATGATTCAGTTTACTAAATTTTGGAAAATATGAACAGACAATAATCTTACTTGCGCGTCTTCTTCTTTTCCTTGTAACGCTGGACAGCACTACTCCTGGTATCTGAAGCCAAGGAACTTTCAGCACCTTGGGGACACCATGGTGGTGGCTCTCCCATGAGAAGCATTGAAGAGGCTCCACAATCTTGATATTCACCAGCACTGCTCTCTCCTGTGAGACCAGAAAATGAGAGATTTGAGGCTTGCCTTGCGAAGCAACCTGGTTCCGTCTTACAGCTCATCATGGAATCAGCAGATGCTGCATGGCTGCCTGTAGGCTGCACTAGATTTTCCAATCCAACCAATGATCCCTGGCAAAGAAAATATAAATGTTAATGCTAGTACATTTTTATATTTAGTTTAAGTTAAAAAATTCACCAAATCAAATTGGAAAAAGGTTGTTTTAAGCACTACAAACACTAGTGACACCTATTCAGCCAATTGAACACATCTACTTGACTGACAACCTACATGCACATCAGCACGAAATAATCATGAAAGAAAAGCTCTTTTCAGCATTTAAAGCTTTGAGCACCTTATCCACTTGAGCACATCTACTTGTCTAAATATATACCATTAAGATTTAGGTGCAAGAAGTTGGCAAGCATTTAACTTGCACATCGACAGAAAAAGTCGATTAAAATAAAAATTTACAGGATTTTGGTGAAAAATTAAAAGAATAAGGAATCATGAGGTATTCCAATCATCACAATAATGACACCTCAAGCAGCACATCTACTTGACTGAAAAGATGCAGATATGCACAAAATAAACATGAATGAAAGGCTCTTTTCAACATTATAAACTGTGAGCACCTTATCCACTTGAGCGCATCTACTTGACTGAATATATACATTAGATGCAAAAAGTTGGCAAACATTTAACTTGCATATTGCCAGAAAAGGCCATTGGTATATAAAAGATTTACAGTATTTTGGTGAAAAAGTAAAAGAATAAGAGAATCATTAGGTATTCCAATCATCACTATTAAAGGATTGTATCATTTATGAAGCCTCAAGAGTCAAGACAATAAAAGGAGCTCATTTGTTAAGAGGCGGAAGAATATACCAAATGTGATAAACAATCAAGAATGAGGGACGATGGCAATTATACAGCTCCAGATAAGTTCATAGGATAAATCAAATGTCATCCGCAAATACAGGGAGTTGGTGTTCAATGAGAATCTGATAGTCATTTAGCACCTCTATTGCGTAAACTATTGGGGTTTCTGGTTTTCAGAATGCGTCCACTATTGATGACACCAGCCTCATGGTCATTCACATATATATGCACTCAAAGCATGAAATCTAAGCAGGTTTATAATATTACAACACTAGACCATGTAAATACCAAAATTTGAATTGTAGCTACCATAGAGATCGACTGTTGAAAAATAGAGAAGTATTGAGAAAATGGTTGTTGACAGATATAGCAGGTTTCAATGTGGTGATGAATGGTTATTATTGAGGCCATTGAGCTGCTAAGAATTAAAGGACGCAAGAAACCATTTTGGACCATATATGGTATATGGTTTGTCCTTGAAGCAAATAAGAGATGCAGAATATATATATAATATATATATATATATATATATATACACAGAGAGAGAGAGTTGCATGTGGACCATCTTTAGCGACAGACCCGTTGCCATAGGGTCTGAACCGTCGTCATAGCCCAGAATTGTCGCTATAGACAGGTTCAGACCCTATGGCGATGGGTTTAGCGACGGTTTTGTCCGTCGCTAAAGGACATGAAAGGTAATGCATTATGAAATGGGATGATCAGACCTTGTGTACTTTAAATAAAACTCGTTTAAGAGAATATGAATAAAATCAATTATGGAATTTAGAAAGCCTATTTTCAGCTTCATGAGAATGTGCGAGGACAACAGACCATCTACACCCATTTATTTTTTTATTCAAGCAAAATTTAATGAATGTGAAAAAGGGCAGAAAAATGTGTTGTGTGTTTTCTTTGATAAGGGCAGAAAAATGTTACAGCTATGAACTGAAAGACAATCAACAAAGAAATAACACTTTGAAACAGATCAGTGTAAAATCTGACAAAGATAATAAAGATAAAATAAACAATTCAATATAGATGGAAGTACCTCAGCAACATATGCATCCTGGCAGTTGGGATTGGCACCAAACAATCCCTTCATCTCAAACAAGCTATCAATTCCATCATTATTGAAAAGATGTTGCGGATCATTATGACCAACACCAAAGAGTTCTTCATATTTCTCAATATTCAGGTCAAGTTCATCCATATTGAAGTCCTCATAAAAGTCATCATCTTCACGTAGTTCAAGCTCTTTTGCTCCAGAATATCCAATCTGCATGTTCATTAAGCAAAAAGGGTTAAAGAAATCATAAAGAGAGGAGTAGGAAGATTTTATAGGCTTGACCTTCTAACAAAAATTTAAATTCCTTGGAGAATGCGTCTGATTATGGATAACAGTCCTTAAGCTGTATGGTAAGCCTTCAGTGAGATGCTGAGAACCATAACTTTTCCCCAACTTCTCCATCTCTTTTGCTAGTTGATAGTTATTAAAAATGTTAATCTGTGCGCAAGGACACAAGTTCACTCTTCAACTTTGCATCTTTACTCCTGTGATTTTTAAGCATTCTCTTGATGGGATAGCCCTTCAATATCTTAAGCCTAGGCAACCCTCCTGTGAACCTCTCATTATTTGTTAGTATTTTTTTTATCTCTAAGCTACTGTTTGCTTGCTTACCTAAAGCCAGCAGCAATTCTACTCTCTTTTTCCACTCTTTTTGTTTCTTCTTGTGAGATATATAGGCGTTTTAATTGCTTTACTATATTTGACAATAGGGTTCATTTCATATTAGAATTACAGATACATACAAAATTCAGTTTATAAGGAAAAAATAGAAACATAGTAAAATAAGAGTAGAAGATTTGATAATTTGACACAACTAGGGATTAGTATCCATGGGTGAGAATAAAAGGATGGTGACTAGAGTTATCCGTAGAATGAAACTGTATTGAAAAGAATAGCAAATATTCACAGACATGAAGGAAAGGTTTAACAAGATAGCTATTAGGCCAAAAGCAATTGCTGTGTTTTCACGTGTAACAAGATTGTAGTTCCTAAAACGAGGATGCGGTCTAGTATAAGCTGCAAACTACAGAACTTCAGAGTAGAGACATCTCAATGAGCATCTTTGACAAGCTCACAAGAGAAATGAACAATGCTGATACTGTTCAAAGAAATCGAGAGACAAGTATACAGTTAGGTATTGAAAGTTGTGGAACTTACAAGAGAGGCCTAATTTCCAACATGTCAGGAATCTGTCACAAGAGACAACACTAATAGTAGATTCTCCACCCAAGAAGAAGTAAAGTCCCTGTATACCCTATTGAATAATATGTATCCCACACGGAAAAAAATATCAAAAATCATCATTTACCTTGGATAATGTAGATTTTATGGATTTGATTGGCTGGTCTGCATTGTCTAGCTTGTTGTCAAGTTGAGGCATCGAGGATCCCTTCCAAAAGTTTGAGTTATTTACATTCTCTAAACCTTTCGCATCAATAGATAAATCTTGATCTCGACCGTTGTTGCTTCTTGAAGGGGCTACAGAGTTTGCGAGACTAATATCAGTAATGCTCATTGAATCCATTCCCTGGTCCAAGAGAAAGGACCAGATACTCGAAAGTTCAACAGCTGAAGGACAGCCTGAGTAGCAGTTCACCGATTGCCTCTTATGTGTGGAACCTGAATTAGAGCCACCATGCCCCATCCAATCACAATTCTGACAAAGTGACAAACTTTCCTCAACACATCTAACAAATGCTGGTTGTAAATTGCATCTTTCACACACCAGTGTCCTAGAATGGCGTCGTGAAAGTGCATTTGCAGAATGAACATTGCGGTCACAGGATAAACATAAGCAAGCGGCATCAGATCGACAATACACCATTGATCGTTGTTCCCCGCAAAAATCACACATATAACTCATGTCTCAAGTTCAGCTAAATTTTCTTCTAGATCAAAATTTTAAAAAATAATACAACTGACAGGATTGCGACTCTCTAGCAATATAACATGTATTAACCAATAACAAGTTTCCTATAGATGAATCTATACTCATCAGCAGCTATGCTTACAAAACCTCAACTGGAAACCAATCCAGTTTCATCCCACTAAGGTAAAGCAATCTGCGCAAAAAAAAGGTGAAAATGGAAATTAATAAGATTCAAGATTTACATCATTGGCCTACTAGATAACTTTTACTGAATAAGAATATGCTCTACACCAAGAATCAAGAAAAAAGGTCAGTTTTTATGAGGGTGCTGCTGCTAAATGTCAAGAAAACAAACAGATCTTAACAGAAAGAATTCTCTAATATGATGGCTAAAATGAAAAAGATGCTCAAGCCATAAAATCTAAACAGATACCAAAGGAGATAAAAGTGGCCCACCAAATAATGAGCATCTAGAATCTAGGCAAAAAGTAGAGAAGAACTTGGAACACTGCTAGGGTGTTCAAAATCAGCACAATCATAAAGAGGAATAAAGAATTTGAGACTGGAAAAACCAGATTTTAAAAGAGAAAGCAAACAAAATTACAATCCCATTTTAATTATTTTTTTCTTCACATGCAAAATGATATTAAATAGATTCTCAAAAATAAAATTAAGATGAAAGAACTTATCCAAGAAATGAAGAAGAAGAAAAAGATAAATCAATTACAGCAAAAGAGACTTCCATGTAAGCAAAAGCTGCAAAACATCAGAGAATACACACATCCAAAAAATAACATTCACGCATAAAGAGCCCATGTATATAAACTTTTCAACAGTATAGCTGTAAATCTACAACCCCAAAAAAATCCAATCTTTTTGGGTTATTCAAATTTGTGACTCTCCCACAAACAGATCATCAAACAATTAAGCAAACAAAAAGAAAATCAAGTGAATACACAAAAGAACTTAAAAAGTTACCAAACTGAACAAGAAAGCCAGCCAGATTTCAAGATGCAAGAAAAGTACAGAGCTTTTGATGCAGCTTTCTTTAACACACAAACCCCCCTAAGGAGAAAGATCAGACCTTTCCGGACTCTCCCTCTTTTTCCTTTGATGGTCTTACAAGTTCTTTTGGCTTTGTGTAGGAACTCAGACAAAAATTATTAATATCATAGTGATAAAAAGTGCAGCTGGTGGGGTTGTGAGGTGGGGCCCTGTCACTATCATGAAAATGAAAAGTTAGGTCCCCACTTTTTCTACTACCCTCGGGGTTCTTTTCACTTTTTCACATTATGCTAAGATTTGATGATTTTTATCCAAAATTAAATATGTATTTAAAATATCTGTAGATATATATGAAATGGAATAAACTTGCATGTAACAAATTATATTCTAGTGCCGACCAGCAATTTCGCAAGATTTTTATTACCCCAACTCTTTTTGTGCTTATCCTATTCATAACACAAGTCATCTACTTTATATAAGAAATTAATGTATTAAAATAGTAGAAAAACTTGTGTGTTAGATTTTTTTTTCTTTTTCTTTTTTAAGAAAAAAAACACATCCATTTAAGATAGTTATGAGTATAAATACAATAAATTATATAATAATAAAAAATTAAAAATCATAATAAATGGGAGAATAAAGTTGCACAATAACTAAGATTTTCACAATAAAAAAAAACAAATTAAACTTGTAAGTTAATAGTTATAAGGCCTTGTCATAAGAGTCACATCTCATTATTTAATGATGACGGTTAAATAATGAGGAAATAAATGCTTAATAAATATTTTTTTAATATAAATCGTTATAATTATTTTTTTTTTAATATAAATCGTTTCAGAATTTTTTTTTAAATAAATATTAATTGCATAGTTTCTAATATTATTTAAATAATAAATATAATTCAATAAATAACACATTTTTTTAATATAAAGATAATATAAATAATTATATTATATTTAATATTATATAATTATTATTTTAATATTTATATATAATTTTAAAATAATTTATATTAAAGAACAAAAGAAATAATAATTTTGGTCGGTTAAATATATGGTCGACATTATTAGGAGTTTAATGACAAAAATGGAAGGACAGTGAAATATCTGCGCAGTCCAATAAATATCTAAGGAAACCCTGTTAGATATTTATGCCTTTAGGCCTTTTTTGTTGCATGTACAGATGGGCAAATGACACATCCCAATATGATTAAATTAAATAAAATAAAATAGTAGTAGTTGTATATCTTTTCTAAAAGTCTATATGGAAAACCTAGATATTATTATTTTTGTATTCTATTCTTAAATAGATGCCATTTTTAGGTTTATTTTATTCTGGGTACACAATCTACAAGTAGATACTTCCTTCCTAGTCCACCATGTTGGCCTCCTTGTGTGGGACTTACAGATGGCAACCAGAATGTGTATAAGTCAATAGACAGGAGTGAAATTAAGTTTATGATAAGTTGATTAATTAATTAATATAATATAAATATTATATTGATTAATTTATTAAAGTTAATTTTGTACTAACGACTTCTAATTGATATATCATTGCAGTTGTTTTAATTTTTATTAATTTTTAAACCATAATTTTTCTAAAACATATTCAAAATATTTGATATATATTCAATATATTTAAATTATAAGTAATGATCATATATGTAGAGCACACATGGCATAAGGTGGTGTTTGGGATCGCTTATAAATAATCAAACATGCTCACAATTAGTTTTAAAAAATAAAAAGTATTTGGTAATTTGATTTTAAATTATTTATAATTATTTTTATGAAAATAAATAATCATATTTGATCAAATATATTATTAATTTATTTTTATTTATTTTAGTAATTCCATCTATTACCCATCTTTATTTTTTAAAACATTATTTTCTAGTAATTTACACTTGATATAACTCAAATAATTGATTAGCAAATATTTGTATACCAATTTTTTTTTTACTTTTTGTTAGTTTAAGTACTTTTTATTTAATTACCAAACAGAAATTATTTTTCTAAAACTAATTATAATTAAAAGTAATAATTAGAATCAGTAATCACAACCCATTAGATTTATGTTTGAGTTGAGCTGGTAGGATTTTCCATGATCATTTTCCAATGAAATGAGATCATTAAAGTAAAAATAGAATGATATGATTTTGAGATATTAAAAAATATAATAATAATAATAATAATAATAATAATAATAATAATAATAATGGTGCCAATTATAAAACGAATTACACACACATGTGACCAGAAGAGAAGAGAGTAGAGAGCAGTGTGACTAAATTATTTAGGGAAATTAATAGTAGTGATTAGTGGAGTTAAAATTAATTTATTAATAATATATTTTATATCAGATAAGGCACTTTGTAAGTTTACTAGTAAAAATCACCCACTGGCCACTTGACACACAATGACAATACATGTGGGATTCAACTAGGGTTTCCATTACTATTTCTTGATCCATCTGACATGGTTGTCATTTTATAAAGCTATAGAAAAATTAATGTATATACATAATTGTGTATTATACAATTGACTATAACGACGATTTTTTGAACTATAACGACCGGTCGCCATAACTATTTTGAGATACAGCGACAGGTGAACTGTCGTCATAGCCCAAAAAACTCGTCGTCATAACCCGACTATGTAATACACAGTTGTATATATACATAGGGCTATATGTATATACACAGCTGTGTATTACACAGTATGTCTAGGACGACAGATTTTTTGGGTTATAGCGACGGTAAATTGTCGCCATAGCCCAGAATAGCTATGACGACAGGTGAAACCGTCGCTATAGCCCAAAAAATCGTCACTATAGCCTACTGTGTAATACACAGCTGTGTACACACATTTTTTCCATATACATATAGCCATATATATATATATATATATATATATAATTCATGATAAGTATTTGTTATGGACAAAAACTAGACAAACACCATCATTATCGTCTAAACAGGAATCAACAGCTAAAATTAGAACTGAAAAATTTATGTCCAACGGCCTATTATTATTAGCGGAATTCGCTACTATTGATATTTACTTATTTTGATACATAATAAATACGTGTTATAAATCGTATATATATATATATTCCAGAAAAAAACATATGAAGCATAAAGTAGGAGAGCTTAAACAATTTTCTTGACAATGGCCGGTGCCGCCCCACTCTCATATGCTAATAGCTAATAAGAATAAGTTTTTAGATATTTTTGCTCAAATAAAAGATCAAGTAGAAGATATTTTGTTTTAACATCTCTTTTGGATTTGGTTGCTAACAGCACATACACACAATTAATATATCCCCTCCCCCCTCCCCCCTTCCCCCTTCCCCCTTCCCCCTTTCCCCTTTTCTATATGGAGTATATTTAATTATTTGTATATATACTTAATTTACAAAATTTTAAAATATATGTAAATTTATTTTATTTTGATTAATACGGTTTTAAACTACTTACCAAATATGATTAAATACACAATTATTATTTTATTAATAAGTTTACATTATAATTTAATAAATTAATTATAATTAAAATTAAATAAAACTTATATTTGTGTGTCATTCAAAGTACAAATTAAGAAAATTCGATTTGACATCAGCATTTAATAGTCATCCATCTAATAAATTACTCTTTTGAGTTTATTTTTTTATAATAAATTATAATATTAATATATTTCAGTCTTTTTAATAATTTGATAAATAAATAAAAATGACTCACCGACTGGTTAGACAACATGGTGGGCAACATGACAAATTAACTTCAAGTCTCAAAAAATATAGTAGTAAGGTACCGTTTGTTTATATCTGATTGTCTCTTAATGAACTGTCTCTTATTCGTTAAGAGGTATGATACTATTTTTTTTGTTACCTCTGAATGTCTCTTAATCAGTAAGACAGAAAATAAAATCTTAATAATTAAGAGGTACCTCTTAATAAAAAAAATTTGATAATTTTTTTTATATATAAATATATTCAACAATATTATGCACTCATTTTTATTAAATTGAATATTTAAAATTATTAAATAAAATTTTACCCTTTAAAATGATAAAATAATGTCATTAAGAGACAACTTACTTTTTAGTTATCAAACAATTTTTTAGATTCAGACCTCATAACCATTCAGATAATCTAATTTATTATTTATTAAGACATTATAATCATTCATATCTTAATTTCTAGATTTATCAAACACAACTTAAGTCTACTATCACATAAAATCGCTCACATACATATATATATATATGAGAGCAATTTTATGTGATAGTGGACTTATTTCAAAAACTACCAAAAAAAAATAAATAATAAAAATGAAGAGATCAACACAACTTTTTTGGCTGGTTATTGAGTAATACATAGCTGCAATTAATACTTTAATCATTTATTCGTTTTATTTCCAAGTTTCCAACCTAATAAACACGAAAAACCGTTTTTTTTTGTAATATCTCTCAAATAATTTATAAGATTTATTAGAACTGAATTTTTTATAAAATAAAGTGATTTGGATGTCATTTGGATACATGTAAAAAAATAAGCCTGTACAGTCTGTACATGTATATTTTTTATATGTATCCAAATGACATTCAAATTATTTTATTCTTTAAAAATTTCAGTTCTAATAAATTTTATAAATTATTTGAGAGATATTAAAAAAAAAAAAAATCAAACCGATCGCTAGAATGTCAGCACTAACCGGTCGCCCCAGAATCTCTCAAAATTTTATTTCAAGTCTCCCGTAGGACTCCCCTGATTGGCTAAGACTGGAGTGGGACCATTGATCATTACAATTTTGTTTGCCTAGCGCAAGTGTGAAATGACCACTTTATCCTCCCACGAAATTTTCAATGCGTTCACCATCAAAATTTGTCATTTTTTTTAAAGGTAACATTAGAATTCTTCCTCGTATTAATTTACAATATTAACTATTATTACATTAAATAAAATTCGAATCAATTTCAAAATTTCTTAGGGTAAAAATGAAGGAGACAAGTCTCATGGGCCCCATATAAGAGGGTCGGATCTCTAAAGGACCCCAGTGCCTAAAAAAGTCACATGTAATGGTTTAACATACTTACAATGACATCCACGAGAAGCATGGCCCAGACAGCACTACAAAATACTATACAGATACTGTAATGAATCTAGGGGGTCAAAATGATTTGGAAGTTAATTTCAGAAATTTTATAATTCAAAATTTGATTAATTTATTAAACTTCCAAAATTAGCAAATTTTGTAATTAATACAACTATTCAGATAGTTTACAATTTTTTTAATTGTATAATTTAAAATTAAATTAATTTTTAACATAAAAAAATTGTAAATCAACTTTAAAAATTAATATTGACCTTTTATTTTGAAGCGTAAGGATTAAATAACGTAATTAGTAATAATACATAATTTATAATTGTATATATACTAATTAATCGAGTATACTCGATACTATAAACATGTAGGGATCATCGAACCTGTATCTTCAAATGAGCAAATAATAGACTGCTCTGATTTGACTAGTATAATTATTTGAATATCAAAATCAATTCAAATTTAACTTGTTTAGGTATCAAATCCTAGCCTCGCTCGAAAATTTTGAATCGAACCACTCGAAATCATTTTCACCCCCAAGACATCTAGTGTGCCGGCATAAACTATTACTACTATTGGCTGAGCATTAATGATACGTTAAATCACGCCCTCCCCCACTCTCACCCCACCCCCACTAAATTGAACCTCAATTTACATATGTATTATTAAACTAAATTATTTTCCGGCCAACTTAGTGAACTCTATTTTTTGATAATTTACATACATCTGTAGTGATAACAAAGGATTGTGGATCTGGTTTAGTAAAAAAGAAAATTTTATTTTCCACCGTGGATGCCACATCATCCTCTCCCTCTCATGTGGTAGTTATTTTGTCAAAAAAAATAATTTAACGAAATTTATAACGATCCAACTAGTCCAATGTAAAAATAATAATCAGTTCCATGATGTATATATGAATTGAAGTTCAGTTCGGTATGAAAAAGTGATTTAACCATATGATAATAATCTATTGGCTGAGCATTAATGATTATTTCACTAATTAAGAATAGGCGAACCATATAACAATAATCACCTCAACCCTATGTGCCCCTCTAGCATAAATAAAAGGAAGAATTACATATATTAGTACTTTTTTAGAAATAATTACAAAAATCATACATCTATAAAATAATTACAAAAATATTACACTTTTTCATATTTATTTACAATAATAGTGCAATTAGGATTCCTTAATTTAAGGGATTAGTATTAATGGGCTGATATGGCAAATCTGGTGGGTTTTTTTTAAACGCGTGAAATCTTCTTCTTCTTCCTTCTTTTTCTCCCAACTCTCATATCCTTTGTTCTGGTATTTCTCTCTCTAAAATCTTCTTCTTCTTCTTATTCTTCTTCTTCTTCTCTCCGCCCTTACTATTTCTCTCACTCCTCTTAAAGCCACTCGTAGTCAACGGACTGAATCTGCTTCTTCAGACGATGGAACCGCCTCCTTTTGGAATCTACCATGCGATATGTACATGGTTGAAGTGATGTTGTCATACTATGAGTCTTTACTTCTCTGGCGACATTCGTTCGATACCAAATTGGCAGTTTAAACTTACATATTGTAGAGATGACAGCACATCTGGGCAACTCTTCCCCATCTGAATTTGTACAAATATAATTTTGGGAGTTGCGCTAAATTTTTCCTATTTCGTACTTTGATTTTGTTGGATATTCATAACAATTTGTTATGATTTGTGAGTCTGTAATGTTTATTGGAGTTTATGTAAACTGGGTTGGATATACAGGTTGTTTCTGTTTTGGTTATCATTATTAAAACTTGTTCTGGTTACTTTCATATAACTATTTGGTTACTTCTTTATTATGTTTTGGTTACTGTTATCTTATGGTTTGGCTACTATTATTGTGCCCTCGATGTGGGATTTTGGTTACTTTTATTTTTTATTCTGGTTAATATATAATTGTTTAGTATATATGGATTGCCTGAACTGAGTTTTATTACATGATATTTCTTTTTTGGTTACCATTAAAACTTGTTCTGGTTACTATCATATAATTATGTGGTTACTGTTTTATTATGTTACATTATGGTTACTGTTATTTAATGGTTTTTGATTACTATTATTGTACAATCAATGAGGTATTTTAGTTATTATTTATTGTATCTTTTAAGTTGTGTTGGATACATTGTTTGAGATGTACAGTTGGTAACCAAATATGTATATAAAGATAACCAACTATTGTTTTGATAGTAACTAGAGAGTTACAATCTTGTTTCAGGACATATATCAATTGTGAAATGTACATGTCATAGTATAATTGGGTTTCCTAAACAAACAATATCACATTCATTACAAGATGCTGGATACACAGGTTGTTTTATGTTTTGGTTACCATTAAAACATATTATGGTTACTGTTATGTAACTATTTGGTTACTTAGTTATTATATTTGTTTTACTGTTATTTAATGGTTTTTGACTACTATTGTTGTACAATCAATGAGGTATTTTAGTTATTATTTATTGTACCTTTTAAATTGTGTTGGATACATTGTTTGAGATGTACAGTTGGTAACCAAATATGTATATAAAGGTAACCAACTATTGTTTTGATAGTAACCAGAGAGTTACAATCTTGTTTCAGGACATATATCAATTGTGAAATGTACATGTCATAATATAATTGGGTTTCCTAAACAAACAATATCACATTCATTACATGATGCTGGATACACAGGTTGTTTTATGTTTTGGTTACCATTAAAACATATTATGGTTACTGTTATGTAACTATTTGGTTACTTAGTTATTATATTTGTTTTACTGTTATTAATTGTACAATCAGTGAGGGATTTTAGTTATTATAAGGGTAACCATTTTAGTTTTTGTTAATAACCAAATAATTAAAAACTTATATCAGAACAGTTATCAAGTGCTTAATGTACATGTGAGGGTTCCCATTTATCTAACTGATGGATACTTTTAAATTACATAGTTATAAAAGTTATTTGGAAATGGTCTATGCCAGTTGGTAACTAAATATAAATATAGAGGTAACCATTTTATTTTAGATGGATAATCAAATTTACATAAAAATATTTCAGAACAGTTACCAATTGTTCAATGTATATGTTTACTTTATATTGATAACTCATGATGGAATCAAAAATTAAAATATTAATCAACATCAATTTTGGTTACTGTACACCATCAAAAATGTTACCAACTATGTGGTTAATAGTTACTAGCAGTAAACAATTATATATTCCTGTAAACAATTAAATTTGTTGTATTGGTTACTGTCAATAGCCATTGTCTAACAACTGAATAAACATTGTAAAGTAACCAAATTAATATTAGACAGTAACCAAATTACATAATTTTAGTAACCAGAAAATAAACCAAATTTTTACATGCAATTTTGAAGGCCTAAATGATGGAATTCGACCAAAAAACCCTGCAGTTCACCAGCAAAGCTGGTGACTTTTGATCGTTGACCCGTTTCCAATGAAATTAGGGTCCGAAAACGCCAAAATCTGACACTCCAAACTTGACAGAAATTTCCAAATGGTCACTGCAACCAAATAAACATTATATTGTAACCAATTAAATAGTATACAACAACCAATATATATAATCAGATTAGCAGTTGTATGAAGGTAACCAATGTAGTCAATAAATAACCACCAATATAAAAGAAACAATTATAAAACACAATAACATTATAGAGTAACCAAATAAACACCTTACAGTATCTAAATACATATTATACAGTAACCAAGACAGCATTAGACAGTAACCAAATATTCAGTAACCATTATAATGTTACACAGTAACCGAATCAACATTAATCAGTAACCAATATATTGTTACACAGTAACTAAGACAGCATTAGACAGTAACCAAAATAACATTAGACATTATAATGTTATTCAGTAAACAAGACAACATTAGAGAGTAACCAACAATTCAATGAAGGTAACCAAACTCATTTAAAAATTATAAAGCCATCAAATAAACATTATTTAGCAAATAAATACACAATTATCAGTAACCAATTTATATATATTTAGTAACCATAATAAAAAAACATATCAATGAATCATCCAATCGTTATAGGAAATTGTAGTAACCATTTGAAGTGTGAAAAACTTAAGAAAGGTAATCAATATAGGAATTCATAGTAACTATAGGTAACTATATGCATCTGAATTTTAATCTCACATACCTCAGTATTCAGATTTGTATCGAAGTTGCTGTGATTTTGTATTCAACAATCACTGTCGTTCGATTGTACTGTTTTGTTACTGAACTTGAAGTTGCTGTTGATTTTGTATGCTATTTTGCGATCTCAGCGTGCCCGTGCGATAGATATGTCTTCTCCGATCTCAGAACAATATAACGACCAGAGATTTTGTCTTCTTCGATAGATATGTCGTTGATATGTTCTTCTTTGATCTCATAGTTGCGTCGCGAGATTTCGTCTTCTCCGGTAGATTCGTCATTGATTTGTTCTTCTCCGATCTCGTTGCTGTCGATCTTTTATGTTTTGTTCAGTAACGTGAATTTAGGACCGGTTGGTTGGAAGTATGAAAGTGGTAACTGGCATATAGGAGTTAATGACGCCTGATTTTAGGAATCATAATATATTTTGTTGTTTTATTTCTGTAATTATGTTGTGTGTGTTTTATTTTTGTAATTACTTTCTAATTGTTGTATATTAGTGTTAAGGACCCTAAATAAAACCTAAAATCTTCCTACTACTACAAATAGATCTTTAGAACCCACCCAAAAATCCCATTCACATGACAATTTACTAAATCACACATTCAACTTATCAAGAGACAGGAAATAAAGCTATGAGATAGTAATACATTATTAGAGGATCCCCAATAATTGTCTTTTTACTTTTCCCAAAAAAGAAATAAAAAATTTAAAAAGAGTAATGCTACATACCCAAATTATTCTACAAACATTTTACTGATGTGACATACTCCACCTCAATATATTGATCAACAAATTGTTGCAATGTAATCTTCGACCCCACATAAAAAACTGAACTGGAGTATGCCACATCAGCAGTTTGTAAAATATTTATAAAAAGCATTATTCATTTAAACACTAGAAAAAGACAGAAAAGAACAGTTACTGTGGGCCTAATGGAAATGTTCACTAGGGGATAGGGGACAGCATAAATACAGCACTACAATTCATAGCAAGGCATCACCAAATAGGGGATCAAGCTCTAGCAATGTAGGGCATGGTGAGGAATAAAATCAAAAATACTTCCTAGTTTAAGTTTTCTTTACTCCTGTTACAATATTATTCCACCTACCCCGTGAAATGTGCTTCTTCTTGAAAATAAATAAATAAACATAAGTAAAATCCTGCTTAATTTCAAATGATGATTTTGCACCTCGTCGAGACGATCAACATCTAAGCATTGATTCTCTATATATAACTTCAAAGAATGCCAGGCTTCCAAATTCTTCATGAAACTTAACCATACAATGCACGCCAAGGCTCCACATTCTCTTTTGATGTCTTGGTTGGATTCCATGTTATCCCCTCTTTTATAAAGCTCAGGGATGATGATATGCTTGCCAAAATATCTCCCATCTCACAGAGAACCTAGGAAAGATGTCACCAGAGAGTCAAATGGTATATAATAAAGCAAATAAGTAAAACACAAGTCGGAATGGAAATAAATTTATCAAGAAAATGTTTTGGTATAGAATTGTGTGTCAAGCTTTTGAAACAAAAATTGTTTGACGTCCCATATGCATGCAACAAACTTATCAGGTAACAGAACTCATTCCTCATATATATAGTGTATTCATGATTAATATGTCTAACTGATAATATGCAGACATTTAGAGGGGTCAACATAACTCAAACTGACTGAAGATGATGTATAAACACTATCAATCTTTCCCTAATTAAATTATAACCATCAAGAGCTAGATTCACAAGTTAATTTAATTTATGTGGTTATGTTAGTTAACTGCATAGCAATATTCAAGCTAACCATATTGGCCCCTGCGTTTTAAATATAGGAAGAATTGGTACACATTAGGTATGCTAGAATCCCACTAAGAAAGACAAATACATAATGAATTGGCTCGGACATGTCTCACAGGTTTGGAATCTGTTTTTCTAAATTGATAACTCACGAATTTGGGTGTGTCCATGCAACACTAACTAATGATGACGTGCAACACTATCAATCTTCCTCTGCTTGAACTTCAAAAGACAAGCTGGTCCTGTGCAGCTGTTAACTTCCTGTTTGGTGATAATTGAGCCTACCAGCTTGGCCAGCTGAAGCCAGCGAGACAACAAAATTGTAATTGATCAAATCATAGAGCCTCAAAGAAGCTTAATGCAAATAATCTCTTCAAAATCTATGATGTACATTGCATTTTTTGTATGCTTAGAAACCTAACAATTCTCTCGAAATGGAAAAAAGAAAATTGATCATCATCCAGTTAAGTTAAAGAGTTATAAAATGGTGATTGCCATCAGAAATCAGAATGACATGAAGTTAACTCCAAACTTCCAAAATGTGCTACTGTTGGAGTATTTTGTTCTTCATTCTTGTTACCATGCCAGCTAATGTTAATTATTACAATTTATTCATATTATGGTAGTGCTATATACTATCATCAACCTAATAAGAAACATGTTACAAATTTGAAAAAACACGGACAACAATTTATTTTGAAGGTTTGAGAAGTAATAAATAATGAAATGTGAAACAGCATAGTAAATGGGGGAGAAAAATCCCAGGGAAACAATCACAAACTACACAACTTTAATTACAAACTGGAGGTCGGTAGGGAATAGGACTGAAAATAAGCATGTTAAACAATAAACATAAATTAGCTTAAAACAACCAATTCACCTTATAACTTGATACAAATAAATAAAAAAAATTCAATCATAGCTTTCGTAGTGTTATGTCCATAGTTATAACTATTGACTGGTAAATTAAAATGCATCATAGAGGAAAAAACAAATCATAAAGGTTGAAAAAAAAAGTAAGGGCAAAGTTACCTTAAATTCCTCTTCAGAAGATTTAGGGGATTGATTTTGCCCATTTTTCCCGACAAGAATAAATGCAGGTATCTTTGTAACACGGACCAACTGGACAGAGCAAGCCAAAGGTTCATGATGAATATGCAATGATGATGGTAGCTTTTGAGTTTTGCTGAGCAAAGCCTTAGAAGTATCTGTTTCTGAACCAATTTGTAGACCATGTAGTGAAACATTAAAATTTGTCACTGAACTTTTACTTTCCAGCTTAAGTTTTGACGCTGCCACAAGGAAAGGAATAATAAGGGTAGGCATGTTCAATGAATTTTCTCCCGCTACTGATGTGATGACTTCATTGACAGCACATGCCAATATTGGAGGTTCGTATTTTTGCAGAAGCAATATGGATACCTGATATAAGAATCATGCAATTACAAAGCTATATATTTGCAAGAATAAGGTTGATATTTCAGAACTTCAATTTACACCCCTCCATGTAGTTGAACTTGTAAGCTTTTTAAGTTATGAAGAGCATTTATAGACTGAAGAAACAGACCAAAAGGCAGAAACTAGTAAATGATTATTTATAGTTTCCTAAATCCTTATGTCAGATTCTACATAATATCAAATCCAGCATTTTGGAAAGAGTGAGGAAAATGAACCAACTCAACTACGTCTTATAACTGATAAAAATGAACCAAGGAAAATGAAAATGAACAGGAACAAGAATGCATGGGGAAATAACTGATATTTTGCAAGTTGCCCACTCATACTAACTAAAAAATCTAGAAATGTTATATTAATAGTGTTTCAGCATTACACATTACAGCATTTTGGAAAGAGTGAGGAAAATGAACCAACTCAACTACGTCTAATAACTGATAAAAATGAACCGACTAAGGAAAATGAAAATGAACGGGAACAAGAATGCATGGGGAAATAACTGATATTTTGCAAGTTGCCCACTCATAATAACTAAAAAATCTAGAAATGTTATAATAATAGTGTTTCAACTTTTCGTTGGCTAAATATTTCCAACCAAGAGTTTACTAAATTCATGTTCTTTGCTTTCTTATGTTTCTTTACTTATCAAAAAGAAATATATATTACCAACTAAGAGAAAGTGAAAATCCATACACATTACTCTCCTAGTCTCCTCCCTTTCTGAAATCCTACCCAAGAATGGAGCATTAAGAGAACATACTTGTTTTCTATACTAAATAGGTTCATTCCTCCATTCCTTCTAAATATCTAAAATAGAGTAATCAAAGTTTGAACATCTTACGTATTAGCTTCCTCTCTCCTTCCACAATTATTAAACTTAATTTACGAGTTTTCGATTCGCATCTTATATGATTTTGTAAAATATAAACCTGTATAATCATATTATATATCTCACTTTAGTACAAATTTTTATCTATGCTATAAAGCGAGAGAGGGAGGAGTTCTGACTTAATTTTTTCAAAAAGAAAAAAGACAAAAAATAAATAGACATTGGACTACTGCGACTTCCAAAAGGTGAGTAATACATCAATATAACCCTTTTTCTTTTCGGTAGAGCAGCCAAGAAGCTAGCCATGGATTAAATTAATGAGCGTTTAGTACAGAAGTCAATTCATTTGGATACAGAATTTTTGGTACATTAATCAATTTACTAAACATAATACCTAGAGTGCTAGAGATTAACAATGCAATAATTGAGAAGAGAAATCTAAAGCAAAATAATCGTACAAGACTAAAAACTTTACAAGATTTGCCCAAAGTTTGGGTTACTCCACAATCGGTGACAAGTCAATCTCACTAACTCAGAAAATTGAACTTCATAGTTCATATAGTGGAGGACCCCCTCTTTATATAATGCAATACAAGCACACTAATTCATTTTGAAAGTACAAAACTGCCTTGAATAGACAAAATCAAAAGATAATCTTTCATCACTTAAAAGATCAATAACCAAACTTCAATACTCACTAACAAGAAACCTCATTTACTCCAACCCTTTTGCATCAATAATTTTTTTATAATTTTAATCACCTTGATTTGGATTCTCATTTTGATTTGTATTTTCCCCATCATACAGAAATTCTTCGTGTTGACTAAAGAGCAGACAAAATGTTTGAATTACAGTTTTTGCATTCTATATTTGATATTGAGATAAGTAAAGCAACTATTACAAATTGTTATTACATTCAATGCAGAATTTTGAATCATCTGAGACATTCCATCTTCATTAACATCCAAAGGCACCTTCCCTTTTCTGTTCCTATTTAAGATATGTCACACGCATATCATAACAAATAAAGTTGCATACTCTGCAAATTGGTACTTGCGTTCCCAAACATTATAACCGTACTAAGTACTAATACTCTAAATTTAGCTTGCCAAATTTTTAGTTTGTTGTTTTACCTTTAGTCACAAATATCAATATCTTAGTATTGCTCAAACTGTTGGAAATGGGCTGATTTGAAATATTAAATATTAGAGCATTTTGAGGCTCAATTAAATGAGGGACCCACATTCCGAAAATGTCGGGTCTTTGCACTAATGTGTTCTCCTTCATGAGGAGTATAACTTGGTATATTTATATGTTCAAATCCATTAAGAATTGAATGAGAAAATTGACTCCAAAGTCACCTACTTGAAATGTTGTAAGGTGCAAAAGTCCCACATAGGACATTAGAGGGAAAATTGAAGTTTTTATATATGGGATGTTTGCTCAATGGGAAGGGTCCCAAGGGGCACCCCACTTTTATGGAAGGGAGAGGACCTAACCAAGGCATGGTTCAAACCCACATGCGCGTGCCGCCGCCGTCCGGTCGGTCGGTTCGGGCGGGTGGGTCAGGTCATGATATATATCTTTTTGCACAAAATATGTTTAATAAATTATCAGATTTTGTGTAAAGGTTATTATCAATACTACGTAGTTTTGATGGTGCCAACGGTAATAAACTGCCAACTTAGGCTATAAATAATCTATCTGGGTGCTAAAATACAGAAGTAATTTTTTCCCGTTTCTGTCAAACGAAATCCCGTTTCTGCAGATTCCGTTCCCCGTTCTGCAGTATACTTTTCTCGTTCCTTCCCACCGTTCTGCAGTGGTTTTCCGTTCCCGTTCTGCAAATATTTTCCCGTCTCCCGTTTCTGGTTGTAAGTTTATTCACGCATCATTTTCATGCATCGTTTATAAAGTTCAGTACATAACATTGAAATTGGTTCAATGTGTTCTTAATTTTGAAGTGTTTCTTATTAAGAACTGGAAATCCATTTTATCTTGGGAAGCAATTATTCAATTAATCCTTAGCACATGTGAGGGAATAAATTTGCTTTAAGGAGACTTTGTGAATTCAAAGAACTCGGATTTATTTATTAATATTTTCTGTGTTATATTTATATAAAATCATGTTCTGTTTTATCATATTTATATATATATTGAATAATACTATATATTACAGATAACAATCTTAAAGCAAATTTATTTTTCTGTAATTATAGTATTATTTTATATGAACAGAAAATTGTTTTATAAAACAAATTGTTGTTTTGTAAAAAATGCATTTTGTTCATTGAATTTCTGCAAATTTTGTTGAATATAAATACACTGTTTTTACATGTTTGTATAAAAACAGAATGTATATTCTGTAATCATGTGCATGATTATATAACAGTTTGTTTATTCTGTTATTGTGTGCATAAGATTTAAGTGTTCTGATAGAAATTCATTGCATGTTAATAAGTTGTTTATATATATATATAACATTCTGTAAAATTATTAACATACTGTCTTTGCATGTTAATACATGTTTGTATTTTAATACATAGTATTTTGGAAATTTAGTGCATATTAATACATGTTAATATAAAATATTCTGTTATTATATAGATTACAGAAATATTATATATATTACGTGATAGTTGATTAAAATATTCTATTATTGTTTGTATATAACAGTTTATTTAGTTTGCATGTTAATATACATAACAGTTTATTTTGTTTACACGAGAATATATATTATTGTGTTGATATATAAAATATTCTGCAAAACAAATTTTAAACAAAATTTGTTACATCTTGTACAAACAGAAATGTGTTTCTGTTTATTGACAATTGTCTTCTTTGAATAATAGAAATGGCATCTACTAGTACTATTCCTGCCGTGAGTATGTCTCATGGAGTGAAAGGTTCAATGGAACGGATTTCAAGCGTTCGCAACAGAAGATGCTCTTCTATCTCACAACACTGAACTTGACAAGGTTTCTACAAGAGGACTGTCCTACTCTTGTTGAAGGAGAAACTGACAAGGAAAAGGTGGCTGCAGTTGATGCATGAAAACATGCAGATTTCCTTTGTAGAAATTATGTAATGAATGGATTAGACAATACATTGTATAATGTGTATTGTACAATTCAAACTGCAAAGGAACTTTGGGAATCTTTAGACAAGAAATATAAAACTGAATATGCTAGCATGAAGAAATTCATAGTTGGTAGATTTCTTGATTATAAAATGGTAGATTCTAAAGCAGTTATCACTCAGGTTTAAGAATTACAAGTAATTCTACATGACATTCATTCTGAAGGAATGTCATTAAGTGATTCATTCCAAGTTGCTGCAATGATTGAGAAACTTCCACCATCATGGAAAGACTTCAAGAATTATCTGAAGCATAAACGTAAATAGATGAATCTTGAAGAACTAATTGTGCGACTTAGGATTGAAGAGGACAATCGAGGATCTGAGAAGAAGAGTGAAAAAAACTTCATTGAAGCAAAGGCAAATGTGGTAGAACAAAGGCCAAACAACAACAAAAGGAAGCGTGAAGGCAAAGAAGCTTTCAAGGCCAAGAAGAAATTCAAAGGTAAATGCTTCAACTGTGGCATCCAAGGACATAAATCAAGTAAATGTCGCAAGCCAAAGAAGTTTAAGAAAGAACAAAAGCCTCAAGCAAATGTGACAGAACTGGAAAAGCTTTCTGAAAATGTTTCAGACAATCTTTCTGCAGTTGTATCTGAATGTAATTTGATAGGAAACCTCAAAGAATGGTACGTGGACACTGGGGCTACTCGCCACATTTGTTCCAACAAATGGATGTTTTCTACTTACAAACCAGTAGAAAATGATGATCAACTATTCATGGGAAACTCCTCAAGTTCAAAGGTTGAAATACGTGGAAAGATTATACTGAAAATGACATATGGCAAAGAACTGACTTTGAATGAAGTGCTTCATGTGCCAGATATCCGCAAAAATCTAGTTTCTGGGTTTAAGTTGGTGTTTGTGTCCGATAAATTTGTACTTTCTAAAAATGATATGTTTGTAGGAAAGGGCTACATGAATGATGGGCTCTTTAAAATGAATGTTATGACTGTTGTACCGAAGTCTATTGATAATAATAAAATTAATTCTTCTGCTTACTTGTTAGAATCTTCAAATATATGGCATGCTAGATTAGGACGTGTTAATTATAATACTTTGCGTAGATTAATTAATTTAGAATTCGTGCCTAAATTTGATATTAATCAAAAACATAAATGTGAAATTTGTGTGGAATCAAAAATGACAAGATAACCCTTTCATTCTGTTGAAAGGAAAATTGAACCTCTAGATTTAATTCACACATATATATGTGACTTAAAGTTTGTGCAAACAAGAGGTGGGAAAAAATATTTCATTACCTTTATTGATGATTGCACAAGATATTGTTATGTATATTTGCTAAGAAGCAAAGATGAGGCAATAGAAATGTTTCAACTATATAAAAATGAAGTTGAAAATCAACTTAGCAAAAAGATTAAAGCAATAAGAAGCGATAGAGGTGGTGAATATGAATCACCATTTGAAGAGATATGCTCTACTCATGGTATTATTCACCAAACTACTACTCCTTATTCACCTCAATCTAACGGTATTGCTGAACGCAAGAACCGAACATTGAAAGAAATGTTGAATGCTATGTTAAACAGTTCTGGAGCACCCCTGAATTTGTGGGGGGAAGCTTTGCTTTCTGCCAATTATATTCTTAATAAAGTGCCTCATAAGAAAACTCATAAAACACCTTATGAATTATGGAAAGGTCATAGACCTTGCTATAAATACTTAAGAGTGTGGGGGTGTCTAGCAAAAGTAATGGTTCCTAAACCTAAAAAGGTTAAGATAGGACCAAAAACAATTGACCGTGTATTCATTGGTTATGCAAATAACAGCAGTACTTTTCAATTTCTTGTTCATAAATCTAAAATTTTTGATATTCATGTTAATACATTTATTGAATCAAGAGATGCATCATTCTTTGAGAATATTTTTCTATATAATGAAAATAAAATTTCAAATTCAAAAAAAAGACCTTTGATTGCTACTAGTAATAATCCTGAAAATATAGACAAAGAGTCTGTATTGGATGAACCTAGACGTATCAAAAGGGCAAGGACTTCAAAGTCTTTTGGTCCGGATTTTCTATTATTCTTGTTAGAAAACGATCCTCAAATGTACAAGGAAGCAATTAATAGTGAGTCCATTGTGCAAAATCATACATGGGAATTGGTGGTGTGACGCCCCCAAAAATAGGTATACATCACCCATCTTGAGTCGCCAAATACATGGCACAAAATTCAAATACAACTTAATAATACAGCAGTCGTGTAAAATACGACAAAACATATGCTGTGAGTTTAAATACAAATATTGTATTCTAGACAATATCCACTCTCAGAATAAGTCCTCATTACATTTATTGTAACACTATTTAATACAATGGTGAAGACTACTAATACTATCATCCCGGACCATCACTCCGTTCCCCGACTAGTCCCAGCTACATTCTCATTTCCTGAAGAGAACAGTGAAAGAAAGAGTGAGCTCAACTAGCCCAGTAAGAAATATTATGACTAAGATAATGCAGAATAAATTATCATTAGCCTTCAACAATGTTAAACTGATAAAATACAATAGACATCAAGTTCAACTGCAGCGGAATAAGCAATCCATTAAAAAGAGTCAAGTAGAGAATAAAATCTACTATCTTTTATGATTTAAAAAGGTTTTCACCACTTTTATCGCTGAGACTCAGCTTAATAAATAATACACATCATCAAATCATCCCTGCACTACAGGCCAAGGATATTATTTAGTATCACGACCACGAATTATCCATGCACTACGGGCCAAAGATAATCGTGTTTTCATCAACGGTCCTGATCATGCCATAAAACAATTCATCTTTGCTCCCTTGGCCGAAGAGAATCCATAGCCATAATCATACCAAAAACTGTCCATCAATGCACTACGGGCCAATGAGGACTTTTTTCATATCATTTGTAACATTACGGTCATGATTACATCGAATAATCCCTGGTCATAATCATACCAAGTCCATCCATGCACTACAGGCCACATATGACTTTCAACAAAATATAAACATGAGGATGATGACAATGATATAAGAATTCAATAAAACAAATTCAAGAATTATTTTATTCAGGAACTAATAACGTTCAAATTGTCAACATGATACTTCTTTGTAGAATAAATTTTAAGAATGCTCAGAAGAATATTTCCATGAAAAGATACTGGATGAAGCGCAAATATCAAGGATATTCCACTAATTTCATGGAGTATAAAAATCAAAACTTTAACCAACTGAGTATAATAAAGAATGGAATAACAAAAGAAATCACCATGCATGCGGTACTTCGCATAGACAGGTTATTCCAACAGAATAATAAATAATAGAACCAGGTCAAGTGAAGTTCACACCGACAGGATATTCCGACAGAATAATAAAGACGGAATAATAAATAATGGATCCAGGTCAGGTGAAATTCACACCGACAGGATATTCCGACAGAATAATAAAGACGGAATAATAAATAATGGAACCAGGTCCGGCGTAACGCACAGATAGGATATTCCGACAGAATAATAAAGACAGAATAATAAAAGATGGAACCAGGTCCGGCGTATAGCACAGACAGGATATTCCGACAGAATAATAAAGACGGAATAATAAAAGGATTTCACCAAGTATAGGGTATACCGCGTATACAGGTTATTCCAACAGAATAAATAAGAATGGAATAACAGAAATTCTCTTCATGATTACAAAAGAAATAATACCCCTTACGGGTACAACAAATAATATCCCTTACGAGTCCAATAAATAATATCCTTTATGAGTCCAATAAATAATATCCCTTACAGTATAAAGAAGAACTGAATAAAGAAGTAGTGAAGTAGCAGAATACTTTTCTTCTTTCTCTCTATAGTTTCTCTCTCTAGAGTTTCAATGAATTCGTAAAAAATAATGAAGGAATGAGCTTCTATTTATAGGAGAATGGGAAGGCACTGTTCATGGATGAAATAATTTGCAGAATACGAATGCTCAGATTCAATCAACCAAAAAAAATAAAATACAATATATATATTTAAACACATGTTATATATCAATATTATAAATACCACTTGATTTTTTTATCCCCCTCTTAACCAACATCAATCCCCTACCCCCCCAAAATCACTTTCATCATATATATATATACCAATTATATATATATATATATATATATATTCACACACAACTTTCATTTTCCCACCACCATCACTTTCACTACACTCTTACACATTTTACTATCACACACACACACCTCACACCTTTCACTATCACACACACACATATCTTACACCCATCACTATCATACTATCACTTTTTCATGCACTACAGGCCACAGATGACTTTCAACAAAATATAAACATGAGGATGATGACAATGATATAAGAATTCAATAAAACAAATTCAAGAATTATTTTATTCAGGAACTAATAACGTTCAAATTGTCAACATGATACTTCTTTGTAGAATAAAATTTAAGAATGCTCAGAAGAATATTTCCATGAAAAGATACTGGATGAAGCGCAAATATCAAGGATATTCCACTAATTTCATGGAGTATAGAAATCAAAACTTTAACCAACTGAGTATAATAAAGAATAGAATAACAAAAGAAATCACCATGCATGCGGTACTTCGCATACACAGGTTATTCCAATAGAATAATAAATAATAGAACCAGGTCAGGTGAAATTCACACCGACAGGATATTCCGACAGAATAATAAAGACGGAATAATAAATAATGGAACCAGGTCAGGTGAAATTCACACCGACAGGATATTCCGACAGAATAATAAAGACGGAATAATAAATAATAGAACCAGGTCCGGCGTAACGCACAGACAAGATATTCCAACAGAATAATAAAGGCAGAATAATAAAATATGGAACCAGGTCCGGCGTATAGCACAGACAGGATATTCCAATAGAATAATAAAGACGGAATAATAAAATATGGAACCAGGTCCGGCGTATAGCACAGACAGGATATTTCGACAGAATAATAAAGATGGAATAATAAAAGGATTTCACCAAGTATAGGGTATACCGCGTATACAGGTTATTCCAACAGAATAAATAAGAATGGAATAACAGAAGTTCTCTTCATGATTACAAAAGAAATAATACCCCTTACGGGTACAACAAATAATATCTCTTACGAGTCCAATAAATAATATCCTTTATGAGTCCAATAAATAATATCCCTTACAGTATAAAGAAGAACTGAATAAAGAAGTAGTGAAGTAGCAGAATACTTTTCTTCTTTCTCTCTATAGTTTCTCTCTCTAGAGTTTCAATGAATTCGTAAAAAATAATGAAGGAATGAGCTTCTATTTATAGGAGAATGGGAAGGCACTGTTAATGGATGAAATAATTTGCAGAATACGAATGCTCATATTCAATCAACCAAAAAAATAAAATACAATAAATATTTATAAACACATGTTATATATCAATATTATAAATACCACTTGATTTTTTTATCCCCCTCTTAACCAACATCAATCCCCACCCCCCCAAAATCACTTTCATCATATATATATATATATATATATATATATATATATATATATATTCACACACAACTTTCATTTTCCCACCCACCATCACTTTCATTACACTCTTACACATTTTACTATCACACACACACACCTCACACCTTTCACTATCACACACACACATATCTTACACCCATCACTATCATATTATCACTTTTCCACCATTTTTCACTCACATTCGCATTATATATATACATACATACATACATATATATATATAAACACATCATATATATATATAAAATCCTTCCCCTTTACGTATACTCCCTTTCACCCCCATTTTCAAAATCAGTTTTCAACACACATGAGCCCCACATGTGGCCCCCACCTTAAAAATAATTTTCTACCGGTTATTTTGAAAATTGGGTAAATGGGGATCCAAATAATAAGTAAATTTACAACAATTACTATAACAATAATTTAAACAAAACTAAGTGACTTCTCACGTAAGCATCAATAATCAATACTGTGTGCTACTATGCAATCACGCGTATTACTGTACTTTTACTATCGAGTAGTTCAACAGTATTAACGGTAAAACTTCCGCCGTAATTTTCATAAAAATATTTTTGTCGTTTTCTCAATCCGATAATAATTTCGTTGTGGGGTCCACCAATGATTGTACCGTCGTACGAATATTCCCCGACACAAAGAATATTCCCTGACCAATCGAATATAATATAACAACTTGCATACTTTGCAAAATTTCTAAATATTACCCACAACTATAGCATTATCTCAAATTCACACCAATATTAAAAAAAATATTTCGAGAAATTTAAATCTTTATTCGTAAAATTTGGGATTTTACAGGTGGACCTTCCACCTGGTTCTAAACCCTTAGGGTATAAATGGATCTTCAAAAAGAAGATGAAAGCTGATGGTTCAATTGATAAATACAAAGCAAGACTTGTTGTTAAAGGCTATAGACAAAAAGAAGGATTGGATTATTTCGACACTTATTCACATGTTACAAGAATTACATCTATTCAAATGCTAATAGCAATAACATCTTTAAATATACTTGAAATACATCAAATGAATGTCAATACTACATTCTTAAATGGTGAATTAGATGAAGAAATATATATAGAACAACCTGAAGGTTTCATTGCTCTTGGACAAGAGAGGAAAGTATGCAAACTTATTAAAATCCTTGTACGGATTAAAACAAGCACCAAAACAATGACACGAGAAATTTGATAATGTTATGTTATCAAATGGATTTAAAATCAATGAGTGTGACAAATGTGTTTATGTCAAAAGCACTCAAAAGGAATATGTCATTGTTTGTCTTTATGTGGATGATATGTTAATCCTAGGTAGCAACAATGAAGTTATCAACTCTACCAAACGTATGTTGTCAAATAGGTTTGACATGAAAGACTTGGGGATTGCTGATATAATATTAGGAATCAAGATTTCTAGAACATCTGATGAAATTATATTATCTCAAACTCATTACATTAAAAAAATACTTGAAAATTTTAACAAGTATAATATAATTCTAAATAAGACCCCAGTTGATATAAATCTTCATTTAGCTAAAAATAAAGGTGATATCATATCTCAACTAGAATATTCTCGTATAATAGGCAGTTTAATGTATGTCATGAACTGTACTAGACCAGATATAGCTTATTCGGTAAGTAAGCTAAGTAGGTATACGAGTAATCCAGGTAAAAGATCACTGAAAAGCAATTTTGAGAGTTTTAGGATATTTAAAACATACTCAAAAATATGGACTGCACTATACAAGATATCCAGCAGTATTAGAAGGATATAGTGATGCTAATTGGATATCTGATAATAAAGACTCGAAATCCACAAGTGGATATGTCTTTACCCTTGGAGGTGCAACGGTATCTTGGAAATCCTCAAAACAAACGTGTTTTGCAAGGTCTACAATGGAATCAGAATTCATTGCATTAGACAAAGCTGGAGAAGAAGTTGAGTGGCTTCGTAATTTCTTAAAGGATATTCCAAATTGGTCAAGACATGTGCTAGTTATATGTATACACTGTGATAGCCAATCAGCGATTAGAAGAGCACAGAGTCATTTATATAACAGTAAGTCACGCCATATACGACGAAGACATAATACCGTTAGACAATTGCTCTCAAATGGAATTATCTCAATTGACTATGTAAAGTCAAAAGATAATATTGCGGATCCACTTACGAAAGGTTTAACGAGAGAGCAAGTGAAAAAATCATCGAGGGGAATGGGTTTAAAGCCTACAATTTAAATAAGAATCGTCATAGTGGCAACCCAACCTAGCTGACTGGAAATCCCAATATCTAGGTTCAATGGGCAAACCGAACTATGTAGTACTCAGTAAAGTATTGCGGAGATATTTACTCCTAACCATTCCTAAAATGAGACAGTGCACATCTGCCGCGAGAATTAGGATAAGTTACGCTTTTAAAGACTTATATCTTGAAATACGTTCAAGTGGAGTATTGCAGGATACTCTTGATAGAAGTCACCTACGTGAATAAGAAGGGGACCACTTCTGTGAGAATTTTGAAGGCTGAATTTCTAATATACTCACGGAACCAAGAGGTGTTTCAAGGCCAAAATGAACACAAACGTGAGAACCAACTATGTCTGAAGAGATATTTTGTGAATTCTATTCTCTTGGTTTACACGAAAAGCTGACAGTTCAAAGACATTAAGTCTACTGATTAGCCAAGTAAATCCGATAGAATTTACTAGGGCAAGTTCAAAGCCACCAGGCTACTTAACCTGATGAAGTATCTTTTCTTATGTACTCGAACTAGTGTCTGCATATTCATAACATTTTTTTTTTCTTTCACCATGTTGTAAAGCCAATTTTACATTTTGTGGGGGATTGTTGGAAATGGGATTTGAAATATTAAATATTAGAGCATTTTGAGGCTCAATTAAATGAGGGACCCACATTCCGAAAATGTCGGGTCTTTGCACCAATGTGTTCTCCTTCATGAGGAGTATAACTTGGTATATTTATATGTTCAAATCCATTAAGAATTGAATGAGAAAATTGACTCCAAAGTCACCTACTTGAAATGTTGTAAGGTGCAAAAGTCCAACATAGGACATTAGAGGGAAAATTGAAATTTTTATATATGGGATGTTTGCTCAATGGGAAGGGCCCCAAGGGGCACCCCATTTTTGTGGAAGGGAGAGGACCTAACCAAGGCATGGTTCAAACTCACACGCGCGCGCCGCCGTCCGTCCGGTCGGTCGGTTCGAGCGGGTGGGTCAAGTCGGGTCATGATATATATCTTTTAGGACAAAATCTTTTTAATAAATTATCAGATTTTGTGTAAAGGTTATTATCAATACTACGTAGTTGATGGTGCCAACGGTAATAAACTGCCAACGTAGGCTATAAATAATCTATCTGGGCGCTAAAAAACATAAGTAATTTTTTCCCGTTCCTTTCCTTCCTTTCCTGTTTCTGTCAAACAAAATTCTGTTTCTACAGATTCCGTTCCCCGTTCTGTAGTATACTTTTCCCGTTACTTCCCACCGTTCTGCAGTGGTTTTCCATTCCTGTTCTGCAAATATTTTCTCGTCTCCCGTTTCTGGTTGTAAGTATATTCATGCATCATTTTCATGCATCGTTTATAAAGTTCAGTACATAACATTAAAATTGGTTCAATGTGTTATTAATTTTGAAGTGCTTCTAATTAAGAACTGGAAATCCGTTTTATCTTGGGAAGCAATTATTCAATTAATCCTTACACCTGTGAGGGAATAAATTTATTTTAAGGAGACTTTGTGAATTCAAAGGACTCAAATTTATTTATTAATATTTTCTGTGTTATATTTATATAAAATCATGTTCTGTTTTATCATATTTATATATATATATTAAATAATACTATATATTACGGATAACACAAACATCATATTAGCATAATTCGTACTAAACTATTTACAGAACAAATAGCTTGATGATTCAACTAAAATCTTCTATAAAACTTAGTTTATTGCATTTAGATTCTAAAAAAAATCATTACGATAAGCATTAAGCTATCCTACAGTACCTAGTTTCAGCTTATGCAGCCTACCTCAGCCTATCGCGTATAGGTCCCACGAACCTAAACAAATAGCGTTCTAGTAACACGCTGTGTAACTAAACACCTTAACTAACTCTAAATCGTGACCTACTAATACCTGGTAAAGGCCATCAGAATCCACAAAGTGAATGATGTCGCCAGAAGCTTTCTCTTTAATTCCACAGTGTTCCAGCGATAGATCGAACGAGTCCTTACTGTAACAAGTATGATCAAGTATAATCGATGTATTTGAGGATATACCATTACAATGAGATTATTTGGAATGTGTAAAAAATTAAGGAGAAAAATAAAAAGGAGAAAAATAAAAAAAGGAGAAGAACTCACAGTGTTTGTAAAAAGGAGCTAGGTTTAGGCTGAAGACCGTCGGAAATTGCGGTGGCAAACCCGTCGTCGTCTTTGAACAGCAATATCACCTTTTCAGCTGTCTTCATTGTGCTTCGTTTCTCCGGTCTTCAGTCCCTCTCGTGTGTCTAACTATTCAATTTAACTTGCAAAAGAGAAAACTAAGGCATTGTTTGGATAGTCGGTTTTCTGCTGTGACTTATTGAAACCCAAAAAAAAACATTATAATACTCTCACTATCCCAAAATTAAATATACAGTTTGACTTTTAAGGTAATATTAAACTTTGAATTGATATAAATTTATTTAATTTTAGTTAATATAATTATTAAAATTATATAGTATATTACAAAATTATTAATTACATAATTTATTTTATTCTAAACTTTTATTAGTCATACAAATCTTGAAGTTTAATTATTATGCCATCGTTTTACTTAAAAAATTAAATTATATCTCTAATTTTGAAATGAATTGAGTAAATGATATAAGATTATTACGACTTTTGAAAATAAATTTAAGAAATTTTAATAAAAAATTGAAAATACTTGTAAATTTTACTTGGTTACAAAACTTTATATATGGGAAAAAATAAAGTATATGTAACAAATTTTTTGTTCTTACATTTAATGTGCTCTAATTTTAATAGATAAAATAGTAAAATATTTAAAATTTTATTAGTGAAATTACTTATAAAATATATAGAATATTATAATGTATAGGACATGTAGATGTAGTTATCCTTTATATATAAATAAATGGGGATAAATACATTTTTGGTATCTGTATTGGGACTCGACTTATAATTTGGTACCCAAAGTGAAAAAACTTACAAACTGGTTATTGTACTCAAAAATTGTTGCATTCCGTTAAACAATAGGGTTTCATCCATGTTCCGTTTGAAAATTTGACAGGTCAGACGCAAAGGATGACATGGCGATGGTTGGGCAACAAAATTTAATTGATGTGTATTTCCCATTTTCTGATGTGGCAAGCCAATCAGCCTAATTCTTAATACTATTGAGCCACTGCACTTTAAAAAAAATGCAATTGGCCCACTGTGGTTTTAAAAATATTTTTATGTTTTATTTTCTTTCTTTTTCTTTACCTAAATATTTATAATATGTATAATATTAATAAAAATTAATATTATAATATTTATAATATGTATGTTTTATTTTAAAAATAAAAATAAAAATACTTTTATGTTTTAAAATACTTATAAAATTTTTAAAATCAAAATATTTTTATATTTTATTTTCTTTCTTTTTCTTTACCTAAATATTTATAATATGTATATTATTAATAAAAAATAATATTATAATATTTATAATATGTATGCTTTATTTTAAAAATAAAAATAAAAATCATTTTATGTTTTAAAATACGATGGCTGCAGAGGAAAAGGGAGGGGAGAGTAGTAGTGACTCTAAATTGGGGAATGGGTTTTCAAGATCAACAGTGCAGGCCAACTGGTTGACAAATTTTCACAGAGATCTAATGGCTGGGGCAGTGATGGGTGGTGTGGTTCACACTATTGTTGCTCCAATCGAGAGGGCTAAGCTTCTTTTACAGACCCAAGAGAGTAATGTTGCCATTCTTTCTGGCCCACATAAGAAATTCAAGGGAATGTTTGATTGTATTGTCCGTACAGTTAGAGAAGAAGGCATTCTCTCTCTTTGGAGAGGCAATGGTAGCAGTGTTCTTCGGTATTACCCATCAGTTGCCCTGAATTTCTCTCTCAAGGTATGTATCTATTTATGTACTGATTGGATTAAGGAAAGAACTCGGATCGGACTCCGACCGAAACGAGCGTTTGGGAGATTTTCTGGGCCACGAAGTCGGATTAATCAATGCCGGTGAAGAAAATGGTTTCAATTTTGGTGAGGAAGAAGATGAACAGTAGGGTTTGATTTTGAATTAATTAAGAAAAAAATGAGGATAATCAATGATTTTATTTTATGAGGATAATCCCATATACATATCATTATCCACGTCAGATGAGGAAGCCACATCAAAATTTTTCATTTATTACGTTAGTCAATTTTAACGATTATTTTAAAATTGAAAAGTACAAGCACCAGATCTCAACAATTTTCGAGTACAATAACCAATTTGTAAGTTTTTTCACTTTGGGTACCAAATTATAAGTCGGGTCCCAGTACAGGTACCAAAAATGTATTTATCCCTAAATAAATGTGTAACACAAGGGTTGTGTGTATAATTAGCATATAAATAGTATAAATTCTATTATTATATTTACAAGATAATATATAATGATACATAAATATTAAAATATGAAAAAAAAATATTATAACCAAGCTTGCATAGATGGAATTTTTTATTTATTTTTTTGTGACAAAATGTAAACTTTTAAATTGATATTGATATCCAAATTACATTCCCAAACAAAGCATTAGAACTAATTTGTTTACCCTTGAATTCCAATTTTATCCTTCAAAAGAAAAAACCGAAACTACACCGCGCTGTAGATTTAGGAAACCAGATCTCTCCTATCATCATCAAGCTGAGTGAAGAAGAAGCAACCAATTGGAGCACTTAATTTTGTTTACAGTGCCTAAAGCAACATGCATAAAACGGCGCAAGCGTGGTTCGGCGGCGGACCAAGCAGCAGTAGCACCATCAACGGCGGCGATCTGCAAAAACAGCCGCCCTCTCTCCTCGCAGACTGGAACGCTTACGCCTCTTCCAAAGATACTGAAGATCCTGACTCCGGCCTGGGGTTTGATCTCGAGGCTGCCGTTAGAACTGCCAACGACAAAGTTTCCGGAACTTTTAATGTGTATGTATATATCTCACACCTTAGTTAATAGTTATTATTTAGGTCCTTAATTTCTTTGTTTTTTGTAATGACAATTTATCTGGAATTGCTATGTAAATGCTTTATGTATGCGACATCGGGGATGGGGTTAGTACAATTTGGTATTTAGGTGTAAGAGTTGTTTTTTTTTGGGATTATTGGTTTTTGATATGTTGGGGAAAGATTTGACACTATGCCTGTGTTGGTGAGATGGTTTTATGGATGGTGCATTGGAATTGTCATTAATCTAGTGGACGAGTGCGAAGTACTGCTGAAAACTATGAAATTCTGAAGTAGAGGGAGCAATGAATATCCTGCTTATACATAATTATGCATCATTGAACAAATGTTGGAAAAATTTTGTCTGTACTTGTCATTTTATCTTTTTAAATTTATTCTTATAGTGAATGTTGTTTTACTAACCGTTAAGATATTATGCCTAGTTTTTTAAACCCAAAGGGTGATAGAAAAGGCACAGTTCACGAAGACTGAACTCAACTTCCAATCCCCCTACATGAACCTAAATTACCTGTCAAACAAGAAGATAGAAGTCTACTATAAATTCTTAAAAGTGGCTCCCTTAGGGAACTGTTTTGATTAGACAAAGGGGTGGTCAGAAACTGAGAACCACTCTTTTGTTTTCCTGGAAGTTTTAGTTCTTCTATCCTAGCATAGCAATTGAGATTCTAAATAGTTGGCTGCGGCCGTCAAAACTAAGCAGGTAAACCAAGATGATATGCAGAACAGCTTTCCTTTTTTTGATCGGCATGTAGAACAGCTTTCTATATATCTGATGGTTTCCTTTGGTTTTAAAGGATTGTGGTGTTTGAAATCCCAGAATCTGTACAGTGAAACTTATCTAAAAGTAAAGAGAAAAGAAAAGGAAAGAAGAATCTTATGGTCATACACTTTATTTCAACCCATCATAGAAAATCATGTTATTTTCCAATTATAGTTGTTTTGCCCTCGACTTCTGTTTTTCTAAATGTAAATTATAATATGATGTCATTTTTTTCTGGTTACTTTGTTCCTATAAGCTGCTAATCAGGGTAGATCACTTCAATGGCATTGCACAAATGCTAGTTCTTTAAAATTTCTTTCTTCATTTCTTAATCGCTTGCTTGTTACAGGGTTTCAAAAGGAGTGCGAGATATACCAGGAAACTTCCAGTCTGCAACTAGCAATGTCCCTTCGGGGAAATCTCTCATGTACTTTGGTTTACTCCTTGCTTCTGGGGTGTTTTTTATATTTATCGCATTCACCATGTTTCTTCCCGTCATGATGCTGATGCCTCAAAAATTCGCTATATGTTTCACTATTGGATGTGCCTTTATCATTGGTTCATTCTTTGCGCTCAAAGGACCTAAGAATCAGCTTGCGCACATGTCATCCAAAGAGGTATCTCAGCCATGCTTAAATATTAACTGTTTGCATCATTCGTTTGCCTCTCCTTTTGAAGAAACAATTTGCTTCTGAAAAAAACTGTAGATTAATCTTGTTAATTATTTTTTAATTTCTAATTTTGCCTTGCCCTCCTTATGTTCGTTTCCACTTTCTTTCCCAGAGGCTTCCATTTACATTGGGATTTATTGGCAGTATGGTGGGTACGATTTACGTTTCCATGGTGCTTCACAGTTATGTTCTATCAGCGTTATTCTCTGTGTTACAGGTATATTTTATTAATTCCATTCACTTCTTTCTGTTTCTCCTCATTTCCCTAGCCTTTTTGTATTATGCAGTCAAATTGATATTTCACGTAGGGCTAGTGAATCTGAGTGCAAGCCTTGTGTTCCCTGCGGGGATCTTGACTCTTGAGCACTTCTAAAGGCCTCAATAGTTGGTCATTTTAATTTTCACAGAACCAGATAAAATCTTGTCCTATATGAGAAAGGATTCTTCCTCGTCTCTGCAGCCTGGTCGTAGTCATACTACTGATTCTTTTTTCATATTTATATGTGGACTATCTGTTTCTATTACTGTGTTAGTAAATACACATGCAATTTTATTCAGAAAGGATTAACCATGCGGGCTGGCCTCTATTACTTGAGCTATGACTGTTAAAGTTGGTTAGGCCTTGGCTAGCATTGGCATAAGAAGAAATCAAAGCATATTATTTTATTAATTTTATACATGTTTTGGTTACTCATACTACTTGTTCTGTACACTTACATTCTGTTAAGCTTCCATTGGAGTCCTTCACATTATCAGATATAGCAGAGATTAGATGAGAGAATAAAGAGAATTTGGGGGCTAAGAAGAGGAAGGAGGAGGGATATGGATCCTCCAAAGTCCAAACGAGTCTCAGTTTTTCATTTCATTCATAATGCATGACTATCACATGATTGTTACTAGATATTTATAGATTCTCCTTCACTAGGAAATAAGCTAACATGCACCAACTTAACCTACGTCAAGACTAACAACAAACACATGGGTTGTGGCGTAGTGCTATTTCTGGAATCTACCAACTTTCTCTATTTTCCTTCTTTTCTTTTGTTTAACACATTGCTAGACCCTAGACTAATGTTTGTATTTGTATTATCACATTACCATTAACAGCTGGAGTTTGTGCCTTATAATTCACCTTAACTTCTATACTTTCTCTGGAGCTATATCTTTTTGAAATACCTTTTCATCAGTTCCACTGAATTCTCTCTTACCCTAGGTTAAAGCCTATGAAATTATTATGCTCTACTCTAGCTGAAGTTGGATACATATGAAAGTTTACGCAGTACACTTGCATGGATGCATTCAGCAAACAATACTGAATTACTGATAACTACTTTTAACTCTTAGGCATCGTTTGCATGCAAAAAATGGATGGGATAGGACTATTTATACTAATACATTATCACTTTGGACTATTTTATGCCATTATTAGTCCGTTATTTAATCCCACGGACTATGTTTTGTCATTTCTAAGCATTTGATGATGAATAATATTCCGAAGCGGAAAGATGGTATTATATAGTCCCCCTTTTGAGGAATCAAATGTCCTTAGAAATGATAACAAATAGTCAATGAGATAGAATAACAGACTAATCACGGGATTAAACAGTTGGAAGTGGTGTTAAATTAGTACAAATAGTTCTATCCCAACCAATATTTTGCAAACAAACAAGGCCTTAGTTATTTTTTATGCGATCTTTTCTGAATAATTCTTTCAGTTATACGGGCCTCCTTATAAAAGCATAATTCACAAATAAAGATAAAGTATCATCGCTGCACTGTATTCATAATGAGAAAAAGCACAGCCAGTAGATAAACCCAATTACGTCAGCCAAGTTCAAATCACAGAGGGAAGGACTTGTCAACAGTCGGACTGCTGAATTTTCTCCCCCTACATTTTGCTCGATATGCTCTTTTAAAATCTTTTTATGAATATTGCTTTTTTATTTTCATTGTTTATGACTAACTTATTAGGACCTTATTTTTAACTCACTCGATGCTTCTCAACGTTTCTAGGTACTTGCACTTTCATATTATGCTCTTTCCTACTTCCCCGGAGGATCAGCTGGGCTGAAGTTTCTCTCTTCCACCCTTACCTCTTCAATACTCAGATGTTTTGGAAGGTGATAGCGATCATCTATACTCATTTCAGTTTACTCAATTGCTCACACACCTACTTCTGTCTTTCAACTCTGTTTAAATACCCAATTTTACAATGTATCTTATCTCTAGACGAGTGAATGAACCACTAATATCACCCTGCTTAGATTCTTTACCTTCTTTCTGTGAAATTGAATTTTTTGCTGCAAGAATCATTATTCATACTTGAATAGAGTTTCTCTTTCTCAGTGTTTCTGTATGTCCATTTAAAATTTTCAATATGTAGAAATGTGACTGCAAGTTGTTAGTGTCATCTGTAGGGTTCCTAACTTTGGAAACACAAAAAGTTCATATTTGTTTGCAAGAGTTATAATATAGGTAAAATATTTTGATGAATTATAATTCCAAAATTATTAATGTTAGATTAAATAGTCTTAGGGAGTGTTTGATAAAAATTGAATGAATCTGAATGAGTTGAATAAATCTGAATGGGTTGAATCTGAATGAAAAAATTGTTTGATAATTGACATGTCTAAACATCTGAATGACAAAACTTTATTATTTTATCCTTCTGAAAAAATTCAAAATTGTTGTAAATTTATTTAATATTACTTAATATAATAGTTAATATTTATTTTAATTTATTTTTATTCCATTCAGCTGCTCATTCAGCTCGAAAAATCTGACTTAGCCATTCAGCTCGTCCATTTTACCGATTTAGCCATTCAGACCAAAACAAATGCACTGACCGATTTAGCCATTCAGATTCAACTCCATTCAGCTCTAAACAAACAACTCCTTAGCCCCGTGTTTGTTTATAATGAGATTATTCATGGAATAACTTAAAATTATTTCAATGCTATGTTTGTTTTGTCAAGTATTAATTAAAGAATAGGATAAAAATTTAAGGTTTGGACTATTATACCTTTATTAGTTATAGCAAAGATATCAAATTCTTACTAACCTTAGATAGATAGAATATGATTTATTGGTCATTTTTTAAAAAGATCAAGGTTAATTTTGTTCACTAATTTTTAATTCAAAATAATGAGAATTATAATACCTGGTTGAATATGGTATTAATTAGTTATTCATTTCAAATGATTTTGTTATCCTCAGTCCTCATATTAATAGTCATGATTAGTGACTTAAAGATTAATAGTCTAATCTCAAGTGTTATCTTAGTAAACAAACAGTTGTGTTTTATAAAATTTGTGGATATTTAATAAATATTTTGTTCCATGTATAACTGTGAAAATAATAAGTTAGTTTTGTAGTGTGGGATGTTGATAAAATTATGATGACTAGCTAATTCAAGTACATTGTGTTATATAGTATTATACTATTTTTAGAGAAAGTATTCTGTCTCTTAATATTTGTCGATTGAGAATTTTAATTAAATATTAATTATTTAATTTTTAATATTACCTCAGGTAATAAATGTAACTTTAGTTCTTTCACTATATTTTTGTCCAATAAATAACACCATCTTTTTTTTAATACAAGGACAATATAGACAATTGATATTATATTCAATGTTATATAATTATTTTTTTATTACTTGTACACAACTCTAAAACGATATATATTAAAGAACTGATGGAGTACTATTATTGAAAAATCAATTCTTTCTTTGAAATAAAAACAAAAAAGTTTGAAGTTTTTTTAGCGTTTATTTTTTTTTCTCGTTGGAAATAATTCATGAGAACCGAGGTTGAGTTACAAGTTTGAAAGAGAAAAAAAATTACCTTTAAGTTCTCCATTAATTAAAAAAGAAAGAAATTAAACACAATTTACACATGAAGGAAATACTATCTATAATTCAAAATTAGAGATGTATTTTGATTTTTTTTAAATTAATTCGCAAAATTCTAAAATTCAAAATTGATATAATTTCATTTTAGTTTTGGAAACAATAAGGATAATGATTAGTAATACTTTATAGTTAATTTACAATTGTTCTATTTATTTGTATCAAAACTAAATAATTTCATTTAAATTTTGAATTTTAAGATTTTGCAAATTCACTCGCAAAAAAATCAAAATGTATTTTTTATTTTTGAACAGAGAGAGTAAATAATATTATTTTATTTATCAAACAATAGAAGTCATGCGACCCATGAAGGCAACGAAGGTTGAATATTTATTTAATTTACACAAGAGAACTGATATTTTCACATGTATTTTTGATATTTTTACACGGTCTTCTCTCACGTGACATTTATATGTGAAGAAATCATGTCATGAAAATATCAAAAACACGTATAAAAATATCACAATTTTCTTAAATGTGAAAGATCAAGTCCAACTACATATTAAATGGAATAACCCAAGAAAATATTTAATTCCAATGAGATGTTTAAACTTTTATATATCATATATATTTTTGAAAGGGAGAGCTAACTAACTAACTAACTAACTAACTATATTTTACTAAAAATACGTCTATCTACTCATAAGTGAGGCTCCTGACCAAGCCATTTAATTGGTGACTGAAAGAGATCGATCATTCTTTCGAATTCACAGCTGGTACCTTAAAATTATTTCATTATTAATCTTTAACATATAGAAAAAGGCTAAAGGCCTATGCCACACAATTTTATTTATTTATTATTTTAATATATGAAAAATAATAATATTAATGTACTTTAATATTATTTTTAATGTTATAATCTTTAACATATAGAAAAGGCTAAAGGAATAATTTTTCATTACTATTTTATTACATTAAACGGAAAAAAACTTTTTCTTTATTTGGTAAAAATAGACTTTAATTCTCACCTAATTTTAATTTTACACTCCACTTTTATTCCTTTCCACTTGTTTGAATTTAATGTTATAATAGTAAAAAGAGTAACATTCTATTCTTTTCATTATTATTTTCTACTCAATTTTTTTACAAGAAATAAGAGAAAAGGTAGCTTTTTTCCTTCTCTCTCAATTCCCAAACAAAATAGAGTGACAATTATTTTCTTTTTTTCTTCCCTTCTATTCTCTATTAAACTTAATTTCAATTTTCTTCTTCAATTCTAAAAATAAAATAAAATATTTTTTTCCCCATTATCTTAACAAAATATATAACCCCAAGCATAGTGAACCTAAATATTAACAGTTTCCATTTACCAATTAATGACTAATTGCTTAGAGTCTTAGACATGGAAAATAATTTATTTATTTTTTAAAAAAAAATAAAATTAGACGAGAATAACAACATTGAATTTCAATATTAACAGTTTCTGGTGTCTGTCTTCACATACATTTTCTAAGCTACTACCAAACACGGCATTAAAGATTTAATTTATAGTAGTCTATGTCTTTTTAGGTTTTCTTACTTACTTTTATTTTCTCATTTACTTTTTGCGACCTACTAAGCAAGACATTAGGATACTACTACTATATGTTCACAACTTCACAACATGTAATGACAGAGTCTTCCGTTGACCTGTGACAACTACCCTGTGACAACTAGTATATATATATATTCATTACTTTATACGTATATAAATATAAAACACTACTTGCTTTTTTTTCTCTCCTCTATATACCAACAATTCTTAAGACAGAGTTTCACTATATGCTTCAACACGCCAGCTAAAACCAAGACGATGAAGGTATGTGTAATGAACAAGCATTTTGATGCTCCCAAAAAAAAAAAAGAGTAACATTTTGTAAATTACAGAGGCAGAATAGTACTACTATAGTAGTATTTAATTCGTCAAAACAATGGTATGAATTCCTTGTTTAATTAATTAATTAATTTCCCCCCTTTTCATTTAATTTCTTGGTTTGCAGCAAAAGGTGGTGATTAAAGTGACAATGTGCAACCAACAGAAGTCTCGTACTAAGGCCATGAAGATTGCAGCTACTGTTTCTGGTATGAAAAAAATAGGTTTAATTTACTTCACATATATATGTTTTATTATCAAAAACAGTACTCTCATATATCAATTTTCTTAAAATATGAAAAATGTTCCGCGAAAATAGTCTAATTAATTTATGATTTGATGAAATTATGTATGTATGTATGCAGGGGTAGAATCAGTAGCAATAAAGGGGGCTGAGAAGGATGAAATAGAGGTAGTCGGAGAAGGAATCGACACGGTTGAACTTGCTAAATCCCTGAGGAAGAACGTGGGGCATGCAGATGTGGTGAGTGTTGGTCCTGTTAAACAAGAGAAGAAAGAGGAGAAGGTGCATGTGGTTTGTTATGGGACAACTACACCTTCCTACCAAGTTTATGAGGTCAAAGACTCCTGCCAAACTGCCTGCTTCATCATGTGATGTGATCACCACTGCATGCGGCCTGCTACGTACATCTCTACCCTCTGGGAAATTTAATATATTTTTATAGGTTAAAATGTTAAATGAATATCACTTCATTTAACCATGCATATACACAATTTGTTTTACTTTGTGAATTAATGCTCACATTTGTTTTCATATTATTGGAATTAATTAAATTGTTGCTACCAAACATGTATTTACATATATATATATATATACACATACATATATATTATTATTTGAAGAAAATCGTCGATGACAGAGGAGGAAAAGTGAGGATAATAAATTAAGAACAATTAAATTTTATTTACTTTAATTTGAATTTCTTTTTATCACTATTTTACAAACATTTTAATTACAAACTGCTGATGTACGTGGTATATTCCACCTCAGTTTTTTATGTGGGGCCGAACACTACGTTGAAGCAATTTGTATACTGAGATGGAATATGCCACATCAGCACTTTATAAAATGTTTGTAGAATAGTTTGTCTTTGTAACATTACTCTTTTTTTTTCCTATTAATATTAAAGGGACATGTCAGTGCTTATACTATTGATTTCAACCGATCAATGTTGGGACATGCATTTTTTGAGTCGTAGTCCATTTTGGGTATGCAACTAGAATGGCATTTTAAGGAGTACTGTAAGGATTTGAGGTCCCTTAAAAAACAAAATTCAACTATATATATCATGATATATATATATATATATGGGAACCCTTCCATAGCAACCGGTTGCTGTGAGAACTGTGCAACAACCCCTTTTTGGACCGTTGATAAATTGATCGCATGACTGAGATGAGTCTTAATATTTGATAAGCCGACACAGCTTGTACCAGCTTTTATTTTAATATAAACACCCTACATGGTCAACATCTTGTCAGTACATTTAAAAGAAGCGAATTTTTATTATTAAAAAAACACCAGCCGGCACAGCTTGTACCGGCTGTGTCTTTTTTTTAACGCATAACAGTAACTCCTATATATATATTACTGTGCTTTACCGGCTTTTATTTTAATATTTTATGGTAAACTGTTGTCATTTTAATAATTTTAAAATAATTTTTTAATATTAAAATACTTCAGCCGGCACAACTTGTACCGGCCGAGTATTTTTTTTAAGCATTTCTCTATTATATGGGGGTGACTCAACACATTAAAGTTGCATTAAAAAAATAAAAAATAATCCAACCGGTACAAACTGTACCGGCTGAGAGATGAGCAAATTTAATACAGCTGGTACTTCTGCCATATTTAGACAAAATAAAGAGGACAATTTAGTAAGTTTGCATGCTGAATAATATTTTTTTTGTTGTTGCTAAATATGCTGAATAATATTTGCATTGATTGGTACCACTCTTCTAGTACATCAAAAAGTTTAAAAAGTGCCTTCAAATAAAAGTACTCTTTTTAAAAAATAAATTAGAATCAGACTTTTTAAATTCAATTTAAGATGTTTTTGATATAAGATTGATGTGATTCATTAATTTTTTAAAATAATAATTCTTGTAAATATTAATAATTTTTTTGATATTTTATAATTTTTATCGTTATATTATCTAAAATTAAATTACTCATATTAGTTTAAATTTAATAATATTTTAAATTAATTTCATAAATCAATATTAATCTTATACTTTATAACATAAAAAAGTTAATGTTATTTATAAATATTACTAAGAGGATTGATAAAAAATACAGCCGGTACTTCTGCCATATTTAGACAAAATAAAGAGGACAATTCAGTAAGTTTGCATGCTGTACCAGCTGTATTAAATTTGCTCATCTCTCAGCCGGTACAGTTTGTACCGGTTGGATTATTTTTTATTTTTTTAATGCAACTTTAATGTGTTGAGTCACCCCCATATAATAGAGAAATGCTTAAAAAAAAATACTCGGCCGGTACAAGTTGTGCCGGCTGAAGTATTTTAATATTAAAAAATTATTTTAAAATTATTAAAATGACAACAGTTGACCATAAAATATTAAAATAAAAGCCGGTAAAACACAGTAATATATATATAGGAGTTACTGTTATGCGTTAAAAAAAAAAAGACAGCCGGTACAAGCTGTGCCGGCTGGTATTTTTTTAATAATAAAAATTCGCTTCTTTTAAATGTACTGACAAGATGTTGACCATGTAGGGTGTTTATATTAAAATAAAAGCCGGTACAAGCTGTGTCGGCTTATCAAATATTAAGACTCATCTCAGTCATGCGATCAATTTATCAACGGTCCAAAAAGGGGTTGTTGCACAGTTCTCACAGCAACCGGTTGCTATGAAAGGGCTCCCTATATATATATATATATATATATATATATATATATATATATATATATATATATAGAGAGAGAGAGAGAGAGAGAGAGAGAGGATCAAGAGCACTCTCCTTAAATAGCACTCCGCCTTAAATAGCACTCTTGTATCAAAACGACGTAGTTTTTAGAGGACGCGGTGGCATTTTTATAAATACGCGGTGGCATTGTATTTACAAAAATGCCACCGCGTCCTCCAAAAACTACGTCGTTTTGATACAAGAGTGCTATTTAAGGCAGAGTGCTATTTAAGGAGAGTGCTATTGATCCTAACCGTATATATATATATATATATATATATATATATATATATATATATATATATATATATATATATATATATATATATATAGGGCTATATGTATATACACAGCTGTGTATTACACAGTAGGCCTATGACGACATATTTTTTGGGCTATAGCGACTGTAAACTGTCGTTATAGCCCAGAATAGCTATGACGACGGGTGAAACCGTCGTTATAGCCCAAAAAATCGTCGCCATAGCCTACTGTATAATACACAGCTGTGTACATACATTTTTCCCATATATATATATAAACTTTGCAGAAGTATGTCCTCCAAATCTCCTAGTCGGCAAAGTTCCTATAATGATAATTTTTTTGAATGCTTAAAGGTAATGCCAAAGTACTTTCATATTCTGTACTTATTAACTTGCAGATGATCATCATCTCAGTTTCGCATGTCATGTCACTCCGTCAGTTTCACTTGCTAAGCAATTAGTTTTGCATTACTGAATCCTGCAAATTAATTCCCCACCACCTGTTCTCTCTAGCTAGTACTGTTCAAACACCAAGCATAATGATGAACAACAAATTTAGGTGATTCAGAACAATTACACTATATTTACAAGGGTATGTAGAGGCTTATTTAGATGAAGATTACATTTCAATGAATTTTTTTTTCACTCAATGTATTTTTAATTTTAGAACGGATCAGCGAATAAACAATACGCTTTTATTTATCAAAAGAAAAAAGAAAAAGGAAGTCATGAGACCCATGAAGGCAACGAATTAAGGTTGAATTTTTTATATAATTTACACAATTATCACCATTTTGTTGAAAGTTCTTCTTTTTTCATATCTAAACACTTGAATTTTTTTATCTAATCCCCTAACTTTATGTATATGAAAAGTACCTCTAAAATATTTTTGTTTTTCAAAAAACGTGTAGGTAATTGCCTACACTACCAAGTCTAGATCCGCCCTTGCTCCCTTATAAAAAAGTTTTTATTTTCAAATACTCTAAGCCACTTCAATACGTTACCCCTCTTATACTCTAAGTCTACACAATTATATTATTATTTTTTAAATATATATAGGTGCAATAAGTAAAACCATAAGAAATTATATCGAATTTATTACTACTTTTAAATTTCGTGAGTTTGAAATTATAAATAAACATGCTTAATTTTTAAATCTAAAAGTATTCAATTTGATCCAAAAAAATCAATCTAAGTCAACTTTTAAGAGTCGGAAAGAGTATATAGCATATCTAATTTCGTTTTTTCATTTTTGTATTATTGACAAGGTTTCTAGATTTTGGTATATATAAATAAACATGCTTAATATTTGCATGTATATTCATTTGGATTTATTTGAATAAAATTGTTTGGCATTTGAGATATGATAGAGGAGGGTAAGTGAGTATAAAGAATAATCAAATTGTTGGTCCAACGGTGCATGTGCTGGCCAATCTTCCATGCGTTCGAGCTTAGTTCAAATCCTACTCCCCCTCCCCCTTAATGATGTATTGGTTAAATAGTATCAGGAGAAATAAATAAATTTAAACACAATTGACACGTCATCATTTTCTTCTCTTTAATTTTTAAATGTCATTTTAATTAAGTTGGCAATTAATGTTTGAGAATGAAAATGAAATTGATATTTATGAAATAAAAATGTATAGGGATTTAACTGAAACCTGCAAATCCTAAATAATCATTTTGCCATTTTTTAAACTAAAATTTTAATGAGAGACGACTAATTCTTGACCTCGAGTTCTACTTAAATATATGGAAGTTGCTTCTCATACAAGGATTTGGATTTGTTAGAAGAAACAAAATTAAAATAAGTTGCTTCTCATACAAGGATTTGGATTTGGATTTGTTAGAAGAGGCAAAAGAAGGAGAAGAAGATTTAAACGCGTGGTAGAAATTAATCTCATTACACTAGCTAGTCTGGTGCAATCTGCGGATATATATGGGAATTTGGAAGTATTAACTTAACTTAGAGTACGTACGTACTCCTCTAGATCTCTCTCTCTATAGAGATTCATCCACAACAACCGATTATTGAGAGCAATCTATTTTTTCCCAGCCGCTACAGCTTGTAGCGGCTTATAAAAAAAAAAAATTCTAAGTGGCCGGTACAAGCTGTAGCGGCTGGGAAAAAAATGGTTGCTCCCCAACAACCGGTTGCTGTGGATGGAGACCCATATATATATATATATATATATATATATATATATATATGGTGTTTCATCCACAACAATCGGTTGCTGTGGAACAACCCTTTTTTGGCCTGTTGATTTTTTTTTTGCTTCCGCCGAAATTTTCAACAGGCTAAAAAAAGATTGCTCCACAGCAACCGGTTGTTGTGGATGGAACCTATCTATCTAATAAAATACAAATAATTTTGAATTTCCCGCTCACTCAATAAATCATCTGGGCCGTCCAAAGTTTGAGATAAATCCCACCGTTCATACATCTATCTAATAAAATACATCTATCTATCTAATAATCTAATAATCTATCTAATAAAATACAAATGATTTTGAATTTCCCGCTCACTCAATAAATTATTTTGATCGTTCAAAGTTTAAAATAAATCATATTGTCCATACAGTGCCGGAGGAACGGGACCTAGCTAGTATATATATATTAACTTAACTTAGAGTACGTACTATCCAATATTCACTATTCAATAGCCCAGATATAGGGGATGGGTAATTATAGATGGATGATGGGTTTTGATTTGATTTATCAACCACTTCTTCATCATACTAATTACTACATACTAATGCAATGGATATATATTACTCCCTCTGTCCCAAATTAACTGCTCAATTTTGACCTTTTTAAGTCAAATTGATTTTTTTTAGAATTAATAATTAAGCATATATAAATATATTTCTAATATTATAAAAATTGGGATTAGTAATAAATTGTATATACTTTCTTTTGGTTATAATCTCTTCACCTATATTTTAACAAAAATAGTAAAAAAATTATTTTTAAAAATGGTCAATTTGACTTTAAAAAGTCAAAACTGAGCAATTAATTTGGGACGGAGGGAGTACTATTAACAGAAGTATATTTGTAGCTTTTTCCAAGCTTATGCGAAAGCAGTTTGGCTTTAATAGGCATAAGAAGTGGACAAATGGAGTTCGTTGCTTGTTAATTCTTTTTATGAAAACTTTTGACAAATGAAATATTTTTTGGACTTTAACTCCAACTAGTAATATTAAAGTTAATTTGGACTATAACTCCAACTAGTAATAATAAAATTAATTTGGACTACTTGGTTGAATATAATATCCATTCACTACTTAAATATTGAAGTTGGGCTAAATTCAGTTTATACACTTTCTTAACTTAATTATTTTTCTCTATATTATTGTGTTGAGATATTAAAATAAACTAAATATATTACTCCTCATTTACTCATATGTTCCATTCATAGTCCATATTATGAGGGTATAATAGTCATTAGATTGGCCGTAAGAAAGAGTTACATAGGCAACATCTAGGAAGTGCGATCGGACCCATACCAAAATTAATCTCAACTCTCAATTAATTAAATGAACGTCCATAGATCTATTAACTAAAATAGTGTCGATAACTAACGTTGGTTGCGGAATATGTCACACACACATATAGACATATTAATTCTTCAATTATCAATATTTATTTATTTATCAATCTATTGTATGTATGAGATGTTTGGTGTAATTATGTCACACTTTTTTTGTTTGCTTAAATAAATTTAATTATATTACTATTTTATCTTCTTTTTTTATATTAACTTTATTTAATCTTTCTATATAATCATCCAAATTTTAGTGCCCTTTGAGGAAGTAAATCGTTGACACTGAATTAGATTATAATTAATCTAATTGATTATATGAGAGTCTAATGGCAAGATTGTTAGGTACTGGTCTTAGTACCTGTTTTGAAATATTACCACCTCACAAAAAAAATCTCATTTATTAGAATTATGGAAGTAGGAACCATTATGCCATTTCCAAAAATTGTCACTTTCAGGCAAAATGGGGACATATGATGTATTCTTTTTAGGGGTTGTTTGATAAAGATCGAATGAATTTGAATCAGAATAAAAAAAGTTATTTAATAATTGACATGTTTGAAACATCTGAATAATATATTTTTATTATTTTATCCTTTTAAAAAAATTCAAAAAATAGTTGTAAATTTATTTAATATTACTTAATATAATAATTAATATAGTAAAAAAAATCATTCAGTCGGTCATTAATTTAACCCATTCAGTCAAAAAAATAGGACTAAATCACTCAGCCCAAATCGTTTGAATGACTGATCGGTTCAGCTATTTAGACGATTTTTTCAAAAAATAAACGCACTGAATCGGTCAGCCATTCAGCAGAAAACAAATAACCCCTTAGACTATGCACATTTGTTTGCAAGGATTATAATTAATTATAATTTTAAATTTATTAATCCTAGTATTAAATAGTACGTCATAGTAAAATGTTTGTTTTATAACTTAAAATATTTTCATGTTATGTTTGTTTTGTCCAAGATTATTTAAAAGATTGAATTAAAAATATCGTTTAGACTATTATACCTTTACCAATAATAACGTATTTTAAACTTGTTTATACATCAAAAATTAATGATGAACAATTAGTTATAAACTTTTAAATACTGCTACAATAAATTGGTGAGTTTACAGTGCTCTTCCTATATGAAATATTTGAGAATCAAATTATCATAAATTAACAAATAAGTAGTGCAAAATATATTATATGTGAAGTATTAAAATTTCATTAGAAATCATCAAAACTAAAATTAGAAGAAAGATTAGGATTAGCTATTTTACTTGGCCACCAAAATGTAAAGACAATATTTTTATAGACAATTAATTCAACGGAACAATTATTATGGTAAGTTCAATTTGTCACTTTATATTAATGTCAAAATAAAACATAATATTATGGTAAGTTCAATTATGTTAAAATAAAATCTTAACATAATACTATTTTATTTTTAATTGATTGAGAATTATCATATCATTACCATTATATTTAGATCATTTTTTTAAAGAAATATTTTGATTTAAAAATGTAGTTTTATTTGTATATCTCTTATTTTTAAATAGAGAAAATAAAAAATATATTAACAAATTAATATATCTATCGTATAAATTTAAATATTTCACAAAGCTTTACATAAATATCGATCTTAGTAAATCTGTTAAAATTATCAAATTATAATCATGATTCCCTCCGCGTGAGGGTACATGAATGCCAGCTTGTCTCCCTCATTTATTCTCTCCCGTGATGATTCCTTCCTCCTGACTCCTCCTCTCATTGCCTATATAAAGGCAGTGATAGTGAAGAAAGAACATAAGAACTTCTCAGAAGAATTTCTCTCTCTTTTCTCTTGCTTATTCTCTCTAAATTTATACAACAATTATAAGAGTATCTTTATACACTTTGCTAAAATTTTATAACACGTTATCAGCACGAAGCTCTAACCAACTGAGACGGTAAAATTAAATTCTTGCAATTTATTATTATATTACCGGTTTGGTTATGCCACCAATAGTATAATGTTATTCTTACAATTGGTCTGGCTTTGCCGCCTATCATATTATTTAATTGTCAAGTTAAATTTATGTTTTATTGTCCATTTTAAATTATGTTATTTACAGAGGTACCATCTATCCTTGTTGATCTTACAAGACTTGGTGGGAACCTTTTTGCCATTAAATTCTGTTATTTACAATGGTATCATCTATCCTTGTTGATCTTATAAGACTTGGTGGGAACCTTTTTACCGCTTATTAAATTATGGGAATAACCTGTATACGCGGACTACCGTATACATGGTAAAATTCTTTTGTTATTCTATTCTTTATTATTATGTTGGAATAACCTGTCTATGCAAAGTACCGCATACATGGTGAAATTCTTCTATTATTCCATTCTTTATTATTCTGTCGGAATATCATATCTGTGCGTTTACGCATGACCTGGTTCCATTCTTTATTATTCTGTTGGAATATCCTGTCTGTTCGAATTACGCATGACCTGGTTCCATTCTTTATTATTCTGTTAGAATAACCTGTATATGTGGAATATCGTATACCTGTTGAAATTCTTCTGTTATTCCATTATTTATTATTCTGTTGGAATAACCTGTCTATACGAACTACCGCATACCGGGTGAAGATCCATTTGCATTATGCTAATAACATAAATATAAGAATATTTATATTTGCATTTTATCACCACTTGAGGTCGTGACGTTGTTTATTTTTCTATATCATACATGTAATTATTTATTGTTTTAATAAATAATAATTATGTTTTAACCCAGAATAGATGAAAAACTTGGCAAAAATAGATTTTTCTATTTTGAAAATCTCTGGAGACAACTATTTGGCTTGGGCACTTGATGCAGAATTTCACCTTAGTGCAAATGAGTTAGAAAAGACCATTGAATCAGGAAATATAGCAACTTCGGCACAAAATACAAAAGCCATAATTTTTCTTCGTCACCATATTGATGAATGATTAAAGACTGAATATTTAACAGTCAAAGATCCATTGTCTTTATGGACACAGCTGAAGGAAAGATTTGACCACCAAAAATTGGTTGTTCTCCCTAATGCCAAATTTGAGTAGATTAATTTAAGGCTACAAGATTACAAATCAATTACGGAATATAGTTCCAATATTTATAGAATAACCTCTACTTTGGCTTTGTGCAGAGATCCAGTTTCTGAAACCCAAATATTAGAAAAAATACTCTCAATTTTTTATCCCACTAACATGATTCTGTCACAACAATATAAACAGAGTAAGTTCACAAAATTCAGTGACTTGTTGTCTATCCTCCTTGTTACAGAAAAGATTAATGAATTGTTGTTGAAAAACCATCAAGTACGGCCAACGGGTGCTACCCCATTGTCGGATATTAACAGCACGTCATTCCAGCAGAATAAACGTGACAAGAGATGGTCATATAATAAGAAGCCTTGGGGACGAAAGAATAAACGAGGCCATCATAACAACAAATTCCAGAATCGCGACAATTCAAGCTACCAGAAGTGGCAAGTGTCTGGGTCGGGTAAAAATAAAGAAAATGCAACACAAATAAAGAACAAACCAGATGTTTGTTTTAGGTGTGGAATGAATGTGCATTGGTAGTGTACCTATCGTACGCCGAGGCATCTGGTTAATTTATTCCAGGAGTCTCAAAAGAACAAAGTAATGGAGGCAGAAACACCTTTGTTAATCATCAATTGAATATTGTTGATGTTCCACCAATGACCAACATTGAGGAAAATGTTGTTGATATTACTGAACCTTCTGAATGTATCTTTTGGGATATCGTTTAATTTTTTGTATTAATTTATTAGTTTTCATTCTATATGTGGTATGTGTTTCTCATGAATGAAATTAAATTTGAAATGTAACTTTTCTTATTTATGTTTTTATATGTGTCAGACCATTTTTTTAATGGATATGGAGGATATATGTTTAGCAGACAGTGCAACAACTCATATAATCCTTCGAAATGAGAAATATTTTTCACAACTGATAAAAGCTAAGGGAAATATAGGAACTATCTCTGGCACATCAAATTTAATCGAGGGATTTGGAAAAGCTAGTTTCTTGCTACCAAATGAGACACAAGTTTTTATCAAAGATGCTCTGTATTCTAGTAAATCAAGAAGAAATTTACTTAGTTTTAAAGATATTCGACTAAATGATTTTCATATTGAAACAACCAATGAGAATGATAATGAATATCTTCTCATCACTTCTACTATTTCTGAAAAAAAGAATATCCTAGAAAAACTTCTTTCAATTTCTTCTGGATTATATACTATGAAAATTAGAACAATTGAGTCTCATACTGTTATGATTCCAAAAATCATAGATCCCAAATCCTTTATGCTTTGGCATGAAAGACTCGGTCATCCAGGTACTTCTATGATGCGTCGTATTATTGAAAATTCTACTGGTCATTGTGACGCCCCCAAAAAAAGTATACAACGCCCATTCTGAGTCGCCAAAATACATGGTACAGAAGCAACTACAATTTTATTAATACAATTATCGTGCAAAATACGACAACACATAAATTATGAGTTTAAATGTAAATATTGTCATCTAGACAATATCCACACTCAAATAAGTCCTCATTACAATTATTGATATATTATTTTACAAAAATAGTGAGTACTATTAAAACAACTCTTTAGAACCATCATTCCACATCCCGACTAGAACTCGCTACATTCTCGCCTCCTGAGAAGAAAAATAGAACAAAAAGGAAAAGGGTGAGCTCAAATAGCCCAGTAAAGAATATTATGACTAAGATAATATAGAACAAATTATCGTTAGTCTTCAACAGGAAAAAATCTGATAAAATACAATAGACAACAAGTTTCAGATCAATATTTGTAGCGGAAATAATAATTCATAGATGAGTTACGTAGAGAATGAAATCTACTATAATCTATGAATTTAAAAGTCCATCATCAATATTTTATCCTTGTAACATCAATCAATATTCATCTTGAATCAAATATTCATCTTTGTACTAAAGGCCAAAGATATTCATCAGTTGGTCATGTTCATCTCAACACCTGTACATCTTTGCACTATGGGTCAAAGATATTCATAAGAAAATCAACCATCTTTGCACTACAGGCCAAAGATATTCAGTAATATCATCATTTAGGACTGAGGATGATGAAAAATATTTAAAAAAAAACGAATCTAGTGAAACAAAAGAGCAAATATTAAGGATTCGTACTTTAAACAATCCGAGTTCAAAAATATTTCATTAATAATCATAGTGAAGTAAAATTCAAGAATGATCAAAACATGGATACAATCAAAGCTAGTATCCATAATAGATATTTTGGACAAAAAATAAAAATTTAATTTTTCTGTGAATAGTGCCATATTCGTGAATAGTGCCATATACGTGAATAGTGTCGTATACGTGAATAGTAATCCCGACACTAAAAGACAAGAATTTCACAAGAAAAATCTTACCAATATTCCGGCATAATGATATTGAAAGAAATAATATCATTTTAAAAAAAATATCCTTTACCTCGAAAAAATAGTATTTCTGACTGGAATACTAGATATAGTGCTGAAGGGATCTTGCACCGTATAGCAACACTCAAAGTATCAAAATACTCACAAGAATATGCTCGATAATATATAGAGAGAAAACTTCAGTTTCTGGTGTGATTTTCAATTATAACCTAAGCACCCTATTTATATGATAATGCTTAGAACACCAAAGTAGAATATTTAATAAAATAATAATATAATTACAAATTTCAAGCCCACCTTAGACCAACTGAATTCAGCACATTTATATCACATGTGAGCCCACTTAATTGCAAAAAAACTTTTTTCTTAAATAAAACAATTAAAACTTCCAAAAATCAATTATTCCGAAACTTCGGAGCTTCAATAATTCATAATAAATAGCCCTTTTATCGAAAAAATTTGAACCTTATGTCCATTCCATAGGAAATTCCATTCTCTACAACTTTGTAAGTTTAAGTTTTTCCAAATTCTAAGCAGAAGTTGACCGAAATTTATAAACGGACGATTTTACGGGCTATAATCCAATTTCAGTCACAAAGTGGGGCCCACAAATATGTTTAACATATTTTAAACATTTTTTTGTAACAAAAATACTCTTCTTCCTCATTTATTCATATATCACACATTTATTATAAAATATCACCATTATTATATTATTAAAATATAATAATATTTTTAAATAAATTATTTATCAGAAAAGATAAAATATCAATTTTTCCAACAATTGTCACTTTAAAATTTTCTCCATCTATATCCACATAAAATTAATATTTTCCTTATCATATAAATTAATAATTAATTATTCATAAATAATATTACAGAATCACAATACTAGCAACTAGGCCGTTCCCAAGAAAGAGGGGGCTTTCTAATAAGGATTTCTCCTTACTGACGCGCAATTAGGTGACCAAACCTCTCTTTAGACAGAATTTTCTAGACATTGCCAATATTATTATCTAATAATATTATTCAAATAATATGAATTATTGATCTGATAATGAAAAATACTGTGTAGTGAAAATTATTGAAACACAAACAATATAAAATATCAACGTAGCAATTATTGAATCAATAAAATAAAATATTGAACAGTAATTACTGTAACAATTATTGAGTAGTGCCCTCTTACGTAAGAATCAATAATTGGTGCAATACCGTGTGCTACTGTATTTTAACCACCGGGTATTCCAACAGTATTAACGGTAACAACTATGCTGTTATTTATAAACAACTTATATTTGTCGTTTTCTTCATCCAATCGCTTTCCGTTATGGGGCCCACACAAGGCTGCGCCGTCGTACGAATATTCCCCGACAGTAAGAATATTCCACGACCAAACGAATATTCTCCGACAACAATGACTATTTTATAACCACTTGCTTATTTGAAATATTTGCGCATTTTACCCATAACTAACCACATTAATCAAATCAACCCTTACTATTTCAAAATAATAAATAGAGGAAATTTAATTTTATTTATAATAAGTTGGGGTCTTACAGTCATCCTCTCAAAGATAAGAAGATTTTTTCTAGTAGTGAATTTCCTTGTGCTGCGTGTTCTCGAGAAAAATTAGTTGTTCGACCATCACCAGTAAAAGTTTATAAAGAAGCACCAAAATTCCTAGAGAGAATTCAAAGAGACATTTGTGGACCTATTCACCCATTGTCTGGCCCATTCTGATATTTCATGGTTTTAATAGATGCTTCAACTAGATGGTCTCATGTTTGTCTTCTCTCTTCTCGAAATTTTGCCTTCTCAAAACTTTTTGCTCAAATAATCAAGTTACGGGCTCAGTTCCCGGATCATCCAACCAAGTCAATTCGACTTGATAACGCAGCTGAATTTTCATCAATGACTTTTAATGATTTCTGTATTACTATTGGAATCTCTATTGAGCATTCTATTCCTCATATTCATACACAAAATGGTTTGGCTGAATCTTTAATAAAAAGACTTCAACTAATTGCACGACCATTAATGTTAAGGGCTAACTTACCTACCTCAGTTTGGGGTCATGCAATTCTTCATGCTGCAGCCATCATTTGAGTAAGACCAACGGCTCTTCATAAATTCTCTCCTCTACAGTTAGTTCTTGGACAGATACCCAACATATCACACTTTTGAGTTTTTAGAAGTGCAGTATGTGTTCCAATTGCACCTCCACAAAGAACTAAGATAGGAGCCCAACGAAGAATATGTATTTACGTTGGTTTTGATTCTCCTTCTATTATCAAATATCTCGAACCTTTAACTGGAGATGTTTTTATTCCACATTATGTAGATTGTCATTTTGATGAATCTGTATTTCCACCATTAGGAGGAGAGAAAGTTTTAAATAAAAAACCCTCTGAAATATCATGGAATGCATCAGATTTAAATTCACTTGATCCTCGTACAGGACAATATGAAATTGAAGTTCAAAGAATTATTTATTTACAAAATATTGCAAATCAAATGCCAGATGCATTTAATGATGCTAGAAAAATGATAAAGTCACATACACCTGCAGTGAATACTGCAGCAAGGATAGAAGTACCTATTGAAAAATTAATTCCTGGAGAATTGATGAATAAGGTAATAGAAGAATCTAAACAACGCCATAAGCGTGGAAGACCGATTGGTGCAAAAGACACTGTACCACGAAAATCAAAAGCAAATAAGGGAATCCCTGAAGGAATACCCGCTCCAGAAGTAGCACTTATTCCAAGAGTGAAAATAGCCCCAGAAGAGGTACAAACCGCTTCAGAAGCATCACATATTTCAAGAGTGGGAATAGCCCCAGAAGAGGTTCAAAATCTCAGTGAAGGGATAAGAGATGAACACTAAGAGATCTCAATAAATTATGTACATGATGAAAAAATATGGGATCGAAGCAAAGTCATGATTGATGACATATTTACTTTCTCTATAGCATCAGATATTACTTTGATTCCTGACACGGATCCTGAACCACAAAACGTGGAAGAATGTCAAAAAAGAAAAGATTGACCAAAATAGAAAGATGCTATTCAAACTGAGCTACAATCTCTATTGAAAAGAGAAGTATTTGGACCAGTAGTCCAAACACCACTGGGTGTAATCCCCGTTGGAAACAAATAGGTATTTGTATGAAAGCGAAATTAGAAAAATGAAATTGTGAGATACAAAGCCCGACTTGTAGCTCAAGGGTTTTCACAAAAACCTAGTATTGATTATCAGGATACATACTCTCCAGTAATGGATGGAGTCACTTTTCGCTTTCTGATAGGTATGGCAACCATGGAAGGTTTGGAAACACGTCTGATGGATGTTGTAACAACATACCTATATGGCTCACTTGATAATGAGATTTACATGAGAATCCCTGAAGGATTGAAAATGGCTGAATCACAAAGGCCCCGTCACATATATTCAATCAAGTCATAACGCTCATTGTATGGGTTGAAACAGTCTGGTCGTATGTGGTATAATCGACTTAGTGATTATTTAATTTTTTGGATATATAAATGATCAAGTATGTCCATGTGTTTTTATTAAGAAATCACAAAGTGGATTTTCTATTATTGCTGTATGTGTGGATGATTTGAATCTTGTAGGTACTCTTGAAGAACTCACAAGAACTGCTACTTATTTAAAAGATGAATTTGAAATGAAAGATCTTGGAAAGACAAAATTCTATTTGGGAATACAAGTGGAGCATTTAGCATCTGAAATTTTTGTTCATCAATCTACATATGCTGAAAAGATTCTCAGTCATTTTCATATGGATAAAGCTCATCCTTTGACTACCCGATGGTTGTTCGATCTTTAGAAGTTGATAAAGATCCATTTCGACCTCTAGAAAGCGGGGAAGAAGTTCTTGGACCTGAAGTTCCATACCTAAGTGCAATAGGTGCTCTTATGTATCTTGCAAACTGTACACGATCGGATATTACTTTTGCTGTCAACTTGTTAGCAAGATACAGTTCTTCTCCGACTAAGAGACATTGGGATGGGATCAAACACATTTTTAGATACCTCTGTGAAAGTATAGATCTTGGGTTATTTTATCCAAAAAATTCAACGTCGCAATTGGTTGGATATGCCGATGCAGGATATTTATCAGATCCACACAATGGAAGATCACAAACAGGTTATGTATTTACATATTGTGACACAGCTATATCATGTAAATCCACAAAGCAAACCATGACAACTACATCTTCAAATCACTCCGAGATTCTCGCTATACATGAAGCAAGCAGAGAGTGTGTTTGGTTGAGATCAATTATTCAACATATTCAAAAGTCATGTGGATTACCATCAATCAAAGACATTCCTACAATTCTGTATGAAGATAACGCTGCATGCATTACTCAACTTAGAGGAGGGTACATCAAGGGAGATAGAACAAAACACATTTAACCTAAATTCTTCTTCACACATGAGCTACAAAAGAAGGGTGATATAGATGTGCATCAAATTCGATCATGTGATAATCTAGCCGACTTATTCACAAAGTCGCTACCAAATGCAACATTTACAAAACTTCGAAAAAGGATTGGAATGTATCGACTGAAAGACTTGTGACAACATTTCATCAAGAAGTAATGAATTCTTTTTAAGGGGAAGACTGTACTTTTTTTCCATGGTCACGGTTTTTATCCCAATGGGTTTTTCCTGACAAGGTTTTAACGAGGCAGTCAATTAAGATATTTATGTAAAAGATATGTTCTCTTTTTCCCTTCGTTAAGTTTTTTCCACTGAGTTTTCTTAACAAGGTTTTTAATGAGACATAATCTTCTATCAGAAGAAATCAGGAGAAGTGTTATAATCATGATTCCCTCCGCGTGAGGGTACATGAATGCCAGCTTGCCTCCCTCCTTTATTCTCTCCCGTGATGATTCCTTCCTCCTGACTCCTCCTCTCATTGCCTATATAAAGGCAGTGATAGTGAAAAAAAAAAGAACTTCTCAGAAAAATTTCTCTCTCTTTTCTCTTGCTTATTATCTCTAAATTTATACAGCAGTTATAAGAGTATCTTTATAAACTTTGCTAAAATTTTATAACAAAATTTCTTAATAATAAAAAAATATTAATTTCATATATAATGGCGTATTGTTCACGTCATTTGAAGAATTGAATTAATTTAAAGCATAACAATGTTTTATCTTGGTGCAAAATGCAGCAAATGATTTTGACCGCTTTAGTCAAAATCTGTTTCCATCAAATAGATATAATAAAATATTATGGTCATTAAAAAAAAAAGATTGAGGTTAGTTTTATCGAAAATTTTTTTAATTTCAAATGGTGAGATTATAATATCTAGTCGAATAAGATATTAAATAGTCTCACATATTAAATTATTTTATAATGTCTGAACAAATAATTTTAAGTCCAAATTTAAAAATAAATAAAACATTTATAATTAATTATTTTATCTCAAATATAATAATTACAAACAAATATATCCTTAGAATTGATAAGCTGCTAATGGAGATTCAAGGTTCTTAAAAGAAAAAAAATAAACATTTTCACTACTTTGTAATCATGGCCTCATACTCATTGGACATGAACATATAGTCAGCATCTCCATATTATAAGAAGTTAAAAAAAAAAAATTAAATGTATGGACCGGACCGAGTCTGGTTGACTCGAAATTAAGTAAGCTAACTCACCTTTCTTGCTGCCTAATAAGTTGGCTTACTAAATGGACAAATTAAAATTATACGCAATTTTGGAACTCAGTGACAAAACTAAAGTCGGTCTTATACTTTGTTTTCCTTTTAATTATTAGTTTTATAATTTTAAAACGGTCTTAGAGTTCGTTCGGCCGATTTACTTTAAAATGACTTAAAATTAAAAGGGTCCTTTACATAAGTATACAACAAATAGAAAGTAATTACAAGAAAAGTGCATCGACTAAATAATTACAAAAAGAGTGTAATTAAGACTCATATTACAAAAATAGTACAATTCACATTAATAAAGAAACCTAAAATCAAGGATAACTAATCATTCAAATTCAAATTCAAATCTTGTCTCTAACAACAATTTCAAATCCATATTTCAAAATTCAAATCAAAATGGGAAAATTAAAAATAAAAAATTATGAAGGAGCTAATGTTCATCATCCTCCTCTCTTGCCGCCACCGCTGCCGCCGCCACATCGCCGCCGCCGCCGCCACAAAAATTGACTAGTAACTGCATCACATTTAAAATAAAATTGGTAATCAAATACAACTGAATTGGTTACCTTGGTCTAAAAGTTTGACAACCAATTTCATGTTGGTAAATGAAAAATAGAACACTGCATATTTATACCAAGGTAACCAAAACTTTATACCAAGGTAACCAAACTTTTATACCAAGGTAATCAAACTTTTATATCAAGATAATCAATTTACCTTCACACCTGCAGTATGAATTAGTTACCTTGATCTGAAATATTGGCAACCAACTGCACGAAGGTTTGGCTACCAACTGTATTACATGCAAAATAAATTGGAAACTTAATAAAACAGAATTAGTTACCTTGATATAAAGGTTTGGCTACCAACTGCATTATAAAAAAACTGCAAAAACAGAGCGACGATGGCAGAGGGAGGGGGTGGGGCGTGGGCAGTGGGAGGAGGAGGAGGGGGTGGCGGAGGGAGGGGGGGAGGATGAGGGGGGTGGCGGAGGGAAGGGGAGGAGGAGGAGGGAGGCGGAGGGAGAGGGAGAGGGAGAGGGAGGAGGGAGGGGGGAGGAGGAGGAGGAGGAGGAGGAGGAGGCGGGGGGAGGCGGGGGGAGGGGGAGGGGGAGGAGGGAGGCGGGGGGAAGAGGAGGGGGTGGCGGAGGGAGGGGGAGGAGGGGTGGCGGAGTGAGGGGGTGGGGCGTGGGCGGTGGGTGGAGAAAGGATGCGAAGGAAGAGGAAGGAGAGGGTGTGGGGCTGGGGCTGGGGCTAGGGCTGGGGCTGGGGCTGGGGCGGGAGGAGTAGTGGCGGGGGGCAGAGGCGGGAGGAGGGGAGGCGGGAGGAAGGGGAAGGGGAGGCGGAGGGTGGGGAGGGGTTGGACAGGAGGAGGAGGAGGAGGAGGAGGAGGAGGAGGAGGAGGCGGAGGGAGGGAGGAGAAGAAGAAGAAGGGAAACATAAATGGAGTGGGAGAAAATCGTGGGAGAGATGGGGAGAAAATTGTGGGAGATGGTTGAGAATTAAAACACATCCCATAATTAAAGGAATCATAAATATGTACTAATAATGAAAATAAAATTTTAAAGATATTAATTATGTAAATATTTAATGAGGGCACTTTTCTTGTAATTATATTTTTAAATGTACTATAAAATGTAATTGTTCCAAATTAAAATATAAGTTGATTTATAAGTTATGATTTATAAGGAAACGTGTTCGACATCAATTTGACTTATAAATTCGAAATTAAGTTAAAATAAGTTAGGAAGGTGTTCGGCTCATAATGACTTATAAGTTAAAATCAAATCTAAAGATTATTAAAAATGACATTAATAAAAGTAGTGGCAAAACAGACATTACAATTGGTCAAACTATCTTATTTTAAAATGACTTGCAAGTCATTTTAAAATAAGTTATAAATACATACTTATTTTTTTGACTTAAAAATCAATTTATAAGTAGAAAAATAAGTCATTCTGAAACAGACACACACAACATTCACCCTTGACCTCATAAAAATCATAAGACAAGAGTTACCGCTGTCATACATCTTAAGGTCTTTGTAAATATCAGCATGACAGCATCTCAAGGTTATTAAAATGAAGACATACGTACATACATTGACAATATGAATATTGTAGAATGGTATTTTAGTAGTGGCGTTTGGTCATGGTTATGTTAATGTAAATGGGGTTACAATCAATTGTATGAAATTTCTCTGCACATATTTTTTTAGAATTAGTTGGACTTTTTAAAGATGCAAAAAATCTCTATTCAGTTACATAATTTATTAGTTAGTGGAATAAGAATAAGTACAAGTTAGTACTCCATTGTCTACCTTATTTTTTATATTCATAATGTCAACATTGCCATTATCCTCTTCTTCTTTGGAGTAATTTTATTTAAATTAAGTCCTTGTTTAGTATGACATTTTCTTCTTCTTCTTCTAACAATTATTGACAGAATATTAATCTAATGTGTTGTACGTAACATTAATAGCTCATCTCATTGACGTAAGTAACTTTATCTCCTTTATTATGTAAAAAAATAATAATAAATACCCATTCAAATCAAATGTCATTTAATCAGACTCCTCTATAAATACTAGTGCTTATTTTCCAAGTGCCATATAGTCTCACTCTCTCATCCAACATATATATATATATATATATATATATATATATATCCTCTAAATCAAGACGTGCCGTGCCGTGCCGTGCCGTGCCAATGTGCCATGAAGGTAAATAACAAAGTACGTACGTACGTACTTTGGTACATTACTATTAATTCCACTACTCTGCCAAATTAAACAATTTTATGCACTTTATTCTTTTATTTGCAGCAAAAGGCTGTGATTAGAGTGGCAATGTCTGACCCCAAAAAATCTCGCACCAAGGCCTTGAAAATTGCAGCTACTTTTTCTGGTATATATGTCAAAAGACACTACTACATTTTTTCTTTATACTTATATATTTATTTCACAAAATGATCGTTATTTTAATAATTTAAAAATGTAATTTTTATTCCATACGAGAATAAAATTATAATGGTTGTATTATCTTGTAATTTATATTATCGTCAATAAAAATTAAGAAATGGGACTCTGTTTGTGGTGGGACTGATATAATATAATATGATATGATGTATGTATGTATGTATGTATGCAGGGGTAGAATCAGTAGCTATTAAGGGGGATGCCAAGGATCTACTAGAGGTTATTGGAGAAGGAATCGATACGATTGGACTGGCTAAATTGCTGAGGAAGAACGTGGGGAGTGCAGATTTTATCAGTGTTGGTCCGGCTGAAGATGAGAAGGGTGATCAGGTGGTTTGGTCAACTCAGCACCCTTACTATGGTGGTGGTGGTAGTGGACCTCCGTACCAAGTTTATGCTGTGAGAGACTCCTACTATGACCCCAGCTGCTCCATCATGTAGTGGTGGGTTGACCATGGCTAAAGTTGACTTTACACTACTTTCACTGCCGCCCTCCTGCTCCATGTGTGTGTGTGTATATATATATATATATATATATATATATATATATATATATATATATATAGTACACAGTCGGTTATAACGACGGTTTTTTCACCCGTAGTCATAATTTTTCTGGGCTGCAATGACGGGTGAACTGTCGCCATAATCCAAAAATTCCGTCGTTATAGTCTGACTATATAATACACAGTTATGTATATATATATATATATATATATATATATATATATATATATATATATATATATATATATATATATATATATATATATGACTGTGAGACTACTGTATGCTCATGTGAGGGAAGATCGTGTAAAAATTTCCATATATATATATATATATATTTGATAAAGTGGATGAAAAAGAAGTCGGATAACATCTATATGTATTAATTTGTGTATAATGTTAGTAAATGGAGTGAGGTAGTGTTTGGTAAAATTGAGTAATTAAGATTTGAATTGTTAATATATCATAATAAATTGGATTATTTGAGTGAAATAACATCTAAACTTAAAAAATAGTTTGATAACTAAAAAATATAAAACATTTGAATGACACTTTTTTATCGTATTAACCCTCTGACAACTTATTATATCATCATTATTAAACTGACAACTTATCATTTTAGAGATAAATATGAAACAAAAATACATTATTAACAAAAAAAAGATGTATGTTAATTTTGCAAAGTGACTCTTACAACAACATTTTTAAGTTTTTAGGGAGTCAAAGGAGGAGACGAAACTGCTGAAATTTGGGAGGAGGATTGGACATAATTAGGATTATCAAAATTATCAAGTTAATATTTACTGAGCAATAATAAAAAGTGAGGGTTTAAGGCTCTTAAACAAACTCAAACGATAATCAAGTAATAACTACTCCCTCAATTCCTTAATATAATAAGTCATTTTAGAATTGTTCACAAGCATTAAGGAAATGATTGTATAGTATTAAATATAATATCAATTATCTATATTATCCTTGTATTGAAAAAATAAAATATTATTTAACCAAAATTATAATTAATACTTGAAATAACATTGAAAACTAAGTAATTAATGCTTATTTTAAATTCTCAAACTATTTATATTAAGAAACAACAATTCTCTAAAACAACTGTCAACCCACATGGTTCTACCCTAAACAAACGGTGGATGAGAGATTAGACATTTTTTATACTTAAAATTGATTACATATTTCTATACCATATTCACCAGGTTAGCATGAAGTTATTTTTTGGTAAGTTGGTTAATTGGCCAATAAAATACTGACACACATACAACATCACCTGCGTGTGAGTATTTTATTGATCAATTGATCAACTTACTCCAAAATAGTCCGCGTGTGGAGACGTACAGGTGAGGGCTGGCTAGGTGGTCATGTTATTTAAGAACTTAGTTATATTCTTTTTCTCCGTTTTCTTGCCTTGAAAAGAGATGAACTATATGAAGATATTACAATCATAGTTATCGCGGGAAATATGATTAATTACACTCATTAATTAGGAAATCGAATAACACATCAAAAAAACCACATAAACACATGCAAGAAAAGCAGCAATAGGCAGAATAGAACGATACAACTGCAGATAATAAATCGTAATCCTCCGGTGCCGGTGGTCAGATCCATGGCGTTAGCTTACTAAACAAGGTTAAGGTCCCATTTAATCATGAGTTAAGTTGAGTCGAATGTGACAGGTAGTTTAATCAATTCATTGCAACTAATTAAATAGCTAAGTTTAAAATCAAAAGGAATTAATTAAAGAATTAAGAAGAAGAAAATAGTTGTAAAAATAAGTGGGTAATTCTCTAATTAATTATCTGTGACAACCTTTGGAAGACAGATTTATCCTTGAACCATCTTTTAAATTTCTTTACACCCCAAAAAAATAAAATAATTTAAAAGTTTGGAGGCATTTCAACAAGTCCTTTCTTTTCTTATATGACTTATTATAACTACTCCCTCAATTCCTTAAATATAATAATTTAATTATATGACTTGCGTGTCAGCACTCTATTGGCTAATTGACCAATTTACCCAAAAATAAACTCCATGTTAACCACTTCCACGTACGTTGGAATGATGATGTATAAACATTATTCAATAACTGGCCATCCATCCATCCATCCATCCATCCATCTCCTAGCACAGCAAAACTTGGTTCTTAATTTAAATTGAATCACTTCTCATCTCAGTACTTTTAGGACTTTTTCCATCAAATATCCTTTCCCTTGTCTCTGTTGCCTGTAATACATTCAAAATTTGAACTCAGTGGGGAAAAAAGAAAGAGAGGAGACAACTAATTGTGGAAGTTTCAAATTAAATAGAACCTCTTTTTTCCAATCTGTAAGACTTGTTATAAGAGTAAGCAGAACACTTTGCACCAGAGATCCTGCTACTAAACCAATCCAAAGTCCCTTTGCCTTCAGATGCACCAAAAAACCCAACAGTATTGCCACCGGAATTCCAATCAGATAATATGACCCGAGGTTTATATAAGCCCCCAGACGCTGCCATCCGGTTCCTCTAGCAACTCCTATTAATACACCAGAAGAAAATTAATTAGTGAGTAGACCCTTTGAAGCACTAATGAATTCTAAATATGGTAAATATTTCTAATGTTTTTCAAGATAAACAATTGCTTGAATGAATAAAAAGAGAACAAAAGTCTAACCAGAAAGTACTCCTTGGAAGCCATCCAAAATCATGGTGAGACATACAAATGGAGTCATCCTTCTCACATAATCCACCACTTCCTTATCGTCCACAAATGCGCGTCCCAAAACATAGCGACAGAAGAAGAGAATTATAGCTGCAATGATCACCTCTGTTACTCCCAGAATCATAACTGACCAAACAGCCACTCTAACTGTCCTTGGATTAGCAGCCCCTAATTCATTTGAAACCCGAATGCTGCCAAAAATTGTCAACATTTTTTGTTCAGTAAGTGCATACTGCAATATAATGCATGCAGTTAAGTTTCATAAACATTGTGTACATTTTTTTCCTACAAACCTTACAGCAGCACCAAGAGAAAATGGGATGAAATAGTGTAACACCGCGACTGTAAGACTGTTATAAACATGATTATACATTAGAACCAAATTATTAATACATAATAAATATATTCAAATTATCGATGGAAAATAGTGAAAGGAAGATGCATAGTGATAGTACCATACCATATTGAAAGCACTGAAGTCTCAAGTTCGGGATTTGCCATAATCCCAGCAAGCAATATGATTATCTCATATGACCACCATTCAAGACTGTAATAAAACATGTTTGAAACATATATATAAGAGGACTATAATCTTTGAAATTGTAATGCTAGCACCATTACGCCTTTTAGAACAAAAATATAACTCAATTGTGACATTCTTTGCAGGATAGAAAGCCAACAATAACACGAATAAAAGGGTGAAATCATATTTACCAAACCATGAGAGCAGAAGGGACAGCAAGCGGAAAGAACTCCCTTATGCTTCTAAAAACATCCATAGAGAACGAGGCACGAGTGTTTGCACAAGCTGATGAATACATCACATAAAGGCCAAGCAACATGACATTGAACCAATACGATAAACCAATGGATAATGCAGCTCCACCAGTTCCAAATCCCAACTTAAATACAAATACCCAACAAACAAGGACATGGAGACATAGGGTTGCAATTGAGCTTAGGAGCAACGGAAGGATCAAAGTCTGAGACTGCAAGAAGCGAGTCAAGGGTTGAAGAATAGCATAGGGAAATAAGGCAGGAATGAGAAGGATTGAGAATTTGCCAGCCTCATGAGAGACTTGAGGGTCTTGGTGGAGTAGTATTAGTATTTTGTCCACAAATATCCATAAAATAGATACTGGAATGCAAACTAGAAGGAGAGATATAACGGCGCTATAAGTGTAGACCGATAGCTTTCTGTATTGCCCTGCTCCATAAGCTTGACCACATAATGTTTCCAGTGCACTGGCCATTCCAAACTGTTGGCATGTTCAACATTTGATTAGGCATAGAATTAAATTAATAAATTTTTTTCTTAATTAAATTTACCATCTAAAAGCTCCTTTGACTTGCTGTTAATATCCCATATTTGAAGTATGAAAAGGGGAAAAAATTGGATTTTCAATAAAACCCATCAACTCTACCACCTAGAGCATCATTAACATGTCATGTCGTTCTGATTTACTGGTAATACGATTTGTTGACTCCGGTGCTCTTAGAAAGTCAGATCATTACAGTACTTTTATACCTATATTTACTTTCATGATCATGTGAGATTTCAAATCTTCCCCTAAACTAGTTAGTTTCTTGACTTGGATATTAATTACCAGAGGAAGAAAAAAAAAATTAGTGCCAAATGACTTAGATGGATACATACATATCAATTTGAATAAAGTAAATCAGAGACAGCCCTTAAAATCAAGTACAAAACTTTACGGTAGTAATTAATATATAAAAGTAGAAGTAGGAAGGGAGAGAAAGGGAGTTGACTAACAAGAAGACTGAATCCAGTAACATTGGTTAGAGACATGGCGACGACGGTGCCGGAAAGGGCGAGTTTCCCGAGATGACCAACCATAAGCATGGACACAAATCTCAAAAGGTACTGTGAAGTTGTTACCAGCACCATTACTGTTGCTATACAACTGATCTTCTTTGTTTCTTCCACAAATAACTTCCATGTTGATTTTTCTATTTCCCTTTTTTGCTTCTCTGGCGTTGCCACCCTTGGCGTCACTGCTCTTGGCGTTGCCACTCCCACTGCATCCTCCATTACGAGCTGCTCTTCTCTTTTGTAGGACTCGACTAGTAGTTTATTTAGTCATATATATATGACATATTGACATAGGACAGAACATGTATATGTAGTGATTTTTGTTTTGGATATTGTTAGGGATGGCTGTCACAAATTAAAATAATATGTTAGTTTTGGTCTACATTCTCATGCTATATCATATATATGTAATTGAATAATTGATCTGCCACATGATTCATAGAATTACAATGATTTAAGTTTTTATTTTTTTCAAAAAAAATAAATTCTCTTTTATGAGTGAGGAGGTAAATGAATCAAGTCGAGTCGAGTCGAGTCGAGTACTGAGTTACTCATATTTTGTTCACAAAATTTATTGAGTGTAAAATAAGATTTGATTGAGACCTGTTTAGCCCGAGCAGTTTGAATTTTTCGAATGAATATGATAAGTATCAATAGAAAATTGTAATTTGAGGATGTTTGAGTAATTTATCGATTTTTAAAATTTGTTCATATTTGAATCATTTATATTTCAAGTCGAGATCGAATTAAAAAATTTTAGTCGAACGAATACGAATCGAGTCCAAACTGTTTATTCATTCTACAGTTTTATTTTACGAGGACAAGTTTAAGAGGGATTAATAGGTTGATTGCTCGGTAGATATTACTCTCTCATACGAAATGATCTATCCTTAGAATTGAATTTAAGTCATATCCTATCTATCTGTTATTTTTTATGTCTATTTAGAAAGAAAAAAGAGAGTATAATTCTGGTCATCCCTCGGGGATGGAATTGGTATATTTTTCTTTAATATTAAATTCTAATTTCAACTAAAATATGGGAAAATGCTAAGTTTGGGAAATAAATCCTAATAATATAGTTTGGTAGAAATTTAAATAAAATTAGATGGAACTCTAGTTCCTAAAATTTTGTTAAACAAAGGCTGGCTGGACTGTCAAGCATAGGGTAGTTGAGAATCTGTCTTATTATTTAAGCCTCAGCCGACTTCAGTACAAGACCATGTACCACTTGCCTTTGAAAAATAATGCTGATGATGCGTATACTCTATCCTACCCCTGTTACTTAATATATGGAGTATCGTTTTAGCATAATATTAAATATAATATTAATTATTTATATTATTTTTATAATTAAAAAAACTGATGTTATTTATTTAGAAAAAAATAATAAGAAAATTAAAGTTATATTTATACTTTGAATAATATTAAAAAAATTGAGCAATTAATATTTAATTAAAATTCTCAAACGATAAATACTTCTCTAGAACGATATTTAAAAAGGGATACGGATAGAGTATATTGTTAGAAAAACCTACTTAAATTTATGACTTTATGAATAAAAAAATGGTAGTATAAGTGTATAACTTAAAGAATTAATAGTTGCACAAGTAAATAAATTTATATTTTCATGCAATTCCGTAAATAAATTGTACTAGTGCTAACACTCACTTGCACCCCTCAATATTATATTCTGCTCCATGTGGATTATTATACTCTCCCTACTCCCCCTTGACTGATAGGCTATTTTTGTATTACATGCACTTTATTTATTTGATTTGGTTGGGTTGGGTTGGGTTTTACCCATACTAGTAGAATAGTACCCCTTAAGGATTGATCTGCAAAATTGGTTATTCTATGAATTATATAATAATATATTTTATGATATTTTAATTTGGAGGAAATCATCTTTCATTATCTCTCCAATACTTGCAAATAATTTTTATTAAATTGTAGGAAATCATCTTCCATTAATTTATCTCTCAAATACTTAAAAAATTGTTGTATTTTTTATTAAATTGGAGGAAATCAATAGACGCGACAAAAAATACTCTATCCGTTTTTAAAAGATTGTCGTTTTAGAAAGTAATTTTTGTTCCAAAAAGATTTTCTCTACTTTACCCTTATTTAAAGCTTTATTCTATTTAAAGTTTTCTTTCCTTTCCAATGATTCTTATTTAATTTAATGCTATAATCCAAGTAGTAATTGGTTGAATTGAATAAGAAATATTGGAAGAGGAATAATTAGTTGAGACAATTAATAAGGATAATATAGTATTTTCGCTAGATATTAATTATATTTTTTAATAATCTTAAACGACAATCTTTTAGGAACATACGGAGTAATAAAAAAGAGAGGCAAATTTAAGGTATTTTGTTATGCACAATAAAACCACATGCTTCCTTCCAATTAAAACGACAGAAAGGGTCGGGCTAAATGTCTGTCACGTGGCCTGATTTCCAATTTAATAAGGGTTGGTAAATTTATATGTATATATAAATATTTTAGATGATTTTATTTTTTTAAAATTATTTAATATTTTATATAATTTTAAAAAGTTAATCACAATATTTTTAAAATTATTCTTTATTAAAAAATATATATTAGTAAAGTAGGGTGTTCAATCTCTCCGATCCGATCATTATTATTCCGTCATAAATACAGCAGTATTTACGTGTTGGATAATGGGTCGTGTCTGGCGGCTGTCTGCCAATAATATTTCTTACTATTTTATCTTATCTTTCATGCAGGTACATTCTCAGCAACACCCATACTAAATTACTAATATACGCAGCCCCCAGGGCAGGCAGTCTCAGTCCACCTTTGGTGATTTTATTTTATTTTATTTTATTTTCACATTTTCTAATATTTAAAATTATTTGTTTCTGTTTTACTAATGATTAATGAATCCTTTAAATATTGCATTCTTCTCATTCTGCCTACCTATTTAATTTCGTTCTTCTTACTTCTTTTGTCTCACAAACACCTTTATATTCAATGATATCATGAAAATTAAAAAGGGTTAAAATTTTAATTCTAATTTTATATAAGCTTTCTGTGTTTCTTTTCAAATAGCCCAATATTTATTTATTTTTTATATTAACATAACTTCAAAACAAAAGCACAAGCATAATAAAGAGTTAGGAGTTTATGAACACACAACAACAACGAGTAAGTCTGTAAAATGAGCAACACAGTTCGGACTCGATTCACACTCGCTCGATTAAAAGTTTGACTCGAGATATAGATGATGATTTAAATATTACCAAATTTTAAAGTTCGATAAATTACTCGAACATTCTCAAATTCTAATTTTCTATTGGATCATATTTGTTCGAAAATTTCAAATTGCTCGGACTCAATTCGAGATCGTGCTCGACTCGGTGACTAAGCATGTCTCAATCAAACCTTATTTTATATTCAATAAATTTTATGAACTAAATCTGAACAATTTAATACTCGACTCGAGTTGATTCATTTACACCCTTAACACCGAGAGATGATTTTCCATCCAAAATCAAAGTTCAGAATTTGATTCACAAAAGATAGAGAGGTGAAGTGTTATGTAAAAGACCAAATTACAGTCCAGATCCCAACAGATCTTTTTATCTACTTCACTCCTGAGTCCTGCCCAAGATACTATTTAGGCCCGATAACATTTAAAAAGGCCCTAGAAGGTCAAGCCCAAAATATTTCTAAGGCCTAAGCCCAGCTTGATTTAACACACTGTTTTTATTTTGTTATTTAGGAATGTTCTTATATATTTTACTCCCTCCTCCTCATAAAAGAGTTTCAGTTGAAAAAAAAAATTATTTATTTAACGACAGTATAAATTAACAAACTGTTATTAAATTTACCTGTTCGAGAGCGTTTTACCGACCTCCATCTGGGCTGACGGCTTTCTGACAGAATGGTTTGATAGATCGATGGGATGAAGCCCATGAAGGTGTTATAGGTGTTCGGGTTGGCATATAAGTCCTTCGGGGTCGGGGTCGAACCCATTCTTGTGATGATGAGGGGTCGGGCCTTCGAGTCTTTTGGGCCGAAGCCCAGACCAGATAATAGGACCGTTTGGGCCTGCACAGTGGGCTCTCCTGCGTGCAGAGTCCGGGGGCCTATTCATATATGGTAACTCCAAAGGTAGTGGTGGGATTGGATTCTACTTGCACCTTTTAAGGAGATTGTGTTGGACCCAAGTTATGGTAACTATCATACACTAGGAGTCCTAATCCGACTGGGAGAAGGATTCTAAGGTGGTGAGCTCTATAAATACAAGGCCTAGGTTAACATTATAAGGTAATACCTACTTTTGAGCACTAAACACTTTGCCTCCATTGTTTACCCTTGTAACGGCCTGTACTCATTCTCACACCGGAGCTATCCCCCGGCGGCACAAGCCGTCAAGCTTCTGTGTGATCTGTTACTGTGCAGGTTCTAGCGCGTGGATTCTGTGATTGGACGCGCCGGCGAAACTTGGCGTTAACATTGGCGCTAGAAGGAGGGCTTTAGTGCTTAAACAATCACAATCAAATTCTTTTCCGGCGAGAAACGATGGCGAGTGTGGAATATGCAGTTTCCGACCGGGAAAAGGCCAAGTCACACCAGACCACTCAGGTGAGAGGGTCGGTGAAGGACAGACTGGGTTCCAGAATCCAAGAAGATCAGAGGGAGTCGACTGGCTCCCCCCGGAGGCGGCTCTTTCATGAAAGCCAACGTACCCCCAACCAAGCTAGTCGGATGGACGGAGCTAATCCGCTGGCATTGGAGATGCACGAAAAGAATCAACCACAAGGAAGTCGAGATCAGAGAGAATTTCTCTTGCAGAAAAAGATGCAACAAAACAAAGATGCCATAACGGCTCTACGTCTACAACAGGAGGAACTCGAACTACAAATGGCCAACATGGCCGGGGAACAGGAGGCATCCTCCAAGAGGCGTAGGCCCCACAGCCGGTCCCGATCTCCCCGAAGACGAGAGACTGGCAGAGAGAGGAGCAGATACCGGAGCCGTTCAAGGGACGGCCGTAGCCGGAGGAGGAGCTGCTCGGCAGGACGCCGATCAGAACACCATGGCCATTCGGGAAAGAAGGGAGACGAGACACCCGAACGTGAGAGGGACAGACCCCGATCGTCCCCTCATGAAGGAGAGTCCGACCCCCTCGCCCGAAGAGTGGCTGAGCTGGAAAAACTTCTATTGGCAAAAGGTTCGACGGGGGAACCTTCGACCTGTATAGGGTCCCCCTTTTCTAAGGAGATTAATCGGGAGATCGCCGACCCCAAAAGGAAGATGCCCCCAATGGAGACTTACGACGGGCTGGGAGACCCTTATGACCACTCCGATGGGTATGATAGGTTAATGACATACTACGGCCATTCTGACGTGGCCAAGTGTCACATGTTCCCAACCACCCTGAAGAAGAGTGCCCGAGAATGGATGGGAACCTTGGCATCAGGGTCAATAAGCTCGTGGAGGGACCTTCGAGAAAAGTTTCACGCTCGGTTCGGGAGTAACAAGAGACGGGGAAAGATCACAGCATCCCTCATGCAGGTCAGACAGAGACCCGATGAAAGTCTGGGGCAGTACGTTAAAAGGTTCCGAGAAGCTGTGGGGTCGGTGGCAGAATTGAACTCCCCACAGGCCTTGGGATTTTTCACAACCGGGCTAGACATCGGGAAATCCAAAAAGCTGATGAAGGACCTAGTGATCAACCCCCCGACGGATTCATAGACGACGAGGTTGCCAAATTGCTAGAGGCCGGGTTCATCTTCGAGATCGACTATCCCGAATGGCTGGCGAATGTGGTATTGGTTCAGAAGCAAAATGGGAAATGGAGGATGTGTATCGACTACACTGACCTGAACAAGGCATGCCCTAAAGACTTCTATCCCCTACCCAACATAGACCAGCTGATTGATGCCACTTCAGGATATGAGATGCTAAGTTTCATGGACGCTTTCTCGGGATATCACCAAATCTCGATGCATAAGGAAGATATCCCGAAGACTAGCTTCATCACTCATCGGGCAATATACGCGTATCGGAAAATGACCTTCGGACTACTGAACGCAGGGGCAACCTACCAACATATGATGAACTTCGTATTCAGAAAACAGCTGGGAAGAAGTATGGAAGTGTACGTAGATGACATGATCGTCAAGAGCATGGCAGCCCGAGATCATCTGGAGGATTTGGCAAATTGCTTCGAGACGGTAAGGCAACACAATCTAAGGCTAAACCCGACCAAGTGTACCTTCGGATTGGGTTCCGGAAAATTCCTGGGATATCTGGTCAGTAAGAGGGGAATCGAGGGCAATCCCGAGAAAATTTCGGCTATCTTGGACATGAAATCTCCGAGGACGTACAAGGATGTCCAGAGGCTGACGGGCCGAATCGCAGCCCTTCGGAGATTCATGTCAAAGTCAGCAGAAAGGTGTCTACCCTTTTTCGACACTCTCAAGGGTCCGAAAAATGACAAAAGCTTCCAGTGGACTTCAGAATGCGAAGACGCGTTCCAAGAGATCAAAAGGTATTTGGGTTCGGCACCATTGCTGATGAAACCGGTTGCCTCTGAACCCTTATAGTTATACCTAGCTGCCAGCCCGATGGCAGTAGGGGCGGCACTGGTGAGGGACAAGGGAGGCAAACAGTTTCCGGTTTACTACGTCAGTCATGTTCTCAGAGACGCAGAGATGAGGTACCCGAACCTGGAAAAGTTCGCCTACGCCCTCATAATTGCTAGCAGGAAACTTAGGCACTATTTTCAGGGTCGGGTGGTGGTGGTCTACACGAATCAGCCTTTGAAAAAAATTCTGCATAAGCCCGAGGTGTCAGGTCGGCTGGCCGCATGGGCGATGGAATTGACACAATTTGCTATAGAGTACCATCCCCGAACGGCAATCAAAGGACAAGCGTTGGCAGATTTTGTAGTAGAGTGCTCTTTCACAGAGCCGGAGGTAGACACAGTGGCCGAAGCACAACCGGGGCAGACCTCGTGGACATTATACGTGGATGGATCATCAACTTCAGACGTCAGTAGAGCAGGGGTCATTTTGACAAGTCCAGAAGGGTTTAAAGTCCAACAAGCCATTCGATTCGGATTCAAGGCCACGAACAACGAGGCAGAGTACGAGGCCATCTTAGCAGGGATACGATTGGCCCGAAGCCTCGAGGTGCGAAGGTTAATCATTTATAGTGACTCACAGCTGGTGGTCAAGCAGTTATCGGGCGAATACGAAGCTCGGGGGGCGAGGATGACCAAATATCTGGCCGAGGTAAGAGATAAGCTCACATACTTCGCATCGCACAGCTGCTTAGGGGTGGATCGATCAGAAAACACCATAGCAGACGCCCTGGCACGACTGACAACTACTGAAGCGAGCTCCTTCGAAGGATCAGTATACTTAGAGGTTTTGGAAAAACCCAGTGTCCCAAAGACAGAAATCCTAACTTTGGACCGACTCGATTGCTGGCTCACTCCTTATATTTCATATTTGGCCGACGGAACCCTACCCTCGGACCGAATTCTAGCCAGGCAAGTCAAGCATCGAAGCTCGAACTTCGTTCTCATTGATGGAGATCTCTACCGAAGAGCCTTTAGCTCTCCACTGCTCAAATGCTTGACTCCTTCAGAAGCAGACTACACACTTCGAGAGGTTCACGAAGGGATCTGTGGGGATCATATGGGAGCAAAGTCACTGGCACATAAAATCCTGAGGCAGGGGTATTACTGGCCAACTATCTACACAGAGGCTAAGGAATTTGTCAAAAGGTGCCCCAAATGTCAGCTGAACAGCAACATTCCACATCAACCTCCAGAAGAGTTATACTCGGTTCTATCCCCAATTCCCTTTGCTGTGTGGGGGATCGACATCCTAGGTCCTCTACCAAAAGCGAAGGGACAAGTCAGTTTTGTGATCGTGGCCATCGATTATATGACCAAGTGGGTCGAGGCCAAACCATTGCAAAGGATAACCGAGCAGGAGTGTTTAAAGTTTATCAAGGAAGGAATAGTCTACCGGTTCGGCATCCCGAGGGCAATAGTCTCAGACAATGGCAGACAGTTCGTCGGATCAAAATTCGAGGGCTTTCTGAAAGATCTAAGGATCCAACACCGAAAGACCTCGGTTGCCCATCCTCAATCAAACGGTCAAGTGGAAGTAACAAATCGAACCCTACTCAACGGGATAAAATGTAGGCTGGATGAATTAAAGGGTCGGTGGCCCGAAGAGCTATTATCTGTTTTATGGTCGTACCGAACTACCCCACGAACTACAACGGGAGACTCTCCATTCAGACTGGCATATGGGACCGATGCTCTAATTCCTGTTGAGATCGGATCACCCACCCTTCGGGTCAGCCAATATAAAGAATTGTACAATGACGATGGCTTGAGAACAAATCTAGATTTACTGGATGAAGTTTGGGATTCGGCTGTGATGAGGTTGACAATCTATCAGCAGCGGACAGCCAGACACTATAATCAGAAGGTGAAGTCTAGGAGGTTTGCAGTAGGAGATCTAGTCCTCCGGGAGTCGGAGGCTTCAACCCCCCAGAACACTGGCAAGTTAATGCCTAACTGGGAGGGTCCTTATGAAGTGATAGGAGTGCCGAAGCCCGGAACATACCGGCTTCGAGCAATGAATGGTTCGGAGGTAACGAATACATGGCATGCTGGAAGACTTAGAAAATTTTACCAGTAATAGTTGTGTTATTCTTACTTTTGTCTATGCAACCAATTCAATTTAAATGATATAAATGAAAGTTCTTATTCTTGGCAATGTTTAACTTCATCTATATTCATATGTTTCATTACTACTCGAACGGACATGCTTCGGGCAATATCTGATCAAGAGGTTCGGGAAGATACCACTGATCGATATAAATCCCGAACATAACTGACCGAGAGTTCAATACATTCTCAAAGAACAGATCTCGGCTACTATCCGATCAAGAGGTTCAAAAAGATGCCACTGATCGAGATAAGTCCCGAATATAACTGTCGGACCCTTCAATATCAGATAAACTCTAAGGACAATCCGTTTGGAAGGTTCGGATGAACATAACTGATCGAGATTAGTTCTAAGTAAAACTGATAACAAACATTCATGGGCCAAAAAAGTAAGTTTCATTTATACTTATAAAATTTTTTACAACCCGATCGCTTACGAGTCGGGCAACAGTACAAAAAAAAAAAAAACCCTTCTATTCTGAAGGAGGATCGTCTTCGGCTTCGGACTCATCATCAGAAGAGTCAAGGATGGAGGCGTCGAGCCCGGCAGCAGTCAGTTTTGTCTTAGCCTTCTCCCGATAAGTTTCATATCCTTCCCCAAATTGGGCTAGGACCTTATCGTTCAGAGCATCAGATTCTACATATTCGGCAACTGCTTGCTGTCGGGCCTCGGCGACTTTCTCAGAAAATGCATCGACAGTGGCAGTCAAGGTGTTGTTCTCCTTAATCAAGAACATCATCTTGCTGTTCATCTTAGAATATTTGTCGGTTATCTGGTCGATGGCATTCTCCCGATCCTTGATCTTCTGAAGCATCTGATCCTTTTCGGCCAGAAGCGAGCCCTTCTCCTGCTCCAACTCCTTGACCCTCTCCTCGGCCAGGACCGCCCGAATTTGTGTTTCAACGAGGGCCTCCTGCTCTTTCTTTAGCTCAGACTGCAGCCCCGACACGTCAGCCTCAAGCAGCTCAATCTCCGTCCCCAGATGAATCTCTTGCTTTGTTGATCGACCAAGGGAGGGAATGGCTCGGGCTAAGATGGCGTTGGCCTACAACAAGCATGTACGTCAATTCAAGAGATAAGTGTTATAATTACTAGCAGTGATTATAACACCAAACAAAAGAAATACCTGAGTCTGAGCTCGAATGAAGGCCACTAAGAACTGCTCCGAGGAATACCCTTTAAACCGCTCGTCGTCACCGGGAAGCTTGAAGTGCTCGAAGAGGGAGAAAGGGAATACTTCCGACGGGCTCTTAGGCCAGCAGGTTGTCGGCGAGCCCTGGGAGGAGCTAGGCCCGGAGGGAGGAGTGACAGCTTGTGCCGGGCCTGACGCCACCATCTGATCGGCCGGACGATCAAGATCTTCCGACACTCGAAGCCTCTTTGGATGAGGTTCGGCAGGAACATCCTCAGCTTCCCCCGAATCCTCGATGACCTCGGTCGGAGGAGGGGGTGGTAGCGACGGCCTCGACATAGGAGGTGGAGGAACTTTTACAGGCGCCTTGATGGCCGGTTTGGAGGGCTTCTTGGATTTCTTCATTAAAGCCGCCTTCTTCGCGCGGCTCATCTTCAGCGCCCCTTTATTTGCCTTCGGGGGTTCGGGCCCCGACGTGGACCCCAGTGATAGCTCGTTGATCGGGACTGTATCCTCCTCAACAGCCTCGTCGGTCACGGGGGGTCGGATGATCCCCGAAGTAATGGTAGCTGGCACGAAGGAGTCGGCGACGCCCTCGGGCCTGAAAATAGTTACTGCACGAAAAAGAAAGGGCTAAGACATGTAGTGCTTGATAGGAAATAAAGTAAAATATAGAAAGGCAGAAAGTACTTACGGCCATGTTTGTATAGCCAGGATTCGTCCATTAGAATCCCCACGTTCCACTCGGTTTTCTTCCATCGGGCGTAGAACGTCTTGAACGCCTCGGCCCGACCCGATGGGAACTTGGAGATCTTGGCCGCCTGGTCGGCAGGATGGGCCCAGGAGGGAAGGAGTTGGAGGTCAGATCCCTTGGCATAGAACCATTGTTCATGCCATCCCTTGTTGCTTGAAGGGGTTTTGATGGGGACCGTTCGGTTGGGGCGTTTGGTGAGTTGGCGAAGCCCGGGCTCTTTTGACCCGCCGAGGGTGAAAAGTGCAAAGAAGAGGTCGAGCCCGGGAGCGAGACCCACCTCTTGACAGACGGCGATGAAAGATATCAACTGGATATACGAGTTCGGCACGAGTTGTGCGAACCCGATCCCCACAAAGTTAAGGAAGGAGGAGATGAAGTCATGCAGCGGGAACCGAACCCCGTACCTCAAGACGTATAGGGGAACGGCCACCCAGTCACCCTCGGGCCTCCAGAACATCTTCTTTCCCGGCCGAGGGATCCTGAGTTGATACTCTTCAGGAATCTTGAAGAGAGTTCGGATGTCAGAAATTTGGGATGGGGTGAGGGTGGAACGAGTATGGAGGTGAGAAAATTCTTCAGAGGAACGGTAGGCATCTCGAATCTTGAATTCAGCATCCCCTGAACTAGGAAGGTTCAGAGGAGCGGAGTCAGAGGAGGCCTCCGGCAGTATGACCTCCAGGAGGTCGCCGGCGGTGACGTTGGTAGGCTCAGAAATGGGGATGATGCTGGAATCGGCCATTTTTTGTGCGAAGTAAGAGAAACAAGAGGTTTAGAGGAAGAAATGAGCAAAAATAGCACTCAAACGAACAAAGAGATGAGGAAAATGGTGAATACGACAGAATAGTATCTCGCCGGAAATCGCCTTGCCGGAAAGTTTCAAATGAGAGGATTTGAGGAGAAGGAGTCAGTAAAGGTGATAATGAAGGGGGTGAGGGGTTTTTATAGGTTGTACGGCACGGAGCCCTAGGGCGGCTAATAAATGTTGAGGTGGGTCCAGGCGTTAAAAGGCGTGCAACGTTTAAAATATCTATAACAGACCGTTGGACTTCCCAAGATGACTCATCATTAGTTGTCGTGACCTTTCAAGTCTCTAGTCATAAATATATTATAACCAGAGACTGGGGGGGCAATGTTCGGGAGCGTTTTACCGACCTCCATCTGGGCCGACGGCTTTCTGACAGAAGGGTTTGATAGATCGATGGGATGAAGCCCATGAAGGTGTTATAGGTGTTCGGGTTGGCATATAAGTCCTTCGGGGTCGGGGTCGAACCCATTCTTGTGATGATGAGGGGTCGGGCCTTCGAGTCTTTTGGGCCGAAGCCCAGACCAGATAATAGGACCGTTTGGGCCTGCACAGTGGGCTCTCCTGCGTGCAGAGTCCGGGGGCCTATTCATATATGGTAACTCCAAAGGTAGTGGTGGGATTGGATTCTACTTGCACCTTTTAAGGAGATTGTGTTGGACCCAAGTTATGGTAACTATCATACACTAGGAGTCCTAATCCGACTGGGAGAAGGATTCTAAGGTGGTGAGCTCTATAAATACAAGGCCTAGGTTAACATTATAAGGTAATACCTACTTTTGAGCACTAAACACTTTGCCTCCATTGTTTACCCTTGTAACGGCCTGTACTCATTCTCACACCGGAGCTATCCCCCGGCGGCACAAGCATGACAGCTTCTGTGTGATCTGTTACTGTGCAGGTTCTAGCGCGTGGATTCTGTGATTGGACGCGCCGGCGAAACTTGGCGTTAACATTACCATTACAATTTTAGGTATTATTTGATAAAATTGAGTAATTAAGATCTGAATGGTTAATATATCTTAATAAATTAAATAACATATGAACTTAAAAAGCTGTTTAATAACTAAAAAATATAAAACATCTGAATGATTTTTAAGTTTAAAAATAGTAATTTAAAATTTAAAAATATTTCAAATTGACTTTTCAAAAATCAATAATGATCTTAAAATTTAGAATGGAGGGAGTACAATATTTATAAAGACTCCATATATTTAAATTTTTCATTAAAAGACGGCTCTTAATAATTTATATTTATATATTCTTCTTACCGATTAAGAGACGATAAGAGAGAAATAAAATTTTATTAAATATCTTTATCCTCTTAAGTCTTACCGAGTCGGTGTGGAGTTGTTAAGATGTATTAAGAGATAAACAAACATGATCTTATTTGTGCTCATCATAGCTAAACTAAACAATAAGAAAAAAAATAAACATGAAACGAAAATATATTCTTAAAATTTTTAATTTTTTTATGTGAATATAAAGGAGTAATTTATAGAAATGTAGCAATCGTTGTTACTTCTTTATAGCTTGGATAATGCCAAGGTTTTAATTTTCTGTCTCAAATTATATTTAAAATAATTTGATTGTTTAAATAAATTTTTCACAGTGATTTATGCCATTAAATATCAATTTTTTTTATATTTAATATCAAATAAATTCATATAATTTAAAATAATTTTTTTAATCAACCACAGATTCTGTCCATCTTCCACAAAAACAAAATGACATAAGAACCAAATAAATAAATAAATAATAGTAAAAAAAAAGTTGTTATTGTTATGAAAGATTAATATATAATATGAAGAACAAAGATGATGATCAAGGGAGAATCATTCTCATTTCATATCTTGTAATTGTATATGTCATTCTCACCTTTACTTTACAAATGTTATTATATATAGATATAATAACATCAATACTAACATAACTACTAGGATGTTACAAAACTCAAGAGTCATGAGTTACAAAACTCAATGGACATGGAGTTACTAGACATCCATTATATAATGAATCTAGACATAATTTTATATCACTCCCCCTTGGATGTCTATTGTATAGCAATACGCATTGAAAGCTGTCTCATTAAAAACCTTACCAGGAAAAACCCAATAGGAAAAAACCTTGGTTAAGGAAAAAAGAGTGCAGCGCGCATTAGCTCCCCCTCATGAATGTATACTTAAGTTCTTCAGCTGTCGCATTCCAATATTGAAGCGCAATCCTTCAAACATTGCAGTTGATCTGCTAGATTATCTTTGATGTATCCTCCTTTTAATTGAGCTATACATGCAACATTGTCTTCATACAGAATGGATGGAGTTCTTTTGTAGCAATTTTCTAAGAATATGCCTCGTTAAAAACTTTACCAAATAAAAACCCAGTGAAAAAAAAAAAAATTTGGCGAAGGAAAAGAGTACAATATTCTTGTATAACTTCTAGTGCCTTGGGATTGCCTCATTAAAACCTTGCAAAGGAAAAACCCAGTGGGAAAAAACCTTAGCGAAGGAAAAAGAGTACAATCAGCACATATCCTTTTTACTCCCCTTCATAAGAACATAGAATTTTCATTGTTCATGGTAAAAATATCATTAAGTCGAAGTATGCCAATATTGTGCACCATCTTCTTCAAAATCATAGTTGGTAATGACTTAATGAATATATCAATCAAATTATCACATGATCAATATTGCCATTCTTCTGGGGCTCATGTGTATAAAATAATTTTGGTTCAATACGATTGGTTCTATCACCATTTGGATTAAATAATCTCAAATCATTAGTCTCATGAAGATAACGTAAAATATGTTTAATTTCATTACAATATCTTCGAGTTGGTGCATAACTATACATTGCTAGTATGTTAACTGCAAATGATATATCAAGTCTTGTGAAATTTGCAAGATACATCAAAATATCAATTGCACTAAGATATGGTATTCCAGGACCTAATATATGGTACTTCAGGACCAAGAGTTTCTTAATTATTTTCTTGTGGCAAAACGGATATTTCTTGATATCAAGTGACCAACCCATTATTGGAGTACTCAAAGGATTAATATTATCCATGTAAAGTTATTTCAAGACTTTTTCTGTGTATGTTGATTGATGAATAAGAATTTCATAGTTCAATTTTGTAGGCCAAGACAAAAATTTGGCTTATCAATATCTTTCATCTTAAATTAGTTATTTTTTTCGACTCTTCTGGAGCAAGATCTTTCATCAATAAATACAATAATAATAACAAATCCAGATTATGATCTTTTGATAAAAATGCATGCACAAATTGGATTATTCTCAAATCCTTTTTTCAAAAGATATCCACTTAGGCGATTATACCACAATATGCATCTGGATTGCTTTAACCTATATAAAGATCTTTGTAGCTTAATAGAATACATATTTCAAGATGTAGAATTATATGCTTCAGGAATTTTATATCCTTCAGGGATTTTCATGTATATATAATTATATAATGATCCATACAGATATGATGTAACAACATCCATTAATTTCTCTTTCTACCAAGCTAATTAAAAATCTGAATGTAATTTTGTCCATTACAGGAGCATATGTTTCTTTTTAATTAATACCATGTCTCTGCAAAGAAACCTTGTTCTACAAGTTGCGCTTTGTACCATATAATTTTATTTTTCTTATTCCGTACAAATACCCATTTGTATCTAACAGACATTACACCTTCAGGTGTTCGGACTACAGGTCCAAAAACTTCACGTTTACTTTGTGAATTTAGTTCTACTTGAATCGCCTCTTTTCACATTGGCCAATATATTTTTTTTTACATTCATCAATAATTTGTGGTTCATATTCATGATCATTACTTCTGGTAATATAAAGAACAACTTTATATAAAAATATGTTGTCGACAACAATTTTATTTCTATCCAATATATTCGTCTCCTATAATGTATCGAGATCTCGTTATTTTCAGGTACCTGATCCTCTGCAGGGGATAACTCATGTTCTTCAGGGGATAACTCTTCAAGAGTTTTATTTACAGGAGATTTTTGTTCATAAGTTTTGGATAGATCAATAAATTTTGTAGCCTGTTTCATGGGTATAGCCTCTTTATAGGCTGCAACTTGTTTTTCTTGTACTTTCTTCTTCTGGGAAATTTTATCTTTAACACCGATCATTCTTCCATGTTTCAAGTGTGACTTTGATTCAATTTGTTGCTGTATTAACTGATTGTCCTACAGGGACTTAAATCTCTTCTAGAATATTAGTAACTAAAATGTGAGATATCACATTTTTCTTATTATCGGTGAATAATTCTGATAATTGATTTGCAATTCATTGTAAATGAATAATCTTTTGAACTTCTAGTTCATATTGATTTGTATGAGAATCAGGATTTAAATAACGTTGAAACATTTCAATTAATCTCCCATCGTGCTTCAGGCAACGATCTCACGTCGTGCTTCATGCAACGACTTTTCTCCCCCTAATAGTGGGAAGACTATTAAAATAACAATCCTCAAAATATACCTTAAAAATATCACTCTGAATTCTTTCTTAGAAGATCACCAAATAACAATAATTAAACGTGATAATTTGGTAATTAATTTACTTTGATATAATCAACAGGTAAAGGAATCTTCTGGTTCTTTAAAGAATGTTCATGGAAGTTTTCAATAATTCAATGCATCATTATTGATCCTAGATGATCATGCCAAATCATAAAAACATTTAGATCTAAACACTTCTGGTGTATTGCACACTTCTGGTGTATTACAACATTTGTTTCAACTATTCTCATTTTAGTATAATATAACCCAGAAGAGAAAATATACAATTTTTCTAATATGAGCTTCTGGCCTGATACTATTGAAGTAATATAAAGAAATTCTTCACTACCTTCGTTATTGATTTCAATATAATAATTATTATAACATATATCCTTAAAGCTGAGCAAATTTCTGTTTGTCTCAGAAGAATATAAAGAATCATTAATACAAAATTTTGTGCCCTTTGAAAACATTATAATCGCTTTCCAGAGACTTTAATTAATTTTGATGAATAATCACTCTTCAAGAGTCTTCAATTATAACTGATGAATAATCACTCTTCTAGATTCTTTAATTAAGTTTGATGAGCTTCTGGCCCATACAACTTTATATATGCAAAACATAAATTTTACTTGAAGCATAAATAAAACATATAATAAAATTACTTATTATAATGAAGTAAAAATAATTAATTGATATGGACATTTCTATCAACATATCATCAAGAAAACCATAGATATCAAAATTAGTTATATCCACTCCATATGAAAAGTCAAAATAATTCATGGGATCTTCAGGATCATTATGAACAAAAAAATTTATTTCAATTCCATTTTCTTTTCTTTTATGGAGTCTTGGTACAAATCTATATACCAAATTTTTAGGAGTACGACATGTACATTCCTTTTCTATATTGATTATTCCTTTCACGTCTACTACCATAACCACAATCATAATTTTCTCTATGATTATCAAATGAGATTCCATTCACTTCAGGGAATGTAACAGAATTGGTCGAGCGAGATTAATTGTTGGGTTTTTTTTTTATAGCAAAAACTCATTATTTTGTACAGCCGCTAGAAGAAATGATATAACTTCTAGGAATATAATTTCCTTTATCGCTTCAGGGAATATATTATGAACTTACACTCACAATATTGCTACTACAGGAGCATATTCGAGACATGAAATATAGTAAATATTTTTTTTTCTAACTTGTCTTTATCAATATTTTTTTTTCATGGAGATGATAGCGAATAGAAATAATTATTTTTTGCATGATCCTGCAGGGATGCATGATTGCCAACTTTTATTGTATCTCTAAGGTGCTTTGCCTTTATATGAATCTCAGCATCAAGATTCCATTACAAATAATTCTTGCCCGATATAAATCAAGAGCAACAAATTCAAATTTATAAAATTTGAATATTAAATAACTAAACATATTCCTCATCAAATTAAATAATTATATATGTTTAGATTTAATTATAATGAAACAATTTATAGAAATGCAGTAAAATATGAAACTAAATTTTTCCACTAAAACTAAATAATAAACCAACACTACTAAGAATATTTGTCATTGTAACTTCATAAAAAAAATATCAAAAATTATTAGAAATTTAATTTATTATAATTATCCACATATAACTATTCACATGTGCATGACTATCAAACATGATGTCTAACTATTTTTTTTCCCCTTTTTTTTCTTTTTCAATTAAATTTACTGAATGGCAAGAATAAATTTTTATGAAAAGGTCTGAATGTTCATACCGCCTTATTTTTACTTTTTCTTCTCTCTTTTTTAGATTGATTTTTCACCCTTTGATAATTGATATTATAAGTATTAAACTTTTTTCCAAAATCCTATCACCAAAAAAAAATTTAGTCTAATATAAAGATTTTTTTTAATAGTTTAACATTCTTCATCACAACGCAAACTTTTTACCAAACAAATTGTCTATTACTACAAATTTGACTAGCTAGTTCCCCAAAACAGAATTCATGGTTTTAACTTTTACCCCATTATTTGCAAAAAGTTAATCTGAAGCTGTGAAAATGTTGCTCCCTCATCTTCTTCTTCAAATCAACTATGATTATCTGCTTCAAGACAAAAATGATAAGCAATTCGTGCTGATAACGTGTTATGAAAGATTAATATATAATATGAAGAACAAAGATGATGATCAAGGGAGGATCATTCTCATTTCATATCTTGTAATTGTATATGTCATTCTCACCTTTACTTTACAAATGTTATTATATATAGATATAATAACATCAATACTAACATAACTACTAGGATGTTACAAAACTCAAGAGTCATGAGTTACAAAACTCAATGGACATGGGAGTTACTAGACATCCATTATATAATGAATCTAGACATAATTTTATATCAGTTATTACAGTAAAGAGTGGACCAAATATTGATGGTCCCTACATAATTCCGACACTAAATTGTTCACATGGAAAAAGGCTCGTGCAAAGTGATTGATTCCACTACCTCAAATCCATTTCCATGTCAAAGGAAAGGACAGGACTACTCCTTTCATTATCATTTTTGAAGTAGGAAACACCAAACTTACCAAAATACAATTTTACGGGTGTGATTAGTATAAAGTTAATTTTAATTAATTGATTAATATAGTGTTAATACACAGGTTAGGAGGTGATGTCTCTCCCTACGTATCAGCATTGTATTAGTCAATTGACTCTTACCATTAAGTTAACTTCATGGTAACCGGATCCCAACTCTACGTACTAATACTATATTCTAATAACTTAGAGCTTTCAATACACATGAAACATAAAAATAATCATCTCCATCCATCTCTACAATTAAGGGTGTAAATGAATTCTTTAATCAGTTGAGTCGAGTTGAGTATTTAGTTATTTAAATTTGGTTCACAAAATTTATCGAATATAAAATAAGGTTTGATTGAGGCTCGTTTAGCTACCGAGTTGAGCATGATCTCAAGTCCAAGCAGTTTGAACTTTTCGAACGAATATGATCCGAGTATTAATAAAAATTTAAAATTTGAGGAGGTTCGAATAATTTATTGAATTTTAAAATTTGCTCATATTTTACTTAAAAGTAAGTCTATGCATTTGTTTCATTTGGTTAAATATAAAATTATGTACAAAAAGTAAATTCCTTAATTATGAGGACTGGCATTAATTTATATTCGTAATTATGGAACTCGTGCTTGATTTTGTATCATCCAATCCATCATTGATGGACCTTTCTTTGACTAACCCAATTAAAATTTCTGTAATCTTCTTCCGGTCGTGTTAGCTCTCATGATGCATTAGCCTTACAAAAGGTTCATCCGATGATTTAATAGAATGGGGCCCAAATTAAAGAGTAATTTTAATATATATAAATCTATTATGAGTTCTTTACAATAGTATACGATATATAGAAAGTAATTACAAGAATAGTGCATCAACTAAATAATTATAAAAACAGTGTAATAATGTATATTAATATTAACAATAGTGCAATACACGTAATTATATCCAATCCAACAAAAATAATACAGTAAAAAAAACAGTACGAAATATAATGATTAGTAGCTTTTTATTAATTGATTTCAAATCAGTAATAAAAAACGGTTGTCTGATATAAATAATACATTAGAATTTGTAGGAGCAACACACTTTTGTTACGTATTCATTACAAAATCAAAGTTTGGGGACATTCATATAAAGATTTGGTTACCTTAATTTAAGTGTTCATTATTTAGCAATTCACCTTCACAAAAAGCATAATTTGTGAATTTTTAATAAACTTTTTGAAAACAGTATTTTTCAGAAGTATTGATACTAATAACGTATATTTTGGTTACTATATAATGTTGATTTGGTAACCTATAAAGTAATAGTATTAATTTCAGTTACAACAGAGAATTGTGTGACACATTCATATTTTGGAAGAATTTATATCATAGATTGACAATATTCATATAGAGGTTTGGTTACTTTATATGAATGCATAATTCAATACAATTTTGTTATGGATTTAAATGTTCATTCTTTAGTATTTATCCTTTGCAACAACATAATTTGGGATTTGTTTATAAATTGAATGAAAACAGTATGTTACATAAGCATAGATACTAAGTACGACTATTTTGGTTACTGAATATTGTAGATTTGGTCACCTATTAAATAATACTAATTTTTTTATTTACCAAATGGTATTTGATACACATTCATATTTTTTCAGCATTCATAACATAGTTTGGTTACATTCGTCTATCTATTCATTCTTAAAGTTGACAATGCAAACAATGTGTTGAAAATTTATGACTACTAAAAAAAATTAATTTTGATTACTATGTGATGTTGATTTGGTCACTATTTACATAATTGTAATAATTTTAATGTTTCAGTTGTCGGACCATGGATATGATTCCAGTTGTAATTTACTTCAACGGTACGTGGAGTGACAGTAACCAATATCAAAATTTCGAAGTTATCGGACTACTAGTCCCTTCAACTTGTTCATTCACAGAAATGCACAACTTGATATGCACTGCATTAAGCCTAGACTGCAACACAACAGAGTTGTCAATCAAATTTCATATTAGAAGCAACATCCCTCCAATCAAGGTGACAAATGAAGCAACATTAAGATTCTATATGGAAGTCAGTAGAAAATCAGGTGAACATGACAAGTTTCCACTCATTATAGATTCTGAATACAACACTGGAGGCACTATAATCTTACAAAACGTGATAAATAAAGAAGAAAATATAATGCAAGCTGAAACGCCGATGAGATTGACACAATGGAATACTGAACTTGTATTGTTGGCAACACAAGAAGACCAAATTGGATCACATTATGTTGAGTATCTGGCCATTGAAGCTATTGATAAAAAACAAGATAGACAACAAGACGTAGCAAAAATTGGAGAACAATGTGATGAGGTCATATCAAATCCAAATAAGTTTGAAGTCAAAATTCATCAAACTTACAAAGACAAAAAAATCCTAACACAAGCGATAAGGCTACATTCAATAAGGCAAAACAGACAACACAAGGTGGAAAGAACAAGTGGTCGAGACTTTGTTCTGGTATGCATAGACAATGAAAATTGCAAATGAAAACTAAGAGCATCAAAGTTTCGGAAAATAAATATGTTCAAGGTGAGAGAATTTAATGATTTACACACTTGTTCATCCAACATACTGCTTGGAGATCACAGACAAGCAAATAGTCAGATGGTTAGTGAATGCATAATGCATAGATTAACAAACTTCAAGAAAATTAACACACCAATCGATATTGCGGAAGACATGATGACGGAGTATAATGTGTCCATCTCCTACCAAAAAGCATGGAGATCGAAAGAAAAAACAATGGAAAAAGTAAGAGGGAATCCACACGACTATACTCTGATTCCTTCATAGTTGCACATGCTGAAAAAAACAAATTCAGGTATCAATTGGAAACTGTTCATTAACATTTTAAAATAGTTCAGTTACCCAAATTACATGATTTGGTTACCTAATAAGAAAGGTTTGGCTACTAACTGTAGTGTTGAAATATTTAAAAAAATAGTTTTTGTAAACGACCAGTATCTACATAAAATGTAACTATTAAATAGCATTTTAGACACCATCTGTACACTATGAAAAATAATAAATGCTAATTAATTGGATACCAGAAGTAATACACATAGTGCAACCTAAACTACAAATATGGACAATATTTATTACATATATTTACATTAACCATAGTGAAAATTCATTTCAGGATCCATCACATCCTTGGAGTTGGAAAAAAATGGTCGCTTCAAATATCTCTTCTTTGCAATAGGAGCATCCATTGAAGCATGACACCATTGTTTTCCAATCATTGTAATTGATGGAATATTCATACAATCAACCTACGGGGGTACACTTCTCATAGCAAGCACACAAGATGCAAACAGAAACATTATACCCATTGCTTTTGGAGTGGTTGACAATGAAAATGAATTATCCTGGACATGGTTTTTCATTAATTTGAGAGATGCTTGTGGAGTTAGAGAAGAACAATGCATTGTCTCAGATAGACATAAAGCAATTATAAAGGGACTTCACTGTGTGTTCCCTGATGTCATGCACGGTTCATGCACATACCATATTTTAAAAAATATAAAAAATAGATTCAAAAAGAAAGGAGAAGAAATAAAAAAAGCATACAACGCGGCTTGTAGAGCTTACACCATTGAAGAATTCAACATACACATGGCTCGACTTGATGCAATTGATGCTCGAATAAGGAAATATTTGGAGGAAGAAGTGAAACTAGAAAAGTGCACAAGGCTCCATGGGACTGTAAGCAGGTACTCAAAAATGACTTCGAACACTGCTGAATCTATTAACAATTCAATCAAGGGAATCAGAGATCTTCTAGTTGCGCCGATGATTGAATGTCTGCGTTGTATGATTCAAAGATGGTATTTCACAAACAAACAATCAGCAATGTCAACTTTCACTACCCTTTCCACAACAACTGAGAGAAGATTGGAATCTAATATCATTGAGTCAAATAAACTTAAGGTCAGTCATACAACTTTTAAATTGTTAGCTGCATACCTACAAAAAATTGCATCTGAAATTAAAGGAAACCAAATTATGCATTTTTGGTTACCAGTATAAACTGTAAAAGTTACCAACAGTACATATGAATTTCATTATTCCAAATTACATATTAAAAAAAAGTATTATACATACTAACTACACAATTAAATTCTGTTGTAGGTTGAGACATCAAACCTAGTGATTTTTACTGTTTACGATGTCACCAAATAATTTATCGTGGACATGGAACAAAAGACATGCACATGCCATAAATTTCAGTACCATGAGATGCCTTGCTCACACCCTGCTGCTGTTATTAGCAAAAGGAATTTGAGCTGTTATGATTTTTGCTCAAAATACTATTCAAAGAAAACTTTGATAGACACGTATTCAACTTCCATCATGCCGTTAGATGACAAAGAAAATTGGGTTATTCCAGAAGAGATTAAAAACATATGTGTCAAACCACCAAATACAAGAAGACCAGCTGGAAGACCAAAGATAGGTAGATACAAACATGTATCTAAAAATAAAGTTCAAAATAAATGCAGCAGATGCCAAGAAAAAGGACACAACAGGAAAACATGCAAAAATCCACCAATTTTGAGACCAAGAAAGATTTGATATAATACAACATCAAAACAATTATAACAAACTCCTTGAAATTTACTATGGTTGCTTAATAACCATATATATTGCAATCATTTTATTTGTGTTAGAAAAACAAATTTATCTTGCACAGTATTGAAAGATGATTATTTTCAATAATTTACTTTTAACATAAAGTAATTCTATCTTCAAATAAAAATATACATAAAAGACAAACATGTCATAATTGGTTAACTAATTTGTAATTCTTCTTTAGGACAATCTGGTTACTCACTAAAATTAAAATGGTTACATTTGTATGCATATTTGACAACCAACAGTATCATATAAAAAACAAATAGTTTTAAGCTTGATTATTGTTTTTTGTAATTTTTTTAAATTATTATTTTTTAAGCATAAAAAATAAAATGTATACATTTCTTTGGATGCTTGGATACACTCTAAACCTTAAAAAACACATATAATCAAGAATTATTTAACTGATTTTTAAATTACTAGTACTATTTGGTTACCCACAAATACTAATGATTGTAACAGTAACTAACATTATTTGGTAACCTTTGTATGATTGTTTGCAAACCAGCTGAAGTAGAAAGACAAATACATGAAAGAAATTGTTAACTGTCCTAAAATTTACTATAAGAAATGTTTAGTTACCAACAACAACTAAAATTATTACCTTTATATCCAAATTTGACAACCAACTGAACCATATTAAGAACATATGTTTTTAATCTTGATATTGTTTTGTATTAATTTTGTATTACTATTTTTTAAGCATAAAAAAATAAAATTTATACATAACTATAACTATTTTGACACCCACAAATACTGATGATCATAACAGTAACCAACTTTATTTGGTAACCTTTGTATGACTGTTTCCAACCAACTGAACCATAAAAAAACAAATACATGATAAAAATTGTAAACTGTGTTTAGAATTTACTGTTAGTACTGATTGGTTACCAACAACAATTAAAATTGTTACCTTAGTAGGCAAATTTGGCAACCAACTGTACCATAAAAAAATATGCTCAATATTATTTGTGAAAATAAAATATAAGACAAAAAACAACAATGTGAACCAACAAAACTATATCATACTTTTAATAGTAAAAATTAATACATCATCCCATCATCAGAAGATTTACAAAATATTTCACAGTCAATAACCATGTCAAATGATATCAAATGTCCAAAAAAAAATAACATGATGCATAACCAAACTAGTCTTCACTAACAAATCTGCCTGGGTATTCTGAATCAGATTCATATCCGCCTACTTGTTTGTTCCTTGCATGAATGAACAAGTTGACGCATAATTTCTTGCGGTATTGAATGATTGAAAATGGATTTGGCATTTCAAAAATCTTCTGGTGAAGAATATGTTCCACAAAAGATATAGTAAACATTCCGCAATCACTGAAAAAATAATAAAGATATAAAGCAAATAAAAACAAACATCATAATATATGGAACTAAAAAAATAGAAACAATATAAACTTACCCATCAATTTGTTCAGGAAGACCCTTGACAAATTCAAGATCAATAATATCATGTTCTCCTTTCGAGCGATATGGTTCATTATTGAAATCAATATCAGATCTGTTATTTCAAAAACCGCATCTAGACAATATTATGGGAATAATGAAAATATACGGCTCACACACATCCATAATATTTGTTCGCATGATATTCCTGTTCTGTTGTAGAGAATTATAAACTACTAATACTCTATGATGCACATCAAAAACCAGCAAAAACCAATGACCAGGAACTGTCATGTGAACGGGAAACATGACAAAATCAACGGTAACCCACGTTGGGTTTACATCCATAAAAAAACCATGAATATACTCAGCCACATCAACACTTCAGGCTGATACTCCAAAAGCTTCGTGAATATAAGCTTTATGTCAAGTTGAAGAAATGTGAGTTCTGGCTTGAGGAAGTAGCATTCCTTGGGCACGTGGTATCAAGTCATGGAATATATGTTGACCCAGCAAAGATTGAAGCTATTCAAAGCTGGGAGCAACCTAAATCAGTGACCGAAGTACTTATCTTTCTCGGTTTAGCTGGTTTTTATCGGAGATTCGTGGAAGGATTTTCTCGAATCGCTACTCCACTAACTCAGCTAACTCGGAAAGATACAAAGTTCGGTTGGAGCGATGAATGTGAGAAGAGTTTTTAAGAACTCAAGAGGAGACTCATTTCAACACCTGTTTTGACAATACCATCTGGTTCGAAGGGATTTGTCATCTACAGTGATAATTCGGGCAAAGGGTTAGGATGTGTTTTCATGCAACATGGGAAAGTCATAGCCTATGCCTCATGACAACTCAAAGAATATGAGAGGAATTATCCTACTCATGATCTAGAGTTGGCAGCTGTTGTCTTCGCACCAAAGATTTGGAGGTATTACTTGTATGGGAAAAAAGTGGAGATCTTTACGGATCATAAAAGCCTCAAATATTTCTTCACTCAAAAGGAACTCAACATGCGACAATGACGTTGGCTTGAATTGTTGAAAGAGTATGATCATACCATCCAATACCATCCTGAAAAAGCGAACGTGGTAGTTGACGCATTGAGTAAAAGATCATATGCGGGTACGAGTGCGATATTGTCAACGGAAAGGCCCATTTTGTATTTCTTACAAAGGATGTAGATAGAGATAAAGACTCCAGGGACCCACGTGATGATGGCAAATATACGAGTAAAATCGACTTTAATTGATAAAGTTAAAGCTGCTCAAACTACAGACCTGGAGCTGATGCGTATGAGGAAGAAAGTGCAAGAAGGTGCTATATCGGAAGCAAGAATCGATGAAGAAGGAATACTTCGAGTCAACTCCAGACTTTGTGTTCCTAATGATCCTGAGTTAAAGTATAAAATCATGATGGAGGCGCACAACACACCGTTTGCAATCCATCCTGGGAGTACCAAAATGTATCGTGATCTTCGTCATACATTTTGGTGGAGCAATATGAAGAAAGAAATAGCGCTTTTTATCTCAAGGTGTCTAACTTGTCAACGAGTCAAGACGGAGTATCAAGTACCAAAAGGTCCATCGCAACCACTTGAAATTCCAGAATGGAAGTGGGAAAACATTACCATGGATTTCGTTACTGGTCTTCCAAAGGTTTCTCAAGGCATTGATGCAATTTGGGTCATTGTTGATAGATTGACCAAGTCTGCTCACTTCTTACCAATACGAGAAACTTATACACTTGAACGTCTTGCTAGCATGTACATAAACGAGATTGTAAGATTGCATGGTATGCCAGTATCTATAGTTTCTGATCGTGACCCAAGATTCACTTCACGATTTTGGGTTAGTTTGCAAAAAACTATGGGCACGAATTTACGATTTGGTTCGGTATATCATCCTCAGACGGACGGACAATCAGAGAGGACTATTCAAACTCTGGAAGATTTATTAATACTCTGTGTCCTTGACTTCAAGGGAAGTTGGGACAAGTTCTTACCGTTGGTGGAGTTTTCCTACAACAACAGTTATCAAGCAAGCATTGGCATGGCTCTATTTGAGGCGTTGTATGGAAGAAAGTGTCATTCTCCAGTATGCTGGGATGAGGTGGGTGAAGCAACGTTGTTGGGACCGAAGTTGGTATGTATGACTACGGAAAAGATTCAAGCGATCCGACAACGTATAAAGACCTCACAAGATCGACAAAAGAGTTATGCTGATCTTCATCAAAAGGGCGTGGAATTCGATATAGGAGATCATGTGCTGTTACGTGTTGCTCCATGGAAGGGAGTTACGAGATTTATAAAGAGAGAAAAGCTCAATCCTCGATTCATTGGCCTATTTTTAATCCTCGATCGAGTAGGAACTGTGGCCTATAGACTCGCTTTACCGCCAAGTATGTCTCGTGTTCATAACGTTTTTCACATATCCATGTTACGTAAATATGTGGAAGACCCAAACCACATTATGTAGTTAGAACCAGACGAAATAGCGGAAGATTTAACATATGAAGAGGTTCCTGTTCAAATCTTGGATAAGAAGGAACATATTCAACGCTCCAAGGTTATACCTTAAGGAAAAGTTTTATGGAGGAACCACAATGTTGAGGAAATACCTGGGAGTTAGAATTTGAAATGAAATCAAGGTATCCTTACCTCTTTGACATACCAGGTACGTACCCTAATTTTGAGGGCGAAATTTCTTAAGAATGGGATATTGTGAGACCCCAGATTTTATGAATAAATATTTAATTTTCTCGAAATATTTTTTTTAATATTATGGTGTGGATTTGATATAATGTTATAGTTGTGGGTAATATTTATAAATTTTACAAGGTATGCAAGTTGTTATATTATATTCGATTGGTCAGGGAATATTCTTTGTGTCGGGGAATATTCGTACGACGGCACAATCATTGGTGGACCCCACAATGGAATTATTGTCGGATTGAGAAAACGACAAAAATATTTTTATGAAAATAACGGTGGAAGTTTTACCGTTAATATTGTTGAACTACTCGGTAGTAAAAGTACAATAATACGTGTGGTTACATAGTAGCACACGGTATTGATTATTAATACTTACGTGAGAAGTCACTCAGTTTTGTTCAATTATTGCTATAGTAATTATTGTATAGTATCTTACGTTATTTGATTCAATTATTGTCAATATTTTATATATTATTAAATCAATAATTGAAATGACAGAGTTATTAATATTATAAATTGCAATATTAATGATGTCTAGAAGTTCTGCCAAGGAGAGGTTTGGTCACCTAATTGCGCGCCAATAGGGAGAAATCCTTATTGGAAAGCCCCCTCTTTCCTGGGAACGACCTGATCGATTAATATTGTGAATTATAATAAAGGTGATAAATGTTGTTAAAATTATTAAGGTGATTTTTATAAAGATTTGCTTATTTTATGGACCCCTATTTACCTATTTTTCAAAATATTAGATAATTTTTTTTTATAAAGGTGGGGCCCACATGTGGGGCCCATTTGTGTTGGAAAAATTATTTTGGAAATGGAAAAGTATACGTATGGAAGTATATGTATGTATTGAGTGTATGGTGGGAGAAAATGATATGTGAAAGTGATAGGTGTGTGATGGGTGTGTGAGTGGAAAATGGTGGAAAAGTGGTAGTGTGATAGTGATGTGTAAGAGTGTAGTGAAATTAATTTTTGGGTGGGTGGGGGATTGATGTTGGTTATGGGGGAGAAAAATTAAGTGGTGTATATATACTATTGATATATATAATTTGAAAACATGTGTTATATATATATATATATATATATATATATATATATATATATATTATATTTTAATTTTTTTTGGTTTGATTGTTGATTGAAAAATAATTTCATCCGTTGCACATTGATTGCATAAATAATTTTCTTTGCACAGTACCCTTCCATTCTCCTATAAATAGAAGTTCATTCCTTCATTATTTCTTACGAATTCATTGAAACTCTAGAGAGAGAAATTATAGAGAGAAAGAAGAAGAGTTTTTTTTGTTACTTCACTACTCTTATATCCAGTTCTTTTACGGTAAGGGGTGTTATTTCTTTTGTATTCAAGAAGAGAACTTCTGTTATTCCATTTTTTTATTGTTCTGTTGGAATAACCTGTATACGCGGGCTACCATATACTTGGTGACATTCTTCTATTATTCTGTCTTTATTATTCTGTTGGAATATTCTGTCTGTGTGTTTTACACCGGACCTGGTTCCATTATTTATTATTCCGTCTTTATTATTCTATCGGAATATCCTATCTGTGCGTTTTACGTCGGACCTGGTTCCATTATTTATTATTTCGCTCTTATTATTCTGTTGGAACATCCTGTCGGTGTGAATTTCACCTGACCTGGTTCCGTTATTATTATTCTGTTGGAATAACCTGTCTATGCGAAGTACCGCATGCATGGTGATTTCTTTTGTTATTCCATTCGTTACTATACTCAGTTGGTTAAAATTTTGACTTCTATACTCCATGAAATTAGTGGAATATCCTTGATATTTGCGCTTCATCCAGTATTTTTCATAGAAATATTCTTCTGAGCATTCTTGAATTTTACTCTACAAAGCAGTATCATGTTGACAATTTGGACGTTATTAGTTCCTGAATAAAATAATTCGTGAACTTGTTTTATTAAATTCTTATATCATTGTCATCATCCTCATGTTTATATTTTTTTGAAAGTCATCTGTGGCCTGTAGTGCATAGATGGACTTGGTATGATTATGACCAGGGATTATTCGGTGTAATCATAACCGTAATATTATAAATGATATGATAAAAGTCTTCATTGGCCCGTAGTGCATTGATGGACAGTTATTGACATGATCATGACCATTGATGAATACACGAATATCCTTGGCCCGTAGTGCATGGATAATTTATGGTCGTGACCCTGATGAATATCCTTGGCTGTAGTGCAGGGATGATGTGGATTATTTAATAAGCTGAGTCTCAGCGATAAAAGTGATGAAAGATATTTTTAAATCATAAAAGATAGTATATTTTATTCTCTACTTGACTCTTTTAATGGATTGCTTATTCCGCTGTAATTAAACTTGATGTCTATTGTATATTATCAGTTTAACATTGTTGAAGACTAATGATAATTTATTCTGCATTATCTTAGTCATAATATTTATTACTGGGCTAGTTGAGCTCACCCTTTCTTTCACTGTTCTCTTCAGGAAATGAGAACGTATCTGGGACGAGTCGGGGAACGGAGTGATGGTACGGATGATAGTATTAGTTAGTATTCCTCACTATTCTGTTAAATAGTGTGACAATAAATGTAATGAGGACTTATTCTGAGAGTGGATATTATCTAGAAGATAATATTTGTATTTAAACTCACAGCTCTCTTGTTGTATAATTAAGATTGTATTTTTATTCTGTACCATGTATTTGGCAACTCAGAATAGGTGATGTATTCCTATTTTGGGGGCGTCACACTCTTTCATAAGATCAAACCTATAATTCAAACTCTCACACAACTCTTCTTCAAATTTATAATATATAGAGTGTGTATAAATGTCAACCATTTGCACTAAAAAGTCATGACAATATTTGATTCTCGGCCTCTCAACCAAATCTTTATTATCCGTAACCAACTCTACATGTCGTTGATGTTGAAGTCCCCGACCAAATTGAATCATAAAATCCACTAAAGAATTGAATTTGGAAACAAATTTTTTTAAAAAATGAATGAGAACTCTCCGCTTGTTAGGTATTTGACATGTCGGCTGAGAAAACATGATTCACATGTGCGGGTACCCATCTAGAACGGATGTCATACATTGATTATAGCCATTTATTACCATTCAACCCACTTTTCTCCACCAACTCCACCCAAGTGCTATCAAACTTTTCCGCAGTCTCCGAATTCCAAATGCAATCTGCAAACTCTTTATAATAATCCTTGAATTTTACGGAGTCATTCTTCTCTGAAAATTTGGTCAAAATGTGCCAACTACAATACCTATGAAATGTACTAGGAAGGATATGTGAAATTGCATTTGTCATAACCAGATCTTGATCGGTGATAATCATCACAGGGGCATCACCTGGCATTGCTTCCAAAAAACACTTGAAAAGCCAAACAAAAGTATCTATGGTCTCATCACTTAAGAAAGCACAACCAAATACAGTAGTTTTCCCATGGTTATTAACTCCCAGTAGTGGTGCAAATATCATTCCGTAACGATTAGTATTGTATGTGGTATCAAAAATGACAACATCACCATAAAAACTATAAGCCCGTCTAGAACTTGCATCGGCCCAAAAACAACGAGTAATCCTGTTTTCATTGTCTGTGTCAATTGTGAAAGTAAAAGCAGGATTCTTTTGTTGTTCTAACTGTAAGTACTCATTCAACATATCACCATCATGTCCCTTTAACTCATTGCGCTTGTCTCTTTCAAAGTTATACAAATCTCGTTGCGTGCAACCAATATTTTCAAACCCTCCCGCCTGAACTGCAAGAAAATTGTATTGTTGGCATTGTGGTATATTCACCATGCCAAGTTGTTGACTCAAAGATTTTTGTGCAGTTGACACATTACGATGCGATCGTAAAAGATGCCTCTTATGTGGGGTAGACAATGGGTGAGAATGACCCTCCTCAATTTTCTTAATTACGTATAAGTCATTTCTTTTTACCACTACAATTCTTGCAGTACAACCTTCTTTTGTCGATCCACGCTTTCTTTTTACAACTACATCGGCTAATTGTTTGCCCTTTCCTTGCTTATAACACACATACTCCTTTCTACAAATCTCATCACTTCCTGCCTTTTTTGTCTCATGATACTTCCGTACACTAAAACCAGCATGCATTGCATATGTATTGTAAAAAGTGTGAACTTCATCTAATGTTTGAAATTCTTGACCTAGCTTAGGTGTAAACTCATCAGCAACTTGAGGATAGTAGAAAAAAGTGTTAGTATTGTTCACATTTAACCCCTCTGAACTCAAGTTATCCTCATTCATGTCTATTTCCAAATTTATTTCTACGTTATCCCCACAACTCCCTATTTCATGGTCCATGTCATCCATTATACCTGATATCAATAATCATCAAATGTTCAAATAATGTGAATATAGCCCTCTAGTGGATTAGTATCAAGCAGACAAATAACTTATGATATGATTAAAGCAATCAAGCAAGATGACTAAGAAATTAAAACAGTAGTGCATTATTCTCAGTCAAAGGCTTTAAGGCATATCATCACAGAGGAACTTACATATCATCACAGAGTAATACAACACATATTTTTAACTGATATCAAAATACGTTATTGTTATAGGGCATATCATCAAAGAGGTGGCGAATTACAGGGCATATCATAACAGAGGAACTTACATTCACAAAATTCTTCCAAGCTAATATCAAAATACCGAACTATTATACTAAAATTGAAGAAGTTTGACAATCAAGGGCTGTAACAGGGAGATTTTAGCACGAATTCGAGTTATATGAAACTAAGTTACACGTACCTGATTTGGAGAGAAGTTCGGCTTTTGTTCTAAACTGAGAAACTGAGTTATAGACGGCTTTTGTTCGTTCTCAGCGAATCTAGGGTTTGGGTATGGGAAGAATTTATATTTGCCTAAATCGCATACCTGCTTTGTGAAGGAAAGTTAGGGATTTGGAGAGAATCGTGAATCTAGGGCTTGGGTATGGGAAGAAATCGTCTTTGGAGATAAGAGAGAGAGAATCGCGTTTTGGGCTGGGGCTGGGATTTGGGAATTGTAAAAAAGGAAGGCTCGATTTTTATATTTTTAAATAGTTATGTTACTTAAGGTTTTTATGCTACTTAAGTATTATGCTTCTGATCTTTCCTATATATATATATATATATATATATATAACCGATTTTCTATGCTATGGCAACGGAAAAAATCGTCGTTATAATCGGTTCGTTCTTAGTTCGCTCATTCCAGCTCGCTGGAGAAGCGAACTGTGTATGTATGTATGTATGTATATATATATATATATATATATATATATATATATATAGTCCGGATCTTAAGCTCACCCCTTATCTAACTCACCCGAGCTCACCCCCCTTTAGCGACGGACCCGGCGACGGTTCGATCATACAACCGTCGTCTATACTTTTAGCAACGGATAAAATATAGCGTCGCTAAAAGTATAGACGACAGTTGTATGACCGAACCTCCGCCGGGTCCGTCGCTAAACGAAGGGTGAGCTCGGGTGAGTTGGATAAGGGGTGAGCTTAAGATCCGGACCGTATATATATGTATATATATATATATATATAATTTATCTGTAGTGAACTAGAATTGTAAGAAATTAATATGTCAAGTTTAGAACCTGGTATTATATCTTTAAGACAATTATGTCCTTCTTATGGTATTTGGAATTGGCGGCACTTGTCTTGCAAGATATAATGACAACATGTGTTATAGCAGCACAACAAATAACATACACAACGAACCAAACTAATGTTCTGAACTTCTCTCTCAAAATGAATTATGAATAACATATGAAATAATGGAGATTAGAAGATTTGAAAGCTTGATGCTTCGATGATTTGAATGATCCAAATGACTGCCCCCTACCCTATTTATAAGAGGGTTTAGTGACCCATCAGATGAGACACAACCCCTTAAAAAGGTTAGGACGTTTATGAAAAGGTATGGCATGACATCTGTTCGGTAAAATGACGAAGTTTTGGCACTTCCGTTCGGGTAAATGACACTTCTCAAAATGACGCAGTATTGACGCGTCTGTTCGAGTAAATGATACTTTCCAAAACGACGCAATTTTGATAATAAATAGCACTTCTCAAAACGACATACTATTTAAATTTTGTTCAAAAAATATATACAGTAACCCATGAGCCCAACTGGTAAGCGGCGCGCGGTTCAAATCAAACCTAGTTTCTTTTCCCTCCACAAAAGTGGGGTACCACTTGGGGCAAATTCAAGAGCTAACTAATTTTATATAAACTTAATTAATATTTAGTTCTTAAACAACTTAATTTCTCATAAATATTAACTATCATTTTCAAGTGTGATTTTTGGTAATTAATTTCTCATTCATTGTCCCATAAATTTGAACTTTCAAATACTTGATTTTAATCTACCCATAGAGTAAAATATATTGATATATAGATTTATTTTAAATGATTAATAAAATTTACTTTAAATTTGGCTCAAATTCTAACACAAAATATATAAACTGTATGTCTGTATTAAGATTATAACACAGAATAAAAATATTTTTATTAATAGTGTATAATCTAATGCAGCTCATATACACATTGGGTCATAAACTTTTAAGTCTAAAATGGTGCAATCCCTCTAGAAACATTGACTGACCCAATTGCAATGTCGATATGTATCAATTGATTGTTGCCAAAATAGATCAGATCATACAAATTTTATCCACATGACCGTATGTATACTACGCATATAATTATCCAATTACTGCATGACAACAAGGACCATGGGTCCCAAGATCCCCAAAGAAGTGGGGCTACTATTTGGAAAGACCACATGTTATTGGTCAAACCTGTCCTCTTCAGAAATTCCCCCCTTCCATACCGCTTCAATTGAAAGGGAGATTTGCTGGTTTGTCAACAGTGTTATATCAATATTTTAGTTATTCATACTTCATATCATATTCTACTAGTTAGGTTTTATTTTATTACATTTTAGTTTTGATAACCTAAAAATTCCAAAGGGAATGCATCAATTAACTTGGCTTAGATGTAAAGAATTGATATTTTCACGAGTAATAAGATTGTTCTCCGTTCTTAAATGAATAATAAATGGACATTTAGAGGCTACATTCATCTGAGAAGTTTGTGAAAATATCAATTTTTTACGCATAATGGCAATTGATTTTAGCAATTGTTATGAATAAATTGATCATAAAAAGTGTTTCTTTACAAAGATTTATTTTGCTATACAACGTTCATACATATCTTTTATGGTACCTGTTGAAAACAGAATCTTTAAAGCCTATACTAAAGCTTTGCTCCCACATAAAATTATAGATTTGGAATTTGTAACAAAATCTAGATTCATGGAAAATAAGACGAGTACGTCAGGTTATCATCCAAGTGAGGAAATGAGCTTCATTTTCATGGATATGGTTCACTTCTATTCTCCCACTCATCTTATTGGGACCATTTTCCTTTTTTAAGATTCTTCATATATATATATACCCTCCATGTGTTTGTTAAAATTCTTCTTTAAGACTGATACACTCACTCAAACCCCAAAAGGTAGAACAATTAAGTTAGGATAGAACCCACGCTACAAATTCCCTGAAATGGGTTTATTGAATTCAAGAATACTATTAGTATTATCAGATTATTTTAGGCTGTAATATATATATATATATATATATATATATATATATATATATATATATATATATATATATCCATTTATTTATTCAACTACAATGTAGCGCAAATGGTAAAAAAGTAGGGAGCGTTAATTGCGTTCCTATATATATTGAGGGGTTTTGCAATATTTTAAGTAAGTTTTCCACTTTTCTTTTAAGTTATAGTAGAATAGTAAAAGTTACACAGCTTTATAGTCCATTAAAGAAACAGCAACACACCAGATATCATTCTTTAAATATGAACTGAGGTGCAAAGGGGAAGTTCCCATAGTATATCTCTTCTCTGGAAGGAAGTAGAGGAGTCAATTTAGCAGAGTAGCATTATCCCTGCCTACCAAAAGGAGGATAATGGGAGCGGCAGCTAGTGGCACTCCCCTTTACCTCCTTCTATCACTGCTGCTTCTTTTATCACTATTGCATAGACCCACCTTTACCAGAGAAAAGGTAAGCATTCTTATTAGCCTTTCTAATATGGTGCTTGGGCTTCTTTATTTGAAATAATTCAATTAAATTTATCTTTTCTCCTTTCATATTGGCTAGCACTCATATGTGGTGTACTTAGGAGCTCATTCACATAGTGTAGAGGTCTCATCTGTTGATTTGAATGAGTAACCGATTCTCATTATGAGTTTCTTGAATCATTTGTAGGAAGGTAATTGAGTCTTGTAAGCTTTAATGATTAATTCATCTTTTTAATCCCTTTTCAGATCAGTATTTTGTAATAATCTTGATATACTTGAACTTGCCAAAAATGCAGCAATAAGTCCAAAGATGCCATTTTTTACTCTTACACAAGATACATCAATGGTTTTGCCGCAACACTTGATGTTGAAGAAGCAGCCCAAATAGCTAGTCAGTAATTGCTAATCCTTTTAGATTTTCTGTTCTTTTTATTTTTTGAACTTCTGAATGATTTGGTATTTTCTTTATATGTTCATACTTTTGCTGCAATGTCACTTATAGAGCATCCCAAAGTAGTCTCAGTTTTTCTGAACAAAGGAAGAAAATTACACACAACCAGGTCATGGAATTTCCTGGGGCTCGAGGATGATGGCCTAATCCGTCCCAGCTCGATCTGGACAAAAGCGAGATTTGGAAAAGATGCTATTATTGGCAACCTCGACACTGGTTAGCTTTTAGTTCCTGTTTCTTACTGATTTTTTATTAGCATGCTGTACTTATGAAATTTTAAGTTCTTTATAAAGTTTACCTCTATCTATGTATTAGTTCATTTCACTCTAACTGGGAATCTAAATTGTATTTAACTGTATGCAATAGTGAATTTGCATAAGCTGTGTGAAATTCTCACCTTTGTATTTAATTTTCAAAAATTTAAATCTCTGCTCAATTCTAGATCATTTCAATTAATTAATAACAAAAAGTTGTCTTTCATTAATTTGCATTTGGATCATGGACTCTTTTTATGTTAGTTTAAGACATAATTTAAACACACACACAACCTTTTCCACTGCCAAGGTTTGAAACCCAATCCTCTTGGTGCACAAGGGAGGGGGATAACCATTGGGCAAAGACATTTGGATCATTGACTTTAGCCATAAAATACCAATAGTCTTACCTTCACTTTAATTAAAATAATATTGTGGATCAACACTACTATCCAAAACAATCATTTAAATCAAACTTTCATTTTTATATTTCTCCTTGGGATGCTTGGCTTGTTGACCATTACCCAAACTTACTTCTTTGTTCAAGAACGATAGTTGCACTTGACCCATTTGAATTGCCTGTGGTATCTTTCCTTAAAAAAGTATTATCTGGGCACAAATTGCATTACTGTTGTTTAGGATTGGGGGGTTTAACTTCATGATGGAGTTTAATGTATAATATATCAAGTCATCAAGTGTTCTTTTTGGGGTCATTAGAGGTATATTTTGGAATAATTTCATACACTAGTACAAAAATGGCCCACAAGTAGGGTGCTTTGCTTTTTCAGTATTAGAATCCAGAACTTGGAATACTAATTCCCTTTTGGTAAATGAGAGAGAAGTGCTCTGGAGTTTTATAACTAATGTTTCTATATATTAAATGTATTCTCTCGGATATAATAAGACAACCAATCTACTTGAGCTACTATGTTTACATCAAGACATGTAAAATGTGCATTTACTTCATGAACAGCTATTAAGTGTGAAGAAGAAAAATGGATTATTTTTCAATCCATTTTTCTAGTCAGTATACCCTTAAATCAGTGTATGATATGACCATGTAATTTATAGCCTTGGTAATAGACTGAAAAACTGTATTTGTCCAGAAGGAAGTTCCTGGTAAAAGACTTTTTGAATTCTCTTTATTGTTGCAAAGTTTCTAATGTTGCTTGCTTTTTTACTACTACACAGATAGAGAGGAATGAAGTTTAAGGTAGCATTATTGAGAGATGATCTAGAATTAGATTATTTAAATGATTTCTAGTTAAATTATGAATACAAAACACTATGCTTTTGAAGCAATCTTTGGGTTGAGTTTTGATTGGGTAAAAAATAGTGAGAATACTGCTCCTATATTCCATCTATAAGGCTAGTAATAAAAGAACAGTAGGAAACTAAGGCATGATTAGCTCACCAAATAGCAAGAAATTACAATCATGTTGCAGACAACAAACAATTGGGGTATAGCTGAATTGAGTATAATACTAGTGTGTAGCATTTGAATGTCAACTATCACAGACCTCACCATTGTGTAATAAAATTCGGGCAGGTGTTTGGCCAGAATCAAAGAGCTTTAGTGATGAAGGAATGGAGCCAGTTCCATCAAAGTGGAAAGGTATCTGTCAGAATGATGTAGATGCTGGCTTTCATTGCAACAGGTCAAATTACTTTATCCACTGTTTGTTAATAATTCTACCTAGGTGTCTTATTCAAGGGCGGCCCTCTCTGGGATCATTCCATTATATACAGGAATACATGTGCATGGAGAACTAATAAAATGGAGGAATCGTATAGAATTTGATAATTCATTCTGTACCACTCTTTGTCTCTACTTTTTCTTGTTTTTTTTTTGTCTTCCTATCTAACAAAAAGCTTTTTTCATTTGTTAACAACTAGCTTCATTCACATTATTGCTTTTCTAGCCAGTGACCTCCAGATGAAATTTCAATCTTTAACAAAATGAGAAAGAGAGATGCTTAATTTCACAGCACTAAGTTTTCTCTCAGTAGTATACATTTGCTTTATATTTTCTTTCTGAGTAAGGCATCTTGCAGAAAACTGGCAACATTAAGCCTATTGCTTCCGTTCATCAGTTTTCAAGTAGAAATTTATTTGAACATTTTTCATACATACGAAAATACTCCATGGCTGGTGATTCTGGTAAGAAGTGCCTCCCTCATCTAATATAGGGCCATAAAACTAATTCTTGACTACTTCTCATGCAGCACGACCTATTGAAACAGAGCAAGGGGATTAAAATCATGTTCTCATACCATGGAGTTCTAATTCAACGAAGGCATAATCAATAATGTCAATTCAGTGCCTTAATCAGTCTCTTTCTTGTCTTAGATGGCCTCACCTAAATGGTTGTCCTTTTCAAGAATGAGAATCCTGTATTGAACTTACATTTCAAATATGTAGGACTCTTTCAATGTCCTTGGAATTTGCTGTCTACTGTTTACCTGTGATGTTTACTTGTCTAGACTAAGTAAGATCCACCCGTTTGACGATTGAATTACAAAAATTAACTGAAGGAAAAAGGAAAAAAGAAAAGAGGCCAACTTGTTAGACCTTGTATCTTTTATACATCCATGTCTAACAGGTTTATCACTCTCATCATCTTCAGCTACTTAGAATTGATACAAGCTACTGACTTAATATTTCCCCATTATGAAGGAAGCTTATTGGAGCAAGATATTTCAACAAAGGTTATGCTGCTGTAGTTGGACCTCTTGATTCAGCCTATGACTCACCACGTGACAACGAAGGACATGGATCACACACCTTGTCAACAGCTGGTGGTAGTTTTGTACCAGGGGCAAATGTCTTTGGTTTTGGCAATGGGACAGCAAAAGGTGGATCACCAAAAGCACGGGTGGCTGCTTACAAGGTTTGCTGGCCCCCAGAGGGCGGTAATGAGTGTTTTGATGCAGATATATTGGCTGCATTTGATGTGGCCATTCACGATGGTGTTGACGTGTTGTCTGTATCACTTGGAGGTGATGCTGTCGCGTTTTTCAATGACAGCGTTGCCATTGGATCTTTCCATGCTATTAAGCATGGAATATTTGTGGTTTGTTCAGCTGGAAATTCCGGCCCTAATTCTGGTACTGTTTCCAACGTATCTCCATGGCAATTTACAGTTGGAGCCAGTACCATGGATCGCCAGTTTCCTAGTTATGTTACTCTTGGCAACAACATGCAGTTCAAGGTTAGTTGTTCTCATCCTGGTCACATTTTGAGCATCTATTTCTCATATCATAGCTTATGTTCCTTAATGAAACAGATCCATGCTGAAGTGTAAATGCATAAATTGGATGCATTATACTAAAATCATGAAAAGACTCGGGATCTTTAAACTTGAATTATATGCGGTATTTCATGAGTTACGTAATTGTAATATCTGCAAAGCCAGAATGATTAAGAAACTAGCAAATCTTTATCACTTTTTGGCTGCAGAAAACAATAGCATAAAAGAAGAAACATGAAACCGAAGAAAATGAACAATGGAATTACTTCTTGTTTGAGGTTGTAAGAAGAGTAACTGATTATTTTTGTTTAGAAGACTCGTTATAATGTAGCAGGGCTATTTGTTGAATTAGTGGAATTATATGCATTTTGTTCTAAATGCTTCTATATTTTTTTGCTAATGAATCTTTCTTACAAACAAGAGAAATTAATAAATCAACTTTTCCTGTTTTAGTAGGAAGTAGTAGTAAATAGTAATATCCAACTTCAGAAACAACCATCTCCCTTGATAAAGGTAATAAGGTGTAATAGTTATGATAAAACTCTATCTTTACAAAAGCTCACATATTGATACGGCTTTTACCAGGGAGAGAGCCTTTCAACTATAGCATTGCCAAACAAAAAGTTCTTTCCCATTATTAGCTCTAAAGATGCCAAAGCTGATGATGCATATGCCGAAGACGCGTAAGGATAAAACATTTAAGCTTATTCTAATTGCTTACAGGTTTGACTAATAATAACCCGATGAGATTAAGTATTCAGTGCAGAAACATAGAAAACTTAACAATGAAAGGCCTTTATGTGTTTTGCTTGATTCATGCAGTGATCTTTGTAAAGCTGGATCTCTAGATCCTACAAAGGTGAAGGGAAAGATCTTGGTGTGTCTTCGAGGTGATAATCCCAGGGTTGACAAGGGCCAGCAAGCTCTTTCAGCAGGTGCCGTGGCAATGATTCTTGCCAACAATGACCTTTCCGGCAATGAAATTATTGCTGATCCTCATGTCCTCCCTGCTTCACATATTACATACTCTGATGGCCTTGCTGTCTTTCGTTACATCCATTCGTCCAAGTACGACAGTAAGCTAATAACAATATCAACATTGACAATCACGTAAATTCTTTCACCTGGCTCCACCTTAAAGACTTACAGAGAACACAGTTGGCCATATATATGGCTGTTTGCTATATTTCTAGTTATTCATGATTTCTCTTCCTATTTTTGAAAACTTACACAAGTTTAACAGGTCTCCAATGGCTTATATAACCCATCCAACAACTCAATTAGGCGCAAAACCAGCTCCCTTCATGGCTGCTTTTTCGTCAAAGGGACCGAATACGATTACACCAGAGATCCTTAAGGTTTTCCTAAAATCCTTACCTGTTTTTTCTAGTTGCTTCGATTACTTGAAGAGCCTACACAATGTGGCTGCATAACCTTTCAATAATTACTTTTCTTTTCTTTTTCTTTTTCCTTTGTGGTGTTCAGCCGGATATTACTGCACCAGGAGTGAGCATAATAGCTGCTTACACAGGAGCACAAGGACCAACAAATCAAAATTTTGATAAGCGGCGAGTTCTTTTTAATTCAGTATCAGGAACTTCAATGTCATGCCCTCATGTGTCCGGAATTGTCGGCCTACTGAAAACCCTCCATCCAAGCTGGAGCCCTGCTGCCATTAAATCGGCAATCATGACCACTGGTGAGCCTAGACTAGCCCTTTCAACATAATTACTCTAAATTTTAAAATCATGCATGATTACTTGCTCAGAAGATGCATGGAGGAATATGCCAAAATTTTAGAGCCACTTTTTAACAATCATTAGTATCTGAACTGCCCAAACAAAATCTCCTTGGTCGACTAATTTGTTCCTATTTTCCAGCAAGAACGCGAGATAACAATATACATCCAATGACCAATGCATCCCACTTGAAGGCAACACCATTCAGCTATGGAGCAGGACATGTCCAGCCAAATCGCGCTATGGATCCTGGACTGGTTTATGATTTAACTGTCAACGATTACCTGAATTTTCTATGTGCCGTTAATCACAACCAAACTCAAATCAGAATGTTTACAGAGGAACCTTATACTTGCCCAAAACCCATCATTCTCAGTGACTTCAATTATCCTTCCATCACTGTCCCTATGCTCAAGGGCTCAATCACTGTGACTCGAACCGTTAAGAATGTCGGTTCGCCAGGTACTTATAAAGCACGTATCATTAGACCGGCCGGAATAACCGCAATTGTTCAACCGGATAGCCTGGAGTTTGACAAGATTGGTGAAGAGAAGAGCTTCAAGCTTACTCTGAAGCTTAAACAAAGAAATGCAGCTAGGGACTATGTTTTTGGCCAGTTGACATGGTCAGATGGTAAGCATTATGTGCGGAGTCCTATTGTGGTTAAGGCAATTTAAAGATATTATATATCTTCTTGAGTCAACTTGAGTAATTGGATCAACCATTTAATTTGCATCCAATTCTGTTGTTTTTTTTATAGCTCTTTCATAGTGTTTTCTTATGTACTGATTATTATTATTATGGCTGCAAAGGCAGGAAAAAAAATTATGATTACGGATGATTCATTGATATGGAACTTTTCTTCTATCTCTTTTTTTTTTACAGTCGCTCTAAGCACGACCTTAATGTAGTAGATAAATAAAATGTTGTTGAAAAGGAAAGGGCACAAGTATGAAGAAGTAATAAAGCAAAACAAAAGTAAATTAAGAAATTTAGTTGGGGATGATTATGTACTATTAGGGAAAATGCATATATATATATATATATATATATATATATATATATATATATATATATATATATATATATATATATATATTATATTATATATACGGAGAGGATCAAGAGCATACTCCTTAAATAGCATACCGCCTTAAATAGCATACTTTTATCAAAACGACGTCGTTTTCATGGGACGCGGTGGCATTTTTGTAAATACGCGGTGGCATTGTATTTACAAAAATGCCACCGCGTCCCATGAAAACGACGTCATTTTGATAAAAGTATGCTATTTAAGGCGGTATGCTATTTAAGGAGTATGCTCTTGATCCTTACCGTATATATATATATACTACAACAATTACGAGTCTTCATGCTCTGCCGCTGCGTGAGGGATGAAATTAAAGATTCACAAATTCCACATGTAGGGGTAACCCTCTTTGGAATTCTACATATGGATATGCAAAAGGTTTGTCACCATCTTCTGTTCTCCAGCTGCATGCACGCACATATACAATGCTTCCATATTAATTAATTTCATGCATGCAATGAATTAATACGTACCATCTAAAAGTAGAATGAATTAATTAAGCCAGACCTGAAATTTTGGACGAGGTGGTGGAGGAAGAAGGCAACTTCTACCTTACCAAGTTCAGAACCTGGGCAGTATCTTGACCCTCCACCAAAAGGAGTAAACTTCTTGCATGTTTGATCTTGGTTCTGATATATATATATATATATATATATCCAACAAGTTCAAATTTAATTTTGCTTAAATTAAATTTGTAGGATTAACTTTTATTTATTATATTTAATATTACAAAAAACAATTTATTCAATTTTCATATTATCATACAGTAGTAAGTATATGATAAAGTAGACAAATAAATAAATAAAGTAAAATTAAGAAAATCATGAGTAGCAAGTATATGATTACCTCCCATCTCCAAGGATGAAACTGGGAGGCATTTGCATGGAGAGATGTGTCTAAATGGACTGCACTCAGAACTGGTAGGACCTGCCAACCTGATGGTATTACATAATCTGTTGAACAAAATTTAATTTAAAAGTAAGTAGTAGAAGTACACTTTTTCATTGTTTTCTCCTAAATAAATAAATATAGATGATAAAAAAAAATTAATTTGCATTTGCAGAATGATAGATAGAGTAGCTCATGCATGCATGATTATTATCTAGTAGAATTTGATTAATTAATATGGATCTATTAGACTTTTTTCCTATGTAGGCCATGACATGGTATTGATTATAGTAATCACAATTAATCGAGTGTGACAAAAGACATCTTAATTAATTATAAATGGTTTTAATTTGTCAGGATTATTTGGTTTAATTTTATGATTTCATCGTTTCATTAATTAAAACTAGTTTTACCCAAACAACTCTTAAATTTACAACATAAAAATACACCAAATAATTTCTAATACTCAAATAAAATATGCTCTTTTTCTCCGGAAAGACTAAAATGAACACAACTTTATGCTCACTTAAATCTTGTTTACAAATTAAATTAGGTTTAAATTAACTAAAAAAATTAATAAAAATTAAGTTTTCAAAGTATAGATAATTTGCATTTCTAACAAAGAAACTCGGAAGGTGCTACCTCTCTATATTAGATGTTAATAGATGTTAATTTCTGGATCTGGTTAAGATAAAGTTCACACCTCATATCATCATGAAATTCTATAGTTTTTTGTTGCATCCATATCAATGTTGCGTTCCTACATACCCACAACCAAACTTTAGAGTTAAAAAAAATAAATTACATTTACTATCACAAAGGCAACAAAAAGTTATTCTTTTTTATCTTAGTTCATCATAAACTCATCTAAAAGATCATGATTGCATGTACTATTATTAATTAAAAAGTTAATTCATTATATACAGATAAATTTTTGTGCTTTCTTATTATACTATTTGTGTTTATATCTAATAAACTTAAAAATAAATTTTAAATTTAAATATGATCAATTTAATCATAAAAAGTTAATTATAACAAATAAACTGAACGTTGGGAATATAAAATTTGATAGTGATAAATGGTTTGACAACTTCATCCCAACAAAATCCCCAAATTAATTCCATTCAAAAATCTTTGGGAAGGCACACTATATTTATTCCAAAGTATGCAAGTTGCTTTGTTGTACCTAGTAATTCAAATAATAATCAAGGATTCTTTGGTATTACTCCATCCGTCCCATAGTTATAGGCTGATTTTTTATTTTGAGATGTCCCAATATATAAACTACTTACTATTTATAAAATTTAGTTGGTTCATTATTTTAATTTTATGTCCTTATAATAAATATTCAACCATTACTCATTTTTTGAAGAAATAACCTTCAATATCATTATTTTTATCACCACATTTAATGTTGTTGTATTTTCAATAAAAGAATTCAACTTTTTAGACTTTACAAGTTTAACATATTTTGTGTATAAAAGGCAATTGTATCAGCAATCAATGAAGTTAAGAGTTTCAATGTGATAAGTAAGGAGTAATTAATTTATTCATTAATTATATATTAAGGGGTATATGTGGAAAATTTTTGTTAAAAATTAACTTAAACTGATTTTCTTAAATTATGTGCTAAAAGAAATCAACCTATAACAATAGGACGGAGGGAGTATCACTTATGCTTCAGCTAGCATGCATAAAACCTTTGAAGTGACTTCTATGTACTTTTATTTGATAATAATAATGAAGATAGTATATATATATAGAGTCCGGATCAGGTCCGGACTCTTGGATTTTAACAAAATTCGGACCTTTTTTTTTTTGCTTTTTTTTTTGAAACAACTAAAAAAAATAAATTATGGAACTGAAATTTTTCCATAATACAGTGTTTTGGGCGTGATTTGGATGCCTATACCAAAACATTTCTGTACAGTCTGGGCATACTGTACATACATTGGTTGGTATAGGTATTAAAAACACACCCAAAACACTGTATTATGGAAAAATTTCAGTTCCATAATTTATTTTTTTTAGTTGTTTCAAAAAAAAAAAAAAAATTGGTCCGCATTTTAGGACCTGTCCGGACTCCCGGACAGGATCCATTCTGTATATATATATATATATGAGTCCGGATCCAATCTGGGATCCCGAACTCTATTAAAATACGGATTTTTTTTTGAAACAACTAAAAAAAATATTATGGAATTGAAATTTTTACATAATACAGTGTTTTTGGTGTGATTTGGATGCCTATACCAAAATATTTCTGTACAGTCTGGGCAGACTGTACATACATTGGTTGGTATAGGTATTAAAAACACACCCAAAACACTGTATTATGAAAAAATTTCAGTTCCATAATTATTATTTTTTTTAGTTGTTCTACAAAAAAAAATAAAAAATAATTTGGGGTCCGTTTTTGATCAGGTCCGAGAGTCCGGACCTGATCCGTAGTGTGTGTGTGTGTATATATATATATATATATAAGAAGTATCATTATAAATTTATCACCAATCAAAACCCTTTAATTATGTCTTATACTTATTGTCCGCGTGACCATATTAATTATTATCTCTGTTTCAAAATTAGATATATAATTTAATTTTTGAAGTCCTTTAAAATTAGTATGACTAATAAAAATTTAGAATAAAATAATTTTTTTATCAATTAAAATTAAATAGTTTCACATCAATTTTAAAGTTAATAGGAAGTTATCAAATTATATATATAATTTTAGACCAGAGCTAGAGTAGTGTATATTAAGGGCGATATATTCACATTTCGTACCTTTATATTTTACATCTTTGAGAGCCTTTCGGTGCACAAATTTGACTATGTTCCCATATCTTAAAGCTTCATTGATGACCTACAAGCAATTAAAGCAAAAGATATATAAATTCATATAATATGTACAGTACTCAAAAGTGACTTCAAATATTTAAACATAAATAATAAGATGAAATCACCACTTACATGTTGAGTAAATTCCATTTTCCTATAGTCATCCCAATTCAAAGACGCATCTTTTTTCTTCATGCTTCTTATATTCTGGTGCTCCAACTATATTAACAACCCATAAAGCACATAAAAAGAAACATATATATATATATATATATATATATACACACACACACACACACACATTTGTAGATTATAATCCCTTCCTATAATTAAAATTAAATATATATTTTTAAAACGACTGATTTTAAAGAAAATTTTTATTTTTTTAAAATATAACCTAACATTAGTTAGAAATATATAAATGTGACATAAATAATGGCATTCATGCTAGGAACTTTATATCAGTTTATAATTTAAACCTATTAGAAATGTATTTTTAATTTTAAAACGAATGGGGTATATATATATTGTAGCTACATGTGTATACTTTTAATTATGGGTAATAATTATTGAAGGAGAATTGATATTGTCACCTTTAATTGCTCAAGTGCACTAGGGGATTGATCAAGGAAATGAACCACCATGGCCATTAAGGAAGAGGTGGTTTCATAACCACCAAGAAGAGAATCAAGAACAAAACTAACTTTTTCATCTAAAGATAAGGTATCTACACATAGAAGTATCTCTAAGAAATCAGTACTCCTTTTGTTATCTGATGAATTTCCTGCATTATTCTTTCTTCTTTCCTCTATGATTGCTTTGACACTTGATGATATTCTTTTTCTAGCCTGTAAAGATATAGCACATAATAAAAGTAGATGATGATCACATCACATGCATGCCTTCTTTTCATATATTCAATAATATATATATATATATATATATATATATATATTATAATTATTCATTTTTTTGTAATAATTAACTAGTATGAGTTAAAAGAAAATTAATCAAGAGGAAATTAATTAACCTGAACAGCTTTTGCATATGGAGTGCCAGGAATATATAGGGGAAGAGAAATGAGTCCTCTCATGAAAGTGAGAAAATCTTTGAGAATTCTTGAGGTTTGAGGTTCATCTGGGGTTAACCCGAGCACCTGTTTTACTATTACATTGAAAGTAAACTATTGGGACAAAGTTTCCCAACAGTAAAAAAGTAAAAAAAAAAAAAAAATAGTGCCATATCAGATTATTATTAATTTAATAGTACTTTAAATAAGAAAAAAAATGTACTTGGATGAATTATATAATACCTTTCTAGCTTCTTCACAAAAGAGAACTTGTTTTTTAAGTTTCCAAGAATCTAAAATCTGAATAGCATTATTCTCAATGTCATTGAGAAATTGAGGGTTTGATTTGGTGGTGGTGACAAGAGAGAGGGCCACATTCCTGAGTCTCTTGTGGGTGTCACCAACTGCCACTAGCATTGAGAGGCTCCCAAGGACTCCATGGATGGGCTTTGGATAGCTGCACTGGAACAATTTGTCTTCATTTTGTAGAATGAAGTAGTTAAGCTCTTCATCACATGAAACTATTGTAGGTGTGAAGAATAAATGGGATTTGAACACCTTCCCATACCTGAAAATAATCAATTTCATTTTGTTATATATGTTTACACTTTATTTCTATATAGCCTATATCTTAGTCTTGAAAAAAAAAATAACTACATATATATATATATATATATATATATATATATATAAATACAGGAGACCAATTAATAACTAACGTTGATTATAACAATTTTTCAATCAGCGCATTGTTTATTTAAAAAAGATCATCCACATGCACAGGCTAAGACAATTTATAACCAACGATAACTATATAGGAGCTAGCGTTGACTATGACAATTTTTTAACCAGCAGTCTTCCATTTCAAAAAGATCGGTCACATGTGATGGCTGAGACGATTTATAGCCAAAGCTAGATGTGAATCAGACTCTAATATCTATCTATGTGTGTGTGTGTGTGTGTGTGTGTGTCTACGTGCGTGTGTGTTAAAACTCACCTAGAACAATGGTGTTGAAGGAAGGTGCCAATAGAGTTAGAAGGATGAGGGTTGAGAAAAGAGAGGGTTTCACCAAGTAGAGGCCAACTAAAAGTCCCTTTAGGAAGTACTTGGCCATTAAGCTTCAACAAGAACAAAGGCAAAAAATGGTTTATGATGAGACCCATCAAAAACCCAAGAAAGAAAACTAACATGACCATCCAAAAACTCCCACCCATTAATTAAGGATCGGAATTTGATGATTATATTGTGTTTGTGGAAGTAATATATATGAAAGGAATAGTTAGCTAGCTGCAACTTAATTATCAAACTAGTTGTTGGTATCAAATGCTAAGCCAGCTTCGACTAACCTATATATAGAGTGGAGAGTAAATACAGCTTATATATACTAATAATAAAGTACACCATCCAAAAATAAAATTATACATACACACACATATATATATATATACAGTCCATTTCTTAGGCTCACCCTTATTGAGCTCACCCCGAGCTCACCCTGCAATTTTTTTTTATATAAAAAACCGCAACTAATAAAAAATGTATAATAATTTTTGGAATTGAAAGTTTTTTTAAAAAAAGTGTTTTGGGTGTGATTTGGGTACATATAACAAAACAGTGTTGTACAGAACACTGTTTTGTTATATGTACCCAAATCACACCCAAAACACTTTTTTTTAAAAAACTTTCAATTCCAAAAATTATTATACATTTTTTATTAGTTGTTTAAAAAAAAGGCAGGGTGAGCTCGGGATGAGCTGGTGAGCCTAAGATCCTTGCTCTCTCTATATATATGTATATATATATATATAAGTTTAGCAACACAATGAAGAAAGCGAACAGGCTTTTCTACAGAGATTATTACAGTCAGTGAACAGAAATAAACTTTATCAGAAGGTATTTATATAGCATATATAGGAAATCAAAAAGCAATTTAGTATAGTATCTAGACTTCTAAATACCACTGGTTAGGTACGTACTACGGTACTAGGGTTGCAGTGTCTTTTGTGCTTGCATGTGGGAGTGATTATGCTATTCACTACGCGGAAAAAGATTTATTTCTACCGGATATTATGTCGAAAAGAATAAGAATATTTTCCGCGGAATTGAAAATTCAGTCGAAAATAAATCGAATGAGAATAAGTCCTTTGAGAATTTGTCAAAAATACAAGTTGATATTTATATAAATTTCAACGAATGTAATTTTGACGGAAATTCCGTGTAAATTCGTTTATTCTGTTAAAAATAATTTTTTTAAATATTTTTTTGGTTTTATAATATCCAGGTTTTTAAATCTAAATTTGTACATGTACCTATTTTCAATCAATTTTTTTCAACAACATATACATATAAATCGCAACGACCAACATAGACATCAAAATAACTATTCTTTCAAACAATTCTCAACAATAACACATGCATATAAACTTAACTACTTTTTTAAACCTCATACATGACTAAAAAAGAAAACAATTATGTGCAAACCACATGTAATGTTATGTATAAATACATGTAATAGTAGCTAAGCTAAGAAAGAAAATAAATAAAAACTAAATTTTGTACAAATATAAATTAAACTAAAATCATAATCAACAATAATGTACAATGTAAGTATCACTATCATTGGGCGAGGGCCGACTGTGCTGCCACTACAAGAAAATCGGCTATTTCCGATGGAATTATCTTTGACGGAATGAATTCTGTCGACATTAAGTTATTCCTGACAGAATAATCTGTTGAATATAATTTCTTTGAAAATAATATAATTTCGACGAATTTTCGTTGGAAGTATTATTCCCTCTATGGCGCCAGCGTGAAACGTATAGTCAACGAAAAAGGAGTTAATTATGTCTGAGGGAATGTCCGTCGAAATTAACATAATTCCGAAGAATTGATTGTGACATAAATTCCGTCAAAAATAAGACTTAAAACCTAATTTCTTCTCCGACGCCTCCCACTCCTCCCTCACACTCTATATGTCTTCTTACTCACCCCCTCGCCCCCTCTCGCGACTGGCCCCCCCATCCCCACCCCCACCCCCACCCCCTCCCCCTCCCCCGCCACCAAACATTGCCGTCAAACACCACTGGACGCCCCCACCCCCTTTTCATATCCGATTCTCTCCTAAATTTCAAGGTATGTATATATGAAATTTGATTTATTAGATTATTCGGTATTAACAATTGAGTTGGGTGTGAATTGGTCTGAATTGATGACTGAAATTGGTAATTAATTGGTTTCAATTTGGTTATATATGTTCTTAGATTTGGGTTTAATGTATCAGAGTTATATATGTTATGAGATGTTTCAATAATTAATCTGATTTGGATATTTGTGTTGATTAATTGATGATATAAATTGATGTTTTATATATTGTTATACTTAGTTATAATTCGATTTGGAATGTTGTATGAATTGATTTGAATTTCAAATAATGGTTTGAAATGCTATGAAATGCTTTGGTTGATTGATTTATGGTATAATATTTGTTATTTCTAACAGAATTTCCGACCAAATTTTTGTCATAATTCTTCAATTTTCCAATATTAAATTTACATAATATAATATAAGATAATATAAAATAATAAATTTAAATAACATAAGATAATTAATATAAAATGAAATAATATAATATGTTTTAATAAAAAAATAATTTAAAGAAAATAAAATAAAACTACATGATATAATTAACTTATATCATATCTAATAAATAAATAAATAAATTTTTAATTAAATATATAATATAATATAATATAATATAATATAATATAAATAAAATAAAATTTTAATTTAATTTAATAAATTTAATTTAATATAATATAATTAATTTAGAAAATTAGATAATATAATATAATACAAACTAAAATAAAATAAGTAAAATAATAATAATAAATCAGAATAAATAAATTAAATGAAATAAATTTAATTTAATTTAATAAACTAAATTAAATTAAATTTAATAAATATAATAATATAATATAATAGAAACTAAAATAAAATAAAAATTAATAATAAATTAGAATAAAATAAATTAATTGTAATAAAATAAATTTAATTTAATAAACTAAATTTAATTTAATTTAATAAAATATAATAATATAATATAATGTAGTACAAAATAAAATAAAATAAAATAAATAATAAATTTGAATAAAATAAATTATTTGTAATAAAATAAATTTTAATTTAATAAACTAAATTTAATTTAATTTAATAAATTAAACTTAATTTAATTTAATAAACTAAATCTAATCTAATTTAATAAATTAAATTTAATTTTATAAATATAATAATATAATATAATACAAAATAAAATAAAATAACATAAAATAATGATTAATAATAAATTAGAATAAAATAAATTACTTGTAATAAAATAAATTGAAATTAAATTAAATTAAAAATAATATAATAACTTTTAAAAATATAATGATATAATATAATACAAAATAAAATAAAATAATAAATTGGAATAAAATAAATAAAGCAAAACAAAACACCTAGTAAATTTAACATAAAATATTAATAATAAACTAAGTAGCATTTGCTTAGTTTTTCACGATTAAATTAAACGAATAAGTACTATATGTATATATACATATATGTATTATACTTTGGAATTTAGAATTAAATCCGTTTGACAAGTAAGAGTGAATGTCGAATAGTAGACCTCATATTCAAATAATAATTTTCATAAACTAAGTAGCATTTGCTTAGTTTGCCATGCACAATCTTCAATAAATTCGATCAATATATACATGTGCATTTAGTATATATGCCGATGAGCTTAGAAACCCGTTTCACATTCACTCGATAGGAGTGAATGTCTACTGAGTGAATGTTGAATAGTCTCCAGTTTCGGACTATTACTGAATGTTATGTCTCTCACTTTGGCTGGTGCCAATTTACATGGTACGTTTTTATTTGTTTTGAGAATTTTTCAGCTGGTTATCTCTACATGTTCTCTGAATGCATTCTTAGACTAAGTTATCTTGGTCTATTTCGTGTACTTGGAGGCCATGGGGAAGTGCTGAATTTTCTTAAAACAATAGAAAGGTACTCAAAAATGGCACTAGTTAGGAGACGCATCCAGGAACGGGATAGAAGCCTAACACCTATAGAGTGGAGATATATACTAAAAAAATATAATTCATGCATGGACCAGATATATCAATATTTCCTTTCTAATACAGGTGTTTTATCCTAAATTAAAGATGTCAACAGACCGAAGTTGGATGTATCGTAGGATACGGGTTGATGGGACGAGATTAGTTGATGTGTACCATGATGGGGTTTGAAATTTTATGAACAAAGCAATAGAAGAACATGTTGATGATTCGAACGGAAAGATGAGATGCATGTGTGTTAAGTGTAAAAACATGATCTGGAAGAAAGCCAATGAAATTAAATTTGACTTGTTTTCATGTGGGTTTGTGGATGGGTATTCAGTATGGATTCATCACGGGGAATCAGCTGAGATGAGAGAAGTGACCGACAATATTGTAGACCAACCAAATTAATGGAATTCCTACACCGATAACTATGATGTCGTGGAGATGTTGGTTAATGCTTATGGCCCTACCAATATTGACTGAGCTGAAAATGAGCATTCGTTAAGTAGTGCTCCACACGTGCTGTGACGCCCCGAAAATAAGTCCATTCTATCCAACCCATTCTGATTCGCCAAATACATGATACAGAAATAACTACAACTTTATTATTACAACATATAAACTGTGAGTTTAAATACAGATATTGTCGTCTAGACAATATCCACACGCAAATAAATCCCCATCATAATTATTGATATATTATTTTACAAAAATGATGAGGACTACTAAACAACTCTCTCTAGAACCTTCATTCCATACCCCGACTAGTAATCGCTACATTCTCGCCCCTGAGAAGAAAAATGGAACAAAAAGGAAAAGGGTGAGCTCAACTAGCCCAGTAAAGAATATTATGACTAAGATAATATACAACAAATTATCATTAGTCTTCAACAGGGAAAAATCTAATAGAATACAATAGACAACCAGTTTTAAATCAACAACTGCAGCAGAAAACATAATTCATTAGAAGAGTTAAGTAGATAATGCAAACTATTATCTTCTATATATGAATTTAAAAGTTCATCGTCGATATTTTATCCCTGTAACATCAATCAATATATATCTGAAATCAAATATTCATCTTTGCACTACAGGCCAAAGATATTCATCAGTTGGTCATGTTCATCTAAACACTTGTTCATCTTTGCACTACGGGCCAAAGATATTAATCAGTCGGTCATGTTCATCTCAACACCTGTTCATCTTTGCACTACGGTCCAAAGATATTCATCAAGAAATCATTCATCTTTGCACTACAGGCCAAAGATATTCACTAATATCATCATTTAGGACTGAGGATGATGAAAAATATTTTAAAGGAAACGAATCCAGTGAATCAAAAGAACAAATATTAAGAATTCGTACTTTAAACAATTCTCATTCAAAAATACTTCATAAATAACCAGAGTAGGGTAAAATTCAAGAATGATCAAAACATGGATACAATCAAAGCTATTATCCAGAATAGATATTTTGGACAAAAAGTAGAAATTTCATTTTTCGGTGAATAGTGCCGTATACGTGAATAGTGTCGTATACGTGAATAGTAACTCCGACACCAAAAGATAGAAATTTCACAAAAAAAACATCATCATGTTTCGTGAATAGTACTCGTGAATAGTAACTCGTGAATAGTAACCCCGATATAAAAAAGTTATAAATTTGATAAAAAGTTCCAACCAATATTTCAGCATAATGATATTGAAGAAATAATATCATTTGAGAAGAAAATAACATCCCTTACCTCGAAAGACAGTACTTCTAGTTGAAAAACCGAATATAGGCTATGACTTGAACTTACACCGTATAGCAATACTCAAAGTATACTCAAAATACTCACAAGAATACGCTCGATAATATAGAGAGAGAAAACTTCAATTTCTAGTGTGATTTTCAATTCTAACCTAAGCACCTATTTATAGGAAATTGCTTAGAACACCAAAGCAGAAAATTTATTAAAATATTAATATTTATAAACATATTATACGTACTCCTTGAAATCTGAATTTCAGCAATTCACACATGCTAACCTTCTAGAAAAAGTAATAAAAACGGTTTTCTTAAAATAATTATTTAAAATTTCCAAAAATCAATTATTTTGGAACTACGGAACTTCAATAATTCATAATAAATAGCTCTTTTATTAGAAAATTCGAATCTCGCTATTTTTTATAGAAACTTCAATTCTCTACAACTTTGCAGAAGAAAATTTTTTCAAATTCCAAACAGAAATTGACCGAAATCCACAAACGGACGATTTTACAGGCTATAATCAAATTTCAGTCAAGAAATGGGGTCCACCGACACATAAAACATGCTTTAAATATTTTTGGTAACAAAAATACTCTTCCTTCACATATACTCATATATCCCACATTCATCATAAAAATATCATCATTATTATATTATTAAAATATAATAATATATTTAAATGAATTATTTTATCAGAAAAAGATAAAATTTCAATTTTCAACAATTATCACATTAAAAAATTTTCTCCATCTATATCCACATAAAATCAATATTTTCCTCATCATATGAATCAATAATTAATTATTCACAAATAATATTACAGAATCACAATATTGACAACAAGGCAGTTCCTAGAAAAGAGGAGGCTTTCCAATAAGAATTTCTCCTTACTGGCTCGCAATTAGGTGACCAAACCTCTCCTTAGACAGAACTTTCTAGACATTGCCAATAATGTTATCCAATAATATTATTCAGATAATATGAATTATTGCTCCGATAATGAAAAATACTGTGTAATGACAATTTATTGAAACAACAGTAATATAAAATATCAATGCAGCAATTATTGAATCACTAAAATAAAATATTGAACAGTAATTACTGTAACAATTATTGAGTAGTGCCTTCTTACGTAAGAATCAATAATTGGTGCAATACCGTGTGCTACTGTGCTTTAACCACCGAGTATTTTAACAGTATTAACGGTAACAACTACGCCGTTATTTTTAAACAACTTATATTTGTCGTTTTCTTCATCCAATCGCTTTCCATTATGGGGCCTACAAAAGACTGCGTCGTCGTACGAATATTCCCCGACAACAAGAATATTCCACGACCAAACGAATATTCCCCGACAACAATGAATATTTTATAACCACTTGTTTATTTTGAAATATTTGCGTATTTTACCCATAATTATCCGTATTAATCAAATCAACCCTTACTATTTCAAAATAATAAATAAAGAAAATTAAATTTCATTAATAATAAGTTGGGGTCTTACACGTGCCAAATGATACAACTACTACCTTTTACAAGATATTATCTTAATCAGGGGTCCCACGGTATCCTGGAAATGATAAGCACACCAGGCTATCTGTAGTGATGAAACATTTACACTTCAAGAATGAGTAGGATTGTAATGAGTGAGGGTTCAATGATTTGCTTTGTATTATCATCGAGTTTTTACCGACCGATCATACTCTGCCCGCGAGAAGATCAATACTTTTGAGAAGGATTACATGTTATATTATGGGGATGATAGAGATAAGGTGCAGTGTGATATATGTAACTTGCCTCGGTACAAGTCGACAAAATGTGGGGGGGGGGGGGGGGAGAAACAAGTGCCTAATAAGATATTACGGTACTTTCCTATTTCACCCAAACTGCAACGTTTATTCATGTCGTCGCACACTGCTGAGCATATGAGTTGGCACAAAAGAAGGGACGTTGTGCCTAGTTAGTTGACTCACCCTACAGATAAAGACTCACCCTGCAGATAGAGATGAGTGAAAGAAATTTGATGAACATTTTCTAGAATTTGCTGATGAAGTTAGGAATGTCAGGCTTGGCATGGCTAAGGATGGCTTTTGCCTATTTAATAATTTTAATCAACCCTACTCTATTTGGCCAGTGATTATAGTAGTTTACATCCACCGTCAATGTGCATGAAGGGTCCGTATATGCTCTTGACTTTACTCATACCTAGGAGACGGGGGTTCAAACTTATGATAAATTGGTTAAGCAGAATTTTGTTATGAAGACTACCTTGTTGTGGAGTATCACTGACTATCCGGCACTTGGGATGATTAGTGGTTGGTCGACTCACGAGAAATTGTCATGTCCAGTCTTTATGAGGATGTGCAAGGCACACAACTACTTTATGGACAAAAAATCATCGCCATCATTCCCCCGCTCACTATCCTCACCCTGTTTGGCATCGCCACCCTTTTGATACAATTAAAAATATAACTTATTAGTCAGTAACAGAGAATTAAAGAGACAACTAAATGATAATTAAATAACATGTAGAATATATAACTTAAAATGAATAAAATACATAAGTAGTCGGGCCGGGGATCGGCCCAAAAGCCTCTAACAGTAGGGTGACCACCATCCGTACCACCTTATTGAGTATTACGGTGAATTGCTCCGAAGGGATACCCGTACTCTCAGTGGTGGCCCCTGCTGAAATGTTCTGAGCAAGCTGATGAAGGCGAGCACGACTAGGCAAGTCCTGACGATAAAATATCAGATCCGTACCAAACGTCTTCGACGCCGTCATCATAACTCTCTAGAATAACTCGTCATCCAAGCTAGCGCATGTATGAGATGGTCCAACAAGTGCTCTTAGACGCTAACACTGGCTAGAGTTTGCGAAAATAAAAATAATTTTACTAATAATTTATAAACAATATAAATTATGGAATAACAAGAAATATAATAAAATGAATACCTCTAAGTAATGTATATACTGGTACCCTAGACAGACCCAACACTCGATAGTTGCTGATATGTATATACTGATAGTACTATTATTGTGATGCCCCCAAAATAGGTATACATCATCCATCTTGAGTCGCCAAATACATGGTACAAAATTCAAATATAACTTAATAATACAACTGTCATGTAAAATACGACAAAATATAAACTGAGAGTTTTAATACGAATATTGTCTTCTAGACAGTATTCAAACTCAAATGGAGTCCTCAATACATTTATTATCACACTATTTTATAGAATAGTGAGGACTACTAATGTAAACATCTGGACAGTCACTCCGATCCCCGAATAGTCCCGGCTACGTTCACATTTCCTGAAGAGAACAATAAAAGCAAAATGGTGAGCTCAACTAGCCCAGTAAGAAATATTATGACTAAATTATTGTTATCCTTCAACAGTGTTAAACTGATAAAATATAATAAATATCAAGTTTAACTGCAGCGAAACAAACAATCCATTAGAAGAGTCAAGTAGAGCATGATATCTACTATCTTATATGATTTAAAAGATTTTTCATCACTTTTATCGCTGAGACTCAGCTTAATAAATAATCTACATCATCGAATCACCCCTGCATTATGGCCAAGGATATTCATTAGTATCACAACCATGAATTATTCACGCACTACGGGCCAAGGATATTCGTGTATTCATCAATGGTCATGATCACGCCAACAACTGTCTATCAATGCACTACGGGCCAATGAGAACTTTTACCACATCATTTGTAACATTACGGTCATGATTATACCGAATAATCCGTTGTTATAATCATACCATGTCCATCTATGCACTATCTATGCACTACAGGCCACAGATGACTTTCAACATAATATAAACACGAGGATGATGACAATGATATAAGAATTCAATAAAACAAGTTCAAGAATAAATTTTAAAGATTTATAATTTAATTTATCCAGAAATCAATTACGTCCAAATTTTCAACATGATACTTCTTTGTGGAGTAAAATTCAAGAATAATATTATTCCAAAAATAATTTGGACCAAAAACGAATAAACTTTTATCAAGAATAGCACCCCGGGTGAATAGTACTCGATTGAATAGTATCCCATGAATATTACTACGTGAATAGTAACCCGTGAATAGTACTCTGGCATGAAAAGGTTAAAATTTAACAAGAATGCTCAGAATAATATTTTCATAAAAAGATACTGGATGAAACGCAAAATTTAAGGATATTCTACTAATTTTATGGAGTATAGAAGCCAAAACTATAACCAAATGAGTATAGAATTCGAAATCTGAAACGAAATAATATTACTTACATACTACAGAGTATGGAAGAAAATACTATTTCAAGCTAATATTGAACAAAAATAACATCCCTTACAAATATTAAACGAAAATAATATTCATTACGAATATTAAACGAATATAATATTTCTTGTGAATATTGAACGAAATAAAATTTCTTATGAATATTGAATGGAAATAATATTCATATGAATACAAAAAATAATATCTCTTCAGAATATGAAATAAATAATACCCCTTACCTTGAAAAGAAGAGTATTCTGACTGGTAGGGCGGGAATATTCTTGAAGAAAACTTTTACTATTTTCTACGCTCAAAGCTTTCTAAAACTCGAAAGAAATACGCTCAATATTATAGAAGAAGAATTCTCTGATTTTGATGTGATTTTCAATTCTAACTAAGCATCCTATTTATAAGAGAATGGAAGGGGCACTGTTAAGAATTTTTTCACGGACGTAACATTCAAAAATTCAGGCCGAAATCATTCAATTCACGGATGACTTACCATCATTGCAGGTAATTGAATTTCGAAGTAAATTCAAGTAAAAACAAAAAATTAAAATATAATTTATATATATATAATACTAATTCCCTCCCAAATTCCTCCCCCACCCCATTTTCATTTCATCCATTTTTTCCACACGTGGGCCCCACATGTGGCCCCTACCAAATAATACGCCAATATTTACAATACTTCATACAAATCACCTCAATATTTTTAACAATATTTATCATCATTATTATAATTCGCAATATTTAACAACCAGGTCGTTCCTAGGAAAGGGGGGAATTTCCAATAAGGATTTCTCCCTATTGGCGCACAATTAGGTGACCAAACCTCTCCTTAATAGAACTTCCAGACATCGTCAATATTGCGAATAATAATATTAATAACTTTGTCGTCTCAATTATTGATTTAATAATATAAAATATTATGAAGATGATACTGTGACAATAACTGAATCAATAATATGAGAGATATGATGCATCAATTACTGTAGAAATAATTGAGTATAACTGAGTGACTTCTCACGTAAGCATCAATAATCAATACAGTGTGTTACTATGCAACCACGCGCATTACTGTGCTTTTACTACCGGGAATTCTAACAGTTAACGGTAAAACTTCCGCCATTATTTTCATAAAAAGATATTTCTGTCGTTTTCCCATTCCGACAATAATTACGTTGTGGGATCCACCAATGATTGTGCCGTCTTACGAATATTCCCCGACCAATCGAATATTATATAACAACTTGCTTACTTTGTAAAATTTATAAATATTACCCACAACTTTAATATTATAACAAATCAACACCATAATTATTCAAAATGATATTTATAGAAAAAGTTATCTTTATTCATAAAAGTTGGGGTCTTACAACCTCGCCTTCTTATGAAATTTCGCCCTCAAAATTAGGATACATACCTGGTATGTCGAAGAGGTGAGGATACCTTGATTTCATATCAGATTCTAACTCCCAAGTTATTTTCTCAACATCGTGGTTTCTCCACAAAACTTTGACTTGAGGTATAATCTTGGAGCGTAGAATATGCTCCTTCTTATCTAAGATTTTAACAGGAACCTCTTCATACGTTAAATCTTTCGCTATTTCGTCTGGTTCTAACTCAATAATGTGGTTCAGATTTTTCACATATTTACGTAACATAGATATGTGAAAAACATTATGAAGACGAGACATACTTGGCGGTAAAGCGAGTCTATATTCCACAGTTCCTACTCGATCGAAGATTAAAAATGGGCCAATGAATCGAGGATTGAGCTTTCCTCTCTTTCCAAATCTCGTAACTCCTTTACATGGAGCAACACATAACAACACATGATCTCCAATATTGAATTCCATGTCCTTTCGATGAAGATCAGCATAACTCTTTTGTCAATCTTGTGAGGTTTTTATATGTTGTCGGATTGTTTGAATCTTTTTTGTAGTCATACGTACCAACTCCGGTCCCAACAACGTTGCTTCACCCACCTCATCCCAGCATACTGGAGTACGACACTTTCTTTTATACAACGCCTCAAATGGAGCCATGCCAATACTTGCTTGATAACTGTTGTTGTAGGAAAACTCCACCAATGGTAAAAACTTGTCCCAACTTCCCTTGAAGTCAAGGACACAGAGTCTTAATAGATCTTCTAGAGTTTGAATAGTCCTCTCCGACTGTCTGTCCGTTTGAGGATGATATGCCAAACAAAATCGTAAATCCATTCCTATAACTTTTTGCAAACTAACCCAAAATCATGAAGTGAATCTTGTGTCTCGATCAGAAACTATGGATACTGGCATGCCATGCAGTCTTACAATCTCTTTTATGTACATACGAGCAAGAAGTTCAAGTGTATAAGTTTCTCGTATAGGTAAGAAATGAGTAGATTTGGTCAATCTATCAACAATGACCCAAATTGCATCTATGCCTTGAGAAAACTTGGAAAGACCAGTAACGAAATCCATGGTAATATGCTCCCACTTCTATTCTAGAATTTTAAGTGGTTGTAATGGACCTTTTGGCACTTGATGCTCTGCCTTGACTCGTTGACAAGTTAAACACCTTGAGATAAACTGTGCTATCTCTTTCTTCATATTGCTCCACCAAAATATATGTTGAAGATCACTATACATTTTGGTACTCTCAGGATGGATTGGAAATGGTGTGTTGTGCGCCTCCATTATAATTTTATACTTCAAGTCAGAATCGTTAGGAACACAAATTCTGGAGTTGACTCAAGGTATTCTTTCTTCATCGAATCTTGCTTTTAGAATAGCATTTTCTTGTACTTTCTTCCTTATACGCATCAGCTCCAGGTCTGTAGCTTTAGCAGCTTTAAATTTATCGATTAAAATTGGTTCTACTCTTATATTCACCATCATTACATGGGTCCCTGGAGTCTTTAACTCAAACTCTATCCTTTGCAAGTCATACAATATGGACCTTTGCGTTGACAATATCGCACTCATACCCGCATATGATCTTTTACTCAATGTGTCAGCTACCACGTTCGCTTTTCCAGGATGGTATTGGATGGTATGATCATAATCTTTCAACAACTCAAGCCAACGTCGTCGCCGCATGTTGAGTTCCTTTTTGGTGAAGAAATATTTAAGGCTTTTATGATCCGTATAGATCTCCACCTTCTCCCCATACAGGTAATGCCTCCAAATTTTAAGTGTGAAGACAACAGCTTCCAACTCTAGATCATGAGTAGGATAATTCCTCTCATATTTTTTGAGTTGTCGAGAGGCATAGGCTATGAATTTCCCATGTTGCATGAGAACACATCCTAACCCTTTGCCCGAAGCATCACTTTAGATGACAAATCCCTCCGAGCCAGATGGTATTGTCAGAACATGTGCTGAAATGAGTCTTCTCTTGAGTTCTTGAAAACTCTTCTCACATTCCTCGCTCCAACCAAATTTTTTATCTTTCCGAGTCAGTTGAGTTAATGGAGTAGCGATTCGAGAAAACCCTTCTACGAATCTCTGATAATAACCAGCTAAGCTGAGAAAGCTACGAACTTCGATCACTGACTTAGGTTGCTCCCAGCTCTGAATTTCTTCAATCTTCGATGGGTCGACAGATATTCTGTGATTTGATATCACGTGCCCAAGGAATGCTACTTTCTCATGCCAGAACTCGCATTTCTTCAACTTGGCATATAACTTGTTCTCACAAAGCTTTTGGAGTATCAGCCTCAAGTTTTGTTCATGATCTTCACGGCTTTTGGAATATATGAGAATGTCATCAATAAAGACAACCACAAAATGATCCAAATATTCCTTGGATATTCGATTCATCATATCCATGAAGGCAGCAGGAGCATTAGTCAATCCAAAAGACATGACTAGGAATTCATAATGCCCGTACCGAGTTCTGAAAGCCGTCTTTGGAATGTCATCGATTTTAATCTTTAATTGGTGATATCCGGAACGAAGATCAATCTTTGAAAAGAATTTGGCGCCTTGCAATTGGTCAAACATGTCATCAATACGAGGCAACGGGTACCTATTTTTGATGGTGATATGGTTCAACTCTCGATAATCAATACAAAGTCGCATACTCCGATCTTTCTTCTTCATGAATAGAACAGGAGCACCCCAAGGAGAAGTACTAGGATGAATGAAACCGATGTCTAACAATTTCTGCAGTTGGGTCTTTAACTCCTGAAGTTCAATAGGAGCCATTCGATATGGGGCTTTGGAAATGGGTTTTGTATCGGGTTCAAGGTCGATACAAAATTCAATTTCACGCTCTGGGGGTAGGCCAAGAAGTTCTTCACGGAATATGTCAGGAAATTTATTAACAATAGAAATATCATTTAAAACTAACGTATTTTTGTTTAAATCCGTGACATGAGCTAAGAAAGCTTGACATCCATTTTTCAATAAAACGAATAGCTTTATGGCTTGAGATGATAGTGATTGATTTTAATTGTTTCGTTTCTTGAATTCGCATAATAGCTAGGTTAGGAATATGAAAGCTAACAACCTTATGAAAATAATCAATTTTTGCATGATGAGTAGTTAACCAATCAATCCATAGAATTACGTCAAATGCAAGTATTTTTAATGAAATAAGATCGATAGGTAATTTGAGGGTACCAATTTGAACCAAACAAGACTTATAAACAGTGGATGTAATGAAGGTTTCTCCCAACGGAGTTTCTACAGATAAGTCAAAGTCTAATTTCTCCGGAGTAAAATTTAAACGTTGAGCGTAAGTAGGAGAAATAAAAGAATGGGTAGAACCGGTATCAAATAAGATATAGACTTCGCTAGAGTTTATGATAAGCTTACCCGTGATGACCTCATTCGAGTTCCATGCTTTCTAGGAGGTTATGACAAACGCTCTCCCTTGAACTACTGGTTTTGACTTTTCTGGAATGGCCTTTGGTGCCTCCATCCCAGCTGAACTTGGCTTCCCTGAACGACAAAATCGAGCTAGGTGACCTTCTCTTCCACAATTGTAACACGTTTTGGACTGTTGCGCACAGTTTGGACTGATATGTTCATCCCCTCCGTATTTTAAGCATATTATAGGGGGTCGTTCTTCTTCCTTAACAACGGGTGCTGATGCTGACGTCTTTCCATCATTGTTGAATCTTCTATTCTTGAAATATCTATTCTTATTGTCTTGGACATGATTACCACCGAAGTGGTTACCATTTTTGACATGTTGAATCCCTCCACATTTTTTGTCACCGCTTCGATGACTACTACCACTGTTATTATCATTTTGTCAGCTTCTTTCTCTTAGTTGAGTTGACTCATTATTGTGCTCCAATAACTGAGCCCTATTAACAACATCGGAATACAAGCAAAGTTTATGAGAAATAAGATATTGACGTATCTCGGGTTTCAAACCTCTTAGAAACATTCACGTCATTCTCTCCTCATTATCAATTAAGTGGGACGCAAATCGGGACAACTCGACAAACTTGGCTTCGTACTGCGACACGGTCTTATTTTTTTGCTCCAGTTTAATGAACTCTACCTCTTTCATGCGACGAATACTTTCAGGAAAGTACTTGTCATTGAATAGTTCTTGGAACTTCTCCCAAGACATCTTTAGTGCGGCAGGTTGAGTACGCTTTACAGATTCCCACCAGTAATCTGCCTCTGCTCGCAACATGAAGGTGGTAAAGGGAACCTTTTGCTCCTCAAAGCATCCCAAGACATCAAATATCTTGCTGATCTGTTTTATCCATGTCTCCGCCTTAAGTGGTTTTGGCTCTCCAAAAAACTCTGGTGGTCCCAGCTCCATGAACAGTTTAGTGGTGACCGTCCGATAGTTTCCAGTGTTTCCACCTGCATTTTGGACAGGAGTCGCTATCGCCTGATGTTGCATGAATTTCATAAAGCCTCTGAATATCCCATCGTTCATCATTTGATCGTTGTTGTTTACCTAAGGATTATTGTCTTCCTGTTGCACATTATCCTGGGTATTGATCTGTGGTGACTCAACAGTCTCCTGTGCTCCATTGCTATTCTCAACATTCTCGGATGGAATTTTCAAATACTGCCACAAAACAAGGGTTAATTGACATACCACATATTATCTCTATACTCTGACCGACCAATTAAATACCAATTAAACTTAGGTAGGTCATACTAACGAAGGAATTCCACGTCTCTCCCCTTCTAGTTCTTGTCTCACATCTCAGCCTAGGATTATATCCCTAAGCTTTGATACCAACTATGACGCCCCAAAAATTGGTATACATCACCCATCTTGAGTCACCAAATACATGATACAAAATTCAAATACAACTTAATAATACAACTGTCGTGTAAAATATGACAAAACATAAACTCAGAGTTTTAATACGAATATTGTCTTCTAGACAGTATTTAAACTCAAATGAAGTCCTCAATATATTTATTAACACACTATTTTATAGAATAGTGAGGACTACTAATGTAAACATCTGGACCGTCACTCCGTTCCCCGACTAGTCCCGGCTACGTTCTCATTTCCTGAAGAGAATAATGAAAGCAAAATGGTGAGCTCAACTAGCCTAGTAAGAAATATTATGACTAAGATAATGCAGAATAAATTATCACTAGCCTTCAACAGTGTTAAACTAATAAAATATAATAAGCATCAAGTTTAACTACAGCGGAACAAGTAATCCATTAGAAGAGTCAAGTAGAGCATGATATCTACTATCTTCTATGATTTAAAAGGTTTTTCATCACTTTTATCACTGAGACTTATCTTACTAAATAATCCACATCATCGAATCACACTTGCACTACGGCCAAGGATATTCATTAGTATCTAGACCATGAATTATCCATGAACTACGGGCCAAGGATATTCGTGTATTCATCAATGGTCATGATCATGCCAACAACTATCCATCAATGCACTACGGGCCAATGAGGACTTTTACCACATCATTTATAACATTACGGTCATGATTATACTGAATAATCCTTAGTCATAATCATACCAAGTCCATCTATGCACTACAGGTCACAGATGACTTTCAACATAATATAAACATGAGGATGATGACAATGATATAAGAAATCAATAAAACATGTTCAAGGATAAATTTTAAAGATTTATAATTTAATATATCCATAAATCAATAACGTCCAAATTGTCAACATGATACTGCTTTGTGGAGTAAAATTCAAGAATAATATTGTACCAAAAATAATTTGGACCAAAAACGAATAAACTTTTATCATGAATAGCACCCCGGGTGAATAGTACTCGAGTGAATAGTACCCTGTGAATAGTAACCCGCGAATAGTACTCTGGCATGAAAAGGTTAAAATTTAACAAGAATGCTCAGAATAATATTTTCATGAAAAAATACGGGATGAAACACAAAATTTAAGGATATTCTACTAATTTCATGGAGTATAGAAGCCAAAACTTTAACCAAATGAGTATAGAATTCGAAATCTGAAACGAAATAATATTGCTTACATACTATAGAGTATGGAAGAAAATACTATTTCAAGCGAATATTGAACAAAAATAACATCCCTTACGAATATTAAACGAAAATAATATTCATTACGAATATTAAACGAAAATAATATTCATTACGAATATTAAGCGAATATAATATTTCTTGCGAATATTGAACGAAATAAAATTTCTTATGAATATTAACCGAAAATAATATTCATACGAATACGAAAAATAATATCTCTTCAGAATGTGAAATAAATAATACCCCTTACCTTGAAAAAGAAGAGTATTCCGACTGGTAGGGCAGGGATATTCTTGAAGAAAACTTTCACTATTTTCTACGCTCAAAGATTTCTAAAACTCGAAAGAAATACGTTCAATATTATAGAAGAAGAATTCTCTGATTCTGGTGTGATTTTCAATTCTAACTAAGCATCCTATTTATAGGAGAATGGAAGGGGCACTGTTAAGAATTTTTTCATGGACGCAACATTCAAAAATTCAAGGGCTGAAATCATTCAATTCACGGATGACTTACCAACATTGCAGGCAATTGAATTTCAAAGCAAATTCAAGTAAAAACAAAAAATTAAAGTATAATTTTTATATATATATATATATATAAAAACACATGTTATAAACATATATATAATACTAATTCCCTCCCAAATACGTTTCCTCCCCCACCCCATTTTCATTTCATCCATTTCTTCCACACGTGGGCCCCACATGTGGCCACCACCTTTATTATAAAGAATAAATTTCTACCGATTATTTTGAAAAATGGGTAAATGGAAGTCTAAATAATACGCCAATATTTACAATACTTCATACAAATCACCTCAATATTTTTTAACAATATTTATCATCATTATTATAATTCATAATATTTAACAACCAGGTCGTTCCCAGGAAAGAGAGGGATTTCCAATAAGGATTTCTCCCTATTGGCGCGCAATTAAGTGACCAAACCTCTCCTTGACAGAACTTATAGACATCATCAATATTACAAATAATAATATTAATAACTTTGTCGTCTCAATTATTGATTTAATAATATAAAATATTATGCAGATTATACTGTGACAATAACTGAATCAATAATATGAGAGATATGATGCAGCAATTACTGTTGCAATAATTGAGTATAACTGAGTAACTTCTCACGTAAGCATCAATAATCAATACTGTGTGCTACTATTCAACCACGCGTATTACTGTACTTTTACTACTGGGTATTCCAACAGTTAACGGTAAAACATCTGCCGTTATTTTCATAAAAAGATATTTCTGTCGTTTTCTCATTCCGATAATAATTACGTTGTGGGATCCACCAATGATTGTGCCGTCGTACGAATATTCACTATTAAAACGAATATTTTCCGACCAATCGAATATTATATAACAACTTGCTTACTTTGCAAAATTTATAAATATTACCCACAACTTTAATATTATAACAAATCAACACCATAATTATTCAAAATGATATTTATAGGAAAATTCATCTTTATTCATAAAAGTTGGGGTCTGACAATTATTTTTATTAATATTAATAATATTACCAACTAATATTAATCCAACTATGTAGTTCCAATAATTTACTCCCTCCGTACCTAATTTACTCATAATAGAACCTAATACATGAGTAAATTAGGTACGAATTATGTAAATTATTGGAACTATATAGTTGGACTAATTTTAGTTAGAAATATTATTAATATTAATATTATTAATATTTATATTAATATAAATAATATTAATACTAATATTACAAAATATAAATATTAATATTATTAATACTAATATTATAAAATATTAATATTATTATGTTGAAGTTGTCTTAGTCGCTATAAGGTGTAGTGGCATGTCCCTTTTTAATTGTCCAAGCCACTACGCATGTAGTGGCTTGTTCATTTTTTTGGGTTGCTGGAATAGTTTCCTAGCAACAGATTGTCATGAATATATAGGGGGAAATATATATATACACAGTTGTGTAGTACACAGTCGCCTATGGCGACGGTTTTTTTGGGCTATAGCGACAATTTTGGTCTATGACGACGGGTGAACCGTCGCTACAGCCCAAAAAAATAATCGTCATAGGTGACTGTGTACTACACAGGTGAGTATATACATATAGCCCATATATATATATATATATATATATATATATATATATATTCCACACACATCCACACGAACACACACATACATATATGTATAGTATACACTAACAGAGCCATGCATACTCTATTTTTTTTGAAGTATAATGAAATTTTAAAATTTGTTGTTTCTTGTGTATTCCTATATAATCACAATAATTTTATATTTTTGAAGTATTAAAAAATTTGAAGATTGTTACTGCTAGTGATCACTATGTTTTGTTTTTTTTCAGAGCCAACTAAATAGGATACTATATTTACTATAAAACTGATGTATAATGGTATGTTTAGTACACATGCCCATCATAATGGGAAGTTCAAATATTTTGATTATGTTGAATGGAAAGAGATGAGTCTGTTGGAGTTACGTATAATGGGGATGGAGTTGGGGTTTGTAGGTTATCTTAGATTTTTTTACTGTATACCTAATGAAGGTTTTAGGAAATTGAAAAACAATGAGGCAGTCTTGAAAGTAGTATACACATAAGTCAATTATTTTTGATGATAAAACATATACTTTGTGACAATCTTATTCATTTATTTATAATAGAATTGTTTAATTAAATATTTTTAATTTATCTACATGGTGTTATTTTATAATATCTGATAAACCTATAGTTTTGTGCAATGCTTTTAGAATCATGATGATGATCATGCTAATGAGATCTAAATTCTTAGATAAATCACAAACTAAAATTATTCCCAATCGTTGGATTACTAAAAGAGGGATTAGTGAATCCAAATAGATTAGTACATATGTTGCTTGCGCATTAGATGAGAATAATTGATCTCATGATCATTTGTGTGGAGACACTAAAGTAAGTATATAAGTGCTTATTGGAAAATAATTTCACTAAACTTGGCTCGTTAAGCAATACCTAATGGAGTTGTACTTGCCTGTCAATAGAAATTCATGTAGTGATAATAGTACAAGTGATCCTTAGACTTGAGATCATCAGTATCTTGTGTATGATGAGTTATATACTTTGACATGTCCCTTAAGATCCCTTAGGGTGTATCAAAGGGTATGCTTGGGTGTAATAAGTTATACATGGAGATAATGCATGATCAACAAATATTTTACCGCTTCTAGTAAAAGAAGATAATGTCCTATGTGATTCGATAAATGACAACCCAGTAGTCATTGGTCAAGGCATAATGAAATTAGAAAGGAGTTTCTAATTTGCATTATTTGGAGTTGTGCATTTAAGAATCGAAATACATTGAATTAAAGAAAATAAAACTTGACAGTAATTTCATGTCTTGTATTTAATTGGGACATGGCATGGTGGAATGATTGAATTGTGTGGTAACTATTTACTCAATGGTTCTTTTATGATTAATGTTGAAATCTATATTATCTAGAAAGTTGTTGATCGCTAATGAGGCTTATCCTTATTGTAGAATAAATGTGACACCCCCAAATCTATGTACTCAAACTTCCCTCAGATTTGGTGTTCACTCAACAAAATAATTAACATTTGACTACCTATAATAATGATAACAACAAAATTAAAATAGAAATCATCCCAATATAGGGTTACAACATCTTAAACGAATAAATCACAGGTTATCTAACCTTAATACATCATATGCGAAAACATCTTAAACAAATAAGTCTTAAACATCACATTATAAGTCTTAATATAAACATTCAAATATTAAATAAGTCTTCATCATTTACTTATTTTTCCCTTGCCCTTACTTGAGGATGGCTCATCAACTCTTTCAATCTTAACTGCAATGTTATTATGCAAGAGTGAGCAACAATTGCCCACAAGTTTAACAATAGAATAATAATAATAAAATGCGAATAAACAATGGACAATGAACCAAAAGAAGTCTCGGCTTTTGAATAAAGATTAGAACAAGAATCAAAAGTACATCTGAGGGTCATAAGACCATGAAATATGTCTTAGGTTATCAAGTATTTCTACTTTAAACTTTTAACAGTCGTAAGACTATATGGACCTAACTTCTCGTACTTAGGGGGATCAGCCCTATGTACCATGTATGTGCACAACAACTTAATGCTATCAAGTAATATAATCCCCTGTTGCAGGGTTTTTCATCTCAGCTTTGACATTAGAGTCCACACCAAAGGAAGTTTGGTTTGGATTGATCTCAAGGGTAATTTAGAGTTCAATAGTCATCAACTAAGAATTAGTTGAATCAATAAGGAATCACTATCTATTCAAGGTTTTAATTCAAAGATTGAATCTCAACTCTATATAATTGATTGAAAAGATTGGATCTCAATTCTACACAATTGAATGAACTTTGTACAATAGAAGTAATACTTCAAAAGAATTAGAACATTTCATTTGAAATCATAAACTTGAATAATTAAGCTTTGAACAGTTCAAAATAAGAATATGAAGCTAGCTCAATAATAATAAGATTTAAGAACTTGCTCAATGTAAGAATAGGGTTTGAAAACTTGCCTCGTGCGTAGGCTAAACGATTACTACTCCCATTCACCACTAGTCCTACACACATACCATATGTATTCACAACATTCATTAGTTACATTAATACTAACCTTATATGTTTAGTTCCCTCTTTTAATACAACTTGTTAACTTGGTTTAAATTCTGCTCATTACCATCATTCACATATACAGGACTGAAATCTCAAATCTTAAGTTTAAACAACATCATATCATCTCATGGACATCATTTTTTTTCTTTTTTTTTAAACGTGGTTTAACCAGTTACAAAACATAGAGGTTACAATACCTTTTCTAATTTATTTTTCTAAATCTCTTATTATCTGGTCCATTAGTCACACTTTCACTTAATTATTTAATATAAACTCCACTTTATTTAACAAATCATTACCCTTCTAATTTAATTCCTTAATTAAATTAGAATTTTTTATTTCCTCACTATTATTATACTCGAATAAATAATTTCATAATAATTTTTATCGAATATTTATTTTATTCTATAAATATTTCAATTAAAATAATCATTTTATTTGATAAATATTTTAATAATAATTTTCATCGAATATTTATTTTATTACATAAATATTTCAACTAAAATATTCATTTTATTTGATAAATATTTTGATTAATTTATTATTATTATTATTATATTTTTTTGCCCGCCGGGGCGGAGTAATTTTGCTTAGTAACGCTCGTCGGGGCGGGGTTACCCATATTCAGTTTCTGCAGTTTATAAAGAACACATAACAAGGCCAATTTAGGCCAAAATTTCACACAAACACCAAAAATAATTTCACTCACATGTTCCGAACTTAACAGAAATATTCTATAACATTTTTAGCATGCTTTTAACAACTCAAGTCACATAAACAACAAGATTTAAAGCCATAATTTTGATGTTCTTATGAAAAAGTCTATTTTTAACATTCTTAACGAAATCAACTACTGCGAACTCATTTTTTGCTATTAATTTGCGAAGGATACCTAGTTTCAACACCGACGTACATGAGTGTAGTAGGGATTTCTTCAAACATGTGTTGTTGTTATAGGCGTAATGTGTCTAAAGTTTAAATTCAGGGACGAAACCAGGATTTGATCTTAGGAGTGGACCAATAATTTTTTTAACAACATAATATATATTCATCACTAAAAAGTAAAGATCCACTATTACAAAACATATTTTTACTAAAACAAAGATAATGTAGTAAAAGAATTTACTTTGACAAAGATAACAAAACATACAAATATTCTAAATGAATTTTATAGAATGACAAAGGTACTCTGCCAAAATAGTTTCTTAAAATAACTTTCCCACTAAACTTAATTCATACAAATCATTTAATTAGTTATATATAATTTTCTTACACTTATTTTTAGCATCAATCTCCACTCAATTTCAACATTTGAACAAAACAGTTCCTAATAGGACTTTTAACAAACACCATACGTGCGTCCATTCTTATACTATGATTTCCTCCCTTATTGTTTCGCACAACAACAACAAAGCTCCTTTAATAATACTTAGATACCACAGTCGCAATTCTCATTATATCAACTATTTTATTATGAACTTTCTAATTTCATATGTAACACCATAAACAGAGTACTAACCTTAATCTTGTTTTGAATTGAATGATATTATATCATCTTCAGCCCCCCCCTGTTGAAGTCTGTTATAGCTTTGATTTGGTCATTTGGTTCTGTTAATAAGTCCCTGTTATTTGGGAGTAGGTTTAGGAGTTTGACTCTTTCTTTGCTTGTATTTCTCACATCAGTTAGTACTGAACGTGGGTTGTTTTTCCTTCTCAGTTGTAAGGCTATATATGTAGCTACTTTCATCCAATAAACACCAAGGTTGTTGCTTCAAATACTCTCACTTATATTTAACATTTGGTATCAGAGCCACAACAGCAGCTTCCTCACTTGCAGCAGCAACAACAATGGCATCAGACGGCAATTATGTGCAGCCAGCAATTCCTCGTCTTGACGGCCATTATGACCACTGGTCCATGCTTATGGAAAACTTCTTGCGTTCCAAAGAATATTGGAGCGTGGTGGAGAATGGTCTTCTTGAAGAAGCCACAGGGGCAGTCCTAACCGCTGTACAGACCAAGACACTCGAAGATCAAAAATTGAAGGACCTAAAGGCCAAGAATTACCTCTTCCAAGCCATTGATCGTTCGATTTTGGAGACCATCTTGAAGAAAGACACCTCAAAAGATATTTGGGACTCTTTAAAGAAGAAATATCAAGGGACAAATCGTATCAAACGAGCACAACTCCAAGCACTGAGAAAGGAGTTCGAGATTCTCCACATGAAGGAAGGAGAAGGTGTGAATGAGTATTTTGCTCGAACTCTCACCGTAGTTAATAAAATGCGAATTCATGGAGAAAAAATGGAAGATGTTGCTGTGATTGAAAAGATATTACGATCTATGACTTCCAAATTTGACTATGTTGTTTGCTCCATTGAGGAGTCTAATGACTTGGTCATCATGACAACTGATGAGCTCCAAAGCAGTCTTTTGGTTCATGAACAAAGGATGAACAGTCATATTATGGAGGAGCACGCTTTGCAGGTGGAGTACGTTGATGACACAGGAAGAAGAGGTCGTGGACGTGGTGCATATCGAGGCAGAGGCAGGGGCAGAGGTCGTGGCAGATCAGCTTTTAATAAATCCATCGTTGAATGCTATCATTGCCATGATCTAGGACATTTTCAGTATGAGTGTCCAAAGAAAGACAAGGAGTCAAGGGCACACTTAGCAGAAACAAGTGAAGACATGCTTCTTATGGCATATATTGACGTCCAGAAAGATCCCAGTGAAGAAGCTTGGTTTCTGGATTCAGGATGTAGTAATCACATGTGTGGAAGGAAGGAATTTTTCCATACTTTGAATGAAGAATTTCGGGATTCGGTAAAGCTTGGGAACAATACTTATCTCAATGTCATGGGTAGAGGAAGTATTTGAATGCAAATTGGAGACATTACACATATTATTACTGAGGCATATTATGTTCCCCAGTTGAAGAACAACCTATTGAGCATTGGACAATTGCAAGAAAAGGGCCTAGCCATTCTTATTCAAAACAACATGTGCAAAATCTATCATCCAGAAAGAGGCCTCATTATGCAAACTAATATGTCTCAGAATCGTATGTTCATCTTTCTCTCAAAAATTCAATCTTCACAGTGTTTTCACTCTATCACCGACAACTTGGATCATCTTTGGCATTGTCGGTATGGTCATATCAGTTTTGGAGGACTCAAGACACTCTATGGGAAGCAGATGGTGACGGGTCTACCTCAGCTTAAAGATCCTGAAGTAGTTTGCGAAGATTGCGTTATGGGAAAACACTCAAGAAATCCTTTTCCAAAGCAAACCAAATGGCGAGCTACAAAGATCCTTCAACTTATTCATGCTGACATTTGTGGACCGATTTCTCCTATCTCCAATGGCAACAAGAAGTACATCTTGACTTTTATTGATGACTTTAGTCGTAAAGTTTGGGTGTATTTTCTGGTGGAGAAATCCGAGGCCTTTGTTACATTCAAGCTATTCAAAAGTCTAGTTGAAAAAGAGAAGAATGCTTGCATTAGAGGTCTAAGAACAGATCGCGGAGGAGAGTTTTTATCAAATGAGTTTGTCACCTTCTGTTCCTCTAATGGCATACAAAGACAACTCACCAGTGCTTACACTCCCCAGCAAAACGGCGTGGCAGAACGGAAGAACCGTACAATCATGACCATGGTACGCTGTATACTCCGGGGAAGACAAGTTCCTAGGACTTTCTGGCCAGAAGCTGTTCGGTGGACTGCTCACATACTCAATCGAAGTCCAACTATTGCTGTGCGCAACATAACTCCTGAGGAGGCTTGGAGTGGGTCGAGACCATCTGTTGCCCATTTTCGCATCTTTGGCTGTATTTGTTATGCCCATGTACCTGATCATCGACGCACCAAGTTGGAAGACAAAAGTTTACGGTGCGTAATGCTAGGAGTTAGTGAAGAATCAAAGGCATATCGTCTTTATGACCCTGTTTCAAAAAAAATTATTGTTAGCAGAGATGTAATTTTTAGGGAGGGCGATGGATGGAATTGGGCTGAGAATCAAGACGGTCTTGTAACTGAACTGCACTGGAATGATATGGAAAATGATAGTGAGATATTGGAAGATGACATTACTGTTGAGGATGCAGTCGTTGAGCAACACGAAGATGAGGAGGCAACAACACTAGAGGTAACAATGCAAGATGCTGCTGGAGATGTATCTATTGAAGAGTCTTCTAGTCGAAATAGAAGAAGAACACGGAAACAACCAAACTGGATGAGAGATTATGTCACTGAATTAGAAGACTCGGAAGGTGAAGGTGAGAACTTTCTCTTAGCTTTGTTTGTTGATAGGGACCCACTATCTTTTGAAGAAGCCGTAAGGAGTAAGAGGTGGAAAGTGGCCATGGATTCTGAGATTGCTGCCATTGAAAGGAATTCTACATGGGAATTAACTGATCTTCCGGTTGGAGGAAAGAAAATTGGCGTTAAGTGGGTCTTCAAAACGAAGTTTAATAAGCATGGTGAAATCGATAAGCATAAGGCGAGACTCGTCGCAAAGGGTTATGTCCAACAACATGGGGTTGATTTTTCAGAAGTGTTCGCACCTGTAGCCAGACTTGATACCATTAGACTTGTGATTTCTCTTGCGGCACAAAAACAATTGAAAATCTTCCAGCTGGATGTGAAGTCGGCGTTTTTACATGGTGAAATTGATGAAGAGGTATATGTTGCACAACCACCTGGATATGAAAAGAAGGGCAATGAGCAGAAAGTGTACAGGCTGAAAAAGGCATTGTATGGATTACGACAGGCTCCACGGGCATGGTACAGCAAAATAGAGTCCTACTTTGAGAAGGAAGGGTTTACTAAATGTCCGTATGAGCATACTCTATTCACCAAGACCTTACCAGGAGGTAAATTTCTAATTGTATGCCTCTATGTAGATGATTTAATTTTTACTGGCAACAATGAAGATATGTTCGTGGATTTCAAACAGTCTATGAAAAGGGAGTTTGATATGACTGATTTGGGAAAGATGCGATATTTTTTGGGTATAGAAGTATTGCAGCAAGACGATGGAATTTTCATTCATCAAAGAAAATATCTCCAAGAAATTTTGGACAGGTTTGGAATGACTGAATCCAACTCAGTGCTCAATTCCATAGTTCCTGGGGCTAAGCTTGGAAAAGAAAACAATGGAGAATCCGTAGACAACACTCTTTACAAACAGATGATTGGGAGTCTCATGTATTTAACAGCCACCAGACCTGATCTCATGTTTGTTGTTAGCTTGCTTAGTAGGTTCATGGAACGCCCAACAAATTTGCACTTACAAGCAACTAAGCGAGTGCTCAGATATTTGAAGGGAACAATGGACTATGGTATCTTCTATAGCAAGGGAGGAAACACAAAACTTATTGCATTCACGGATAGTGATTATGCCGGTGATTTAGAAGATCGAAAGAGCACATCGGGATATTTGTTCTTGTTAAGTTCAGGAGCTGTGTCGTGGTCTTCAAGGAAACAACCGATAGTCACGTTATCCACCACTGAAGCTGAATTTGTTGCAGCATCTTCATGTGCTTGCCAAGCTGTGTGGCTTAGAAGGTTGCTTGAAGAATTGAATCATGTTCAAGAAGAGTCCACGGTAATCTACTGTGACAATAGTTCAGCTATTAAGCTTTCAAAAAATCGAGTTTTACATGGTCGAAGTAAGCATATAAACGTGAGATTCCACTTTCTTCGAGATCTATGCAATGATGGAGTAGTGAAGTTAATACATTGTGGATCTCATGAGCAAGTTGCTGATATTTTAACAAAACCTCTTAAGCTGGATTCTTTTGAGAAGTTGCGCAGCATGATGGGAGTATGTAAGAATCCTACTCTAAACTGATTTGTATATGTAATCAGTTTAAGGGAGGAAATGTTGAAGTCTGTTATAGCTTTGATTTGGTCATTTGGTTCTGTTAATAAGTCCCTGTTATTTGGGAGTAGGTTTAGGAGTTTGACTCTTTCTTTGCTTGTATTTCTCACATCAGTTAGTACTGAACGTGGGCTGTTTTTCCTTCTCAGTTGTAAGGCTATATATGTAGCTACTTTCATCCAATAAACACCAAGGTTGTTGCTTCAAATACTCTCACTTATATTTAACAACCCCCTTCCTTGCTCAGCACAATCAAAACAACAATCCATTTTAACTCTTTACTTAATTCGGTAGGTGTTACAAAATTTTCAAATCTGGGGGCCATGGCCGCCTCCAGCCATACTGTGGTTTTGTCTCCGTTTAAATTACCTTATTCACTTTTTATTTTTGTACAAAAAAATACAATAATTATATTCGTTTAAATTAAAATTAAATAAATTCTTACTCAAATTTTAAAATTTCAAAAAATTAAATGTATCTTTGATATTAAAAGTGAAATATTACTTGTTTATTTGTTGGTTACGTGCATGCATGTACTATTTTGCAGCCTAGCAAGCCATGATCAATTTTGCAGAACGTAGCATCTCACTCCATTTACATACATACACACATACTTATATCATTCTAGAAATGTGTGTTGTGAAAGATGGTACTTTTAATTTCTTAATAAGCTTTTAGAATATAAAATTTGGAGTAATTGAATATACAAGAAGAATTGTCATAGATATTACTGTAAAATTAATACTACCATCACTTTCTTTTTTGTATTTTGCACATTATTATAAGGCAGGTCTTAATATCATTATTATATTAATTGCTCAATATTATAATGGATCTTGTATTATCAATAATACTATAAGATATATATTTGATAATTTTAAATTTAAAATCCCGCATTATTCGGTACCCATCATGTGGCCAAGTGAGAAAAGATGTAGAGGCTAATATTTGCACAGCTTTCATCTATATCTAGCTACTGGAAAGGTTGCTAGCAGACCTATGAGCGGCTCCAATATATACGGCGGGGATGGTCAGATTCCAATGCGAGTAATCAGAAATCAGAATTCATATTTTCACATTATCTTTCGTATAAATAGTGAGTGAATAAAGAGATTTAAGTTAAATATTATTTTAATATGTAAAAATATAAAATCCGTTTATCATAAATTTAATTTTATGATAAATTATTCAATTGATCAATACAGTGCTGACACGCAAAGAGATTACCTCCCAACATGTATGTCGACATTATATTGATAAATTGACAGAGTCGATCCTATGTTTTCTAAGGTCCAAGGTAAATTTGCCCCTTTATACAAATTAGATACAAAAATAAATAAATTATCAACTAATTAATTTTATTAAAATTATAAGAATTTACAAAAGATGAGGAAGAACACTTTAAAATGTCATCGAAGCAAAGAATCATCACATGTAACTACAAAATAAAAATATCAATGAAATCGGTAAACCTAATGAAATACCCACTGTAGTTGGCAAATTTTACTAATTACACAATTAAACTTTTAATTTTTCAAATTATCTCACTAAACTAATTATTATTTTGAAATTGGGTTATTCCGTTAAAAAAAACGAACGTTAATTTTTTATCTACAAAACTAATGAATTACCCACTGTAGTTGGCACGATTTACTGATTACACCATTGAATTTTTAATTTTTCAGATTACACCATTAAATTAATTAAAAAATAATTAATTTAAATATTTTTAAAAATAATTATTATTTTCAGTAAAAAAATATTAGAAACTTTAATTTTTTTTTCCATAAAATGAGTAAAGTTTCATAAAATATAGATTTAAAAAATTAAAATATTATGAAACCTTACTGATTTTAAAAAAAATCTTTTTTTTCCTTTTGAAAATAAAGTTTATTTTTTTGAATCTATATTTTATAAAATTTTACTCATTTTTTTAAAATATGAAGAATTTTCTAATTTTTTCCTTGAAAATAATATTTATTTATAAAAATTATTAATTTCTTTTTTGAAAAAATTGCATCAGTTTTTTATTTATCTTTTACTATTTTTTTATTTTAATTTCAATTTTTAGTTTTTTTAAAAAATTCTAATATTAAGAATGGGTCATTCTATTAAAAAAATAAGTAGACATTAATTTAATTTAAAATCACTTTAATTTTTTTGAATCTATATTTTATGAAACTCTACTCATTTTATGAAGAAAAAAAGTTTCTAATATTTTTTACTTAAAATAATAATTATTTTTAAAAATATTTAAAATATTTATTTTTATTTGGTTTGATGGGATAATTTGAAAAATTAAAAGTGCAATAGTGTAATCAGTAAAACGTGCTAACTACAGTGGATAATTCATTAGTTTTGTAGATAAAAAATTAACATCTGTTTATTTTTTTTTTAACGGAATGACCCAATTTCAAAATAATAATTAGTTTAGTGGTGTCATTTAAAAAATTAAAAATTCAATGGTGTAATCAGTAAAACCTACCAATTATAATGAGTATTGCTTTAGTTTTGCCTAATGAAATTTAAACCACAAAACATCATTTTAAATGTCTTTTTGTTGCATTTTTAGATACAAAATCATCAATTATACAATCATATTTAATGTTTTCTAATATATCATTTTCAATGCATAATATTGTTAACTTTTTTTTTATTTTTTTATACATATAAAAATATAAGTTTATAAAAAAATTGACCCCTCCTCAACTGTGGATCCTGAACGGTAGTCCTATGGCCCCTGTCCAAGACCGACTCTATAAATTGACCAAAATTAACTTCGCATACTAATCACGTTCGAAAATATCAACTTTCAAAAAAATTCTAACATGCACTAACTGTCTTCCAAAGAAAAGGGAAGAAAAAGGGAGGGACGCGAAGGAATGAGAAGGAAATAAAAAGTAAAATAAAAAAAATGAGTTTCAATTTAAGGAATTTATGCATGCAAATATGGTAATATTAGGAGAGTAGATCTTCTGTCTCTATTTTCTCTATTTTTTTATTATTTCTTATTTAATTTTAAAGTTAATTGATGTTAAGTAAAAAGTTAAGTATCAAAATTTAAGTGAGGGGATACAAAGGGATAAAAAAAAATAGGAACTGAAGATATGCTCTCTACTACTCCCTTCGTTCTTTAATATAGGTTTTTTAAAATAATTATTTTTATTTCTTAATATAAGTTGTTTGAGAATTTTAACTAAGCATTAATTATTTAATTTCTAATATTCCCCCAAGTAATAAATATAATTTTAGTTCTCTTATTATTTTTTGTTCAATAAATAATATTATTTTTTTTCCAATATAAGAACAATATAAATAATTAATATTATATAATTATTTTTTTAATATTTATGCATAATTCTAAAATGATTTATATTAAGAATAGGAGTGAATATTAAGCGGTAATAGCAAGTTTTGATGACTGATTATATACAATTGTGACCACTGATTTGACATTGTCTTTTGGAGGCAACAAAAGATGGAGGCGTGTGAATTAAGAAAAGAGGAGAGAGGGAGAGAGCTTTTGAATGTCTTGGGGTTAATAATAATACTAGTAATAAACATAACAAAGGAGAATAAAAGAATGTCTTGGTCTCGGGGTTTGATTTGATTCCATTAATTATTTCTTTCTTTCCCCCCACCCCTACACCCTACCCCTCCACTCCACCCCACCCCACCCCACCCCACTCCACCCCACTCCACTCCACTCAACCCCACACACCACACCACAGACAAATTGAGCACATTTTGCAATATATTCTTATTTGGTTACTCAACATTGTTACTTCCAAGAGGGACCATATGTAGTATTCACCGATTCCCTTCTTTTTCCTCTCATGCTCACATCACATGGATTCATCACATAATTAAACCAGATGCACCATTATATGCATGCATGGTTGCTAAATTAGACCAACTAATAATAATTTATATATTGATTAATCTTATGGTGAAATTGAATTAGCTATGAGATAGAGATAAAAAGTAAGAATTGAAATCTCTTTGTGTTATTCCAGTAATAATTATATACTAATTATATAAACAGAAGTATAAAATAAAAAATGTTATAATAAAGACTTAATAGATATAATTGTTTAACTTTTTAAAACTAAGTCAACTGTTGGACAGTTTTTCTTTAAAGCAAATTTCGTACTCACTATCGGTGCTTACGGATGGAACAATGCATGTCTACTTTTCAGGATAAAATGATCTTCAACTTTCACAAGAAACACTTCAATAAAAGAATTTCACGAATCAATAAAATTTGAATATTCTCTATAAGGGTATAAGTCGAGCCAAGTAATTCGGTACTCGACTAGAGATCGGCTCAAAAATATGATCTAAAACTCAAATTCGAAGTTGATCCGGGTCGAATCTGATCCATACTCGTTTTTTTTTATTTTTTTATACATATAAATATATAAGTTTATAAAAATATAAGTTTATAAATATATAATACCTCCAATTTTTCTTTTATTTTTAATTTAGTCCTGCAAGTATTATCAAACTTGCACCACCTCCCCTAATAGTAAATAATGTGAATTAATAGTTCAATCATGTGATTCAATAGTTATAATCATGTGAAAATACGAATAACAGTATGGTACCTTCATCTATACCTTCATCTTTAACTTAGTCATGGAAGTATTATCAATATTGCACCAACTCCCCTAATAGTACAAGAATGTGAATCAATAGTACACATATGTGAACAAATAGTTATAATCATGTGAATTAATAGCAATTAATTGCTCATTTATCCGGTGAATTACCCGATTGGTCAATATAACATCCAGACATCAATTATTATCGAAATAACTGTCGATTTTCACTAACACTAACAATCCCAACACAATGAAAATATTTTTCTCAAAAATTTTATTTTTGAAATTTCAAAGTTTGACTTTTCTGAAAAAGTCAACTGTTGACTTTTTGACCAAAAAGTCAACCCCATCAAATTTTGTGTTTATAGTCTATTTCTATTAATTTCATCGTTTCGGACTCAAATATCACGTCTGCGTCTCCAAATTCAACTCCGAACTCAAATTCTATTTTTAATAACATTCATCGTTAATATAATAACTCACAATATTTAACAATCAGGTCGTTCCTAGGAAAGAGTGGGCTTTCCGTTAAGGATTTCTCTCTATTGGCGCGCAATTAAATAACCACACCTCTCCTTGACAGAACTTCTAAACTTTGTAATTATTATAATTTAATAATATAAATAACTTTATCGTCTCAATTATTGATTTAATAATATAACATATTATGCAGATGATACTGTGACAATAATCGAATCAATAATATGAGAGATATGATGCAACAATTACTGTAGCAATAATTGAGTATAACTGAGTGACTTCTCACGTAAGCATCAATAATCAATACCGTGTGCTACTATGCAACTACGCGTATTACTGTACTTTTATTACAGGTTATTTTATGACAACTTACTTATTTTGAAAAATTTTCAAATATGACCCTTAACTTTAAATTTTTATCAATTTAACTATTTATCAAAAAAAAATTGAATAATTTTATTTCATAAAATTCGGGCCTCACAACGGTCATAATTATACCGAAAAATTCCTGGTCATAATCATACCAAGTCCATCTACTTAATTTTTTAACAAAATGACCAATTCTTAATATTAGAAATTTTTTAAAAAAACTAAAAATAGAAATTAAAATTAAAAAAATAGTAAAATATAGATAAAAACTGATTCAATTTTTTCAAAAAAGAAATTAATAATTTTTATAAATAAATATTATTTTCAAGAAAAAATTTGGAAAATTCTTCATATTTTAAAAAAATGAGCAAAATTTTATAAAATATATATTCAAAAAAATACACTTTATTTTCAAAAGGAAAAAAGAGATTTTTTTTTAAATCAGTAAGGTTTCATAAAATTTTAATTTTTTTAAATCTATATTTTATGAAACTTTACTCATTTTATGAAAAAAAAAAAATTTAAAGTTTCTCATATTTTTTTACTGAAAATAATAATTATTTTTAAAAATATTTAAAATAATTATTTTTAATTAATTTAATGGGATAATCTAAAAAATTAAAAGTTCAATGGTGTAATCAGTAAAACGTGCCAACTTCAGTGAGTAATTCATTTGTTTTGTAGATAAAAAATTAACGTCCGTTTATTTTTTTTTAACGGAATAATCCAATTTCAAAATAATAATTAGTTTAGTGGGGTAATTTAAAAAATTAAAAGTTCAATTGTTTAATCAGTAAAACTTGCCGTATTTCATTAGTTTTATCGATTTCATTGATATTTTTATTTTGTAGGTAGATGTGATGATTCTTTGTTTTGATGACATTTTAAAGTGTTATTCCTTATCTTTTATAAATTCTTATAATTTTAATAAAATTAATTAGTTAATAATTTATTTATTTATTTTATTTAATTTGTATAAAGAGGTACATTTGAGAAATTTTACCCTATGCATCAGAAAAACTAGAATCGGCTCTAAAGAGAGGAGAGGACAAAATGATTCTCTTATTATTAATAAACAGTGCTTTTACATATAGAATAGCTTTTAGCTAGGTTGATTATTGTGGTCGTCTATATGCACTTTTCATGTGGAGATTTCAATATAACAAGTACAAGTTGAATACTATACTGCTATATACAAACAAAGAAAGTTCAAACACGTACTTATCTGCCCCCATTTTTTTTGGGCCCAAGACAATTGAACCAACATGCCTATTTTATTATAAAAACATGCTGATCTTCCACTAAAAACAATATATGGTATATTTATTTTAAATGCGGTTATTATGAAGTTAATTTTATAATAAATTAATTAATTGATTAATATAATGCTGACATGCAGAGAAATTATCTTTCGACCTTTTTAACTTACGTATCGATATTGTATTAATCAATTAATAAAAATTAATTTCATGCTAACTACACTTATTTATTTTATTTAAGAAATAGTACTACTTGTTAGGAGTACTTAGTCAATATATTTGCTAGCATGCTGGCTTTAAGGTGACTCACGTGTTATTAAAATAATAAGATTGTATTTGTATTGAAGGAATAGAATATTATGAAAGAATGGAGTAGAAAAAGAATAAATTGATTCATTTTATTGCAGTTGAAAATTTGAAATGAGTCATTTTATATTATTCCTTAAGGAATAAAATTTATAAATTTAAAAGGAATAAACATGGTTTATTCTATTCGAACAGAGTAATTAAACATAAATATTTTAGTTCTATAGAAATGAATAACATATTATTTCATTCGCACCTTCATTTCTCCGATTCAAACATAACATATTAGTAAAAGAAGAAAAGAAACAACTTAATAATTTGAATTTTGAAACATAAAGAACATTAATATAATGATTAATTTTTTGGCTCCAGTTGAATTTGAAATATATATTTTAGAATTTTATGTGTGCGTATATTGTGCACAGGCTTTTGAATCCTGTCTTAACAAATAAATTATCAAAGTTGCGCAAAAATTGATTCGAAACAGAAGTAGTGTTGAATTTAAAGAAAACAGTTTTGATAACCAACATGTGAGAAAACAAAACAAAATGTTTGCACAGACTATATATGAATGGAATGACTATTTTTATATACATTTTTGATATTTTTATATAATTTTTTCTTAGGTAAAAGTGAGACATATTTTATGTTCATATAAAAAAAATCATTTAAAAATATCAAAGCTACATAAAAAAAATATCAATTCATATATAAAATATAATCTTATATCTCAAGTAAAATTCCAACAAATTTAGGTATAGACATTTACTAGTACCCTGCAGTAGGTAAAATTTCCTTGATCACATGCATCGATCAATCTTGTAATTATCTTTTTTAATTATATATATATACACACACACACACGTATCAATTCATTTCTTATACATACCTCTTTATTTTACTTACCCTGTTTATCATCTTTAGCAACGGATCAGGCTACAGTTTGGTACGTCGCTATGGAACAGATAAACGATTTATATGTTATGGCGACAGTTCGATACGTCGCTGACAATTCTTTGATATACGCGACGGATCGAACCGTCGTCTAGTCCGTCGCTAAAAGTGGTGAGAGCAAAGTATGTTAAATAAAATGGTATGCACTTGATCCTCTCCGATAATATATATATAGGGTTATATGTATATACACATTTATGTATTACATAGTCGGATTATGATGACGGTTCACCCATCGCCAAAGCCCATAATAACTATGGCGACGGTTTCAACCGTCACCAAAGCCAAAAAAATTATCGCAATAGCTGACTGTACTACATAGCTATGTACATATATATTTTTCATATATATATATTGATCAATTTTACATACAAAGGCGGAAAGGAGGGAGGGTCGACGGGGTCATATGACCCTAGAATTTTCGACGGCAACCCTTTTTTTTCTTCATCAAAATCGCACAGCAACATCCCCTTTTTTTTTGTTCCACTTAGCATCAACACTTAACAACACCACCGACAGCTCCTCAACTTGGTCGTACCGCAGCTCGTTGTCGATCTCCCCTCCCTCTCGCCACTGCAAGTTGTCGCTCCGGTAACAATAAGTAGTTAGTTATTAGTTGAAAGTTTCAATAGTTGTCAATTTAATTGAATGTTTGATTTAGGTTTTAAAAAAATTAGAGATTTGTGGTTATTATTGTCATTAGTTAAAAATGATACAAATAAGAAATTTTGTGCTAAATATTGTCATTATAATAGAGATTTAGAATTTGATATGCCGTGAATTAGAGATTATGTGTTATTATCATTGAATTGATATTATATATTTATGGTATATTATTTGTGAAATAATAGGATTAGATTAGGTGATGAAATGTTTGAATTGATAAAATTATTATGAAATGTTTGAAGTGATGAAATTATTATGAAATATTTAAATTAATAAAATTATTATGAAATATTATATTTGGGCAAAATAAATTTTTAAAAAAAACACTCTAAATATCGATAAATAATTTTTTTTGCTTATATATTTTGAAGCTCTTCTAAAAATATTTTGACATAATCTATGATCACATTGTTCGAGACAGCACGAGGAGGCAGGTTGGGTGTCAGTTGGACCAACCTCTTGTTTTTATCTTTACACTGCTGCTAACTGCTAAAGTAAATGCTTTGACTCCATTCTTGTCCATGCACCTTTTATTAATTTTTATATTATTCTCTTTTTTAATTAAAGACTAATAACAATTTAATTACTCCCCTAAAATTTGTAGAATTACTAAAGTTTACATCTTAATATTTAAATGTATCCAAGTATATTCTAAAAATTAATTTTTTTATAAATTTTAATCGATAAAAAATGAGAGTACATTTTATTTAACAAAAAAGACATTTAAAGTGTATTTTAACTAATTAAAACCTCAAATAGGGATCCGGTCAGTATTAAGTTATTTTTTTATTAAGTTGGTCAATTGGCCAATAAAATACTGATACACATAAAATTTCGCCTACATATCAATATTATATTGATCAATTAACCAATTTATCTCAAAATAAACTTTATACTAATCACTTTGATCGAACAGTATATTTTGTTTCAACTTCAATATTTAAATTAAGTACTACAAGTAGAATCCACAAGTAAAAAGTAGAGTATCCCATTCTTAATTGCTGACTTATCACTTACAAGATAGATATGGTACCATATATATATATATATATGGGTATTCATCCACAGCAACCGGTTGTTGGGGAGCAACCTATTTTGGCCAGCCGTTAGAGCTTGTACCGGCTTATAAAAAAAAAATTATCTAAGGCCGGTACAAGCTCTACCGGCTGGCCAAAATGGATTGCTTCCCAACAACTGGTTGCTGTGGATGGAGACCCTATATATATATATATATATATATATATATATATATATATATATATATATATATATATTCGATTTTCTTCATTTCAAAGTTGTTCCCATGCGTTTGTTTATCTACTTAATTGGTTTTTGTTGTTTGTGGACTGGACTGGACGGTCACACCAACAAAAAAAAGCTGTTCTAGCTGGTGTGGTTACCATAGATATGATCAGGAGATGTTATGGATATATATAGGAGAGGACACAATTAATTAAAGCTATTGTCCATATATAAGATCTTGATATGATACATGCATATGAAAGAGACAATAATTGACCTTTTCTTATTGGAACCATATGAATGTGGCTGTGGCTGTGGCTGTGGCTGTGGCTGTGGTGCACAAAACACAGGTCAAGTCGGGTATTAATTAGATCGAACATCTTAGTTTGGTTTGAATAGGTTAAACTTGAAGTCTAGTCAAATCAGATCGGACCAACATAAGTGAATTAAAAAAATACTCGTGGATAGGAATGGCAATGGGGTATCAGGTATGTGGGGGTGGGGATGGGGTTTACACATTCTCTGATATTATAAAAACTTTCATATTCGTCTTGTTTTCTACATGGACTATTCTTATCCTTGAGAATTTAACTGCAGAGATTAATACTATGAATTTTTTAAATAACAAATTAATTCAAATTTAATTATATTTACAATAATTCATACGTAATAAAATTAAGAAAAATCAAGTGATAATATATATATATATATACCCACATACAAAAGGATATATTTTTTACTTATATAATAATATAAATATTAATTTAATAATTAATACATAACTATTCATTCACTCCTCATTCACTGCAAATACCTACATAGTCAGTCCTACCAAATGACTTTTGTTCTGTTTCTCCAAAATACTAGTAGTAGTATAGAATTATAGATAGATATATTTAATCAATGGAGCTACATGCCTACATCCATCAAATCAACTTAATTAATTTCTTAGATCCAACAAACAGAAATAAAATAAATAGACAAATGAGAGTGGAAATTAATTTACTTTCATTTTGCAAAAATTACAAAATATATAACTTAATGTATTTATTAGCATTTACTCCCTCCGTCCCAAATTAATTGCTCAGTTTTGACTTTTTAAAGTCAAATTGACCATTTTTAAAACTAATTTTTTTACTATTTTTGCTAAAATATAGGTGAAGAGATTATAACCAAAAGAAAGTATATACAATTTATTACTAATCCTATTTTTTATAATTTCAGAAATATATTTATATATGTTTAATTATTAATTCTAAAAATAGTCAATTTGACTAAAAAAGGTCAAAATTGAGCAGTTAATTTGGGACGGAGGGAGTATAATATATACAATTCAATTAATTAAGTCCGAATAATTTTAACTTAATCTTAATTTTATATAAATTATCTTTAAAAATTAAAATACACTTTTTTCATAATTCAAGGAGTAAGGGGAAAAGAAAATAAAAAATATATAAAAAATGAAACTATCAACGTGTATTTTTGATCTTTTTCACACAATTATATTTTATATGAACATATAGAGTGGATGAGTGCACGTGCAGTAATGTGGACCCTTTCCGCAGCAGGATAATGATTCGTAGGCGGAGGCAAAGTTTGTGAAAAGGCTAAACGTTAGCCTCCCGTGCGTCTTCGGAAGCATAAAGAAATGGCAGGCCAAGGCCAGGCGTCTATGACTTGTGATGTTACCATCTCTATTATTCACGCGCAAAATAATCTCTATATTTCTTTTCTTTATTTATACTACTGGTAGTCCTCATAAAATATGATTATAAGTTGATTTTAATTTTTAAAATATAATTATAATTTTATTTAATAATTAAAATTATATTAATTATTTTTAATATAAATTATGTAGGTTGAAACTATATAATTATACTTAAAAATTATATTAACCATATTAATCATTTTAATATATTTTAACTTTTAAACAGAACTTTTGAAAAATAAAATTATGACTGTCACAATTAAATTAATTAAGTAATAATATGATATAAAAATTATTAATATAAATAATAAAATACTAAAAAACTATACTAATAAAATTTTAAACAAGTAGCACTCCATGATCGTCATGTATTTATATTAATTATTTAAAATTAGGTTTGAAATATTTTAATTATTGGTGATTTATTTGAATTAATTATTTAAAATTATTATACTTTCACCATAATTAAGATTATATAAATTGATAATAAGGATAAAATAATAAAATATTATATTCAGACCTGTTATAAAAATTGTTTATCAAACAACTCTTTTATATTTAATTATACTCTGTTTGAAAATCTTAATAAATATTTGTATTTTATATAGAACCTCAATTTTAATAAACTTTCATTACACAGTTTTATCAAATAGTAACATTTTAATTATTTTTTTGTTTAAGAATCTAAACACAATCTAAAAATACATTATTTGTGTGGTTAGATAGAGGAATGAAAGGTGATATTGTAATGGTAAATAGTTTCATCTCCTTAAACCTTAAGATGAAATGAATAAAACAAGGAAGAAAATAATTCTCTAAAAAAAAAGTTGAATTGAGCTATTTATTTATTTAGGTAAAGCGGGACTGCGTTGTTTTAATTCTTCAATGTTGAAGGCTTCTTGTGGTCATGTTATGCCACGACCCATGATTGTTGATTTTTTTATAAAAGTGCACACATTAATGTTTTGATGATTATGAGAATGAAATATGAGTTAAAAAATGGTTAATCGGTTAATTAACTATATTTATTTTAAAAAATATGGGTCCAAACTTTAACCAACTTGAATAAATAAAAATGGTTAACCAATCTATTTGATTTTAATTAATATAATTTGATCCAACAGTTAATTAATTATATTATCAGGTCTAACTACTAGTAGTATATTACTAGTATAAACTCTAATCGTTTATAGTTGACTTTTCATTTTATTCAAAACAATTATATATACTCATGCAAAATTTAAGAAAGTGTACCTTTATATATATATATATACATATATATATATATATATAATTACAATTTGAGTTTATTTACAAAGGTGTATTAGAGTGTGGAATTTTTACAACTTTCTCTATTCTATATTATTTTATTCTAAGTGACAGAATTTGAACATTTTTAAAGGGTGGTCAAAATACATCATTAAAAAAATTATTTATCAACACTTAGAGTGCTTCTTTCAAATTTATTTTGCCCAATTATAATATTTTACAATATTATATTTCCAACTCTTGTCAACATTTGAGTTGTGAGTCTAATTCTAGTGGCTTTCAATATATATATATATATATATATATATATATAGAGTCCAGATCCAGTCCGGGATCCCGGACTCTACTAAAATACGGACCTTTTTTTTTTTTTTTTTTTTGCTTTTTTTTTTGAAACAACAAAAAAAAAAAAAAAAAATTATGGAATCGAAATTTTTCCATAATACAGTGTTTTGGGCGTGATTTGGATGCCTATAACGAAATATTTCTGTACAGTCTGGGCAGACTGTACATACATTGGTTGGGGTAGGTGTTAAAAACACACCCAAAACACTTTATTTTGGAAAAATTTTAGTTCCATAATTTTATTTTTTTTTTAGTTGTTCTACCAAAAAAAAAAAAAAAAAAAAATTTTGGGGTCCGGATTTGATCAGGTCCGGGAGTCCGGACCTGATCAATTCTGTATATATATATATATATATATTTATATATATATATATATATATATGGGTCTCCATCCATAGCAACCGATTGTTGGGGAGCAACCTCTTTTATCCAGCCGTAACAGCTTGTACCTGCCTTAGAATTTTTTTTTTATAAGCCGGTACAAGCTGTTACGGCTGGATAAAAGGGGTTGCTCCCCAACAACCGGTTGCTGTGGATGGAGACCCTATATATATATATATATATATATATGAGAAAAATATGTGTACAGAGCTGTGTATTACACAGTAGGCTATGACGACGATTTTTTGGACTATAGCGACGGTTTCACCCGTCGTCATAGCTATTTTGGGCTATAACGACAGTTTACCGTCGTTATAGCCCAAAAAATCTGTCGTCATAGCTCTACTGTGTAATACACAGCTGTGTATATATATATATATATATATATATATATATATATATATATATATATATATATATATATATGGGACTATTAATCATACTTTGAAATTTTTAATCAACTGATTAGCTATTTTTATAGTTAAATTATAAATTATAATATTATATATTCAAAACCTTATATTGTGGTTTATGGGATTAATTAGCTTGAAAGAAGGAATTTCAGCAACAAAAAAATAGAATAAGAGAGATTTAATAATCTTGATAGGATAGAACTATGATGCACTTATGGTCACTATAGTGGGATCCAAAAAAAATATTTTATTTCTTTAGCTTTTGATTTTTAATTAGTTCACAGAGATAATGATTATCACATTTTTTTGCCCCACTTTGATGATAAAGCAAAATCAAAGAGAAAAGCAAAGGAGATGTAACGAACGAGAAAGATGTGACGAACGATACCTTTGTAATTAATTTTAAATATTTATTGAATTAAATAAATATTTTTTGATTTATTTATTAAGTTAAATAATTATTTGATGGAGTTGTGGTAGATTATTTTAAATAAATATGTCACATTAATGAAATTAATGTGGAATAATTTTATAGATCAAAAGTGAAAATTTAATTGAGATAATTAAATTAAATGAGTTGTTAAATAATTTTAGTTTTGTTCTAATTAATTAAATAATTAATTAGAGATTTATTAATTTGTTATAAATAATAAATGAGAATTTTAATAATTATGTGATGATGTGATTTAATAAGTAATATTACCTTTTATTTAATTAAATTTAAATAATATTATTTGATTAATTAAAGTGTGACAAATAATTTATATAATAAACAAGTTAATTAAAATAATGAGAAAATGAGTTGAATTGGAACAAACCAAACATGACCATGAGGACATGGGGAGCAGTTAAGGCCATACAGCGGTTAACTGCTAGCCATGTACGCACTGGTTATATTATGAGCGTTATATCATGTATCAACCTTATTTTTTTTTACATAATTCCTAAAACCTAAGTCAGAGGAATCACAAAGAGAAACAAGAGAACTTGAGAGAAATTGGGTTTGAGGAAGAAGGTTTGCAGATAGGATGTGACGCCCCCAAAATAGGTCCATTCCATCCAACCCATTTTGAGTCGCCAAATACATGGTACAGAAACAACTACAACTTTTACAACCCATAAACTGTGAGTTTGAATACAAACATTGTCATCTAGACAATATACATACCCAAATATGTCCTCAATACAATTATTGATATATTATTTTATAAAAATGGTGAGGACTACTAAACAACTCTCTCAAGGACCATCAATTCATACCCCGACTCGTACTCGCTATATTCTCGTCTCCTGAGAAGAAAAATGGAACAAAAAAGAAAAGGGTGAGCTCAACTAGCTCAGTAAAGAATATTATGACTAAGATAATATACAACAAATTATCGTTAGCCTTCAACAGGGAAAAAATCTAATAGAATACAATAGACAACAAGTTTTAAATCAATATTCGCAGCGGAAAATATTAATTCATAGAAGAGTTACGTAGATGATGAAATCTACTAATGTCTATGAATTTAACAGTCCATCAACAGTATTTTTATCCCTGTAACATCAATCAATGCACATCTTGAATCATATATTCATCCTTGCACTACAGGCCAAGGATATTCATCTGTTGGTCATGTTCATCTAAACACATGTTCATCTTTGCACTACGGGGCAAAGATATTCATCAGAAATCATTCATCTTTGCACTACAGGCCAAAGATATTCAATAATAACCTCCTTTAAGACTGAAGATGATAAAAAAATATTTTTAAAGAAACGAATCCAGTGAAACAAAATGACAAGGATTAAGGATTAAGAATTCGTACTTTGTTTTATCCATGTCCAAAAATACCTCAAAAATAATCATAGTGGTGTAAAATTCAAGAATGATCAAAACATGGATACAATCAAAGCTAGTATCCACAATAGATATTTTGGACGAAAAGAAAAAAAATAATTTTTCTGTGAATAGTGCCGTATTCGTGAATAGTGCCGTATACGTGAATAGTACCGTATACGTGAATAGTAACTGCGGCACAAAAAGTTCCAAATTTGATAAAAACGTTCACCAATATTTCGGCATAATGATATTGAAGAAAATAATATCTTTTAAGAAGAAAATAACATCCCTTACCTCAAAATAGCCGTACTTCTGACTGAATTTCGGTATAGTGCTGACAGAAACTCGCACCGTATAGCAACACTCAAAGTATACTCACAAGAATACGCTCGATAATATAGAGAGAGAAAGAGAGATAACTTTGTTTCTGGTGTGATTTTCAATTCTAACTTAGCCCTCTATTTATAGGAAAATGTTAGAACGCCAAAGGAGACTAAATTAATATAATATTAATATTTACAAAACATTCAAGCCAACCACCAAGGAATCTGATTTTAGCCATCAAACACATGTTAAAGATGCCCACCAACCTTTGAAAAACGTTTTTTGTTGAAAATAATAATTAAAACTTCCAAAAATCAATTATTTCGGAACCCCGAAACTTCAATAATTCACAATAAATAGCTCCTTTGTCAGAAAATTCGAATCTCGCGACTTTCCATGGGAAATTCCATTTTCTACAACTTTGCAGAAGAAAATTTTTCCAAATTCCAAACAGAAATTGACCGAAATCCACAAACGGGTGATTTTACAGTCTATACTCTATTTTTCGGTCAAAAATTATGTCTACCGACACACAAAACATGTGTTAAACATTTAATGCCACAAAAATACTCTACCTCCTCATATATTCATATATCCCACATTCATTGTAAAAATATCATCGTTAATATATTATTAAAATAATATATTTAAATAAATTATTTTATCTGAAAAAGATAAAATATTAATTTTCAACAATTGTCACATTAAAAATTTTCTCCATCTATATCCACATAAAATAAATATTTTCTTTATCATAATAATCAATAATTAATTATTAAAAATAATATTACAGAATCACAGTACTGACAACCAGGCCGTTCCCAGGATAGAGGGGGCTTTCCAATAAGGATTTCTCCTTACTGGCGCGCAATTAGATGACCAAACCTCTCCTTGACAGAACTTTTTAGACATTGTCAATAATGTTATCTGATAATATTATTCAAATAATATGAATTATTGATCTGATAATGGAAAATACTGTGCAATGTCAATTATTGAAACTATAATAATATAAATATCAACGCAGCAATTATTGAATCAATAAAGTAATGAACAGTAACTCCTGTAGAAATTATTGAGTAGTGCCTTCTTACGTAAGGATCAATAATTCAAAATACTGTGCAATACCGTGTGCTACTGTGCAACAACGCGTATTACTGTATTTTAACCACCGGGTATTCCAACAGTGTAAACGGTAACAACTACGCCGTTATTTTTAAACAACTGACATTTGTCGTTTTCTTCCTCCAATCGCTTTTCGTTATGGGGCCCACACATGGCTGCGCCGTCGTACAAATATTCCCGACAGTACGAATATTCCACGACCAAACGAATATTCCCCGACAACAATGAATATTTTATAACCACTTGCTTATTTTGAAATATTTGCATATTTTACCCATAACTATCCTCATTAATCAAATCAACCCTTACTATTCAAAATAATAATTAAAGGAAATTAAATTTCATTTATTAATTATTTGGGGTCTTACATAGGAGGTCTTTCTACCATTTTAACAGAGAAATCAAGGGTAATCCTTTAATCTCAAGTTTTTAGATTACGTTCTTAAAAGTTCTTCATGAAATCAATTTTTAACTTCCTGTATTTAAATTTTTATGAATGATTGTTAAATATATGGTGTTATATATGTCTATAACATGTTTTACATGACTTGTACGAGATTTAGAATAATCAAATCCATGAAATTATGCTTACAATTTGAGTTTTGAGTTTACAGTAAAAATATTATTTTAGTTATCTGTAACTGAATTTTTATGTCCAAATTGTTGATAAGCTATTTGTAATTGTTAATATACACGTATAATGTGACGCCCCCAAAATAGGTATACATCACCCATCTTGGGTCGCTTGAAAATACACTACTGACAACTTTATTTATACAATTGTCGTGCAAAATACGACGACAAGTATACTGTGAGTTTTAATACAAATGTTGTCATCTAGACAATATCCACACTCAATGGAGTCCTCATTATATTTATTATTACACTATTTCACAGAATAGTGAGGACTATTAATGCACCATCTAGGACCATCACTCTGTTCCCCGACAAGTCCCAGCTACGTTCTCATTTCCTTAAGAGAACAATGAAAGAAAGGGTGAGCACAACTAGTCCAGTAAAGAATATCATAACTAAAGATAATTAAATTATCAATAACTTTTGCCAATAATAAATCAGAGATTTAGAACATATGGTAGATGATAAAACTTTTCAACCATAGTTGCAGCGAAACGAGCAATCCATTAAAATATTTAAATAGACCATCAGGTTTATTATCTTCTCCATGTTAAAAGTCCACCAATAATGTTTTATCCCTGTAACATCAATCAATAATTCATGTCCACAATCATATGAATAACTCATAATCATAATTGTGATTCTGAATTCCTTTTTGCACCCAGGACGAAGATAATTTTCATCACTTATCTTCACCTGAAACATCAAAAATTATGTTTATACCAAATCACAATCCCTGCTCATAATTATACTAATAAATTCATCTTTGCACTACGGCCAAAGATATTCATTAACAATTTATCTTTGCACTACAGGCCAAAGACATACATCTGTATTTTAGAAGAGTCAAGTAGAGCATGATATCTACTATCTTCTACGAATTTAAAAGTTTATTATCAATATTTTATCACTGAGACTCAGCTTAATAAATAATCCACATCATCGAATCACCCCTGCACTACGACCAAAGATATTCGTTGATATCACATCCATGAATAATCCATGCACTACGACCAAGAATATTCATTATTATCACATCCATGAATTAATATTTCATTGTTGAGACTCAGCTTAATAATTAATCCACATCATCAATTCATCCCTGCACTATAGGCCAAGGATATTCTTTTAGTATCACGACCACGAATTATACATGCACTACGGGCCAAAGATAATCGTGTTTTCATTAACGGTCCTGATCATGTCATAAAATAATTCATCTTTGCACCCATCCTTGGCCGAAGAGAATCCATAGCCATAATCATACCAAAAATTGTTCATCAATGCACTACGGCCAATGAGGACTTTTTTCACATTATTTGTAACATTACGGTCATGATTATACCGAATAATCCGTGGTCATAATCATACCAAGTCCATCTATGCATCACAGGCCACAGATGACTTTCAACATAATATATACATGAGGATCATGACAACGATATAAAGAAGCAATTAAATGAGATAAAGGATAAATATTAAACATTTATAATATAAATTATCCAGGGTTCAAGAATATCCCAATGTTATCAATCACTTAATAATCTCATAATCTAATATCATTAATATTATAACAATATTTTAATTATTTCTTAAACTTATAAACAATTTATTTTAATTATTTACACTTTACCAAATAATGCATTTAATTATTCAAAAATGCCATACTCATAAGATTTCATCACCAATGATCAAATCTCATATTAAAAATCTGTATATACCCTATATAGGATTTTCAAGCCATAAAATCCTATTTACAAATTTTCAACTTCTCATAACATATTTAACTCATATATTCATAACTAGTGCATTTTTATGAAAAATACCAAATCAGTCCCAAAAATATTTCCTTTCTAAAATTTAGCAGAATATAGTCCCATAATGAACATATATTTTTCTCGGAATTTTTAAAATTCATTTACTATTTTTCAAAAATCAATTTCTAATTAATTCCTTAAGAAATTAGCTACCTCAAGTTTAACTTCAGAAATTCCCAAAACTTGGCAGGATCTTACACATGTTAACGTGATCATCCAATTTAAATTTCATGGTCATCGGAGTTATAGAACTCCGGTTATAGCATTTTTCGTCAAAAAAATCTAAATATTAAAATGGTCATAACTTACTCATTTTAAGTCGGAATGAACTCATTTTTGGGCAGGAGGTACTTTATACCATATATTTTCATGTCCCAAAAGACCAGAATTTTTCTCACAAATTAAGTGGCCGAAAATGCTCTTTTAAAATTTCTAACAGTAGTAGTTTTCCCATTTTTCACTTTTTCGTGCTTTGCTAAAATTAGTCCACACGAAAATCTACAACACCTTTTCCAGTGATTCTACTTGGATAAGTTAGAAAACTCATAGATCTAACTCTAGAACTTGACCACACTTAAAAATTCAAAATATAATAGGAGATATGGTCAATTGAATTTCATATTCCATTTTCACCAAAATCTGATTTTTCAACCCTTTGTGATTTCTAAGAAACTTTCATGTTTTCACATAATAACCAACATAACTCATCATAACACTTACTAATACTTCATATACCCATGATTTTTATCAGTTCAATGCTTTTATTATGACTCTCATCATAATCAACGTAACCAGATCATTTTTATAATTTAATAAGGAATGAATATAAAGGATCATTCACCATGCATGTGGTAATCCACATAGACAGGTTATTCCAACAGAATAATAAAGAATGAAATAATAGAAGGATTCACCATGCGTGCGATATACCGCACAGACAGTTATTCCCAACAGAATAATAAATAATGGAACCAGTTCCGGCGTAAACGCACAGACAGGATATTCCGACATAATAATAAAGAACAGAACCAGGTCAGGCAAAATTCGCACCGACAGGATATTCCAACAGAATAATAAAGAATGGAATAACAGAAATCACCATGCATGCGGTACTTCGCATAGACAGGTTATTCCAACATAATAATAAGGAATGGAATAGAAGAATTTCACCAAGTATAGGGTAGTCCACGTATACAGGTTATTCCAATAGAATAAAAAAGAATGGAACAACAGAAGTTCTCTTCATGAATACAAAAGAAATAATACCCCTTACTTTATAAAGAAGAGTACTGTAACGGTAGGGCGGGGATATACTTGAAGAAAATTGCACTACACTCAAAGCTTTTTAAACGCAAAAGAAATACGCTCAATATTATAGAAGAAGAATTCTCTCTATAATTTCTCTCTCTAGAGTTTCAATGAATTCGTAAGAAATAATAAAGTAATGAGCTTCTATTTATAGAAGAATGGACTGAATAGTAACTAATCCACGAACGGTCCAGATTGATTTACTTTTAAACGGACGGTCCAGATTGGTTTACAATAAAATATAATATATTCTATTTATAATATAATAAAACGAATAACTTTATAAAAGTATTCTATTTTATATAAAAATATTTTACTATGCAAACACTATGCAGGCACTATGCAAATACTATGCATAATAAAATATAATATATTCTAATTATTGTCTAATAAAATAGATAACTTTATAAAAGTATTCTGTTTTATATAAAAAGATTTTACTATTAGCCTAATAAAACGAATAACATTATAAAAGAATTCTGTTTTATATAAAAAAGCTTTTCTGTTTTATTACATTAATAATACTAATAAAACAAAACTTCATCATCATTTACTTTGAAAAATTTTCAAATGTCACCCTTAACTTTAAACTTTTATCAATTTAACTATTCGCCAAAATAGAAAAATTGAATACTTTTTTTTTCATAAAATTCGGGATCTCACATCTAATCCGCTATTTGATGTTTATAAATGATTTTAGAGTAATTAATCCATGAAATTAAGATTAAGTTAGAATATTGAAGGTTACAGAGAAATAATGTTTGAATGTGTCCCATAAATACAAAAATTAGTGCCTTAATTGTGTGTTAAACAGTAAATTGATAATTGATTATATATGTTTATATATGTAAAAATGAAGAGAACGAATCTTGTATGGATTGATTTAGTTGAAAAATGAGTTCGTAGTGGTCGATTTCGTTAAGAATGTCAAAAATAGAGTTATTCATAAAAATATTGAAATTGTGGCTTTAAATTTTGTTGTTTATGTGACTTAAGATGTTAAAAGTATGCTAGGAATATCATTAAATGTTTTTGTTAAGTTCAGAACATATGAGTGAAACTGAATTCGTTGTTTATGTGAAATTTGGCCTAAATTGGTCCTGTTCTGTGTTCTTCGCAAACTGCAGAAACTGAATCTGGGTAACACCAATGTGAGACCCCGAATTTTATGAAATGAAAATATTCAATTTTCTTATAATTATTCTATTTAGTAAATGGTTAAATTGATAACAAGTTAAAATTTAGGGTGATATGTGAATTTTTTTTCAAAGTAAACAAGTTGTCATAAAATAATCGGTGATAAAAGTATAGTAATACACGTGGTTGAATAGTAGCACACGGTATTGTACAGTATCTTTGATTATTGATGCTTACGTAAGAAGTCACTCAGTTATACTCAATTATTGCTACAGTAATTGTTGTATCATATCTCTCATATTATTGATTCGATTATTGTCACAGTATCATCTACATATTATGATATATTATTAACTCAAAAATTGAGACGACAAAGTTATTCATATTATTAAATTACAATATTGACAATGTCTAGAAGTTCTGTCAAGGAGAGGTTTGGTCACCTAATTGCGCGCCAATAAGGAGATATCCTTATCGGAAAGCCCCCTCTTTCCTGAGAACGACCTGGTTGTTAAATATGGTAAGTTATAATATTAATGATGAATAAATTCGTGTTGATTAATGATGAAATTTATAATTCCATTGTGTTAGAATTATTAGTGTTAGTGGAAATCGACATTTATTTCGATAATATTTGATGTCTAAAGGTTATATTGACCAAATCGGGTAATTAACCGGATAAATAAGCAATTAATTGCTATTGATTCACATGATTATAACTATTTATTCATACGTGTGTACTATTGATTAATATTCTTGTACTATTAGGGGAGGTGGTGTAAGATTGATAATATTTGCATGACTAAGTTAAAAATAGAGGTATAGATGGAGGTACAATACTGTAATTATTTTTTTCACATGATTAGAACTATTGAGTCACGTGATTTACTATTGATTCATATGATTTACTATTAGGGGAGGTGGTGCAAGTTTGATAATACTTGCAGGACTAAATTAAAAATAAAGAAAAGAGGAAGGTATTATACTGTAATATTTCGAACCCCAAAACGTACAATTATCGAAACTATATTTTCCTATTAATAGAAGCTCATTCTTCCTTCATTTTTCACCAATTCACTAAAGTTATAGAGCAATTATTATAGAAAGAAAAAAGAAGAGAAGTCTGCTACCTCATTATTCCAATATCCAGTTTTCTTCTAAGGTAAGGGATATTATTTTTTTTATATTCATGAAGAGAATTATTTTCTTTCAATACTCGTAAGAGCTGTTATTCCATTCTTTATTATTCTGTTGGAATAATCTGTCTGTGCGGTATATCGCATGCATGGTGAATTCTTCTGTTATTCCATTCTTTATTATTATGTTGGAATAACTTGTCTATGCGAAGTACCGCATACATGGTGAAATTCTTATGTTATTTCATTCTTTATTATTCTGTTGGAATAACCTGTCTGTGCGGTCTATCGCATACTTGGTGAATTCTGTTGTTATTCCATTCTTTATTATTCTGTTGGAATATCCTGTCTATGCGGATTACGTATGACCTGTTTCCATTCTTTATTATTCTCTTGGAATATCCTGTTTGTGCGGATTACGCATGATCTGATTTCATTCTTTATTATTATGTTGGGAATAAACTGTCTGTGCGGTGTATCGCATGCCTGATGAATTCTTCTGTTATTCAATTCTTTATTATTTTGTTGGAATAATCTGTCTATGTGGATTACCGCATGCATGGTGAATGATCCTTCGTATTCATTTCTTATTAAATTGTGAAAATGATCTCGTGGATTACCGCATAGCGGGCGAAAATTCATTTGCATTTTCGTATATTCTATTATATTCATCTAAGATATCATGTGACGCCCCCAAAATTAGGTATACATCACCCATCTTGAGTCGCCAGATACATGGTACAGAATTCAAATACAACTTACTAATACAACTGTCGTGTACAATACGACAAAACATAACTGTGAGTTTGAATACAATTATTGTCTACTAGAGATCATACAAACTCAAAAGGTATCCCCAATACAATTATTGTCACACTATTTAACAGAATAGTGAGGACTACTAATACTATTCTCTGGTCCATCACTCCGTTTCCCGACTCGTCCCAGCTATATTCTCATTTCCTGAAGAGAACAGTGAAAGAAAGGGTGAACTCAACTAGCCCAGTAAGAAATATTATGATTAAGATAATGCAGAATAAATTATCATTAGCCTTCAACAGTGTTAAACTGATAAAATACAATAAACATCAAGTTTAACTACAGCGGAACCAGCAATCCATTAAAAGAGTCAAGTAGAAAATAAAATCTACTATCTTTTATGATTTAAAAGGTTTTTCATCATCGTTATAGCTGAGACTCAGCTTAATAAATATTCCACATCATCGAATCACCCCCGCACTACGACCAAGGATATTCTTTAGTATCACGACCATAATTATTCATGCACTACGGCCAAGAATATTTGTGTATTCATTAATGGTCATGATCATGCCAACAACTGTCCATCAATGCACTACGGGCCAATGAGGATTTTTAATTTTTACATCATTTGTAATATTACGGTCATGATTACACCGAATAATCCCTGGTCATAATCATACCAAGTCAATCTATGCACTACATGCCACAGATGACTTTCAACAAAATATAAACATGAGGATGATGACAATGATATAAAAATTCAATAAAACAAGTTCAAGAATTATTTTATCCAGGAATTATTAACGTCCAAATTTGTCAACACGATACTGTTTTGTGGTGTAAAATTCAAATATGATCAGAAGAAGATTTCCATGAAAGGATACTGGATGAAGCGTAAATATCAAGGATATTCCACTAATTTCATGGAGTATAGAAGTCAAAGTTTTAACCAACTGAGTATAATAAAGAATGAGATAACAAAAGAAATCACCATGCATGCGATAGACCGCACAAGCAGGTTATTCCAACAGAATAATAAATAACGGAACCAGGTCCGGCGTAAAACGCACAGACAGGATATTCCAACAGAATAATAAAGAATGGAACCAGGTCCGGTGTAAAACACACAGACAGGATATTCCAACAGAATAATAAAGAATGGAACCAGGTCCGGTGTAAAACACACAGACAGGATATTCCAACAGAATAATAAAGAATGGAACCAGGTCCGGCGTATAGCACAGACAGGATATTTCGACAGAAATGTAAAGACAGAATAGTAAATGGATGTCACCAAGTATAGGGTATTCCGCGTATATCGGTTATTCCAACAGAATAATAATGAATGGAATAACATAAGGATTTCACCAAGTATAGGGTGTACCGCGTATACAGGTCATGTATAGGGTATGCCACTTTTACAGGTTATTCCAACAGAATAACAAAGAATGGAATAACATATGTTCTCTTCAAGAAGAAAGAATAACACCTCTTACTTTATTTAGGAGATTGAATACTGCAGCAGTGTAATAACCGAATACTCTTCTTCTTTCTCTCTTATTCTCTCTATACTTTCTCTCTCTATAGCTTGAGTGAATTTGTGAAAAATAATGACGCCCTAGGCCTCTATTTATAGAAGATTTATTACTATTTACGAAAGTATTTACTATTTACAAAGGTAATTACTATTGACGAAGGTAATTACTATTTATGAAGGTAATTACTATTTATGAAAAAGACTCTTAGATGATGACATATGGCCCCCCATAAATAATTCAACTTACCACAAACGTCTAATAATAGACTCTTTATATACATCAAGGATTGAATAAAAATTACCAAAAATCATTTTATTTTTAATCAACACATATTTAATCTTTCAACAATTATTAATCATTTATAACTTGTCGTCTCAATTATTGTTTAAATAATATAACATATTACACAGATGATATTGTGATAATAATTGAATCAATAATATAAGAGATATGATGCAGCAATTACTGTAGCAATAATTGAGTATAGCTGAGTGACTTCTCACGTAAGCATCAATAATCAATACCGTGTGCTACTATGCAACAACGCGTATTACTGTACTTTTACTACCGAGTAGTTCAACAGTTTTAACGGTAACACCTCCGCCGTTTATTTTATAGAAAGCTAATTTTGTCGTTTTCTAACTACGACAATACTTCCATTGTGGGGTTTACCAATGATTGTGCCGTCGTACGAATATTCCCCGACAAAAAGAATATTCTCCGACCAAACGATTATTTTATAACAACTTGCGTACTTTGCAAAATTTATAAATATTACCCACAACTATAACATTATATCAAATTTATTCCATAATATTCAAAAATAATAATTATGAAAATTCATCTTTATTTATAAAAACTGGGGTCTTACAACCTCCCCTTCTTATGAAATTTTGCCCTCGAAATTAGGGTACGTACCTGGTATGTGAAAGAGGTAAGGATACCTTGATTTCATTTCAGATTCTAACTCCCAAGTCATTTCCTCAACATCGTGGTTTCTCCACAAAACTTTGACTTGAGGTATAACCTTGGAGCGTAGAATATGTTCCTTCTTATCCAAGATTTGAACAAGAATCTCTTCATACGTCAAATCTTCCGCTATTTCGTCCGGTTCTAACTCAATAATGTGGTTCGGGTCTTTCACATATTTTCGTAACATGGATATGTGAAAAACGTTATGAACACGAGACATACTTGGCGGTAAAGCGAGTCTATAGGCCACAGTTCCTACTCGATCGAGGATTAAAAATGGACCGATGAATCGAGGATTGAGTTTTCCTCTCTTTCCAAATCTTGTAACTCCTTTCCATGGAGTAACACGTAACAACACATGATCTCCTATATTGAATTCCACGTCCTTTCGATGAAGATCAACATAACTCTTTTGTCGACTTTGTGAGGTTTTTATACGTTGTCGGATCATTTGAATCTTTTTCGTAGTCATACGTACCAACTCCGGTCCCAACAACGTTGCTTCACCCACCTCATCCCAGCATACTGGAGAGCGACACTTTCTTCCATACAACGCTTCGAATGGAGCCATGCCAATACTTGCTTGATAACTGTTGTTATAGGAAATCTCCACCAATGGTAAGAACTTGTCCCAACTTCCCTTGAAATCAAGGACACAGAGTCTTAATAGATCTTCAAGAGTTTGAATAGTCCTCTCCGACTGTCCGTCCGTCTGAGGATGATATGCCGAGCTAAATCGTAAGTCTGTGTCCATAGCTTTTTGCAAACTAACCCAAAATCATGAAGTAAATCTTGGGTCTCGATCAGAAACTATGGATACCGGCATACCATGCAGTCTTACAATCTCTTTTATGTACATACGAGCAAGACGTTCAAGTGTATAAGTTTCTCGTATCGGTAAGAAATGAGCAGACTTGGTCAATCTATCAACAATAACCCAAATCGCATCTATGCCTTGAGAAACCTTAGGAAGACCGGTAACGAAATCCATGGTAATGTGCTCCCACTTCCATTCTGGAATTTCAAGTGGTTGCAATGGACCTTTTGGTACTTGATGCTCCACTTTAACTCGTTGACAAGTTAGACACCTTGAGATAAACAACGCTATCTCTCTCTTCATATTACTCCACCAAAATGTATGACGAATATCATGATACATTTTGGTACTCCCAGGATGGATTGCAAACGGTGTATTGTGCGCTTCCATCATGATTTTATACTTTAAATCAGGGTCATTAGGAACACAAAGTCTGGAGTTGACTCGAAGTATTCCCTCTTCATCGATTCTTGCTTCCGGCATAGCACCTTCTTGCACTTTCTTCCTCATACGCATCAGCTCCAGGTCTGTAGCTTGAGCAGCTTTAACTTTATCGATTAAAGTCAGTTCTACTCGTATATTCGCCATCGTCACATGCGTCCCTGGAGTCTTTAACTCTATCCCCATCCTTTGCAAGTCACATAAAATGGGCCCTTGCGTTGACAATATCGCACTCGTACTTGCATGTGATCTTCTACTCAATGCGTCAGCTACCACGTTTGCTTTTCCAGGATGGTATTGGATGGTATGATCATAATCTTTCAACAGTTCAAGCCAACGTCGTTGTCGCATGTTAAGTTCTTTTTGAGTGAAGAAATATTTGAGGCTTTTATGATCCGTAAAGATCTCCACTTTCTCTCCATACAAGTAATGCCTCCAAATTTTAAGTGCAAAGACAACAGCTGCCAACTCTAGATCATGAGTAGGATAATTCTTCTCATATTCTTTGAGTTGTCGCGAGGCATAGGCTATGACTTTTCCATGTTGCATGAGAACACATCCCAGCCCTTTGCCCGAAGCATCACTGTAGATGACAAATCCCTCCGAGCCAGATGGTATTGTCAGAACAGGTGCTGAAATGAGTCTTCTCTTGAGTTCTTGAAAACTCTTCTCACATTCTTCGCTCCAACTGAACTTTGTATCTTTCCGAGTCAGCTGAGTCAATGGAGTAGCGATTCGAGAAAATCCTTCCACGAATCTCCGATAATAACCAGCTAAACCGAGAAAGCTACGTACTTCGGTCACTGATTTAGGTTGCTCCCAGCTTTGAATAGCTTCAATCTTTGCTGGGTCAACAAATATTCCACGACTTGATACCACTAGCCCAAGGAATGCTACTTCCTCAAGCCAGAACTCGCATTTCTTCAACTTGGCATAAAGCTTATATTCACGAAGCTTTTGGAGTGTCAGCCTCAAGTGTTGCTCATGATCTTCACGGCTTTTGGAATAAATAAGGATGTCATCAATAAAGACGACCACAAAATGATCCAAATATTACTTGAATACTCGGTTCATCATATCCATGAAGGCAGCAGGAGCATTAGTCAATCTAAAGGACATGACTAGGAATTCATAATGCCCGTACCGAGTTCTGAAAGCCGTCTTTGGAATGTCATCGGTTCTAATCTTCAATTGGTGATACACGGAACGAAGATCGATCTTTGAAAAGAATTTGGCTCCTTGCAACTGGTCAAATAGATCATCAATTCGTGGCAATGGATACCTATTTTTGATGGTGACATGATTCAACTCCCGATAATCAATACAAAGTCGCATACTCCCATCTTTCTTCTTCACGAATAGAACAGGAGCACCCCAAGGAGAAGTACTAAGACGAATAAAGCCAATGTCTAACAATTCCTGCAGTTGGGTTTTTAACTCCTGAAGTTCAATAGGAGCCATTCGATATGGGGCTTTAGAAATGGGTTTTGTACCGGGTCCAAGGTCGATACAAAATTCAATCTCACGCTCTGGGGGTAAACCAGGAAGTTCTTCAGGGAATACGTCAGGAAATTCATTAACAATAGAAATATCGTTCAAAACTGACGTATTTTTGTTTAAATCTGTGACATGAGCTAAGAAAGCTTGACATCCGTTTTTCAATAAACGAATAGCTTTATGGCTTGAGATGACCGTGATTGATTTTAATGGTTTGGTCGCTTGAATTCGCATAATAGGTTGATTAGGAATATGAAAGCTAACAACCTTATGAAAACAATCAATTTTTGCATGATAAGTAGTTAACCAATCAATCCCTAGAATCACGTCAAATGCAAGTATTTTCAATGAAATAAGATCTACAGGTAATGTGAGGGTACCGATTTGAACCAAACAAGACTTATAAACAGTGGATGTAATGAAGGTTTCTCCCAACGGAGTTTCCACAGATAAGTCAAAGTCCAATTTCTCCGGAGTCAAATTTAATCGATGAGCGCAAGTAGGAGAAATAAAAGAATGGGTAGAACCGGTATCAAATAAAGTATAGACTTCGTTAGAGTTTATGATAAGCTTACCCGTGATGACCTCATTCGGGTTCCTTGCTTTCTGGGAGGTCACAACAAACGCTCTCCCTTGCACTACCGGCTTTGACCTTTCTGGGACGGCCTTTGGTGCCTCCACCCTAGCTGAATTTGTCTTTGGTAAACGACAAAATCGGGCCAAGTGACCTTCTCTTCCACAATTATAACATGCTTTGGACGGCATCGCGAAATTTGGACTAATGTGTCCCTCCCCTCCGCATTTGAAGCATATGATAGGTGGTCTTTCTCCTTCCTTAACAACGGGTGCTGGTGCTGACGTCTTTCCATCATTGTTGAATCTCCTCTTTTTGAAATGTCCATTCTTATTGTTTTGGCCCTGTTTACCACCGAAGTGGTAACCACTTCTGGCCTGCTGATTCCCTCCACGCTTGTTGTCACCGCTTCGATGACCACTCTCGCTGGTATTATAATTTTGTCGACTGCTCTCTTTTAGTTGAGTTGACTCGTTATCGCGCTCCACTAACTGAGCCCTATTTACAACATCTGAATATAAACACAATTTATGAGAAATAAGATGTTGACGTATCTCCTGCTTCAAACCTCTTAAAAACATTCGCGCCATTCGCTCTTCATTATCCACCAAATGAGACGCAAACCGTGATAACTCTGCAAATTTTGCCTCGTATTGCGACACGGTCATATTATTTTGTTCCAACTTAATAAACTCCACCTCCTTCATGTGGCGAATACTTTCGGGAAAGTATTTATCATTGAACAGCTCCTGGAACTTCTCCCAAGATATCTTCAGTACAGCAGGTTGAGTACGTTTTACTGATTCCCACCAGTAATCTGCCTCTCCGCGCAACATAAAGGCGGCAAAGGGAACCTTTTGTTCCTCGGAGCATCCCAAGACATCAAATATCTTGGTCATCTGCTTTATCCATGTTTCCGCCATAAGTGGTTTTGGCTCTCCCTTAAACTCCGGTGGTCCCATCTCCTTGAACTGTTTAGCGGTGACCGCCCGAGAGTTTCCCGCGTTTCCATCTACGTTTTGGACAGGAGTTGCTCTCGCCTGCTGCTGCATGAATTGCATAAAACCTCTGAACATTTGATCATTCGTCATTTGGTCTGTGTTGTTGTCTGCATGAGGATTTTCGCCTTCCTGATGCACATTATCCTGATTATTGATATGTGGTGAATCAACGATCGCCTATGCTCCATTGCCATTCTCAACATTCTCAGATGTCATTTTCAGATACTGCCACAAAACAAAAGGTTAATTGACATGTAACATATTATCCCTATATTCTGACTGACCAATAAAATAGCACATAAATTTAGGTAGGTTATACTAGCGAAGGAATTCCCCGTCTCTCCCCTCCTAGTACTATTCTCACATCTTAGCCAGGGATCATATCCCTAAGCTCTGATACCAACTGTGACGCCCCCAAAATTAGGTATACATCACCCATCTTGAGTCGCCAGATACATGGTACAGAATTCAAATACAACTTACTAATACAACTGTCGTGTACAATACGACAAAACATAACTGTGAGTTTGAATACAATTATTGTCTACTAGAGATCATACAAACTCAAAAGGTGTCCTCAATACAATTATTGTCACACTATTTAACAGAATAGTGAGGACTACTAATACTATTCTCTGGTCCATCACTCCGTTCCCCGACTCGTCCCAGCTATATTCTCATTTCCTGAAGAGAACATTGAAAGAAAGGGTGAGCTCAACTAGCCCAGTAAGAAATATTATGACTAAGATAATGCAGAATAAATTATCATTAGCCTTCAACAGTGTTAAACTGATAAAATATAATAAACATCAAGTTTAACTACAGCGGAACCAGCAATCCATTAAAAGAGTCAAGTAGAAAATAAAATCTACTATCTTTTATGATTTAAAAGGTTTTTCATCATCGTTATAGCTGAGACTCAACTTAATAAATATTCCACATCATCGAATCACCCCCGCACTACGGCCAAGGATATTCTTTAGTATCACGACCACAATTATTCATGCACTACGGCCAAGAATATTTGTGTATTCATTAATGGTCATGATCATGCCAACAACTGTCCATCAATGCACTACGGGCCAATGAGGATTTTTAATTTTTACATCATTTGTAATATTACGGTCATGATTACACCGAATAATCCCTGGTCATAATCATACCAAGTCCATCTATGCACTACATGCCACAGATGACTTTCAACAAAATATAAACATGAGGATGATGACAATGATATAAAAATTCAATAAAACAAGTTCAAGAATTATTTTATCCAGGAATTATTAACGTCCAAATTTGTCAACACGATACTGTTTTGTGGTGTAAAATTCAAATATGATCAGAAGAAGATTTCCATGAAAGGATACTGGATGAAGCGCAAATATTAAGGATATTCCACTAATTTCATGGAGTATAGAATTCAAAGTTTTAACCAACTGAGTATAATAAAGAATGAGATAACAAAAGAAATCACTATGCATGCGATAGACCGCACAAGCAGGTTATTCCAACAGAATAATAAATAACGGAACCAGGTCCGGCGTAAAACGCACAGACAGGATATTCCAACAGAATAATAAAGAATGGAACCAGGTCCGGTGTAAAACACACAGACAGGATATTCCAACAGAATAATAAAGAATGGAACCAGGTCCGGTGTAAAACACACAGACAGGATATTCCAACAGAATAATAAAGAATGGAACCAGGTCCGGCGTATAGCACAGACAGGATATTCTGACAGAAATGTAAAGACAGAATAGTAAATGGATGTCACCAAGTATAGGGTATTCCGCGTATACCGGTTATTCCAACAGAATAATAATGAATGGAATAACATAAGGATTTCACCAAGTATAGGGTGTACCGCGTATACAGGTCATGTATAGGGTATGCCACTTTTACAGGTTATTCCAACAGAATAACAAAGAATGGAATAACATATGTTCTCTTCAAGAAGAAAGAATAACACCCCTTACTTTATTTAGGAGATTGAATACTGCAGCAGTGTAATAACCGAATACTCTTCTTCTTTCTCTCTTATTCTCTCTATACTTTCTCTCTCTATAGCTTGAGCGAATTCGTGAAAAATAATGACGCCCTAGGCCTCTATTTATAGAAGATTTATTACTATTTACGAAAGTATTTACTATTTACGAAGGTAATTACTATTGACGAAGGTAATTACTATTTATGAAGGTAATTACTATTTATGAAAAAGACTCTTAGATGATGACATATGGCCCCCCATAAATAATTCAACTTACCACAAACGTCTAATAATAGACTCTTTATATACATCAAGGATTGAATAAAAATTACCAAAAATCATTTTATTTTTAATCAACACATATTTAATCTTTCAACAATTATTAATCATTTATAACTTGTCGTCTCAATTATTGTTTAAATAATATAACATATTATACAGATGATAATGTGACAATAATTGAATCAATAATATAAGAGATATGATGCAGCAATTACTGTAGCAATAATTGAGTATAGTTGAGTGACTTCTCACGTAAGCATCAATAATCAATACCGTGTGCTACTATGCAACAATGCGTATTACTGTACTTTTACTACCGAGTAGTTCAACAGTTTTAACGGTAACACCTCCACCGTTTATTTTATAGAAAGCTAATTTTGTCGTTTTCTAACTATGACAATACTTCCGTTGTGGGGTCCACCAATGATTGTGCCGTCGTACGAATATTCCCCGACAAAAAGAATATTCCCCGACCAAACGAATATTTTATAACAACTTGCGTACTTTGCAAAATTTATAAATATTACCCACAACTATAACATTATATCAAATTTATTCCATAATATTCAAAAATAATAATTATGAAAATTCATCTTTATTTATAAAAACTGAGGTCTTACATATCATTTCTTTTGTACTCGTCATGGAATATCATTTTTTATGGTATTTTTTTTCGAGTTACTATTCACCCGGTTACTATTCACTCTAGTATTATTCACTCGAGTATTTGGGGTACTTTTCGTGCTAGAGTACTATTCACGAGTTACTATTCACGGGTTACTGTTCACCTGATTACTATTCACTCTAGTATCATTCACTCAGGTATTCGGGATACTTTTCGTGTCGGGGTACTATTTACGCGGTACTATTCACCCGAAAAATATATTTCTTTTCTGTCCAAATTATTTTTGGTACATGAATATTTTTCTTGAATTTTACTCTACAAAGCAGTATCATGTTGACAATTTGGATGTTATTAATTTCTGGATAAATTAAATTATAAATCTGTAAAATTTATCCTTGAACTTGTGTTATTGAATTATTATGTCATTGTCATCATCCTCATGTTTATATTGTGATTAAAGTCATCTTTGGCTTACGTGCATAGATGGACTATGTATGATTATGACCAAAATTATTCGGTTTAATCATGACCGTAATGTGACGAATAATGTGGAAAAAGTCCTCATTGGCATGTGTTCATTGATGGACAATTGTTGGTATGATTATGAGCGGAGATTATTTGGTATAATCATGACCATTGATGATTACATGAATATCCTTGGCCGTGGTGCAGAGATGATTCGATTTTATTTTTTAAGCTGAGTCTCAGCGATAAAGTTGATGAAAATCTTTTTAAATCATAGAAGATAGTAGATTTTATTCTCTACTTGACTCTTCTAATGGATTGCTTATTTCTGGTGCAGTTGTTGATCTAAAACTTGATGTCTATTGTATTCTATCAGTTGTTATACTGTTGAAGGCTAAGGATAATTTATTCTGAATTATCTTAGTCATAATATTTCTTACTGGGCTAGTTGAGCTCACCCTTTCTTTCATTGTTCTCTTCAGGAAATGAGAATATAGTTGGGACGAGTCGGGGAATGGACTGATGGTCCATGATAAATGGCTTTAGTAGTCCTCACTATTCTACAGAATAATGTGATAATAATTGTAATGAGGACACCATTGAGTGTGGATATTGTCTAGAGTTTAAACTATCAGCTATGTTTTGTCGTATTTTACATAACTGTTGTATAATTAAGTTGTATTTGAATTTATGTACCATGTATCTGGCGACTCATGATAGGTGATGTATACCTGTTTTGTGGGCGTCACAACCAAGCTAAATTACTCCGCCCCGACGAGAAAAAAAAATTATCAAATAAAATGAATATTTTAGTTGAAATATTTATGGAATAAAATAAATATTCGATAGAAATTATTATGGAATAATTTATTCAAGTGTAATAATAGTGAGGGAATAAAAATTTTCTAATTTAATTAAGTAATTAAATTAGAAGGGTAATGATTTATTAAATAAAGTGGACTTTATATTAAATATTTAAGTGAAAGTGTGACTAATGGACATATAATAAGAGAATTATAAAAATAAATTAGAAAATGTCTTTTGACCTTGTTACTGCTATAATTTGTAACAGGTTAAATCATGTTTAAAAAAAATAATGTCTATGAGATGATATGTTGTTGTTTAAACTTAAGATTTGAGATTTCAGTCATGTATATGTGAATGATTGTAATGAGTAGAATTTAATTAAAACAAGTTAACAAGTTGTATAAAAAGAAGGAACTAAACCTATAAGGTTAGTATTAATGTAACTAATGAATGTCCTGAATACATATGGTATGCGTGTAAGACTTGTGGTGAACGTGAGTAGTAATAATTTACCCTACGCACAAGGCAAGTTTCCAAGCCCTATTCTTACATTGAGCAAGTTCTTAAATCTATTATTATTGAGCAAGCTTTGTATTCTTATTTCGAACTGTTTAAAACTTAATTATTCAAGTTAGAAAACGACCGAAATATCTTTTTATAAAAATAACAGTGAAATTTTTATCGTTAAACTGTTGAAATACCCGGTGGTAAAAATACAGTAATACGTGTGGTTGTATAGTAGCACACGATATTGATTATTGATGCTTACGTGAGAAGTCACTCAGTTATACTCAATTATTGCTAAAGTAATTGCTGCATGATATCTATCATATTATTGATTCAAGTATTGTCATAGTATTATCTGCATAATATTTTATATTATTAAATTAATAATTGAGACGACAAAGTTATTCATATTATTATTTGCATTATTGACGATGTATAAAAAGTTCTGTCGAGAAAAAGGGTTTGGTCACCTAATTACGCGCCAATAGAGAGAAATCCTTATCGGAAAGCACACTCTTTCATGAGAATGATCTGGTTGTTAAATATTGTGAGTTATAATATTAATGATGAATAAGTTCGTGTTGATTAAAGATAAAATTGTTGATAAAAAATATTTTTATTGTGTTGGGATTATTAGTGTTAGTGAAAATCGACATTTATTTCGATAATAATTGATTTTTGGATGTTAAATTGACCAAATGGGTAATTAATCGGATAAATGAACAATTAATTGTTATTGGTTCATATACAAATAATTGTTGGTTCACATGTATGGAACTATTGATTCACATGCATGTACTATTAGGGGGGTGGTGCAAGATTTATAATACTTAATGAAAGACTAAATTAAAAATGGAGGTATAGATGAATGTACTATACTGTAATATTTTGAGCCTCTAATCGTGCAATTATTGAAACTATGTTTTTCTATAAATAAAAGCTCATTCTTCTTTCATTCTCACCAATTCACTAAGACTCACAAGAGCAATTATAGATAGAGTAACTATAGAGAGAAAGAAGAAGAGTACTCTGTTACTTTACTATTGCAGTATCTAACCTTCTACTAAGGTAAGGGATATTATTTTTGTTCAATATTCGTATTAAATAATATTTTTTTCCATATTCTGTAGTATGTAGGTAATATTATTTCGTTTTAGATTCCGAATTTTACACTCATTTTGTTAAAGTATGACTTATATACTCATTGAAATTAGTAGAATATCCTAAAAATTTGCGCTTCTTCTAGTATTTTTTCATGAAAATATTATTCTGTATTATTCTGAACATTCTTGATAATTTTTCATCATTTTATGTCGGGTACTATTCCTGAAGTACTATTCACAGGGTACTATTCACTCGGGTACTATTCACCCGGGGTACTATTCATGACAAAAATTAATTTTTTCGGTCTAAATCATTTTTAATACAATATTATTCTTGAATTTTACTCCACAAAGCAGTATCATGTTGACAATTTGGATATTATTGAATTTTGGATAAATTAAATTATAAATCTTTAAAAATTTATCCTTACTTTCATTTAATTGAATTATTATATCATTGTCATCATCCTCATGCTTATATTGTTATGAAAGTCAACTTTGGTTCGTAATGCATAAATGGACTGTTGATCGGTATGATTATAACCAGGGATCATTCGATATAATCATGACCTGTAATGTTATAAATGATGTGGTAAAAATCCTCATTAGCCCGTAGTGCATTGATGGACAGTTGTTGGCATGATCATGACCGTTGGTGATTACACGAATATCCTTGGCCCGTAGTGCATGGATAATTCGTGGACGTGATACTAATGAATATTCTTGGCCCGTAGTGCATGAATAATTCAGTGATGTGGATTTTTTATTGAGCTGAGTCTCAACGATAAAATTGATGGTAAACTTTTTAAATCATAAAAGATAGTAGATATCATGCTCTACTTGACTCTTCTAATGGATTGCTTGCTCCGCTGCAGTTAAACTTATTGTTAATTAGTTTAACACTGTTGAAGGCTAAATATAATTTATTCTACATTATCTTAGTCATAATATTTTTTATTACTGGCTAGTTGAGCTCTCCCTTTTTATTTCATTGTTTTCTTCAGGAATGAAAACGTAGCCGGGACTAGTAGGGGAACGGAGTGATGGTCCGAGATGGTGGCTATAGTAGTCCTCACTATTCTATGAAATAGTGTGATAATAAATGTAATGAGAACTCCATTTAAGTTTGGATATTGTCTAGAAGACAATATTCGTGTAAAAACACTCAGCTCACTTTTGTCGTATTGTATAAAAAAAGTTTGTATTTGATTTATGTACCAAGTATTTGGCAACTCAAAATGGGTGATGTATACCTATTTTGGAGCCTTCACAATTCGCATGTTATTATTATTATTATTTTTAAACTTGTGGGTAATTGTTGGTCACTCTTGCATAATAATATTGCAGCTAAGATTGAGAAAGTTGATGAGCCATCCACAAGTAAGGGCAAGGGCAAAGCAAGCAAATAATGAAGACTTATTTAGTATTTGAGAATGATTATGTTAAGACTTATTACGTGATGTTTAAGACTTATTTGTTTATAATGTTCCGCATTTGATGTATTAAGATTAGATAACCTGAGATTTATTTGTTTAAGTTGTTGTAACCCTTTAATGGGATGATTTTTTTATTTAATTTTTTTGTTATCTTTACTATGGGTAGATAGATGTTATTTATTTTGGTGAGTGAACAACAAATCTGTGAGAAACTCGAGTACCAGGATTTGGCAGTGTCACAAGAGAAAAGAAAATACATAAAAGAAAAAGGAAATGGGGTGTGTGTGTGTGTATATATATATATATATATAATGTTATTACTTGTTATATTAACAATATTGTAACCAAATACATGTTTTACATATCTAATCGGTAAAAATACACAAAATTATTTTAAAAAAAATTGGCTCGGGGCGGTGCCCCTCGTACCCCCACCAATTTATTTAAAGAATCACAATATTTTGACCCCATTAAATAAAATTTATGGCTTCGCCACAGTTTATGGATGCATTTCAAGGGTTTGAGAAAAATCTGGGGAACATTTCTTTATGCAGCCCCTTGAATTTTTAAAATTTGTTGATTTCTTCCAACTGTTTTTGAAATCATCACCTTGTACAATTATTTTTGAAAATTGTTGATTTTTTTACTGAAAAGATAGACTTAAAACTGTCACAGTAAGGTGGTGTTTATTTATGTTTGAATGCCTCTTAATCCATTTATTTATAATTCGGTCAGAGTTAAATCTTGTTTGGTAAAAAAAATTTTTTACCTCTTAATCATTAAGACAGAAACTCAAATCTTAACTATTAAGAGTTGTCTCTTAATAGTTTATTTAAAATTTATAGACAAAAATTGTGATTCCCCCAAAACAGGTATACATCACCCATTCTGAGTTGTCAAATACATGGTACAGAATTAACTTCAACTTTATTATTAGAACATATAACTGTGAGTTTAAATACAGATATTGCCATCTAGACAATATCCACATACAAATTAATCTTCATCATAATTATTGATACATTATTTTACAAAAATGGTGAGGACTACTAAACAACTCTCTCAAGGACCATCAATTCATACCCCGACTCGTACTCACTATATTCTCGTCTCCTGAGAAGAAAAATGGAACAAAAAGAAAAAGGGTGAGCTCAACTAGCTCAGTAAAGAATATTATGACTAAGATAATATACAACAAATTATCGTTAGTCTTCAACAGGGAAAAAAATCTAATAGAATACAATAGACAACAAGTTTTAAATCAATATTCGCAGCGGAAAATATTAATTCATAGAAGAGTTACGTAGAGGATGAAATCTACTAATGTCTATGAATTTAACAGTCCATCAACAATATTTTTATCCCTGTAACATCAATCAATGCACATCTTGAATCATATATTCATCCTTGCACTACAGGCCAAGGATATTCATCTGTTGGTCATGTTCATCTAAACACCTGTTCATCTTTGCACTACGGGCCAAAGATATTCATCAGAAATCATTCATCTTTGCACTACAGGCCAAAGATATTCAATAATAGCATCCTTTAAGACTGAAGATGATAAAAAAATATTTTTAAAGAAGCGAATCCAGTGAAACAAAATGACAAGGATTAAGGATTAAGGATTCGTACTTTGTTTTATCCATGTCCAAAAATATCTCAAAAATAATCATAGTGGTGTAAAATTCAAGAATGATCAAAACATGGATACAATCAAAACAAGTATCCACAATAGATATTTTGGACGAAAAGAAAAAAAAAAAAAATTTCTGTGAATAGTGCCGTATTCGTGAATAGTGCCGTATACGTGAATAGTGTCGTATACGTGAATAGTACCGTATACATGAATAGTAACTCCGGTACAAAAGTTCCAAATTTGATAAAAACGTTCACCAATATTTTGGCATAATGATATTGAAGAAAATAATATCATTTAAGAAGAAAATAATATCTCTTACCTCAAAATAACCGTACTTCTGACTGAATTTCGGTATAGTGCTGACAGAAACTCGCACCGTATAGCAACACTCAAAGTATACTCACAAGAATACGCTCGATAATATAGAGAGAGAAAGAGAGAAAACTTTGTTTCTGGTGTGATTTTCAATTCTAACTTAGCCCTCTATTTATAGGAAAATGTTAGAACGCCAAAGGAGACTAAAATAATAAATTAATATTATTTCTAATAATTCCTACGCATGCCATCATTGTTGACAATTCAAACCAGCCACCTTTGAACCAAAAATCAGCTGCCCTCATGTTAAAATAAAAGTGGGTCCCACCCATAATTTAATAAAAATCATTTTATTTTCTGAAACTTCAATAATTCATAAAAAATAGCTCGTTTATCAGAAAAATTCAAATCTCGCGACTTTTTATAGGAATTTCAATTCTCTACAACTTTTCAGAAGAAAAGTTTTCCAAATTCCAAACAGAAATTATCCGAAATCCATAAACGGGCGATTTTACAGTCTATAATCAATTTTCGGTCAAGAATTGTGTCCACCGACACACAAAACATTTGTTAAACATTTAATGCCACAAAAATACTCTTCCTCCCCATATACTCATATATCCCACATTCATTGTAAAAATATCATCGTTAATATATTATTAAAATAATATATTTAAATGAATTATTTATCAGAAAAAGATAAAATATTAATTTTCAACAATTGTCACATTAAAAATTTTCCCCATCTATATCCACATAAAATAAATATTTTCTTTATCATAATAATCAATAATTAATTATTAAAAATAATATTACAGAATCACAGTACTGACAACCAGGTCGTTTCCAGGATAGAGGGGGCTTTCCAATAAAGATTTCTCCTTACTGGCGCGCAATTAGGTGACCAAACCTCTCCTTATACAGAACTTTCTAGACATTGCCAATAATGTTATCTGATAATATTATTCAAATAATATGAATTATTGATCTGATAATGAAAAATATTGTGCAGTGACAATTATTGAAACAATAATAATATAAATATCAACGCAGCAATTATTGAATCAATAAAATAATGAACAGTAATTACTGTAACAATTATTGAGTAGTGCCTTCTTACGTACGAATCAATAATTCAACAATACTGTGCAATACCGTGTGCTACTGTGCAACCACGCGTATTACTGTATTTTAACCACCAGGTAACCCAACAGTGTAAACGGTAACAACTACGCCGTTATTTTAAACAACTTATATTTGTCGTTTTCTTCCTCCAATCGCTTTCCGTTATGGGGCCCACACATGGCTGCGTCGTCGTACGAATATTCCCCGACAGTACGAATATTCAACGACCAAACGAATATTCCCCGACAACAATGAATATTTTATAACCACTTGCTTATTTTGAAATATTTGCGTATTTTACCCATAACTATCCTCATTAATCAAATCAACCCTTACTATTCAAAATAATAATTAAAGGAAATTAAATTTCATTTATTAATTATTTGGGGTCTTACAAAAATAGCCTCAATAAATATTTTACTCTTTCAATTTCAAATTTTAAGTTCATTTAAATAAAATTTTTAATTAAACAAGAGGGTTAAAATGGTAAAATAATGTCATTCAAATATTTTTACACTTTTAGTTATCAAATAATTTTTAGATTCATATGTTATTTCATTCAGATTATCTAATTTATTAAAATGTATTAACCATTCAAATTTTAATTACTTAATTTTATCAAACACTGGCTAAATAAAAGACCTCTATCATTAAGTTATCAATTTTAATCTAATATAAATATAAGGTTAGGGGCTCCAAAATTGACATGAAATAGTAGATCTAGTTTTATTACTTTCTCCATCACTCAATGTATATTATTTTAGAGTTGTGCATAAATATTAAAAAAATGATTGTATAATATTAAATATAATATCAATTGTCTATATTATACTCATATTAGAAAAAGAAGGTATTATTTATTGGGTAAAAAATAATGAGAGAACCAAAATTATATTTAATACTTATGGTAATATTAAAAATTAATCAATTAATGTTTAATTAAAATTCTTAAATGACAAATATTAAGTGACAAAAATATTACTCTAAAACGACATTTTAAAAATAGATAGAGAAATCCAAAAAACCCTTGGAACTTGTCATTTTTTAAATTTAACCAGCGAGCTATTTTCTTTTACAATAAAAACCTTTCAATTTTAATAACTGAATAAAAAGTACCACCAAAACTAATTAGAGATGAACCATGATTAACCAACAATGAGATGGCAATATATGATATATAGCTATTGTTGATGTGGTATATTATGTTGAATTTTAAACAAAAAATATATTTAATAATCAGCTCAACTAAAAATAATTTAAAATAATAAAAAAAACAAATAATTCCTACTCTCTCAAACACGAATTGATCAGTTAGTATGAAGTTTATTTTTTGGTAAGTTGATCAATTGACCAATAAAATACTGACACACATAGAGTCTCACCTGCGTGTCTCTATTGGCCAATTGACTAACTTACCCAAAAATAAACTTCATACTAAGTACTTCCCTCAAACACCATTCGTTTCCCCACTCCCGTTACCGCCACACCCCGCCCCCACCTCTACATACCACCGTCACACCCGTAGCCGTCCTCCAACTAACCCACGACAACTATCACTTAAAATCAGTCCACCAACACCATTACACCACCCCGCCCCCACCATCCCAACCCCATGTGAAAAGGAGAATTACCTCAGTATTTGGCCATGCCATCGCTTGCAACGGCAGTGGAAGCTGGCGGACGGGGTAAAAAAAAGGCAGCAACAACTTCCTACTTCGTCTCTCACCTTCCCTTATAAACCGTAGATTCCTGCATGGGTAATTGAACAAGCTTTGAACGCGGTTTAACGCTATGAATTGGGATGGGTATGGGTTTGGTTGCGACGGCAGGATGGTGTAGGGGAGAGTGTTTGGTTGCGGCGGGTCGGCGGCTGGATTGTGTTTTGGATTATTTTGTTTTCCCTTGTGTTTTTGTTTTTTGATTTTGTCTAGAAAAATAAATGCTACTCCCTCCGTCCCAAATTAACTGCTCAATTTTGACTTTTTTAAGTCAAATTGACTATTTTTAGAATTATAATTAAGCATATATAAATATATTTCTAAAATTATAAAAATTAGGATTAGTAATAAATTGTATATACTTTCTTTTAGTTATAATCTCTTCACCTATATTTTAGCAAAAATAGTAAAAAGATTAGTTTTAAAAATGGTCAATTTGACTTTAAAAAGTCAAAACTGAGCAGTTAATTTGGGACGGAGGGAGTATAACATTTATTAATAATATATCAAATGTCATAAAAAAAATTAGGGTCCTTAACACTAATATACAACAATTAGAAAGTATTTACAAAAATAATACATACACAAAATAATTACAAAAATAACGCAATTCACATTAATATGGAAAACCTAAATCAAGGAGAAATAACTGCCAAAATTAATAATTCAAATTTAAATATCTGGGATCTAACCACAAAAACAAAATTCAAAATAATAATTCAAATTCAAATATTCAAATTCAATCTTCATAGGAAAGACTGCACAAATTTTGTATTTCGGATGAGGTGGCGAAGGCAACTTTGGAGGAGGTGAAAGCTTCGGAGGAGGTGGCAACTTCGGAGGAGGTGGTAGTGGTGGCTTTGGAGGCGGCGGTGAAGGCTATGGAAGAGGTATGCAATGGCGGTGGTGGCGGTGGCGGCGGCGGCGATGGTGGCGGTGATGGCTCAGGTTGTGGTTACAGAGACGATGGAGATGGAGGGATGGGACGGTGGTGGTGGGTAGCAACCATTTTCGGTAATAAAAGAAAATTCTCGAGATATTGCAGAGGAGAAGATCATTAGTAATGTCATGGCACCAGAGGCAATTATAGTTCATGACATGGGCAAGATAAAGGCATAATT